>CAWUOW010000172.1:0-1200000 GCA_963924055.1 Drosophila limbata
CTATAAGATATAGTCATTCCACTTTGACCAAATTTGGTCAGAATGTAAAGGACAGTCCCAAACAAACAATCTGCGAGTTTGGTTGAGATATCTTAAAAACAAAAAAGTTTTTCATACTAAAGGTGTTTTTCATCGGATTGTTCCTATGGCAGCTATAAGATATAGTCATTCCACTTTGACCAAATTTGATCAGAATGTAAAGGACAGTCCCAAACAAACAATCTGCGAGTTTGGTTGAGATATCTTAAGAAACAAAAAAGTTTTTCATACTAAAGGTGTTTTTCATCGGATTGTTCCTATGGCAGCTATAAGATATAGTCATTCCACTTTGATCAAATTTGGTCAGAATGTAAGAGACAGTACCAAACATGTAATCTGTGAGTTTGGTTGAGATATCTTAAGAAACAAAAAAGTTTTTCATACTAAAGGTGTTTTTCATCGGATTGTTCCTATGGCAGCTATAAGATATAGTCATTCCACTTTGATCAAATTTGGTCAGAATGTAAGAGACAGTACCAACCATGTAATCTGTGAGTTTGGTTGAGATATCATAAGAAACAAAAAAGTTTTTCATACTTAAGGTGTTTTTCATCGGATTGTTCCTATGGCAGCTATAAGATATAGTCATTCCACTTTGATCAAATTTGGTCAGAATGTAAGAGACAGTACCAACCATGTAATCTGTGAGTTTGGTTGAGATATCATAAGAAACAAAAAAGTTTTTCATACTAAAGGTGTTTTTCATCGGATTGTTCCTATGGCAGCTATAAGATATAGTCATTCCACTTTGATCAAATTTGGTCAGAATGTAAGAGACAGTACCAACCATGTAATCTGTGAGTTTGGTTGAGATATCATAAGAAACAAAAAAGTTTTTCATACTAAAGGTGTTTTTCATCGGATTGTTCCTATGGCAGCTTTAAGATATAGTCATTCCACTTTGACCAAATTTGGTCAAAATGTAAGAGACAGTACCAAACATGTAATCTGTGAGTTTGGTTGAGATATCTTAAGAAACAAAAAAGTTTTTCATACTAAATGTGTTTTTCATCGAATTGTTCCTATGGCAGCTATAAGATATAGTCATTCCACTTTGATCAAATTTGGTCAGAATGTAAGAGACAGTACCAACCATGTAATCTGTGAGTTTGGTTGAGATATCATAAGAAACAAAAAAGTTTTTCATACTAAAGGTGTTTTTCATCGGATTGTTCCTATGGCAGCTATAAGATATAGTCATTCCACTTTGAATAAATTTGGTCAGAATGTAAAGGACAGTCCCAAACAAACAATCTGCGAGTTTGGTTGAGATATCTTAAGAAACAAAAAAGTTTTTCATACTAAAGGTGTTTTTCATCGGATTGTTCCTATGGCAGCTATAAGATATAGTCATTCCACTTTGACCAAATTTGGTCAGAATGTAAAGGACAGTCCCAAACAAACAATCTGCGAGTTTGGTTGAGATATCTTAAGAAACAAAAAAGTTTTTCATACTAAAGGTGTTTTTCATCGGATTGTTCCTATGGCAGCTATAAGATACAGTCATTCCACTTTGATCAAATTTGGTCAGAATGTAAGAGACAGTACCAACCATGTAATCTGTGAGTTTGGTTGAGATATCATAAGAAACAAAAAAGTTTTTCATACTAAAGGTGTTTTTCATCGGATTGTTCCTATGGCAGCTATAAGATATAGTCATTCCACTTTGATCAAATTTGGTCAGAATGTAAGAGACAGTACCAAACATGTAATCTGTGAGTTTGGTTGAGATATCTTAAGAAACAAAAAAGTTTTTCATACTAAATGTGTTTTTCATCGGATTGTTCCTATGGCAGCTATAAGATATAGTCATTCCACTTTGAACAAATTTGGTTAGAATGTAAGACCCAGTACCAACCATGTAATCTGTGAGTATGGTTGAGATATTTTAACAAACAAAAAAGTTTTTCATACTAAGCAATTCCGTGACCTTTGACCTTGATTTTGACCCTCTTACAGGTGGAATTTCGCAAAATGCCGTCTTATTGCACGATGAAATTATCTCATCTATGTTGTGTGCAAATTTCAGCTCCCTGTCTTTTACCGTTTGGGCTGCACGTTGATTCTCAGTGAGTCAGGACAAAGAGTTTTATATATATAGATAACATTTTTTCTAAAAAAAAAACGGAAATATTTAGCTTCCGCTGTCCGCTGCCTTAATTTGTTTCCTTGCAATTGAACTTTGGCTAAAAAGTCGGACTTGGTGATTTGGCGGGAAAAAGCTAAATTTGGCGGGAAAAAGCTAAATATGGCGTGAAAAAGCTAAATTAAGCGAATCAGTCAAATTTGGCAAGAAGAGTTAATCTAAAAGTTTTGTTAGGATATCTTCGATTGCATCCGATTGTTCCTATTACAGCTATATGATATAGTCATCCGACTTTGACCAAATTTGGTTAGTATGTTAGAGACAGTATCAAACAAACAATCTGCAAGTTTGGATGAGATATCTTAAGAAACAAAAAAGTTTTTCATACTAAAGGTGTTTTTCATCGGATTGTTCCTATGGCAGCTATAAGATATAGTCATTCCACTTTGACCAAATTTGGTCAGAATGTAAAGGACAGTCCCAAACAAACAATCTGCGAGTTTGGTTGAGATATCTTAAGAAACAAAAAAGTTTTTCATACTAAAGGTGTTTTTCATCGGATTGTTCCTATGGCAGCTATAAGATATAGTCATTCCACTTTGATCAAATTTGGTCAGAATGTAAGAGACAGTACCAAACATGTAATCTGTGAGTTTGGTTGAGATATCATAAGAAACAAAAAAGTTTTTCATACTAAAGGTGTTTTTCATCGGATTGTTCCTATGGCAGCTTTAAGATATAGTCATTCCACTTTGACCAAATTTGGTCAAAATGTAAGAGACAGTACCAAACATGTAATCTGTGAGTTTGGTTGAGATATCTTAAGAAACAAAAAAGTTTTTCATACTAAATGTGTTTTTCATCGGATTGTTCCTATGGCAGCTATAAGATATAGTCATTCCACTTTGATCAAATTTGGTCAGAATGTAAGAGACAGTACCAACCATGTAATCTGTGAGTTTGGTTGAGATATCATAAGAAACAAAAAAGTTTTTCATACTAAAGGTGTTTTTCATCGGATTGTTCCTATGGCAGCTATAAGATATAGTCATTCCACTTTGATCAAATTTGGTCAGAATGTAAGAGACAGTACCAAACATGTAATCTGTGAGTTTGATTGAGATATCTTAAGAAACAAAAAAGTTTTTCATACTAAATGTGTTTTTCGTCGGATTGTTCCTATGGCAGCTATAAGATATAGTCATTCCACTTTGAACAAATTTGGTTAGAATGTAAGAGACAGTACCAACCATGTAATCTGTGAGTATGGTTGAGATATTTTAACAAACAAAAAAGTTTTTCATACTAAGCAATTCCGTGACCTTTGACCTTGATTTTGACCCTCTTACAGGTGGAATTTCGCAAAATGCCGTCTTATTGGACGATGAAATTATCTCATCTATGTTGTGTGCAAATTTCAGCTCCCTGTCTTTTACCGTTTGGGCTGCACGTTGATTCTCAGTGAGTCAGGACAAAGAGTTTTATATATATAGTAACATATGTAATGCACATAGCCACCTAAATATTCTCGCACATATTCCCCCTATCAAGTAATAAGATATCAATAACAATAACAGGCTGGTGAAAATAACAATTCAAGCGCTCCCACGATCGAAACAGTTAATATAAACATCCGCTAGAATTGTCATTCCCACCAAGGGTCAAATCTGCCGACGCGGCACAAATCCAGGCTGTTGCTTAGCACCCAAATATTCGTCTTCTCAAAAGAGCGATCCCTAAGATCTCTCTGTTTATAGTAGAGCGCAAAGCTCAATCCCCAAAAGCTCACAGCCGAGGTTTGCTATGCGACGTCAAAACATTTAACAGTTAGTCTTGAATTATTCTCAAACTCCGATGTTCAACTCGCTTTAAGTTTTCTATTTAAATAAAGTTATATTTTTTTAAATAAACTAAAGTTGGAACTCGTTATTGGCGCAGCCGGTAGGATATGTAAAGTGTTTGTAATCAACTAAACTAAAAAGACTACTAAGGATCCGCATATCCAAAGTCAAGAGTAAAGTTGAACTTTATTAAACCAAAATACATATCCGCTAAAGAACATACGTGCGTGTTTAAGTTACAACAAAAGTGTTAACCACTAAGGGACAACTGAAGTCCTAGGTTAAATAAAACCAAGTTTTGTGCTTAAAAAAACGTGACAAACTTTGTCAATTTTGCTTTGTGACCACTAAAGGATAATTGTAATCCTAGGCCACAACAAGACAAAGAAAACCGAACATTAAAGAAGAAAAAATAAATACACTGTCAACATCAATCATGACACCCCCAGCATCTCCATCAACCCCACCAATGGTTTTGTCAGAGCTTCTCCTGAAGCAAGCTCTTGGACAAATAAAACAAGTGCCCACCTTTGATGGACAAACGGAAGTGCTCACGGCGTTCGTGAGAGGAGTGGACTATATAATGCAGCTATACCCCACCCAAGATCTGAGACAACACAACGTTCTATTTGGAGCCATCGAACTACAGACTTCTGGAACAGCACAGCGAGTCGCACAGCTATCAGGAGCTACAAACTGGATACAACTGAGGAACGCGCTCATCGACGAATTCAAAACACAGACGCCCTATGAAGAACTGCTTCGTCGACTCTACAACACTAATTATAACGGAAGTATCCGTAAGTTTGTTGAAGACCTTGAGTATAAATCATTTGTAATTTCAAACAAATTAATGTTAGAAGGCGTAGATTCACAAACAATTCTGTACACCAATGCTATGAACAACACAATCAAAGATGTTATAACAAGAAAATTACCCGACCGAATTTTTATGACTCTGGCTAGGTACGATATTACGACAATAACTAAATTAAAACAAGTAGCTCAAAGAGAGGGACTGTACGAAAACAACTTTTCTGACCGTTCAAAAACCAACACCTCAACTACGACAAACAGTAGTGATGCTCGCAGGAATAGGGGAAACTCTCATAATTTTTATCCAATGGCAAGCCCCCCAAACACAAGTAATGCCACTCAAAACTTTCAAGCCCCAAATCAAAGCAACCCACAGTTGCATAATGAATTTCAACAAAAACTAAATCAAGGTAGATTCCAAAACCCAATGAACTACCAACAAAACAGAACTTCAACGAACACTTCAAATCCGCCTGTCAAAAGACAACGCGAAAGTTCTAGTGGTCAATCCAAAATGGATACTGCCGAAAATTTTCATCACGCAGCCTCGGACCAAGAACTAGAAGAAACCCCTTCATTCGACTAATAATGAACAACATTCACCTCAAATGCGTAATCGATACAGGTTCCTCTATAAATCTAATGAAAAAGAACTTTTTGAATTTCCCAATTAAATCTTGTCATTTAGAAGTCCAGACGATAAAAGGAAATATTTGTTTAAACCAATGTATTTCCTTAGCCCCCAGTAAACTCTGTCCACAGCACCAAAGATTTTTTATACACGAATTTTCAGAAAATTACGATGTATTATTAGGCAGGGAATATCTCGAGGCTTGTGAAGCAAACATAAATTATAAAGAGGAAACTGTCACCTTAAGCGATTACCCATTTATCATGAGATATAATCATGAAGAATTCTTAAAGGACAAGACCGCAGTCAATCGTGTTGATCCACCTTACGTGAAAGATACCGAATTTGATTGCCTTGATCCGCCTTTTACAACGGACCAACCGTTTAATTTCGCAATCGAAAATGAGTTAATAGAAAGTAACCAGTTCAGATTAGAACACCTCAATGAGGAAGAAAAATTTAAATTAACAAAAATCCTTCATGAGTTCAGAGACATACAGTACAAAGAAAGTGAAAATTTGACTTTCACCAGTACAATCAAGCATGTCATTCAAACTAAACATGAAGATGCAATTTACAAACGACCTTATAAGTATCCCCAAGCTTATGACGAAGAAGTCGAAAACCAAATGAAGGAAATGATAAAACAAGGAATTATCCAAAAATCAAATTCTCCTTATTGCTCACCAATTTGGATTGTACCAAAGAAGAGTGATGCATCAGGAAAACAAAAGTTGTGAGGCGGCGCTAGGCGCGCACCACCCCACAGTATTATAGGCAATAAGGGTTCGCAATGAAGCGTTTTGTTTATTTTTATATAGTTCCTTGTTCTAGTTCATAAATAGAGAAATGGATCTCACCTCGCGCAATGAAGCGCTCTTGTTAGTTTTTAAGTTAGAATTAAGGCATTAATTAATTAAAGAAAAGCGCACGGAGCGCATTAAACCTAAGTAATTGTTGCATGTAATCAAGATAGCGGTTAGGATTCAAAATTAAATTCGAACGCAACGGTCACCATTACAACCATGCAGGCGTTAGTGATCGGTTGTACAACACTGCCGAACGCAGCGTCTCTTCATCTCGTTGTGAGAGAGCGAAAGCTCCGAGGTGAAGAGAGCGAAAGCTGTGGTGAGTTGTACGACCGACACTAGCGCATGGCTTGGCGGTGAGAGGCTCGGGAGTTGCGATCGAGAAGTGGAAGCGAGTGGACGTCGCAATTTGGCGCGTCAAGGAGTAAAAGAGAGTGAGTAAAGAGGTTAGGCAAAACCGTGCGGTAGGGAACGCGTAGTAGTAGAAGTATAAACTAGAAGAAAAAGCCAATAAAGTTTAACTGTATTTAACCCAAGCCTCCGTTTAATTATTTGCTAACAACCATTAAATATCCCGTAGTTTGGACGAGGAATCGATCCCGTCAGCCGCGTGACTAATCCCGGCAACAATCCCTATTAGATACCTGTAGTTTGAACGAGGAATTGCTCCCGTTAGCCGTGTGAGTAATCCCGGCATTAATCCCTATTAAATACCCTGTAGTTTGAACGAGGAATTGCTCCCGTTAGCCGCGTGACTAATCCCGGCATTAATCCCTACTAACTATCCCTTGGTTTGAACGAGGAATCGATCCCGTTGGCCGTGCGATAAATCCCGGCAGCCATTGCTACTAACTTTTCCCAGTAAATCCCTGTAGTTCTTGCTGCCAGCGGAGCACCAGGGTATACCCTGTACCGCTCCCGGCCATATAGAGTTGTCCCACGCGCCCGCCGTTGGGGCATACGTGAGGTCATTATCGTTGTAGTTTCATTACGAACAAACATTTCCCCACCCTTTGCTTCGCGTCCAGCGAATCTTACAAATTTTCTTGTAAGTTCTGGCCCCGGCAGACTGAGTCTATACCCTGGCTAGAAGCTTCCTTACAAGTGGCGCCCGAGCAGGGACGCTGGAGGCACAAAAGGAGCGTGGCACAAAAGTGGCATAAAACCCCACACTTGTGCCCAAATAAATGTTTGTCCGTAGTGGAATCAGATGAATTTGATGTTGTTTTGTAATTAGTCGTATGCACCCCGCCATACCCTACGTTTTACTTTTCAGCGTAGCAAAATTAAGCACGCGTGAAAAGAAAACGTGAAAAGGGACCCGAAAACGAACGGGATCTTCCCATACTCACTCATCCAGGCAAAGTAGCCGGCGCCGGTGGCGGCAGCGCAGTCGCCGTCGCGAGCCAAGCACGCGCCGTCGCAAAGCAGAGAATAAACGTTTTCGGTACGCTCTGTCGGGAGAGCGGGCGTCGCAGTCAACGTCGTGAGCGTGAGCGTCGCTGCTCTGCCAAAAAGTTGGGCGAACACGCGTCGCGGCAGCCAACGCAAAATGGCCGCGCAACAGTGACGTATTAAAGTGAAGCGCAATAAGACAGTAACGTTTGAAAGTGATGCGCAATAAAAACAGTGACGTTGCAGAGTGGTATAAAAACAGTGACATCTGATAAAACAGTGACATCTGAAAGTGATGCGTCAGGAAAAAAAAAATACAGTGGAAAAAAAAAGTAACAGGGAAGAGTCGCAAGAATATCGTGAGTGGAAGTAGTGAAAAGGAAGGAAAATAAAAGAGGAAAAAAAAAAAGGGAAAATAATTTCTCTGTGTTGGTTATTCGGTTTTCTTCGAAGTTTTTTTGTGTGTTTTTTTGGAAAAAAAAAAACAAAAGGAAAATTTTTTTTGCTTCCCTCCATTTTCTTGTGTAACAAACAAAAAAAAAAAGATTTTTTTTTTAAGGAAAAGAACAAGAACAGTTTATTTTTTTAAAAATAAAAGATTAATTTTTTTTTGTGTTTTTTTTGTGTGGAAAGTGCGAAAATTTAAAGAGATTGTACGACCGGCTGGTAATTGACCATGGTCGAGACAGGTGAGTCCAAGAACCCGGGGGTGGGTGTCCGTTGGGTCCACCAACGTCGTAAGGATGAATTGGTAGCCGTAGCCCAAGAGTTCGGCCTAGATAGCGAGGGCCTCGTGGAGGATCTTCGAAAGCGTCTCTGTGCTTTTATCCGTGAGGGGAACCATTCTCCCGAGACTTGGGCACGACTTGCCGCTCTCGAGGCACAGCACGCGAAGACGCTGGAGATCCCAGTAGAGAGCGGAGATCCGAATTTAGGCGGACGGGGCCGCCTGAGATCCGAGTCAGATCTTAGTAGCGCTCCCTTACTTGAGACACCGCTAACTCAGACCGGCCGGGTCAGCGCTCCCGGAGCTTTGGTGGTACCCGCGGTCAGGCCAGACCGAGAGGTTACCCCTGGGATTTCCCGTGACCAACCCGTGGCCGGTTCGTCGCTGGAGGGTAGGCCACCACGGGCTGTGGCCGAGCAAGTCCGAAAATGGGGAATGAGGTATGATGGTCAGACTGATCCTTTGGAGTTTTTGGAATTGTTGGAGGAGCGAGCCATTACCTACGGTATTGAGCTCGACCGGATGTCTCGGGCAGTCGGCGAGATATTCGTGGATAGGGCGGCCCGCTGGTTTCTGTCCAGTGGGTTAAGAGACGTGCCGTGGGCAGAGTTCAGAAGTGAGTTTCTGGAGTTCTTCCTGCCGCCGCAGTATTTTGAGCGTCTGGAGGATCAGATCCGATCCCGCAGGCAGCGAGAGGGAGAACTGTTCAAAGATTTTATTATCGACATTCGGGCATTAATGCATCATGCCGGGTACAGTCCTCCGCGGATTTTGCATCGCGTGTACGAAAACGCGGCTCCGGAGTACAAATTGTACGTGCGGCGACAAGATTTTTCGACCTTGGGTCAGCTAATCCAAATGGCTGCGGAGTACGAAAGTGTAAAGGGCCAGAGGGCAGCGTCAGCTGGGAAAAATCAGAATCCCAGCCCTGCACCTGTGGGGGGACACCGTAATCCGTTCAGGTCCTCGCCGGAGTCGGCAGTTGCGCCAGTTGGGAGCACCCCAATATCATCTGCTCCGAACGACGCGACCAATCAGATGTTGACCCAGGACAGTGTGCCTAGGTTTAATCCGCGCCGTGCTTGCCACAAGTGTGCGCAGGAGGGGCACTTCGCTAGGGAGTGCCCGAACGCGTGGGTAGAGTTTTGTAGGCAGTGTGGCCAACGTGGAAGGAGCACCCAGAATTGTTGCGCGTCCCGAAACACGGGAAACGAGCCATGGCGTCCCCTAGGTCAGGGTCAGGGCGACGCCAGTGCGCCCGCGACCCGGCTCTAAGGTGTCCCCTCGTAGTGGAAGGCGGCCGGATCATCGCCACCGTGGAGATCGGCGGGAGCCCCATGCCGGCCACGATCGACACGGGAGCGACACGCAGTTTCATGAGTGAGGACTGTGTGCGTAAATGGGCGATACAGGGTGAAGCCCGAGATGTGCAATCGCGGATCCGGCTGGCCGACGGTTCCACGCTGGAGGTGAGGAGAATGTTGAGGGTTGACGTGGGTATGGCCGGAGACGTCATAAGCATGCCCATGCTGATCATGCCGTCTATGTTGGACCACGTAATTCTCGGCATGGACTTTCTGTGCGCGATGGGCGCGACCGTGAGGTGCGGAAACGCGAAGTTGATTTTGGAAACTGTACCGTTACCAGGTACAAGGCCGACGGGGCCGGCCGTGCAAGCCGAGGGAGGGCATAATAGTTTCCCGTTTGTGGAAGGCGGAGAACCCACGCGGCGTGGCAGGAGAAGGCACAGGAGGGGGTCGCCACGGTCCAGAGTCGCGCTTGGGGCTGACCAGGCCCGAGCGAGCGAATCGGCGAGGGTACCGCTCGCGGAGCTCAACGCCAGCAGAGAGGCAACGATAGCTGAGAATGAGACAAGAACGCCGGGAGATAGGAAAGAAAAGGGCGGGACACCCGGTTCCGTTTGTCATCGATCGCCAGCAGGCCCACGGGTAGTGAGCCCGTCCGGCGGTGTCACGATGGAATCCCCATCGGAGCGGGCGGTGGTTGAGGTCGGAACGGATGCGGAGAATGAGTCCCCTGACGAGGAGGCTGAGTGGCCAGCGGGTCTGGAACCGGAACTGCAGGAGTTCCTGGAGACAGAACTGGCACTTTTTGAGGGGCTTAAAGGGGTCTCTCACATTGCGGAGCATAGGATCAGGTTGAAGGACGACAAGCCTCTGAAGCAGAGGTACTACCCTAAGAACCCGGCCATGCAGAGGGTGATCGATGAGCAGGTGGACGAGCTGATACAGGCAGGTGCGATCGAGCCGTCGCGTAGTCCACACAGCGCCCCAATAGTTCTGGTCAAGAAAAAGACTGGAGATTGGCGTATGTGCATAGACTACCGGCAACTCAACGCGCACTCCATTCCGGATGCTTACCCTGTCCCTCGGATCAACCACATTCTCGAGAGGTTACGCCACGCTCGGTTCATATCCACCTTAGATTTAAAGCAGGGATACTGGCAGATCCCCATGGCGGCCGATAGTCGGGAGTGCACGGCTTTTACGGTGCCTGGCCGAGGGTTGTTTCAATGGAGGGTGATGCCTTTCGGCTTACACTCCGCCTGTGCCACGTTCCAGCGAGCCTTAGACACTGTGATCGGGCCGGAGATGGAACCCCATGCTTTCGCCTATTTGGACGACATTGTCGTGATAGGGGCAACCAAGGAGCAACATGTAGCCAATTTAAGGGAAGTGTTCCGTCGGCTAAGGGCGGCGAACCTCAAGTTGAACCGAAAGAAGTGCAGTTTCTTTCGGAAACGACTGGTGTACCTCGGGCATGTGATAAGCGGGGAGGGGATTTGTACCGACCCTGAGAAAGTAAAGGCCATTCAAAATCTCAAAGCACCCACCACTTGCAAAGAGTTACGCCAATGCTTAGGGATGGCGTCATGGTATAGGCGGTTTGTACCGAATTTCGCGACCTTAGTGCAGCCGATGACAGAATTATTGAAAAAAGGGAAGAAATGGTTTTGGGGGGAGGAGCAGGAGGATGCGCTTCGCCAGCTCAAGGAGAGATTGACTACGGCTCCGGTTCTCGCGTGTCCGGACTTTTCCGCCAAGTTCGTACTGCAGACAGACGCTAGCGACTATGGTCTCGGCGCAGTGCTGACCCAAGTAGTCGACGGACAGGAGAGAGTCATCGCGTACGCTAGCCGCAAACTGTTGAAGGCCGAGATGAACTACTCCGCTACTGAAAAGGAGTGTCTAGCGATCGTGTGGTCTATCCGGAAGTTGCAGTGTTACCTCGAGGGGTATCGCTTCGACGTTGTAACGGATCACCTGGCACTCAAGTGGTTGAATTCGATAGAGAGTCCGACTGGACGGGTCGCACGCTGGGCTCTGGAACTGCAGCAGTTCCAATTTGATGTCCACTATCGACGGGGCAAGCTCAACGTCGTGGCGGACGCTCTTTCCCGGCATCCCCTCGACACCTGCCAGCAGGTGGTGGAAGCTGCACCCCCGTGTAAATGGATTGAGAGCATGCGAGCAAGAATTACCGAAGCGCCCGCTAAATTCGCCGACTACACAGAGGAGAACGGGCAGCTGTACAGGAACTTGGGTCATCGAGCGGACGACGAGGACTTCATTCCCTGGAAACTTTGCGTTCCCAGTGGTCATAGGAGTCGGGTTTTGCAAGAGTGCCACGATGCTCCCACGGCCGGGCATCAAGGCGTGAGGAAAACGGTGGCCCGTTTATCACAAAGGTATTACTGGCCCGGCATGTTCAGGGATGCCGCTCGCTACGTGAAACGCTGTGAAGTTTGCCAAAAGTTCAAGTGCGATCAACGGAAACCGGCTGGTCACATGCTAACACGGCAAGTGGCCGAGCCGATGGCGGCATTGTGTGCTGACTTCGTGGGCCCTCTCCCCCGTTCGAAGCGCGGAAATACCATGCTGTTGGTGTTTCATGACGCATTTTCCAAATGGGTGGAATTGGTCCCACTCAAAAGGGCCACGACGGCTCTGTTGCAAGGGGCTTTCCGGGATCGGATCCTTAGTAGATTCGGGGTCCCGAGGAAATTCATTTGCGATAACGGAGTGCAGTTCGCGAGTCGAAACTTCCGAGCTTTTATGGAGTCTTTGGGCGTCGAGATCCAGCATACCGCCCCTTACTGTCCCCAAGAAAACCCCACCGAAAGGACGAATCGCACAGTAAAAACTATGATAGCACAGTTTATCGAGGGCCATCAAAGTTCGTGGGACGAACTGCTGCCAGAAATATCGCTAGCAGTCAACTCGAGTGTGGCCGATTCTACAGGATTTAGTCCAGCATTTCTGATGCTGGGTAGGGAACCGCGTCTTCCCGCCGCTCTGTACGACGAGGTTACTCCAGGGTCAGCGACGAGCGCTCTAGACCCAAAGGAGAGGGAAGGTAGGCTAAAAGAAATTTTTAATATCGTTCGCAGCAACCTCCAACGGGCATCGAAGGACCAGGGCCGGCACTACAACCTACGGAGACGAGAGTGGCGACCGTCGCTGGGCTCCAGCGTGTTGCTGCGGCAACATCAACTCTCCAACGCCGCCGAAGGCTTCGCTGCGAAGCTTGCCCCTAAATTTGACGGCCCCTACAAGGTCGTCAAATTTATTTCCCCCAACATCGTGCGACTCTCGCGCGACGGGGAGCGCAAGAGAAGGGTGGCCAATGTGATGCAACTGGAACCGTTCTTCCAGGGCGAGGAGGAGGACGATCAGGATCTATTTACAAAGAACCCTGATGAGACGGAACCAGGGGGGAGTAAGAATGTTACCACCACATAACCACAATTCCTTCTATTTTTTTACTTTTCCCAGTAGTTTAGTCGTTTTAATTTAAGATAACTTTTCGTAGTCTGTGAGCCGCACGGGTAGTTTAGTTGCCAATAGAATTGACAGGGTATAATTAAAGAGGTTAAGTTTCACAGATGGACCCAGAGGACATAATCGAGATCAGCGACGAGGAGGAGGAGGAACCATGGCCTGAGGTGCAGGTGGAGGACTGCAGCAACAGCGGGACTGAGCCGGAGGGGTGCGACAGCGACGAGACCGAGCCTCGTCCGGAGCCACGGAGTGGCCCATCGCACCGCGATCCCAGGCGCGAAAGGCCGTTCTACGGTCGGCAGAGGCGGGAGGAGCCACGCCGGCAATATAGGCACACGCTCTATCGGAGCTCTACGCGGTCGGTGGACCATTACGACGGGTTAGTCGTATTCATGACAGCCGAATACTCGACATTATATATCGAGGTGCCGCATGCGCGCAATTCGCCGAGTCGCGTAGAGGAGCCACGGTCCCCTTCACCGGTCCCAGCGATGATCGAGGCGGCGTCGTATTTGGATTCCGGAGCCGAGACGTCACCCGGGTGGGTAGGGAGACGGACGGACTGGCCACTACACCCCAGTAACCTCCCGGTATCCCCAACGGCCCCGGCGAGCCCGCGGGTGGGTCATGCGGACCCCCCGCCACTCCTGGAGGAACTCCAACACGCCCGAGACGATCCGCACGCTGACGATGCGGCCCCCGTGGGGTTGTCAGAGGACCCGGCGGAAGCCCGATCCGACCTGGAGAGACCGAGGGATATCAAGGATCCCTCTTCCCCAAGAGAGGAGGTACCGCCGTCTTCGGCAGATAAGGAGGAGGAGGACCCGGAGGCGCCCCAAGCCGCCCCTGAAAGTCCGCGAGTGGATCGTGCGGATCCCTCGCCACCCGGACAACCGAGCACGGCGACGTCTCGCCCTGAGGAGAGTAGCCCTTTCTGGGACCAGCTGCCCACGAAGGAACTAGAGGTGGACCCTGAGAGCAAGTTCCCTTGCATCCGCATCCGGTTCAAGCCGGGTGTGGTCAACAACGCCCGCCTTGCGCGCAACGAGGAGAAGACACGAGCGCGCCCCCGATCAACACGTCGAAAGCGCCAGCATAGTCGCGAAGGGGCTCGGCGTGAAAGGGAGTCTGGCGGGTCGCGGAAGCGACGCAAGAGTTTCCCCGCAGAGGCGGAGGCGCCGCCGGGGCTGACGCGCCGATTGTCAACGGTGGAGGACTCACCAGTCCCAGAAGAGGCAGCGGTCGAGGGCGAGCCCGTATCAAAGTCTCCTAATAATGTGACGTCGTCGACGGACAGCGAGCTGTTGCGGGACATGGAGGACATGCTCGACGGATGGGATCCCGATCTCGATGCCATATTCGGCGAGATGGCAGACCCCACTGCCACGTTGGATCCCCTGATCCCAAGGGGATGGAGAGTTTTCCCGGCCGGCACAATCCTCTCGGGCCCTGTGATCGCCATGCTGCAGGCCGAGGTTGAGCGGCTGAGGAATCGGCACCGGCGCAGCCGTTTCAAGGTCGCAGATCAGGAGGCGGAATACACGGTCACTGTCACCGTCACCGGAGCGGTCACCGTGACCCTTGGAAAGAAAGGGGGGGGTGTGAGGCGGCGCTAGGCGCGCACCACCCCACAGTATTATAGGCAATAAGGGTTCGCAATGAAGCGTTTTGTTTATTTTTATATAGTTCCTTGTTCTAGTTCATAAATAGAGAAATGGATCTCACCTCGCGCAATGAAGCGCTCTTGTTAGTTTTTAAGTTAGAATTAAGGCATTAATTAATTAAAGAAAAGCGCACGGAGCGCATTAAACCTAAGTAATTGTTGCATGTAATCAAGATAGCGGTTAGGATTCAAAATTAAATTCGAACGCAACGGTCACCATTACAACCATGCAGGCGTTAGTGATCGGTTGTACAACACTGCCGAACGCAGCGTCTCTTCATCTCGTTGTGAGAGAGCGAAAGCTCCGAGGTGAAGAGAGCGAAAGCTGTGGTGAGTTGTACGACCGACACTAGCGCATGGCTTGGCGGTGAGAGGCTCGGGAGTTGCGATCGAGAAGTGGAAGCGAGTGGACGTCGCAATTTGGCGCGTCAAGGAGTAAAAGAGAGTGAGTAAAGAGGTTAGGCAAAACCGTGCGGTAGGGAACGCGTAGTAGTAGAAGTATAAACTAGAAGAAAAAGCCAATAAAGTTTAACTGTATTTAACCCAAGCCTCCGTTTAATTATTTGCTAACAACCATTAAATATCCCGTAGTTTGGACGAGGAATCGATCCCGTCAGCCGCGTGACTAATCCCGGCAACAATCCCTATTAGATACCTGTAGTTTGAACGAGGAATTGCTCCCGTTAGCCGTGTGAGTAATCCCGGCATTAATCCCTATTAAATACCCTGTAGTTTGAACGAGGAATTGCTCCCGTTAGCCGCGTGACTAATCCCGGCATTAATCCCTACTAACTATCCCTTGGTTTGAACGAGGAATCGATCCCGTTGGCCGTGCGATAAATCCCGGCAGCCATTGCTACTAACTTTTCCCAGTAAATCCCTGTAGTTCTTGCTGCCAGCGGAGCACCAGGGTATACCCTGTACCGCTCCCGGCCATATAGAGTTGTCCCACGCGCCCGCCGTTGGGGCATACGTGAGGTCATTATCGTTGTAGTTTCATTACGAACAAACATTTCCCCACCCTTTGCTTCGCGTCCAGCGAATCTTACAAATTTTCTTGTAAGTTCTGGCCCCGGCAGACTGAGTCTATACCCTGGCTAGAAGCTTCCTTACAAAGTTCCGAATAGTAATTGACTATCGAAACTTAAATGAAATTACAGTTGACGATAAATACCCAATACCAGTTATGGATGATATATTAGACAAACTTGGCTTTTATCTTACTTTGAGTCGGCTGTGTTTCATTTGCGCTCTGCATTCAAATTATATTTTCACTGCATTTACCTGCTTTTAAATATCTAAAAGTGTCTTTACTGCTTATCTTTGCTTATCTGTGCTCTTTTCAATTGTGCATAACTTAATCAGCTGGTGCTTTGTAAGTTTATTTACATTTATTCTTTCGTAAGCGGCGTCTGTGCTGTTTTTGTTGTTGTGCTTTGCCTATTTTCGCCTTCGGTGCTGTGTCAGTGCATTTCGCTTTTGTGTTTTGTGCTCTTAGTTCTTTCCCTCTCTATTCTGCTTTAAACTCTGTTTGTTTACCACTCAAAGTTTTTACTTTAACTCAATTTGAGTGCTTTCATATTTCTCACTCTTGCTTAAACGGTACCTTATTTAACCCAGCGAACATTATGTCGTGCTGCAATAAGTCTTGATCATTTAAGCAACTGGCGGATTCCACTCATCTTCAATATGTTAGTTGTTGGTTGTGTGAGAATATTATGCATGCCAAGTGTGCTGGCCTTTCTGGACGCGAATGTGATAAAATCAATTCTGCTCCTAAAAAGCATGAAGGTGGCCTAAGATGGGCTTGCCCTGTGTGTTTTGGGATGCAATTTGATTTTACCAGAATGTACAATTCTGTCCGTGTTAAATTCTTAAAGCTAAATAAGGCAGCTAAGCTTCTTGCGAGTGATTTTGACTCAAGCTCTGAATTGCTAAGTCAATTCAATTTTGGGTCAACATCAAATCATTGCACTGATGTTCCGTCTGTTTCTATTTCTTCTGAACTGCGTTCTCCCAATACCAATCCACAAATTCCTTCATTAGATGTATCTTCTACTCTCTCTTTATCCCCTTCTCCCAGTAGATTTTCTAATCGCTCATCTACCCCTTCACTGGATGCATCCGCTCCCCCAGCCACTGATTTAAATACTGTTGCTGGAACTGCGGAAATTGCCTCTGGCCGTCGGAGGAGATCCTCCCGCACCTTGGCTCCCTCTGCTACAGTGATTAACATTGTTCCCCCGACTCCCCCTATTCCTCCTACACTATCTGTTGTAGCACCTCGTAGACAAGTTTTCGTGTCTAGACTCTCTTCTGACACAACTTGTGAAACTGTAGCTTCCTATATAGCCAGTAAATCTTCTGCTAATGTATCCGTTACTAAATTTAACTTCTCTGTACCTCGTGAAATTTCCTCATTTAAAATCAGTGTCCCTAACGACGTGTTTCCTACCATATGTGATTCAAATTTTTGGCCGCCTCATATGATTGTTCATGAGTTTAAGCCAAAAAAGCGAACGCATCCTTCACCAATAGCTCTTGTAAATAACTTATCTCCAAATTCTACTCCAAAAAACTAGATTGTCTTACTATACAGTACCAAAATGTTAGAGGACTTCTTTCAAAACTCCAACATTTGTATTTGTGTAGCACTTCTTTCGAGTCTGACATTATCGTTTTTTCTGAAACTTGGCTAAATTCTACTATCTCCGATAGTGAAATTTTTTCAAACAATTTCGTATTATATAGAAAAGATCGGTCGATTCGTCGTGGTGGTGGTGTCCTAATTTCTATCAAATCTACTCTAAACTCAGAAGTCATAATCCTTAACTCTTCTACCGATGCTGAAATAGTTGCTGTTAAAGTAACTCTTCCTTCATCTACTCTTTTCATAACCTGTTCTTATATTCCTCCTGCTTCTGATATACAAGTCTATATGCAACATATTGACTGTATCAACGAAGTATTTTCCCAAGCGCGTGACAATGATGCTGTCGTTGTGATGGGTGATTTTAACTTGCCCTCCATCGAATGGTCATTTTTCAGCAGCGCAAACTACC
This sequence comes from Drosophila limbata, assembly GCA_963924055.1. NCBI lineage: Eukaryota > Metazoa > Arthropoda > Insecta > Diptera > Drosophilidae > Drosophila > Drosophila limbata. The sequence continues at coordinate 17,872 of CAWUOW010000172.1, forward strand.
TTACTCCATCCTCTCAACACGACTTTTTAGATCATTTATTAGACTTTCCTCTTTTTCAAATAAATGCTGTTACTAACAGTCTAAATAGAACCCTAGATCTTGTTTTCATTAACGATTATCTAAATGCTTCCATCTCCAGGTCGATTCCTATATCTGTGCCTGAAGATCCTTACCATCCCACATTAGAAATTTCTCTCTTTGTTCCTAAACCTTTTAATACACCCGCACCCATATCCTCTGCGCCCCACCGCTGCTTTCGCAAAGGTAATTATATTCATCTTAATCAACTGCTTTCTGCAATTGATTGGTCCTCGGTTGACAATGCAGCTGACATTGATAGCGCTTTAAACTCATTCTATTTAATACTTAATTCCTTATTAGACATAACTATTCCCAACTCTTATCGACCATCTACTTCTTCTAAACCACCATGGTTTTCACCCAGACTCTCAAACTTAAAAAATATTAAATCTAAATGTTTTAAAAAGTTTAAGATGTCTGGTTCCAGCCTTGATCTATCTAAATACTCTATTGCTAAATCTAATTTCTTCCTTCTTAACACTCAATGTTATTCTGCTTATATTTCCCGCTGTAAAAGTCAATTTTCATATAACCCTAAATTATTTTACTCTTTTGTTAATTCTAAGCGTAAATCAACGCGTCTTCCTTCTTCTTTTTTCCTTGGTTCTGAAAAAGCAGGTAATGACTCAGCTGCTGCTGATCTATTTGCCAAATTTTTTCAATCCACCTATTCCCCTATTCTTTCTACTAATTCTTCATATCCCTATAACATTAGTTCATCTTCGATTATTTTTGCTCCCCTCATCTCCGAATCTTCCTTATTATCAGCTATTAGGTCTATTAAAGTTTCCTACTCCCCTGGACCTGATAATATCCCAAGTTGTGTATTGAGAGAATGCAGTTCTTCTTTACTTTATCCTTTACTTAAGCTCTTTAATCTTTCAATTACCACCGGGGTATTTCCATCTGTTTGGAAAGAATCTTTTATTATACCCTTGCACAAAAAAGGTGGTAAGTCTGATGTATCTTATTACAGAGGTATTGCAAAGTTGTCGGCTATTCCAAAGCTTTTTGAGAAAATTATCTCAGCAAATTTGCAACACCTCTGTAAATCTGTCATCTCCCCCTTTCAACATGGATTTATCAAGAGTCGGTCTACTACGACCAACTTGTTGGAATTTTCATGCCTTATTAATGATGCATTCCAGAGGAAAATGCAAACTGATGTCATTTATACTGATTTCAGTAAAGCATTTGACTCAGTGAATCATGATCTTTTACTTTTTAAACTTGGTCGCATTGGTTTTCCTTCTCCTTTACTTTTCTGGATCTCTTCTTATTTAAAGAATAGAACACAGAAAGTTCTACTCAGATCTACCATATCTAAACCTGTTTCTGTAACTTCTGGAGTTCCTCAAGGTAGTCACCTGGGGCCCTTATTCTTTACACTTTTTATTAACGACCTTCCGTCTATTTTATTAAACTCTCGCATACTAATGTATGCTGACGATGTAAAACTTATCCTGTCTTTTAACGATCCTGCTCAGCTTGATCTACTTCAAAATGATCTAAATTCTATGCAACTTTGGTGCTTGGCTAATCATCTTCCTCTAAACTGTTCTAAGTGTATGTTCATGTCTTTTAGTCGCTTAAAACCCTTTCTTGGTTCTTATACGATTGATAATGTTCCATTACAACGTATATACACCGTTAAAGATCTGGGTGTTCTATTCGATTCTAAACTTAACTTTAATCTTCATATTTCTTCTATCATTAACGTAGCCAAGGGCGTGCTTGGATTCATAAAGCGTTGGTCGAAAGAATTTAACGATCCTTTCACTACCAAACTCCTTTATGTATCCCTTGTACGTCCTATTCTAGAATATTGCTCATGTATTTGGTCCCCTCAATATAGGAACAACGAGGTCCGTATTGAGTCGATCCAGAAGCAATTTCTTCTCTTTGCTCTACGTAGTTTAAATTGGGATCCCAATCTTCGCCTACCTTCTTATTCCAGTAGACTTTTACTTATAAACCTTCCTTCACTATCTGATCGTAGAAAAATGCTTAGTGTATTATTTATACATAATCTTATTAATGGTAACATTGATTCTTCTTTTCTTTTAAGTCGTCTTAACTTCTCTATTCCTTGTAGACCAACTAGAAACTTTCTTCCATTATCTCTTCCTATTTGCACCACTGATTATGCTTTGCACAATCCTTTTCGTGTTTTATGCACGTGTTATAATTCTCTCTTTCATGTGTTCTCTTTGGAACACACTCTGTCTTCTATTAAAATTTGTATTCTCTGTCACCTACGGTCCATCTCTGGCCATCTCTAACTTCGTGTCTTACACCTCAATTCTGTCTACTCTACTCTTATTCATATTCTTCTTTGTTCTGTTGATCTTAAATCTTCTGTCTTTTCACTTGACCTTCTATATTTTTCTACTTTCTATTTCCTATGAAATTTGCAACCAACCCTAGCTGTGAACAGGGACATAGCTTGCCGGACCGGCTAATAAACTTCCCCCATCGGGTTGCATTTTTCATCCTTACTCTCCATTTAATTTTAAGTTTAAATTAAGTCTTATTTATTAATTCTATCTTTAATTCTTCACTTTTCCTATCCAGAATTAGGCTCTAATAACGCCACTGACAGACCTTGGCTGTGAATAGGGGCATAGCTCGCCGGACTGGCAAATAAAACTCCCCCATCGTGTCGGTGACGTTATTAGACTAAACTTGTAAGTTCATTTAGGCTTTCTGTTCTTTATAAATTCTTATATTATTGTAATATCTATTCTATATTGTATTTGTTTTAAACTTTTGGCAGCAATGTTTGCTTTAAATAAATAAATAAAAAAAATAAATAAAAAATGTCAATATTTCACTACCATTGACCTGGCAAAAGGCTTTCATCAGATTCAAATGGATGCTGATTCAATTCCAAAGACTGCTTTTTCGACGAAAAATGGCCATTACGAGTACACTCGCATGCCTTTTGGACTCAAAAACGCCCCTGCAACTTTTCAACGTTGCATGAACAACCTTTTAGAAGATTTAATCTATAAAGATTGTTTAGTCTACATGGATGACATAATAGTGTATTCCACTTCATTGGAAGAACACATATTATCATTGAAAAGAGTTTTTAAGAAACTTAGGGAAGCCAATTTAAAATTGCAGTTGGACAAATGTGAATTTTTGAAAAAGGAAACTGAGTTCCTTGGTCACATTGTCACAACTGAAGGTATTGTGGCGTATCGACGCCTTCGCTGAGCCGCAATTTATTTTTGAGCTCCGTACCAGCTATGAAGCTGCGTACTAGCTTTGACGAAATACAACCCTGTGTAGAGTGACGCTTGGCCGCAGAAGAAGAAGAAGAACAATCGCGAATAAGAATTCAGCAGCATCAGCCAACATCAATTAAAACTTATTGAAATTAGTGTTAGTGTGAATAAATAATATAAATAATATTGCCGGTGTTTAAATATATCAGAGCTCCCGAAAATTGCTCAACCAAATTTTTCTAAGCAGTCTGTGCACTGAAATGAGCACAAAAATTCAAAGAGCAAGAGCAAAATCGAGTGCTCGGAGCTATTTGTTTTTTTGAATTTGCTCATTTGTGCCTATATTGATCTCAAAGTAGGCGATCAAACCCTTAGATAAAAAACACTTGCAAAGAAACTTGTAAGGGAGATGCTCTGAGCAAGAGCACATTGCGAAAGAGCACTTTGACATTTGGTCTCGAAAAAAATCGTATATGTAAGAATGTATTTCAACCACATAATTTCAAGCTGTGCAATTATCCGCTATTGTTTCTTACGCAGGAAAACCACAAACATTGTTTTTAAAGAACTTGTATTTTTTATTAGCCTGAATTTAATTTTACTAACAATAGCGAGTTTATGCTTTGTGGGCTTAAAGCGCAGCGCTTCTCGCTTAAAATAAAGTGAAGAGCGGAAAATGCTCTTTCCACCGACACTTGAGTGGCCGGAGTTGCTAGAACCACATTAGCTAGCTCCGCCAAATGTGGTGCTTTAAACTGGAGCGTCCTATAGAACTCATTCATATTTGCCTTAAATGGCAAACGGCCATTTGATAATTGGAAATTGTCAATATCATTATATATTTTGGACAACTTGTCACAAATTTGCTTATTTGGGGCTTGCGACCTTGATTGAACTTTGTCCAAGTATTCCTCAAACAACGAGTTCTCCTCTGAGCAAATTGTTACGCCAGTTTGTTCATTTTCTGATGATTCTGTACTTTCCTTTCCAGAGTGCGATGTCGAAATCTATAAATTTCAAAATTGTTGTACAATTTATTAATAATGTAATACGTATTGAAGATTAGTAATATTGAATGTAAATAACGGACTAGCACCCTAAAGATGATTATGATTGGATGGGGTTCTTACTTGCTTTAGTTGATAAATGCGAAATGCAACATGTTTCAAATTTTGTTTTGCGAGCATTATTTGGTTACTTGATAAAATTATATTAATGCGCGGATCCATATAAATTGCTGCCAACAAAGCTTCATTTTCTAACAGTTTACCTTCACGTGCCTTAATCTGATTGAGCAACATTTTTGCCATGTTGTTTTTGCTATTTTCACACTTTAGTTTGAGCTCCATCCACAAAATGAAAAACTGACTATAAAATAGTTGCTCGTTCTGTAGCTTTAGGGTTGCTTCATTTGCCTCTTTAAAGGCATCAATATAAAGCTCGATCCAAGGCCAGTTGATGCTTATGGTAGGAAAAGACGCAGCAAGAAACTCTTGTAAGTCCAACAATTTTTTCAACATCGTGAAGGTTGAATTCCATCTGGTCGGAACGTCAAGTGTTGGAATAATTTTGTTGTTCTCGATTAGTGTACGTCTGTGAAAGTCGATTTAAAATTATGTACATTTTTATATTCTTGTTAACTTATTTTTATTTTTTTTTACCTATGAGTACCTGTACGCAAAGTTTTGCACAAATTTCGGCAAATACTGATATTTTTGCTAATTTCAGTCTGTTTGTTGACGTCATAGACGCACAGTTGAAGGGTGTGAGCAGCGCACCTCACAAGGTGGACAGTGGAGAAGTTGATGGAGTCAAGCTCTTTCATAAAATCCTCGCTGCTCCTATCATCATCAAATATTGACTGGTCTGTCGCCTCATCGTTAAATATTTCGATGGCCTTCACCATGTTTCTCCCATTGTCTGAGGTTATGCTGATGTAAAATTGGTAGTTGTTATAATCATTACTATTAAAATAAACAACAATTCGGTGTTTCTAATTGAATTCATACCTAAAAACGTTCTTCATCTCGATTTCGAATTCTTTCACGATGTCCAAAATGCGTTCTTTTATGTAACGTCCAGTATGCGATTCGAACAATTGAATCATACCAAGGGTTTTGATTATGATTTCACGTTTTTCCATAGCTGAATTTATCATTTGCAGGTTGACTCCTAAAATGGCTTTGTCCATCCTTGTGGCTACATCAATTTTAAGCGAAATTAGCTTTCCTTTTGCTAAGCGTTTGATTTCACGTCTGATCGTTATCTCTTTTTGCTTAACATGATCCATTATGTTCCTTGAATGTATGGGATCCATTGAAAGCGCTTTGAAAATGGGATTGACTAAGCTACGGAACCCTTTGCTGTCCAATGCGATAAAAGGTCTTCCGTCTGTGGTGACCATTTCAACCAATGACGATGTGACTTCTTCTTCATTTGTCTCAATGGTAATTTTTCTCTTTTTTGGATTTTGTGTCATGTTGGAATCATAATCATGCAAATCCTCCAAGACTTCCGAATGCCTTGAAGACATGTGACGCCTTAAATTTGTAATGTGTTTTCCTGCTATTTGTAGGCCACACACATTACAGACAGATTTTTTATTTTCATTATTGAAAGTAAAAAATAAATGAATTTTTTTGTTTTCCTCGCGGTTGTTCATATTTTTATTTTTTTGGAGAACTTGTCGAAACGAATTTCAAAATGCGAGTGAAGCTCAGCTGCTTTACACACATGCACGTATAAATTTAAATAGAAAGAGCCTACTTTTATGAGATTCGTTTAGCTGAGCACGAGATCAAAAAAAAATTCGAAATAACGTGCTTTGCTCTTTAGTTTTGCTCTTGTGCTTGAGAGCAAAATATTTGATATTGATCTGAGCACTTCCCAAAGGTGTCTGGGAGCGAACACTTTTTTTGGGAGCCATGAAAAAAATAGAGCAAATTTCGGGAGCTCTGAAATATATTCATTTACACACAATCGCAATAGCTTGTCGCCCATCGTCGCGACAATTGGTGACCCCGACAACAGAACGCATTCATACTTTTGATGCGCAATTTTTCACACACGCACACACACACATATTTCTGCCGAATTTCACAACTTCTTGGAATTTTGGCATCATGGCAGGCGACAATTCCACTGACGATCTTGATGACACTGTGGTCGACGACTCACATTCCAATGATGCTCCATCCACATCTCAAGCCATGAGATCGAGCACTACAATCAATCGTCTTGCAGTGAAAATTCCGCCATTTTGGGCCGAGCGTCCCGAAATTTGGTTTGCACAAATTGAGTCGCAATTCTGCATTGCAGGCATCACTGCCGACAAAACAAAATTCCACACGGTTGTTGCTTCGATGGAATCGAGCGTTATTTCACAAATAACTGATGCTGTTCTCAATCCGCCCACCGACGACAAGTACGGAAATCTGAAGCGGAACATCATTGAGCGTTTCTGCGAGAGCGAGCAGAAAAAGATCCAGAAGCTTCTTTCCGACATCGATTTAGGAGACAGACGCCCCACTCAACTTCTCAACGAGCTCCGTGGTCTGGCTAAAGACCGGATCAATGAAGATTTTCTCAAATCCTTGTGGATGCAACGCTTGCCACCACATGCACGAGCCATTCTTCAAGCTTCAAACGACGACTTATCAGGCATGGCAAAACTCGCTGATAAAATTCTCGAAGTTGAAGGCCTCGCTCACATGAACGTCACTTCGGTCGCAGCTCCAGCAGGGAGCACATCGTTGCCAGCTCACTCGTTGCACGAGATTGTCACCAGATTGGACAGCTTGGAGAAACGTATCCGCTCTCGATCTCGTTCACAGAGCCGTTCATCAGCAAACGGAAGCCAAAATAGCTCTCCGTCGGAATGTTGGTACCACTCCAAGTTTGGCAGCAAGGCTACTAAATGCAAGCCACCCTGCTCATACAAATCCGATTCAAAAAACTAAAAAGCTCTTCTGTTTCGTCGCCCGCCGAACCAGAAGAAAGCTGCCACATCGCACGCATCACGATTTTTGAAAAGGGCACACAACAAAAATTTTTAATCGACACAGGAGCTGACGTTTCAGTTCTTCCAGCACAATACAAGGACAAATTCAACAAATCAGACTCATTCAGACTTTTCGCAGCAAACGGCACGTCTATCAAAACGTTTGGAGAAAGACGCCTCAAGCTCTCATTTGGTCTTCGCCGTGAATTCATCTGGACGTTCATCTTGGCAGACGTTTCAACTCCGATCATTGGCGCTGATTTTCTAAGCCACTTTGATCTCTTAGTCGACACCAGGCGAAGTACACTTATCGACAACAAAACTTCACTCCAGGCGCAAGGAGCCGCATCGAAGATCTGCGAAACTACAATTGTATCGCATATCAGTAACAACGATGTTGCCCGTATACTGGATGATTTCAAGCAGTTGTCTGTGCACAATCACAATAAACAACCATCTCCTTCTAACGTTACACACGTTATCGAGACCACCGGTCCGGCAGTTTTTGCACGACCCCGCAGACTCACTGGAGAAAAACTTTTGGCAGCTAAAAAGGAGTTCGACTACATGGTACAGCGTGGAATCTGTCGACCTTCCAAGAGCAATTGGGCAAGTCCACTTCATATGGTACATAAGTCAGACGGCAGTTGGAGACCCTGCGGAGATTTCAGAGCACTTAATGCCAAGACAGTGCCTGATCGATACCCGCTACCATTCGTTCATGACGTCACCAACATTTTACACAGCAAAACCATCTTTTCTGTCATTGATCTGCAAAGAGCGTACCATCATATTGCAATAGAACCAAACGACATCCCGAAGACAGCCATCACAACTCCGTTCGGCTTATTTGAGTTTTGCTACATGACTTTCGGTTTGCGAAATGCGTCGCAAACATTCCAAAGGTTCATGCACAACGTGTTGCGTGACCTGGACTTTGTATTCGTATACATTGATGACATACTGGTTGCCTCGTCTAACCTGGAAGAACACAGACATCATTTAAGAACCGTTTTCCAGCGACTAACCAACAACAATTTGACAATCAATGCCAGCAAATGTCAATTTGGACAGCATGAGGTCCACTTTCTTGGTCACAAAATCGACTCGAAAGGACTTCTTCCTCTGGAATCACGAGTCTCAGCCGTCCGTGATTTTTCTCAACCTGAGACTGCATGTCAACTCAAACGATTCCTTGGCATGCTAAATTATTATCGTCCATTCATTGCAAACGCTGCACAAAGTCAAATGGTTCTGCAGTCGCTTATTAAAGGAAATAAGAAAAATGACAAAACTCCAATTGATTGGACTGAGGACTCACGACGTGCTTTTCAGTCCTGCAAAGATCATTTGGCCAACGCAACCTTGCTTACTTTTCTAGCTCCCACAGCAACACTCTCACTGAGCACGGATGCCTCGGATGGCGCCGTCGGAGCCGTTGCACACCAACTGGTCGATGGTAAACTGCAGCCATTGGGATTCTTCTCAAGGAAACTAAATCCCGCTCAAACCAGATATGGAACTTACGATAGAGAATTGTTAGCAATTTACCTAGCAATAAAGCACTTTCAATTTCTTCTTGAAGGACGCCAATTTATCGTTTACACGGACCACAAACCGCTAATCTATGCTTTCTCACAAAAACTGGAAAACACTCCACCCAGACGAGGAAGGCATTTGGATTTTATCAGCCAGTTTACAACGGACATACGTCACGTCGCTGGCAGAGACAACGAAGTCGCAGATTTTCTGTCACGGATCAACACAATCAGCGAAATCGACTACGCAGCCATCGCTACAGCTCAAGAATCCGACACAGAACTTCAATCTCTATTGAACAACGAGGACATCTCATTAAAACTGAAAAAGATCTCACTTCTGAACACGACAGCGTCCATATACTGCGACGTGAGCGCAGACAGGATTCGACCGTTCATTCCAAAGCCCTTACGCAAACAAGTCATTCAAAAAATGCACAACTTGGCACACCAGGGTCGTAAGGCAACCCAAAGATTAATTTCCGAACGATTTGTTTGGCCTTCAATGGGGAAGGAGATCAGCAGCTTCGTACGAGCTTGCTTACAATGCCAACGTTGCAAGATTCAACGCCATAACAAATCTACACTGGGGAGCTACGGACCAATAGATCAGCGCTTTGATCATATCAACATCGATCTTATTGGGCCACTTCCAATCTCACGAGGAAACCGCTACTGTTTGACATGCATCGACCGTTTCTCCAGGTGGCCTACGGCAATCCCAATCCCGGATATGTCAGCAGAGACTGTAGCCACCGCCCTACTCAATGGTTGGATCTCATCGTTTGGCGTTCCCCTGCATATCACTAGCGATCTGGGAAGGCAATTCGAATCATCTATCTTTTCAGGTTTAATGCGTATCTTGGGTATAAAACACTTGCGGACTACAGCCTATCATCCACAAGCAAATGGCCTCGTGGAGCGCTGGCACAGGACTCTGAAGGCAGCCATTAAATGCCACATGACCAACGACTGGTGCGACGTTCTGCCACTAGTGCTACTTGGGCTACGTGCTACTTGGAAGGAAGACCTGGGTGCTTCTCCAGCTGAAATGCTTTTCGGATCTTCCCTCCGTGTTCCTGGAGAGTTTGTCACTGCTAATCAAAATCATCCCAATGAAACCGATTTTATTAAGTTGCTGCGCAACCGCATGCAGTCCCTCGGACAAACAAGCACATCCTGTCATGGCACGAAGGAAACGTTTCTTCAGCCAGAGCTCAACCATGCGACGCACGTTTTTGTACGCGTTGACCGTGTACGAGCGCCACTGGAGCCTCCGTATGAGGGCCCATTTGAGGTTCTGGACAAGCAAAGCAAATACTTCAAAATTCGGTTGCCAACCAGAGACGTAAACATATCCATCGATCGACTTAAAGCCGCATTCATGGACAGCACTGAACTATCGCCAACGCCAGTTCAAACTCAGAACACGACGCAGACGACACCACATGATCCAGTCCCGGAATGCTCAAACTCTACGCAGTCTACTCCATCCGATCCCGTAGAAGCAACGAAGACGTCAACAACCACCAGATCTGGACGAGCCGTCCGTTTTCCATCTCGCTACCGATAGACGTCTATCTAGCGGCGGAGCCCTGTGGCGTATCGACGCCTTCGCTGAGCCGCAATTTATTTTTGAGCTCCGTACCAGCTATGAAGCTGCGTACTAGCTTTGACGAAATACAACCCTGTGTAGAGTGACGCTTGGCCGCAGAAGAAGAAGAAGAACAATCGCGAATAAGAATTCAGCAGCATCAGCCAACATCAATTAAAACTTATTGAAATTAGTGTTAGTGTGAATAAATAATATAAATAATATTGCCGGTGTTTAAATATATTCATTTACACACAATCGCAATAGCTTGTCGCCCATCGTCGCGACAGTATAAAACCAAACCCAATAAAAGTCAACGCAATTACAAATTTCCCAATACCCAGAACAACGAAAGAAATCAAGTCATTTCTAGGACTCTGTGGCTATTATAGGAAATTTATACCAAACTTTGCACAAATCGTGAAACCAATGACCTTAAAACTTAAGAAAAATGCAACAATCGATATAAGTAACAAAGAGTACGTCTCAGCATTTGAAAAATTAAAAATACTTATTACATCTGATCCGATACTAATTTATCCAAACTTTGAAAAACCTTTTTCGCTAACTACAGATGCAAGCAATATTGCTTTAGGTGCCGTGTTATCGCAAAACCATAAGCCAATATGCTATGCAAGTCGAACATTAAATGAACACGAAATAAATTATTCCGCAATAGAAAAAGAACTTTTAGCTATTGTTTGGGCCACTAAATACTTCAGGTCCTATCTTTTTGGCAGGAAATTCGAAATCCTCAGTGATCACAAACCCCTAGTTTGGTTAAACAATGTTAAAGAGCCAAACATGAAACTTCAAAGATGGAAGATCAAATTAAATGAATTTGACTATCACATCAAATATGTCCCTGGCAAAGAAAATTATGTTGCCGATGCTTTGTCAAGAATTAAACTTGAAGAAAATTTATTAGGAGAATCTCCTAACAGTACAGCAGCAACTGTACACAGTGCACAAGAAGATAATCAAAATTATATCTCGATTACAGAAAGGCCAATCAACTATTACAACAGGCAGATCGAATTTGTCAAACATAATACAAACGAAGTAAACGTAATAAATTATTTTCATAAAACTAAAATTCAAATTATGTATAAAGAAATGATCAGTGATGATGCTACAGTGATTAACATTGTTCCCCCGACTCCCCCTATTCCTCCTACACTATCTGTTGTAGCACCTCGTAGACAAGTTTTCGTGTCTAGACTCTCTTCTGACACAACTTGTGAAACTGTAGCTTCCTATATAGCCAGTAAATCTTCTGCTAATGTATCCGTTACTAAATTTAACTTCTCTGTACCTCGTGAAATTTCCTCATTTAAAATCAGTGTCCCTAACGACGTGTTTCCTACCATATGTGATTCAAATTTTTGGCCGCCTCATATGATTGTTCATGAGTTTAAGCCAAAAAAGCGAACGCATCCTTCACCAATAGCTCTTGTAAATAACTTATCTCCAAATTCTACTCCAAAAAACTAGATTGTCTTACTATACAGTACCAAAATGTTAGAGGACTTCTTTCAAAACTCCAACATTTGTATTTGTGTAGCACTTCTTTCGAGTCTGACATTATCGTTTTTTCTGAAACTTGGCTAAATTCTACTATCTCCGATAGTGAAATTTTTTCAAACAATTTCGTATTATATAGAAAAGATCGGTCGATTCGTCGTGGTGGTGGTGTCCTAATTTCTATCAAATCTACTCTAAACTCAGAAGTCATAATCCTTAACTCTTCTACCGATGCTGAAATAGTTGCTGTTAAAGTAACTCTTCCTTCATCTACTCTTTTCATAACCTGTTCTTATATTCCTCCTGCTTCTGATATACAAGTCTATATGCAACATATTGACTGTATCAACGAAGTATTTTCCCAAGCGCGTGACAATGATGCTGTCGTTGTGATGGGTGATTTTAACTTGCCCTCCATCGAATGGTCATTTTTCAGCAGCGCAAACTACCTTACTCCATCCTCTCAACACGACTTTTTAGATCATTTATTAGACTTTCCTCTTTTTCAAATAAATGCTGTTACTAACAGTCTAAATAGAACCCTAGATCTTGTTTTCATTAACGATTATCTAAATGCTTCCATCTCCAGGTCGATTCCTATATCTGTGCCTGAAGATCCTTACCATCCCACATTAGAAATTTCTCTCTTTGTTCCTAAACCTTTTAATACACCCGCACCCATATCCTCTGCGCCCCACCGCTGCTTTCGCAAAGGTAATTATATTCATCTTAATCAACTGCTTTCTGCAATTGATTGGTCCTCGGTTGACAATGCAGCTGACATTGATAGCGCTTTAAACTCATTCTATTTAATACTTAATTCCTTATTAGACATAACTATTCCCAACTCTTATCGACCATCTACTTCTTCTAAACCACCATGGTTTTCACCCAGACTCTCAAACTTAAAAAATATTAAATCTAAATGTTTTAAAAAGTTTAAGATGTCTGGTTCCAGCCTTGATCTATCTAAATACTCTATTGCTAAATCTAATTTCTTCCTTCTTAACACTCAATGTTATTCTGCTTATATTTCCCGCTGTAAAAGTCAATTTTCATATAACCCTAAATTATTTTACTCTTTTGTTAATTCTAAGCGTAAATCAACGCGTCTTCCTTCTTCTTTTTTCCTTGGTTCTGAAAAAGCAGGTAATGACTCAGCTGCTGCTGATCTATTTGCCAAATTTTTTCAATCCACCTATTCCCCTATTCTTTCTACTAATTCTTCATATCCCTATAACATTAGTTCATCTTCGATTATTTTTGCTCCCCTCATCTCCGAATCTTCCTTATTATCAGCTATTAGGTCTATTAAAGTTTCCTACTCCCCTGGACCTGATAATATCCCAAGTTGTGTATTGAGAGAATGCAGTTCTTCTTTACTTTATCCTTTACTTAAGCTCTTTAATCTTTCAATTACCACCGGGGTATTTCCATCTGTTTGGAAAGAATCTTTTATTATACCCTTGCACAAAAAAGGTGGTAAGTCTGATGTATCTTATTACAGAGGTATTGCAAAGTTGTCGGCTATTCCAAAGCTTTTTGAGAAAATTATCTCAGCAAATTTGCAACACCTCTGTAAATCTGTCATCTCCCCCTTTCAACATGGATTTATCAAGAGTCGGTCTACTACGACCAACTTGTTGGAATTTTCATGCCTTATTAATGATGCATTCCAGAGGAAAATGCAAACTGATGTCATTTATACTGATTTCAGTAAAGCATTTGACTCAGTGAATCATGATCTTTTACTTTTTAAACTTGGTCGCATTGGTTTTCCTTCTCCTTTACTTTTCTGGATCTCTTCTTATTTAAAGAATAGAACACAGAAAGTTCTACTCAGATCTACCATATCTAAACCTGTTTCTGTAACTTCTGGAGTTCCTCAAGGTAGTCACCTGGGGCCCTTATTCTTTACACTTTTTATTAACGACCTTCCGTCTATTTTATTAAACTCTCGCATACTAATGTATGCTGACGATGTAAAACTTATCCTGTCTTTTAACGATCCTGCTCAGCTTGATCTACTTCAAAATGATCTAAATTCTATGCAACTTTGGTGCTTGGCTAATCATCTTCCTCTAAACTGTTCTAAGTGTATGTTCATGTCTTTTAGTCGCTTAAAACCCTTTCTTGGTTCTTATACGATTGATAATGTTCCATTACAACGTATATACACCGTTAAAGATCTGGGTGTTCTATTCGATTCTAAACTTAACTTTAATCTTCATATTTCTTCTATCATTAACGTAGCCAAGGGCGTGCTTGGATTCATAAAGCGTTGGTCGAAAGAATTTAACGATCCTTTCACTACCAAACTCCTTTATGTATCCCTTGTACGTCCTATTCTAGAATATTGCTCATGTATTTGGTCCCCTCAATATAGGAACAACGAGGTCCGTATTGAGTCGATCCAGAAGCAATTTCTTCTCTTTGCTCTACGTAGTTTAAATTGGGATCCCAATCTTCGCCTACCTTCTTATTCCAGTAGACTTTTACTTATAAACCTTCCTTCACTATCTGATCGTAGAAAAATGCTTAGTGTATTATTTATACATAATCTTATTAATGGTAACATTGATTCTTCTTTTCTTTTAAGTCGTCTTAACTTCTCTATTCCTTGTAGACCAACTAGAAACTTTCTTCCATTATCTCTTCCTATTTGCACCACTGATTATGCTTTGCACAATCCTTTTCGTGTTTTATGCACGTGTTATAATTCTCTCTTTCATGTGTTCTCTTTGGAACACACTCTGTCTTCTATTAAAATTTGTATTCTCTGTCACCTACGGTCCATCTCTGGCCATCTCTAACTTCGTGTCTTACACCTCAATTCTGTCTACTCTACTCTTATTCATATTCTTCTTTGTTCTGTTGATCTTAAATCTTCTGTCTTTTCACTTGACCTTCTATATTTTTCTACTTTCTATTTCCTATGAAATTTGCAACCAACCCTAGCTGTGAACAGGGACATAGCTTGCCGGACCGGCTAATAAACTTCCCCCATCGGGTTGCATTTTTCATCCTTACTCTCCATTTAATTTTAAGTTTAAATTAAGTCTTATTTATTAATTCTATCTTTAATTCTTCACTTTTCCTATCCAGAATTAGGCTCTAATAACGCCACTGACAGACCTTGGCTGTGAATAGGGGCATAGCTCGCCGGACTGGCAAATAAAACTCCCCCATCGTGTCGGTGACGTTATTAGACTAAACTTGTAAGTTCATTTAGGCTTTCTGTTCTTTATAAATTCTTATATTATTGTAATATCTATTCTATATTGTATTTGTTTTAAACTTTTGGCAGCAATGTTTGCTTTAAATAAATAAATAAAAAAAATAAATAAAAAATGTCAATATTTCACTACCATTGACCTGGCAAAAGGCTTTCATCAGATTCAAATGGATGCTGATTCAATTCCAAAGACTGCTTTTTCGACGAAAAATGGCCATTACGAGTACACTCGCATGCCTTTTGGACTCAAAAACGCCCCTGCAACTTTTCAACGTTGCATGAACAACCTTTTAGAAGATTTAATCTATAAAGATTGTTTAGTCTACATGGATGACATAATAGTGTATTCCACTTCATTGGAAGAACACATATTATCATTGAAAAGAGTTTTTAAGAAACTTAGGGAAGCCAATTTAAAATTGCAGTTGGACAAATGTGAATTTTTGAAAAAGGAAACTGAGTTCCTTGGTCACATTGTCACAACTGAAGGTATAAAACCAAACCCAATAAAAGTCAACGCAATTACAAATTTCCCAATACCCAGAACAACGAAAGAAATCAAGTCATTTCTAGGACTCTGTGGCTATTATAGGAAATTTATACCAAACTTTGCACAAATCGTGAAACCAATGACCTTAAAACTTAAGAAAAATGCAACAATCGATATAAGTAACAAAGAGTACGTCTCAGCATTTGAAAAATTAAAAATACTTATTACATCTGATCCGATACTAATTTATCCAAACTTTGAAAAACCTTTTTCGCTAACTACAGATGCAAGCAATATTGCTTTAGGTGCCGTGTTATCGCAAAACCATAAGCCAATATGCTATGCAAGTCGAACATTAAATGAACACGAAATAAATTATTCCGCAATAGAAAAAGAACTTTTAGCTATTGTTTGGGCCACTAAATACTTCAGGTCCTATCTTTTTGGCAGGAAATTCGAAATCCTCAGTGATCACAAACCCCTAGTTTGGTTAAACAATGTTAAAGAGCCAAACATGAAACTTCAAAGATGGAAGATCAAATTAAATGAATTTGACTATCACATCAAATATGTCCCTGGCAAAGAAAATTATGTTGCCGATGCTTTGTCAAGAATTAAACTTGAAGAAAATTTATTAGGAGAATCTCCTAACAGTACAGCAGCAACTGTACACAGTGCACAAGAAGATAATCAAAATTATATCTCGATTACAGAAAGGCCAATCAACTATTACAACAGGCAGATCGAATTTGTCAAACATAATACAAACGAAGTAAACGTAATAAATTATTTTCATAAAACTAAAATTCAAATTATGTATAAAGAAATGAACAACACCCATGCCAAAGAACTTATCAAAGAATATTTATGTACAAAGAAAAGCGTAATCTATTTTCATTGTGAAACAGATTTCTTAACTTTTCAAACCGCTTTCTTGGAAATAATCAGTCTCAACAATTTAACCAAAGTAATGAGATCTACTAAAAAATTAAAAGATATTCAAACATACGCAGAATTTAAAGACTTCGTTATTAAAACACATAAAGAATTACTACACCCAGGTATTCAGAAACTAACGTCATTATTTAAAGAAATGTATTATTACCCAGATTACCAAAACCTAATTCAAAATATTATTAATGAATGCCAAGTCTGTAACATTGCGAAAACAGAACATAGAGACACAAAGCTAGCTTTCGAGTTAACGCCAGAAACTTTGAATCCCAGAGAAAAATACGTTATAGATTTTTATATGGTAGATAATAAACAATTCCTTTCTTGCATAGACATTTATTCAAAATTCGCGTCCCTAATCGAAGTGAACGGTAGAGATTGGTTAGAAGCTAAAAGAGCGTTACTTAAAATTTTCAATAGTATGGGAAAACCGAAAGAAATTAAAGCAGATAAAGATTCAGCATTCATGTGCTCAGCATTACAAATATGGCTAAAAGCTGAAGGAGTAGATATAAATATAACAACAAGTAAAAATGGCATATCTGACGTAGAAAGATTTCATAAAACTATTAATGAAAAATTAAGAATAATAAACAGCGAATCAGATCCAGAAAATAAGCTTACTAGATTCGAAATAATACTTTACACATATAATCACAAAACCACTCATAATACAACAGGTAGAACACCAGCAGACATTTTTATATACGCAGGAACCCCAGAGTATAACACTCAACTTAACAAAACAACTCAAATAGATAAACTAAATGAAAACCGTACAGATTTTGAAATTGATACTAATTATAGACAATCACCTTTGGTACGTTCAAAATCAACTAATCCATTTAAAAAGACCGGTAATTTGAGACAAGTAGACGAAAAACATTTCGAAGAGACAAACAGAGGGAGGAAGATAATACACTACAAATCTAAATTTAAAAAGAAAAAGAAAATTAACAAGAGCAAATATGATAATTCCAGATCATCGCCTAATGACAACTCAAATCAGGAAGCTACAACATAAAATAATTATTTTTATAATACAATTCTTACAAATGTATTTCATCCAACAAACTAATGGTCAAAGCTTAGAAGTAAACCCAATCCAATCGAAAAACGGTTACCTTATATTTAAAACAGGAACTATTAACTTACCAATAAATTACGAATACCACTATTTAACTGTTAATCTCACAAAAATCGAAAACACATTCAATAATTTAATGAAACAAGCTGAAGAATTTAAAACATTATCCCAAATTCAATATTTAACAGAAAAATTGGAAAGAGAAATGAACGGCATAAGAATAGCAAAACGCAACAAAAGAGGCCTTATCAATTTTATGGGAACATTTTATAAATACTTATTTGGTACATTAGATCAGGAAGATAAAGCAGAACTGGAATCCAAAATAAATAACTTATCAGAAAATAGCGTTCAAGCAAACGAACTAAATCAAGTAATAGAAGTAGTAAATAGAGGAATAGAAGTTACAAATACTTTAACATTTATTAATGAAGGAGACAAAAAATTAGCAATAATTACATTTAATCTACAAGAATTTACAGAATATATCGAAGACATAGAGCTAGGAATGCAGTTAACAAGATTAGGTATATTTAACCCTAAATTACTAAAACATAGTCCATTATCACATGTAAACTCTGAAAAGATTCTAAATATTAAGACTTCTACATGGTTGAAAACAACTACAAACGAAATTTTGATAATTTCCCATATTCCTCGCGAAATCATCAATACACCAATTTTTGAAATTGTCCCATACCCAGACGAAAACAGAAACATTTTAACTGAAATTATACATGACAAATATTTCATTCAAAATAATAAAGCATATACCGAAAAGACCAAAGATCTAGTAATGAACAAATGTATAACAGGAATTTTAAACCAAGACACAACCGAATGTAGATATGCAAAAACACATAAATCTTTTGAAACAAAATATGTAGAGCCTAATATAATGTTAACTTGGAACTTACCTAAAACAATTCTAAATCAAAATTGTATTAACAGAGATATAACAATAGAAAGTAATAATATTATAAAAGCATTTAATTGCTCCATTCAATTAGAGGAAATATTGATCACAAGTACTATGTTAGATTACACACAAACTATTTATGTAAACAATAATGTAACTAAACTAGAACCACTCTCTTATATACAGGCAAAAGAAATTGTAAATCAACAAACAAAACATTACAATACACTTCAAATTATTACTTTAACAACTCTTATAATTATTGTAATCATACTAGTACTATATTTTAGCTATAAGTATAAAAGCATACCACGCAAAATAATTGTTAACTATAAGAAACAATCAGAAATAACCCCACAATCAAATAATGTACAAATCAATCCAATATCAAATGAAACAGCAAATATTGTACTCGAATCCGAACCAACACTATATCCCAATATTACCGCCTGAGGACAGGCTAATTTTTTATGGATGGGGAAGTAACATATGTAATGCACATAGCCACCTAAATATTCTCGCACATATTCCCCCTATCAAGTAATAAGATATCAATAACAATAACAGGCTGGTGAAAATAACAATTCAAGCGCTCCCACGATCGAAACAGTTAATATAAACATCCGCTAGAATTGTCATTCCCACCAAGGGTCAAATCTGCCGACGCGGCACAAATCCAGGCTGTTGCTTAGCACCCAAATATTCGTCTTCTCAAAAGAGCGATCCCTAAGATCTCTCTGTTTATAGTAGAGCGCAAAGCTCAATCCCCAAAAGCTCACAGCCGAGGTTTGCTATGCGACGTCAAAACATTTAACAGTTAGTCTTGAATTATTCTCAAACTCCGATGTTCAACTCGCTTTAAGTTTTCTATTTAAATAAAGTTATATTTTTTTAAATAAACTAAAGTTGGAATTCGTTATTATATAGATAACATTTTTTCTAAAAAAAAAACGGAAATATTTAGCTTCCGCTGTCCGCTGCCTTAATTTGTTTCCTTGCAATTGAACTTTGGCTAAAAAGTCGGACTTGGTGATTTGGCTGGAAAAAGCTAAATTTGGCGGGAAAAAGCTAAATATGGCGTGAAAAAGCTAAATTAAGCGAATCAGTCAAATTTGGCAAGAAGAGTTAATCTAAAAGTTTTGTTAGGATATCTTCGATTGCATCCGATTGTTCCTATTACAGCTATATGATATAGTCATCCGACTTTGACCAAATTTGGATAGTATGTTAGAGACAGTATCAAACAAACAATCTGCAAGTTTGGATGAGATATCTTAAGAAACAAAAAAGTTTTTCATACTAAAGGTGTTTTTCATTGGATTGTTCCTATGGCAGCTATAAGATATGGTCATTCCACTTTGACCAAATTTGGTCAGAATGTAAAGGACAGTCCCAAACAAACAATCTGCGAGTTTGGTTGAGATATCTTAAGAAACAAAAAAGTTTTTCATACTAAATGTGTTTTTCATCGGATTGTTCCTATGGCAGCTATAAGATATAGTCATTCCACTTTGATCAAATTTGGTCAGAATGTAAGAGACAGTACCAAACATGTAATCTGTGAGTTTGGTTGAGATATCATAAGAAACAAAAAAGTTTTTCATACTAAAGGTGTTTTTCATCGGATTGTTCCTATGGCAGCTATAAGATATAGTCATTCCACTTTGACCAAATTTGGTCAGAATGTAAAGGACAGTACCAACCATGTAATCTGTGAGTTTGGTTGAGATATCATAAGAAACAAAAAAGTTTTTCATACTAAAGGTTTTTTCATCGGATTGTTCCTATGGCAGCTTTAAGATATAGTCATTCCACTTTGACCAAATTTGGTCAAAATGTAAGAGACAGTACCAAACATGTAATCTGTGAGTTTGGTTGAGATATCTTAAGAAACAAAAAAGTTTTTCATACTAAATGTGTTTTTCATCGGATTGTTCCTATGGCAGCTATAAGATATAGTCATTCCACTTTGATCAAATTTGGTCAGAATGTAAGAGACAGTACCACCCATGTAATCTGTGAGTTTGGTTGAGATATCATAAGAAACAAAAAAGTTTTTCATACAAAAGGTGTTTTTCATCGGATTGTTCCTATGGCAGCTATAAGATATAGTCATTCCACTTTGACCAAATTTGGTCAGAATGTAAAGGACAGTCCCAAAAAAACAATCTGCTAGTTTGGTTGAGATATCTTAAGAAACAAAAAAGTTTTTCATACTAAAGGTGTTTTTCATCGGATTGTTCCTATGGCAGCTATAAGATATAGTCATTCCACTTTGATCAAATTTGGTCAGAATGTAAGAGACAGTACCAACCATGTAATCTGTGAGTTTGGTTGAGATATCATAAGAAACAAAAAAGTTTTTCATACTAAAGGTGTTTTTCATCGGATTGTTCCTATGGCAGCTATAAGATATAGTCATTCCACTTTGATCAAATTTGGTCAGAATGTAAGAGACAGTACCAAACATGTAATCTGTGAGTTTGGTTGAGATATCTTAAGAAACAAAAAAGTTTTTCATACTAAAGGTTTTTTCATCGGATTGTTCCTATGGCAGCTATAAGATATAGTCATTCCACTTTGATCAAATTTGGTCAGAATGTAAGAGACAGTACCAACCATGTAATCTGTGAGTTTGGTTGAGATATCATAAGAAACAAAAAAGTTTTTCATACTAAAGGTGTTTTTCATCGGATTGTTCCTATGGCAGCTATAAGATATAGTCATTCCACTTTGATCAAATTTGGTCAGAATGTAAGAGACAGTACCAAACATGTAATCTGTGAGTTTGGTTGAGATATCTTAAGAAACAAAAAAGTTTTTCATACTAAATGTGTTTTTCATCGGATTGTTCCTATGGCAGCTATAAGATATAGTCATTCCACTTTGAACAAATTTGGTTAGAATGTAAGAGACAGTACCAACCATGTAATCTGTGAGTATGGTTGAGATATTTTAACAAACAAAAAAGTTTTTCATACTAAGCAATTCCGTGACCTTTGACCTTGATTTTGACCCTCTTACAGGTGGAATTTCGCAAAATGCCGTCTTATTGCACGATGAAATTATCTCATCTATGTTGTGTGCAAATTTCAGCTCCCTGTCTTTTACCGTTTGGGCTGCACGTTGATTCTCAGTGAGTCAGGACAAAGAGTTTTATATATATAGATAACATTTTTTCTAAAAAAAAAACGGAAATATTTAGCTTCCGCTGTCCGCTGCCTTAATTTGTTTCCTTGCAATTGAACTTTGGCTAAAAAGTCGGACTTGGTGATTTGGCGGGAAAAAGCTAAATTTGGCGGGAAAAAGCTAAATATGGCGTGAAAAAGCTAAATTAAGCGAATCAGTCAAATTTGGCAAGAAGAGTTCATCTAAAAGTTTTGTTAGGATATCTTCGATTGCATCCGATTGTTCCTATTACAGCTATATGATATAGTCATCCGACTTTGACCAAATTTGGTTAGTATGTTAGAGACAGTATCAAACAAACAATCTGCAAGTTTGGATGAGATATCTTAAGAAACAAAAAAGTTTTTCATACTAAAGGTGTTTTTCATCGGATTGTTCCTATGGCAGCTATAAGATATAGTCATTCCACTTTGACCAAATTTGGTCAGAATGTAAAGGACAGTCCCAAACAAACAATCTGCGAGTTTGGTTGAGATATCTTAAGAAACAAAAAAGTTTTTCATACTAAAGGTGTTTTTCATCGGATTGTTCCTATGGCAGCTATAAGATATAGTCATTCCACTTTGATCAAATTTGGTCAGAATGTAAGAGACAGTACCAAACATGTAATCTGTGAGTTTGGTTGAGATATCATAAGAAACAAAAAAGTTTTTCATACTAAAGGTGTTTTTCATCGGATTGTTCCTATGGCAGCTTTAAGATATAGTCATTCCACTTTGACCAAATTTGGTCAAAATGTAAGAGACAGTACCAAACATGTAATCTGTGAGTTTGGTTGAGATATCTTAAGAAACAAAAAAGTTTTTCATACTAAATGTGTTTTTCATCGGATTGTTCCTATGGCAGCTATAAGATATAGTCATTCCACTTTGATCAAATTTGGTCAGAATGTAAGAGACAGTACCAACCATGTAATCTGTGAGTTTGGTTGAGATATCATAAGAAACAAAAAAGTTTTTCATACTAAAGGTGTTTTTCATCGGATTGTTCCTATGGCAGCTATAAGATATAGTCATTCCACTTTGATCAAATTTGGTCAGAATGTAAGAGACAGTACCAAACATGTAATCTGTGAGTTTGATTGAGATATCTTAAGAAACAAAAAAGTTTTTCATACTAAATGTGTTTTTCGTCGGATTGTTCCTATGGCAGCTATAAGATATAGTCATTCCACTTTCAACAAATTTGGTTAGAATGTAAGAGACAGTACCAACCATGTAATCTGTGAGTATGGTTGAGATATTTTAACAAACAAAAAAGTTTTTCATACTAAGCAATTCCGTGACCTTTGACCTTGATTTTGACCCTCTTACAGGTGGAATTTCGCAAAATGCCGTCTTATTGGACGATGAAATTATCTCATCTATGTTGTGTGCAAATTTCAGCTCCCTGTCTTTTACCGTTTGGGCTGCACGTTGATTCTCAGTGAGTCAGGACAAAGAGTTTTATATATATAGATAACATTTTTTCTAAAAAAAAAACGGAAATATTTAGCTTCCGCTGTCCGCTGCCTTAATTTGTTTCCTTGCAATTGAACTTTGGCTAAAAAGTCGGACTTGGTGATTTGGCGGGAAAAAGCTAAATTTGGCGGGAAAAAGCTAAATATGGCGTGAAAAAGCTAAATTAAGCGAATCAGTCAAATTTGGCAAGAAGAGTTAATCTAAAAGTTTTGTTAGGATATCTTCGATTGCATCCGATTGTTCCTATTACAGCTATATGATATAGTCATCCGACTTTGACCAAATTTGGATAGTATGTTAGAGACAGTATCAAACAAACAATCTGCAAGTTTGGATGAGATATCTTAAGAAACAAAAAAGTTTTTCATACTAAAGGTGTTTTTCATTGGATTGTTCCTATGGCAGCTATAAGATATGGTCATTCCACTTTGACCAAATTTGGTCAGAATGTAAAGGACAGTCCCAAACAAACAATCTGCGAGTTTGGTTGAGATATCTTAAGAAACAAAAAAGTTTTTCATACTAAAGGTGTTTTTCATCGGATTGTTCCTATGGCAGCTATAAGATATAGTCATTCCACTTTGATCAAATTTGGTCAGAATGTAAGAGACAGTACCAAACATGTAATCTGTGAGTTTGGTTGAGATATCTTAAGAAACAAAAAAGTTTTTCATACTAAAGGTTTTTTCATCGGATTGTTCCTATGGCAGCTTTAAGATATAGTCATTCCACTTTGACCAAATTTGGTCAAAATGTAAGAGACAGTACCAAACATGTAATCTGTGAGTTTGGTTGAGATATCTTAAGAAACAAAAAAGTTTTTCATACTAAATGTGTTTTTCATCGGATTGTTCCTATGGCAGCTATAAGATATAGTCATTCCACTTTGATCAAATTTGGTCAGAATGTAAGAGACAGTACCAACCATGTAATCTGTGAGTTTGGTTGAGATATCATAAGAAACAAAAAAGTTTTTCATACTAAAGGTGTTTTTCATCGGATTGTTCCTATGGCAGCTATAAGATATAGTCATTCCACTTTGACCAAATTTGGTCAGAATGTAAAGGACAGTCCCAAACAAACAATCTGCGAGTTTGGTTGAGATATCTTAAGAAACAAAAAAGTTTTTCATACTAAAGGTGTTTTTCATCGGATTGTTCCTATGGCAGCTATAAGATATAGTCATTCCACTTTGATCAAATTTGGTCAGAATGTAAGAGACAGTACCAAACATGTAATCTGTGAGTTTGGTTGAGATATCTTAAGAAACAAAAAAGTTTTTCATACTAAATGTGTTTTTCATCGGATTGTTCCTATGGCAGCTATAAGATATAGTCATTCCACTTTGACCAAATTTGGTTAGAATGTAAGAGACAGTACCAACCATGTAATCTGTGAGTATGGTTGAGATATTTTAACAAACAAAAAAGTTTTTCATACTAAGCAATTCCGTGACCTTTGACCTTGATTTTGACCCTCTTACAGGTGGAATTTCGCAAAATGCCGTCTTATTGCACGATGAAATTATCTCATCTATGTTGTGTGCAAATTTCAGCTCCCTGTCTTTTACTGTTTGGGCTGCACGTTGATTCTCAGTGAGTCAGTCAGTGAGTCAGGACAAAGAGTTTTATATATATATAGATAACATTTTTTCTAAAAAAAAAACGGAAATATTTAGCTTCCGCTGACCGCTGCCTTAATTTTTTTCCTTGCAATTGAACTTTGGCTAAAAAGTCGGACTTGGTGATTTGGCGGGAAAAAGCTAAATTTGGCGGGAAAAAGCTAAATATGGCGTGAAAAAGCTAAATTAAGCGAATCAGTCAAATTTGGCAAGAAGAGTTAATCTAAAAGTTTTGTTAGGATATCTTCGATTGCATCCGATTGTTCCTATTACAGCTATATGATATAGTCATCCGACTTTGACCAAATTTGGTTAGTATGTTAGAGACAGTATCAAACAAACAATCTGCAAGTTTGGATGAGATATCTTAAGAAACAAAAAAGTTTTTCATACTAAAGGTGTTTTTCATCGGATTGTTCCTATGGCAGCTATAAGATATAGTCATTCCACTTTGACCAAATTTGGTCAGAATGTAAAGGACAGTCCCAAACAAACAATCTGCGAGTTTGGTTGAGATATCTTAAGAAACAAAAAAGTTTTTCATACTAAAGGTGTTTTTCATCGGATTGTTCCTATGGCAGCTATAAGATATAGTCATTCCACTTTGATCAAATTTGGTCAGAATGTAAGAGACAGTACCAACCATGTAATCTGTGAGTTTGGTTGAGATATCATAAGAAACAAAAAAGTTTTTCATACTAAAGGTGTTTTTCATCGGATTGTTCCTATGGCAGCTTTAAGATATAGTCATTCCACTATGACCAAATTTGGTCAAAATGTAAGACACACTACGAAACATGTAATCTGTGAGTTTGGTTGAGATATCATAGGAAACAAAAAAGTTTTTCATACTAAATGTGTTTTTCATCGGATTGTTCCTATGGCAGCTATAAGATATAGTCATTCCACTTTGACCAAATTTGGTCAGAATGTAAAGGACAGTCCCAAACAAACAATCTGCGAGTTTGGTTGTGATATCTTAAGAAACAAAAAAGTTTTTCATACTAAAGGTGTTTTTCATCGGATTGTTCCTATGTCAGCTATAAGATATAGTCATTCCACTTTGATCAAATTTGGTCAGAATGTAAGAGACAGTACCAACCATGTAATCTGTGAGTTTGGTTGAGATATCATAAGAAACAAAAAAGTTTTTCATACTAAAGGTGTTTTTCATCGGATTGTTCCTATGGCAGCTATAAGATATAGTCATTCCACTTTGATCAAATTTGGTCAGAATGTAAGAGACAGTACCAAACATGTAATCTGTGAGTTTGGTTGAGATTTCTTAAGAAACAAAAAAGTTTTTCATACTAAATGTGTTTTTCATCGGATTGTTCCTATGGCAGCTATAAGATATAGTCATTCCACTTTGACCAAATTTGGTTAGAATGTAAGAGACAGTACCAACCATGTAATCTGTGAGTATGGTTGAGATATTTTAACAAACAAAAAAGTTTTTCATACTAAGCAATTCCGTGACCTTTGACCTTAATTTTGACCCTCTTACAGGTGGAATTTCGCAAAATGCCGTCTTATTGCACGATGAAATTATCTCATCTATGTTGTGTGCAAATTTCAGCTCCCTGTCTTTTACCGTTTGGGCTGCACGTTGATTCTCAGTGAGTCAGTCAGTGAGTCAGGACAAAGAGTTTTATATATAACATTTTTTCTAAAAAAAAAACGGAAATATTTAGCTTCCGCTGTCCGCTGCCTTAATTTTTTTCCTTGCAATTGAACTTTGGCTAAAAAGTCGGACTTGGTGATTTGGCGGGAAAAAGCTAAATTTGGCGGGAAAAAGCTAAAAATGGCGTGAAAAAGCTAAATTAAGCGAATCAGTCAAATTTGGCAAGAAGAGTTAATCTAAAAGTTTTGTTAGGATATCTTCGATTGCATCCGATTGTTCCTATTACAGCTATATGATATAGTCATCCGACTTTGACCAAATTTGGTTAGTATGTTAGAGACAGAATCAAACAAACAATCTGCAAGTTTGGATGAGATATCTTAAGAAACAAAAAAGTTTTTCATACTAAAGGTGTTTTTCATCGGATTGTTCCTATGGCAGCTATAAGATATAGTCATTCCACTTTGACCAAATTTGGTCAGAATGTAAAGGACAGTCCCAACCATGTAATCTGTGAGTTTGGTTGAGATATCATAAGAAACAAAAAAGTTTTTCATACTAAAGGTGTTTTTCATCGGATTGTTCCTATGGCAGCTATAAGATATAGTCATTCCACTTTGACCAAATTTGGTCAGAATGTAAGAGACAGTACCAACCATGTAATCTGTGAGTTTGGTTGAGATATCATAAGAAACAAAAAAGTTTTTCATACTAAAGGTGTTTTTCATCGGACTGTTCCTATGGCAGCTATAAGATATAGTCATTCCACTTTGATCAAATTTGGTCAGAATGTAAGAGACAGTACCAACCATGTAATCTGTGAGTTTGGTTGAGATATCATAAGAAACAAAAAAGTTGTTCATACTAAAGGTGTTTTTCATCGGATTGTTCCTATGGCAGCTATAAGATATAGTCATTCCACTTTGATCAAATTTGGTCAGAATGTAAGAGACAGTACCAAACATGTAATCTGTGAGTTTGGTTGAGATATCTTAAGAAACAAAAAAGTTTTTCATACTAAATGTGTTTTTCATCGGATTGTTCCTATGGCAGCTATAAGATATAGTCATTCCACTTTGAACAAATTTGGTTAGAATGTAAGAGACAGTACCAACCATGTAATCTGTGAGTATGGTTGAGATATTTTAACAGACAAAAAAGTTTTTCATACTAAGCAATTCCGTGACCTTTGACCTTGATTTTGACCCTCTTACAGGTGGAATTTCGCAAAATGCCGTCTTATTGCACGATGAAATTATCTCATCTATGTTGTGTGCAAATTTCAGCTCCCTGTCTTTTACCGTTTGGGCTGCACGTTGATTCTCAGTGAGTCAGTCAGTGAGTCAGGACAAAGAGTTTTATATATATAGATAACATTTTTTCTAAAAAAAAACGGAAATATTTAGCTTCCGCTGTCCGCTGCCTTAATTTTTTTTCTTGCAATTGAACTATGGCTAAAAAGTCGGACTTGGTGATTTGGCGGGAAAAAGCTAAATTTGGCGGGAAAAAGCTAAATATGGCGTGAAAAAGCTAAATTAAGCGAATCAGTCAAATTTGGCAAGAAGAGTTAATCTAAAAGTTTTGTTAGGATATCTTCGATTGCATCCGATTGTTCCTATTACAGCTATATGATATAGTCATCCGACTTTGACCAAATTTTGTTAGTATGTTAGAGACAGTATCAAACAAACAATCTGCAAGTTTGGATGAGATATCTTAAGAAACAAAAAAGTTTTTCATACTAAAGGTGTTTTTCATCGGATTGTTCCTATGGCAGCTATAAGATATAGTCATTCCACTTTGACCAAATTTGGTCAGAATGTAAAGGACAGTCCCAAACAAACAATATGCGAGTTTGGTTGAGATATCTTAAGAAACAAAAAAGTTTTTCATACTAAAGGTGTTTTTCATCGGATTGTTCCTATGGCAGCTATAAGATATAGTCATTCCACTTTGATCAAATTTGGTCAGAATGTAAGAGACAGTACCAACCATGTAATCTGTGAGTTTGGTTGAGATATCATAAGAAACAAAAAAGTTTTTCATACTAAAGGTGTTTTTCATCGGATTGTTCCTATGGCAGCTTTAAGATATAGTCATTCCACTTTGACCAAATTTGGTCAAAATGTAAGAGACAGTACCAAACATGTAATCTGTGAGTTTGGTTGAGATATCTTAAGAAACAAAAAAGTTTTTCATACTAAATGTGTTTTTCATCGGATTGTTCCTATGGCAGCTATAAGATATAGTCATTCCACTTTGATCAAATTTGGTCAGAATGTAGGAGACAGTACCAACCATGTAATCTGTGAGTTTGGTTGAGATATCATAAGAAACAAAAAAGTTTTTCATACTAAAGGTGTTTTTCATCGGATTGTTCCTAAGGCAGCTATAAGATATAGTCATTCCACTTTGACCAAATTTGGTCAGAATGTAAAGGACAGTCCCAAACAAACAATCTGCGAGTTTGGTTGAGATATCTTAAGAAACAAAAAAGTTTTTTATACTAAAGGTGTTTTTCATCGGATTGTTCCTATGGCAGCTATAAGATATAGTCATTCCACTTTGACCAAATTTGGTCAGAATGTAAAGGACAGTCCCAAACAAACAATCTGCGAGTTTGGTTGAGATATCTTAAGAAACAAAAAAGTTTTTCATACTAAAGGTGATTTTCATCGGATTGTTCCTATGGCAGCTATAAGATATAGTCATTCCACTTTGATCAAATTTGGTCAGAATGTAAGAGACAGTACCAACCATGTAATCTGTGAGTTTGGTTGAGATATCATAAGAAACAAAAAAGTTTTTCATACTAAAGGTGTTTTTCATCGGATTGTTCCTATGGCAGCTATAAGATATAGTCATTCCACTTTGATCAAATTTGGTCAGAATGTAAGAGACAGTACCAAACATGTAATCTGTGAGTTTGGTTGAGATATCTTAAGAAACAAAAAAGTTTTACATACTAAATGTG
This sequence comes from Drosophila limbata, assembly GCA_963924055.1. Classification (NCBI taxonomy): domain Eukaryota; kingdom Metazoa; phylum Arthropoda; class Insecta; order Diptera; family Drosophilidae; genus Drosophila; species Drosophila limbata. The sequence continues at coordinate 47,395 of CAWUOW010000172.1, forward strand.
TTTTTCATCGGATTGTTCCTATGGCAGCTATATGATATAGTCATTCCACTTTGACCAAATTTGGTTAGAATGTAAGAGACAGTACCAACCATGTAATCTGTGAGTATGGTTGAGATATTTTAACAAACAAAAAAGTTTTTCATACTAAGCAATTCCGTGACCTTTGACCTTGATTTTCACCCTCTTACAGGTGGAATTTCGCAAAATGCCGTCTTATTGCACGATGAAATTATCTCATCTATGTTGTGTGCAAATTTCAGCTCCCTGTCTTTTACCGTTTGGGCTGCACGTTGATTCTCAGTGAGTCAGTCAGTGAGTCAGGACAAAGAGTTTTATATATATAGTAACATATGTAATGCACATAGCCACCTAAATATTCTCGCACATATTCCCCCTATCAAGTAATAAGATATCAATAACAATAACAGGCTGGTGAAAATAACAATTCAAGCGCTCCCACGATCGAAACAGTTAATATAAACATCCGCTAGAATTGTCATTCCCACCAAGGGTCAAATCTGCCGACGCGGCACAAATCCAGGCTGTTGCTTAGCACCCAAATATCGTCTTCTCAAAAGAGCGATCCCTAAGATCTCTCTGTTTATATTAGAGCGCAAAGCTCAATCCCCAAAAGCTCACAGCCGAGGTTTGCTATGCGACGTCAAAACATTTAACAGTTAGTCTTGAATTATTCTCAAACTCCGATGTTCAACTCGCTTTAAGTTTTCTATTTAAATAAAGTTATATTTTTTTAAATAAACTAAAGTTGGAACTCGTTATTGGCGCAGCCGGTAGGATATGTAAAGTGTTTGTAATCAACTAAACTAAAAAGACTACTAAGGATCCGCATATCCAAAGTCAAGAGTAAAGTTGAACTTTATTAAACCAAAATACATATCCGCTAAAGAACATACGTGCGTGTTTAAGTTACAACAAAAGTGTTAACCACTAAGGGACAACTGAAGTCCTAGGTTAAATAAAACCAAGTTTTTGTGCTTAAAAAAAACGTAACAAACTTTGTCAATTTTGCTTTGTGACCACTGAAGGATAATTGTAATCCTAGGCCACAACAAGACAAAGAAAACCGAACATTAAAAGGAAAAAATAAATACACTGTCAACATCAATCATGACACCCCCAGCATCTCCATCAACCCCACCAATGGTTTTGTCAGAGCTTCTCCTGAAGCAAGCTCTTGGACAAATAAAACAAGTGCCCACCTTTGATGGACAAACGGAAGTGCTCACGGCGTTCGTGAGAGGAGTGGACTATATAATGCAGCTATACCCCACCCAAGATCTGAGACAACACAACGTTCTATTTGGAGCCATCGAACTACAGACTTCTGGAACAGCACAGCGAGTCGCACAGCTATCAGGAGCTACAAACTGGATACAACTGAGGAACGCGCTCATCGACGAATTCAAAACACAGACGCCCTATGAAGAACTGCTTCGTCGACTCTACAACACTAATTATAACGGAAGTATCCGTAAGTTTGTTGAAGACCTTGAGTATAAATCATTTGTAATTTCAAACAAATTAATGTTAGAAGGCGTAGACTCACAAACAATTCTGTACACCAATGCTATGAACAACACAATCAAAGACGTTATAACAAGAAAATTACCCGATCGAATTTTTATGACTCTGACTAGGTACGATATTACGACAATAACTAAATTAAAACAAGTAGCTCAAAGAGAGGGACTATACGAAAACAACTTTTCTGACCGTTTAAAAACCAACACCTCAACTACGTCAAACAGTAGTGATGCTCGCAGGAATAGGGGAAACTCTCATAATTTCTATTCAATGGCAAGCCCCCCAAACACAAGTAATGCCACCCAAAACTTTCAAGCCCCAAATCAAAGCAACCCACAGTTGCATACTGAATTTCAACAAAAACTAAATCAAGGTAGATTCCAAAACCCAATGAACTACCAACAAAACAGAACTTCAACGAACACTTCAAATCCGCCTGTCAAAAGACAACGCGAAAGTTCTAGTGGTCAATCCAAAATGGATACTGCCGAAAATTTTCATCACGCAGCCTCGGACCAAGAACTAGAAGAAACCCCTTCATTCGACTAATAATGAACAACATTCACCTCAAATGCGTAATCGATACAGGTTCCTCTATAAATCTAATGAAAAAGAACTTTTTGAATTTCCCAATTAAATCTTGTCATTTGGAAGTCCAGACGATAAAAGGAAATATTTGTTTAAACCAATGTATTTCCTAAGCCCCCAGTAAACTCTGTCTACAACACCAAAGATTTTTTATACACGACTTTTCAGAAAATTACGATGTATTATTAGGCAGGGAATATCTCGAGGCTTGTGAAGCAAACATAAATTATAAAGAGGAAACTGTCACCTTAAGCGATTACCCATTTATCATGAGATATAATCATGAAGAATTCTTAAAGGACAAGACCGCAGTCAATCATGTTGATCCACCTTACGTGAAAGATACCGAATTTGATTGCCTTGATCCGCCTTTTACAACGGACCAACCGTTTAATTTCGCAATCGAAAATGAGTTAATAGAAAGTAACCAGTTCAGATTAGAACACCTCAATGAGGAAGAAAAATTAAAATTAACAAAAATCCTTCATGAGTTCAGAGACATACAGTACAAAGAAAGCGAAAATTTGACTTTCACCAGTACAATCAAGCATGTCATTCAAACTAAACATGAAGATGCAATTTACAAACGACCTTATAAGTATCCCCAAGCTTATGACGAAGAAGTCGAAAACCAAATGAGGGAAATGATAAAACAAGGAATTATCCGAAAATCAAATTCTCCTTATTGCTCACCAATTTGGATTGTACCAAAGAAGAGTGATGCATCAGGAAAACAAAAGTTCCGAATAGTAATTGACTATCGAAACTTAAATGAAATTACAGTTGACGATAAATACCCAATACCAGTTATGGATGATATATTAGACAAACTTGGAAAATGTCAATATTTCACTACCATTGACCTGGCAAAAGGCTTTCATCAGATCCAAATGGATGCTGATTCAATTCCAAAGACTGCTTTTTCGACGAAAAATGGCCATTACGAGTACACTCGCATGCCTTTTGGACTCAAAAACGCCCCTGCAACTTTTCAACGTTGCATGAACAACCTTTTAGAAGATTTAATCTATAAAGATTGTTTAGTCTACATGGATGACATAATAGTGTATTCCACTTCATTGGAAGAACACATATTATCATTGAAAAGAGTTTTTAAGAAACTTAGGGAAGCCAATCTAAAATTGCAGTTGGACAAATGTGAATTTTTGAAAAAGGAAACTGAGTTCCTTGGTCACATTGTCACAACTGAAGGTATAAAACCAAACCCAATAAAAGTCGACGCAATTACAAATTTCCCAATACCCAGAACAACGAAAGAAATCAAGTCATTTCTAGGACTCTGTGGCTATTATAGGAAATTTATACCAAACTTTGCACAAATCGTGAAACCAATGACCTTAAAACTTAAGAAAAATGCAACAATCGACATAAGTAACAAAGAGTACGTCTCAGCATTTGAAAAATTAAAAATACTTATTACATCTGATCCGATACTAATTTATCCAAACTTTGAAAAACCTTTTTCGTTAACTACAGATGCAAGCAATATTGCTTTAGGTGCCGTGTTATCGCAAAACCATAAGCCAATATGCTATGCAAGTCGAACATTAAATGAACACGAAATAAATTATTCCGCAATAGAAAAAGAACTTTTAGCTATTGTTTGGGCCACTAAATACTTCAGGTCCTATCTTTTTGGCAGGAAATTCGAAATCCTCAGTGATCACAAACCCCTAGTTTGGTTAAACAATGTTAAAGAGCCAAACATGAAACTTCAAAGATGGAAGATCAAATTAAATGAATTTGACTATCACATCAAATATGTCCCTGGCAAAGAAAATTATGTTGCCGATGCTTTGTCAAGAATTAAACTTGAAGAAAATTTATTAGGAGAATCTCCTAACAGTACAGCAGCAACTGTACACAGTGCACAAGAAGATAATCAAAATTATATCTCGATTACAGAAAGGCCAATCAACTATTACAACAGGCAGATCGAATTTGTCAAACATAATACAAACGAAGTAAACGTAATAAATTATTTTCATAAAACTAAAATTCAAATTATGTATAAAGAAATGACCAACACCCATGCCAAAGAACTTATCAAAGAATATTTATGTACAAAGAAAAGCGTAATCTATTTTCATTGTGAAACAGATTTCTTAACTTTTCAAACCGCTTTCTTGGAAATAATCAGTCTCAACAATTTAACCAAAGTAATGAGATCTACTAAAAAATTAAAAGATATTCTAACATACGCAGAATTTAAAGACTTCGTTATTAAAACACATAAAGAATTACTACACCCAGGTATTCAGAAACTAACGTCATTATTTAAAGAAAAGTATTATTACCCAGATTACCAAAACCTAATTCAAAATATTATTAATGAATGCCAAGTCTGTAACATTGCGAAAACAGAACATAGAGACCCAAAGCTAGCTTTCGAGTTAACGCCAGAAACTTTGAATCCCAGAGAAAAATACGTTATAGATTTTTATATGGTAGATAATAAACAATTCCTTTCTTGCATAGACATTTATTCAAAATTCGCGTCCCTAATCGAAGTGAACGGTAGAGATTGGTTAGAAGCTAAAAGAGCGTTACTTAAAATTTTCAATAGTATGGGAAAACCGAAAGAAATTAAAGCAGATAAAGATTCAGCATTCATGTGCTCAGCATTACAAATATGGCTAAAAGCTGAAGGAGTAGATATAAATATAACAACAAGTAAAAATGGCATATCTGACGTAGAAAGATTTCATAAAACTATTAATGAAAAATTAAGAATAATAAACAGCGAATCAGATCCAGAAAATAAGCTTACTAGATTCGAAATAATACTTTACACATATAATCACAAAACCACTCATAATACAACCGGTAGAACACCAGCAGACATTTTTATATACGCAGGAACCCCAGAGTATAACACTCAACTTAACAAAACAACTCAAATAGATAAACTAAATGAAAACCGTACAGATTTTGAAATTGATACTAATTATAGACAATCACCTTTGGTACGTTCAAAATCAACTAATCCATTTAAAAAGACCGGTAATTTGAGACAAGTAGACGAAAAACATTTCGAAGAGACAAACAGAGGGAGAAAGATAATACACTACAAATCTAAATTTAAAAAGAAAAAGAAAATTAACAAGAGCAAATATGATAATTCCAGATCATCGCCTAATGACAACTCAAATCAGGAAGCTACAACATAAAATAATTATTTTTATAATACAATTCTTAATAATGTATTTCATCCAACAAACTAATGGTCAAAGCTTAGAAGTAAACCCAATCCAATCGAAAAACGGTTACCTTATATTTAAAACAGGAACTATTAACTTTCCAATAAATTACGAATACCACTATTTAACTGTTAATCTCACAAAAATCGAAAACATATTCAATAATTTAATGAAACAAGCTGAAGAATTTAAAACATTATCCCAAATTCAATATTTAACAGAAAAATTGGAAAGAGAAATGAACGGCATAAGAATAGCAAAACGCAACAAAAGAGGCCTTATCAATTTTATGGGAACATTTTATAAATACTTATTTGGTACATTAGATCAGGAAGATAAAGCAGAACTGGAATCCAAAATAAATAACTTATCAGAAAATAGCGTTCAAGCAAACGAACTAAATCAAGTAATAGAAGTAGTAAATAGAGGAATAGAAGTTACAAATACTTTAACATTTATTAACGAAGGAGACAAAAAATTAGCAATAATTACATTTAATTTACAAGAATTTACAGAATATATCGAAGACATAGAGCTAGGAATGCAGTTAACAATATACGTATTAGGTATATTTAACCCTAAATTACTAAAACACAGTCCATTATCACACGTAAACTCTGAAAAAATTCTAAATATTAAGACTTCTACATGGTTGAAAACAACTACAAACGAAATTTTGATAATTTCCCATATTCCTCGCGAAATCATCAATACACCAATTTTTGAAATTGTTCCATACCCAGACGAAAACAGAAACATTTTAACTGAAATTATACATGACAAATATTTCATTCAAAATAATAAAGCATATACCGAAAAGACCAAAGATCTAGTAATGAACAAATGTATAACAGGAATTTTATATCAAGACACAACCGAATGTAGATATGCAAAAACACATAAATCTTTTGAAACAAAATATGTAGAGCCTAATATAATGTTAACTTGGAACTTACCTAAAACAATTCTAAATCAAAATTGTATTAACAGAGATATAACAATAGAAAGTAATAATATTATAAAAGCATTTAATTGCTCCATTCAATTAGAAGAAATATTGATCACAAGAACTATGTTAGATTACACACAAACTATTTATGTAAACAATAATGTAACTAAACTAGAACCACTCTCTTATATACAGGCAAAAGAAATTGTAAATCAACAAACAAAACATTACAATACACTTCAAATTATTACTTTAACAACTCTTATAATTATTGTAATCATACTAGTACTATATTTTAGCTATAAGTATAAAAGCATACCACGCAAAATAATTGTTAACTATAAGAAACAATCAGAAATAACCCCACAATCAAATAATGTACAAATTAATCCAATATCAAATGAAACAGCAAATATTGTACTCGAATCCGAACCAACACTATATCCCACTATATATATTACCGCCTGAGGACAGGCTATTTTTTTATGGATGGGGAAGTAACATATGTAATGCACATAGCCACCTAAATATTCTCGCACATATTCCCCCTATCAAGTAATAAGATATCAATAACAATAACAGGCTGGTGAAAATAACAATTCAAGCGCTCCCACGATCGAAACAGTTAATATAAACATCCGCTAGAATTGTCATTCCCACCAAGGGTCAAATCTGCCGACGCGGCACAAATCCAGGCTGTTGCTTAGCACCCAAATATCGTCTTCTCAAAAGAGCGATCCCTAAGATCTCTCTGTTTATATTAGAGCGCAAAGCTCAATCCCCAAAAGCTCAAAGCCGAGGTTTGCTATGCGACGTCAAAACATTTAACAATTAGTCTTGAATTATTCTCAAACTCCGATGTTCAACTCGCTTTAAGTTTTCTATTTAAATAAAGTTATATTTTTTTAAATAAACTAAAGTTGGAACTCGTTATTATATAGATAACATTTTTTCTAAAAAAAAAACGGAAATATTTAGCTTCCGCTGTCCGCTGCCTTAATTTTTTTCCTTGCAATTGAACTTTGGCTAAAAAGACGGACTTGGTGATTTGGCGGGAAAAAGCTAAATTTGGCGGGAAAAAGCTAAATATGGCGTGAAAAAGCTAAATTAAGCGAATCAGTCAAATTTGGCAAGAAGAGTTAATCTAAAAGTTTTGTTAGGATATCTTCGATTGCATCCGATTGTTCCTATTACAGCTATATGATATAGTCATCCGACTTTGACCAAATTTGGTTAGTATGTTAGAGACAGTATCAAACAAACAATCTGCAAGTTTGGATGAGATATCTTAAGAAACAAAAAAGTTTTTCATACTAAAGGTGTTTTTCATCGGATTGTTTCTATGGCAGCTATAAGATATAGTCATTCCACTTTGACCAAATTTGGTCAGAATGTAAAGGACAGTCCCAAACAAACAATCTGCGAGTTTGGTTGAGATATCTTAAGAAACAAAAAAAGTTTTTCATACTAAAGGTGTTTTTCATCGGATTGTTCCTATGGCAGCTATAAGATATAGTCATTCCACTTTGATCAAATTTGGTCAGAATGTAAAGGACAGTACCAACCATGTAATCTGTGAGTTTGGTTGAGATATCATAAGAAACAAAAAAGTTTTTCATACTAAAGGTGTTTTTCATCGGATTGTTCCTATGGCAGCTTTAAGATATAGTCATTCCACTTTGACCAAATTTGGTCAAAATGTAAGAGACAGTACCAAACAAACAATCTGCGAGTTTGGTTGAGATATCTTAAGAAACAAAAAAGTTTTTCATACTAAATGTGTTTTTCATCGGATTGTTCCTATGGCAGCTATAAGATATAGTCATTCCACTTTGATCAAATTTGGTCAGAATGTAAGAGACAGTCCCAAACAAACAATCTGCGAGTTTGGTTGAGATATCTTAAGAAAAAAAAAAGTTTTTCATACTAAAGGTGTTTTTCATCGGATTGTTCCTATGGCAGCTATAAGATATAGTCATTCCACTTTGATCAAATTTGGTCAGAATGTAAGAGACAGTACCAACCATGTAATCTGTGAGTTTGGTTGAGATATCATAAGAAACAAAAAAGTTTTTCATACTAAAGGTGTTTTTCATCGGATTGTTCCTATGGCAGCTATAAGATATAGTCATTCCACTTTGATCAAATTTGGTCAGAATGTAAGAGACAGTACCAAACATGTAATCTGTGAGTTTGGTTGAGATATCTTAAGAAACAAAAAAGTTTTTCATACTAAATGTGTTTTTCATCGGATTGTTCCTATGGCAGCTATAAGATATAGTCATTCCACTTTGACCAAATTTGGTTAGAATGTAAGAGACAGTACCAACCATGTAATCTGTGAGTATGGTTGAGATATTTTAACAAACAAAAAAGTTTTTCATACTAAGCAATTCCGTGACCTTTGACCTTGATTTTGACCCTCTTACAGGTGGAATTTCGCAAAATGCCGTCTTATTGCACGATGAAATTATCTCATCTATGTTGTGTGCAAATTTCAGCTCCCTGTCTTTTACCGTTTGGGCTGCACGTTGATTCTCAGTGAGTCAGTCAGTGAGTCAGGACAAAGAGTTTTATATATATAGATAACATTTTTTCTAAAAAAAAAACGGAAATATTTAGCTTCCGCTGTCCGCTGCCTTAATTTTTTTCCTTGCAATTGAACTTTGGCTAAAAAGTCGGACTTGGTGATTTGGCGGGAAAAAGCTAAATTTGGCGGGGAAAAGCTAAATATGGCGTGAAAAAGCTAAATTAAGCGAATCAGTCAAATTTGGCAAGAAGAGTTAATCTAAAAGTTTTGTTAGGATATCTTCGATTGCATCCGATTGTTCCTATTACAGCTATATGATATAGTCATCCGACTTTGACCAAATTTGGTTAGTATGTTAGAGACAGTATCAAACAAACAATCTGCAAGTTTGGATGAGATATCTTAAGAAACAAAAAAGTTTTTCATACTAAAGGTGTTTTTCATCGGATTGTTTCTATGGCAGCTATAAGATATAGTCATTCCACTTTGACCAAATTTGGTCAGAATGTAAAGGACAGTCCCAAACAAACAATCTGCGAGTTTGGTTGAGATATCTTAAGAAACAAAAAAGTTTTTCATACTAAAGGTGTTTTTCATCGGATTGTTCCTATGGCAGCTATAAGATATAGTCATTCCACTTTGATCAAATTTGGTCAGAATGTAAGAGACAGTACCAACCATGTAATCTGTGAGTTTGGTTGAGATATCATAAGAAACAAAAAAGTTTTTCATACTAAAGGTGTTTTTCATCGGATTGTTCCTATGGCAGCTTTAAGATATAGTCATTCCACTTTGACCAAATTTGGTCAAAATGTAAGAGACAGTACCAAACATGTAATCTGTGAGTTTGGTTGAGATATCTTAAGAAACAAAAAAGTTTTTCATACTAAATGTGTTTTTCATCGGATTGTTCCTATGGCAGCTATAAGATATAGTCATTCCACTTTGATCAAATTTGGTCAGAATGTAGGAGACAGTACCAACCATGTAATCTGTGAGTTTGGTTGAGATATCATAAGAAACAAAAAAGTTTTTCATACTAAAGGTGTTTTTCATCGGATTGTTCCTATGGCAGCTATAAGATATAGTCATTCCACTTTGATCAAATTTGGTCAGAATGTAAAGGACAGTCCCAAACAAACAATCTGCGAGTTTGGTTGAGATATCTTAAGAAACAAAAAAGTTTTTCATACTAAAGGTGTTTTTCATCGGATTGTTCCTATGGCAGCTATAAGATATAGTCATTCCACTTTGACCAAATTTGGTCAGAATGTAAAGAACAGTCCCAAACAAACAATCTGCGAGTTTGGTTGAGATATCTTAAGAAACAAAAAAGTTTTTCATACTAAAGGTGTTTTTCATCGGGTTGTTCCTATGGCAGCTATAAGATATAGTCATTCCACTTTGATCAAATTTGGTCAGAATGTAAGAGACAGTACCAACCATGTAATCTGTGAGTTTGGTTGAGATATCATAAGAAACAAAAAAGTTTTTCATACTAAAGGTGTTTTTCATCGGATTGTTCCTATGGCAGCTATAAGATATAGTCATTCCACTTTGACCAAATTTGGTCAGAATGTAAGAGACAGTACCAACCATGTAATCTGTGAGTTTGGTTGAGATATCATAAGAAACAAAAAAGTTTTTCATACTAAAGGTGTTTTTCATCGGATTGTTCCTATGGCAGCTTTAAGATATAGTCATTCCACATTGACCAAATTTGGTCAGAATGTAAAGGACAGTCCCAAACAAACAATCTGCGAGTTTGGTTGAGATATCTTAAGAAACAAAAAAGTTTTTCATACTAAAGGTGTTTTTCATCGGATTGTTCCTATGGCAGCTATAAGATATAGTCATTCCACTTTGACCAAATTTGGTCAGAATGTAAAGGACAGTCCCAAACAAACAATCTACGAGTTTGGTTGAGATATCTTAAGAAACAAAAAAGTTTTTCATACTAAAGGTGTTTTTCATCGGATTGTTCCTATGGCAGCTATAAGATATAGTCATTCCACTTTGATCAAATTTGGTCAGAATGTAAGAGACAGTACCAACCATGTAATCTGTGAGTTTGGTTGAGATATCATAAGAAACAAAAAAGTTTTTCATACTAAAGGTGTTTTTCATCGGATTGTTCCTATGGCAGCTATAAGATATAGTCATTCCACTTTGATCAAATTTGGTCAGAATGTAAGAGACAGTACCAAACATGTAATCTGTGAGTTTGGTTGAGATATCTTAAGAAACAAAAAAGTTTTTCAAACTAAATGTGTTTTTCATCGGATTGTTCCTATGGCAGCTATAAGATATAGTCATTCCACTTTGACCAAATTTGGTTAGAATGTAAGAGACAGTACCAACCATGTAATCTGTGAGTATGGTTGAGATATTTTAACAAACAAAAAAGTTTTTCATACTAAGCAATTCCGTGACCTTTGACCTTGACTTTGACCCTCTTACAGGTGGAATTTCGCAAAATGCCGTCTTATTGCACGATGAAATTATCTCATCTATGTTGTGTGCAAATTTCAGCTCCCTGTCTTTTACCGTTTGGGCTGCACGTTGATTCTCAGTGAGTCAGGACAAAGAGTTTTATATATATAGATAACATTGTTTCTAAAAAAAAAACGGAAATATTTAGCTTCCGCTGTCCGCTGCCTTAATTTTTTTCCTTGCAATTGAACTTTGGCTAAAAAGTCGGACTTGGTGATTTGGCGGGAAAAAGCTAAATTTGGCGGGAAAAAGCTAAATATGGCGTGAAAAAGCTAAATTAAGCGAATCAGTCAAATTTGGCAAGAAGAGTTAATCTAAAAGTTTTGTTAGGATATCTTCGATTGCATCCGATTGTTCCTATTACAGCTATATGATATAGTCATCCGACTTTGACCAAATTTGGTTAGTATGTTAGAGACAGTATCAAACAAACAATCTGCAAGTTTGGATGAGATATCTTAAGAAACAAAAAAGTTTTTCATACTAAAGGTGTTTTTCATCGGATTGTTTCTATGGCAGCTATAAGATATAGTCACTCCACTTTGACCAAATTTGGTCAGAATGTAAAGGACAGTCCCAAACAAACAATCTGCGAGTTTGGTTGAGATATCTTAAGAAAAAAAAAAGTTTTTCATACTAAAGGTGTTTTTCATCGGATTGTTCCTATGGCAGCTATAAGATATAGTCATTCCACTTTGATCAAATTTGGTCAGAATGTAAGAGACAGTACCAACCATGTAATCTGTGAGTTTGGTTGAGATATCATAAGAAACAAAAAAGTTTTTCATACTAAAGGTGTTTTTCATCGGATTGTTCCTATGGCAGCTTTAAGATATAGTCATTCCACTTTGACCAAATTTGGTCAAAATGTAAGAGACAGTACCAAACATGTAATCTGTGAGTTTGGTTGAGATATCTTAAGAAACAAAAAAGTTTTTCATACTAAATGTGTTTTTCATCGGATTGTTCCTATGGCAGCTATAAGATATAGTCATTCCACTTTGATCAAATTTGGTCAGAATGTAAGAGACAGTACCAACCATGTAATCTGTGAGTTTGGTTAAGATATCATAAGAAACAAAAAAGTTTTTCATACTAAAGGTGTTTTTCATCGGATTGTTCCTATGGCAGCTATAAGATATAGTCATTCCACTTTGACCAAATTTGGTCAGAATGTAAGAGACAGTACCAACCATGTAATCTGTGAGTTTGGTTGAGATATCATAAGAAACAAAAAAGTTTTTCATACTAAAGGTGTTTTTCATCGGATTGTTCCTATGGCAGCTTTAAGATATAGTCATTCCACTTTGACCACATTTGGTCAAAATGTAAAGGACAGTCCCAAACAAACAATCTGCGAGTTTGGTTGAGATATCTTAAGAAGCAAAAAAGCTTTTCATACTAAATGTGTTTTTCATCGGATTGTTCCTATGGCAGCTATAAGATATAGTCATTCCACTTTGACCAAATTTGGTCAGAATGCAAAGGACAGTCCCAAACAAACAATATGCGAGTTTGGTTGAGATATCATAAGAAACAAAAAAGTTTTTCATACTAAAGGTGTTTTTCATCGGATTGTTCCTATGGCAGCTATAAGATATAGTCATTCCACTTTGACCAAATTTGGTCAGAATGTAAAGGACAGTCCCAAACAAACAATCTGCGAGTTTGGTTGAGATATCTTAAGAAACAAAAAAGTTTTTCATACTAAAGGTGTTTTTCATCGGATTGTTCCTATGGCAGCTATAAGATATAGTCATTCCACTTTGACCAAATTTGGTCAGAATGTAAAGGACAGTCCCAAACAAACAATCTGCGAGTTTGGTTGAGATATCTTAAGAAACAAAAAAGTTTTTCATACTAAAGGTGTTTTTCATCGGATTGTTCCTATGGCAGCTATAAGATATAGTCATTCCACTTTGATCAAATTTGGTCAGAATGTAAGAGACAGTACCAACCATGTAATCTGTGAGTTTGGTTGAGATATCATAAGAAACAAAAAAGTTTTTCATACTAAAGGTGTTTTTCATCGGATTGTTCCTATGGCAGCTTTAAGATATAGTCATTCCACTTTGACCAAATTTGATCAAAATGTAAGAGACAGTACCAAACATGTAATCTATGAGTTTGGTTGAGATATCTTAAGAAACAAAAAAGTTTTTCATACTAAATGTGTTTTCCATCGGATTGTTCCTATGGCAGCTATAAGATATAGTCATTCCACTTTGATCAAATTTGGTCAGAATGTAAGAGACAGTACCAACCATGTAATCTGTGAGTTTGGTTGAGATATCATAAGAAACAAAAAAGTTTTTCATACTAAAGGTGTTTTTCATCGGATTGTTCCTATGGCAGCTTTAAGATATAGTCATTCCACTTTGACCAAATTTGGTCAAAATGTAAGAGACAGTACCAAACATGTAATCTGTGAGTTTGTTCCTATGGCAGCTATAAGATATAGTCATTCCACTTTGACCAAATTTGGTCAGAATGTAAAGGACAGTCCCAAACAAACAATCTGCGAGTTTGGTTGAGATATCTTAAGAAACAAAAAAGTTTTTCATACTAAAGGTGTTTTTCATCGGATTGTTCCTATTACAGCTATATGATATAGTCATCCGACTTTGACCAAATTTGGTTAGTATGTAAAGGACAGTCCCAAACAAACAATCTGCGAGTTTGGTTGAGATATCTTAAGAAACAAAAAAGTTTTTCATACTAAAGGTGTTTTTCATCGGATTGTTCCTATGGCAGCTATAAGATACAGTCATTCCACTTTGATCAAATTTGGTCAGAATGTAAGAGACAGTACCAAACATGTAATCTGTGAGTTTGGTTGAGATTTCTTAAGAAACAAAAAAGTTTTTCATACTAAAGGTGTTTTTCATCGGATTGTTCCTATGGCAGCTTTAAGATTTAGTCATTCCACTTTGACCAAATTTAGTCAAAATGTAAGAGACAGTACCAAACATGTAATCTGTGAGTTTGGTTGAGATATCTTAAGAAACAAAAAAGTTTTTCATACTAAATGTGTTTTTCATCGGATTGTTCCTACGGCAGCTATAAGATATAGTCATTCCACTTTGATCAAATTTGGTCAGAATGTAAGAGACAGTACCAACCATGTAATCTGTGAGTTTGGTTGAGATATCATAAGAAACAAAAAAGTTTTTCATACTAAAGGTGTTTTTCATCGGATTGTTTCTATGGCAGCTATAAGATATAGTCATTCCACTTTGATCAAATTTAGTCAGAATGTAAGAGACAGTACCAACCATGTAATCTGTGAGTTTGGTTAAGATATCATAAGAAACAAAAAAGTTTTTCATACTAAAGGTGTTTTTCATCGGATTGTTCCTATGGCAGCTATAAGATATAGTCATTCCACTTTGACCAAATTTGGTCAGAATGTAAGAGACAGTACCAACCATGTAATCTGTGAGTTTGGTTGAGATATCATAAGAAACAAAAAAGTTTTTCATACTAAAGGTGTTTTTCATCGGATTGTTCCTATGGCAGCTTTAAGATATAGTCATTCCACTTTGACCACATTTGGTCAAAATGTAAGAGACAGTCCCAAACAAACAATCTGCGAGTTTGGTTGAGATATCTTAAGAAACAAAAAAGCTTTTCATACTAAATGTGTTTTTCATCGGATTGTTCCTATGGCAGCTATAAGATATAGTCATTCCACTTTGACCAAATTTGGTCAGAATGCAAAGGACAGTCCCAAACAAACAATATGCGAGTTTGGTTGAGATATCATAAGAAACAAAAAAGTTTTTCATACTAAAGGTGTTTTTCATCGGATTGTTCCTATGGCAGCTATAAGATATAGTCATTCCACTTTGACCAAATTTGGTCAGAATGTAAAGGACAGTCCCAAACAAACAATCTGCGAGTTTGGTTGAGATATCTTAAGAAACAAAAAAGTTTTTCATACTAAAGGTGTTTTTCATCGGATTGTTCCTATGGCAGCTATAAGATATAGTCATTCCACTTTGACCAAATTTGGTCAGAATGTAAAGGACAGTCCCAAACAAACAATCTGCGAGTTTGGTTGAGATATCTTAAGAAACAAAAAAGTTTTTCATACTAAAGGTGTTTTTCATCGGATTGTTCCTATGGCAGCTATAAGATATAGTCATTCCACTTTGATCAAATTTGGTCAGAATGTAAGAGACAGTACCAACCATGTAATCTGTGAGTTTGGTTGAGATATCATAAGAAACAAAAAAGTTTTTCATACTAAAGGTGTTTTTCATCGGATTGTTCCTATGGCAGCTTTAAGATATAGTCATTCCACTTTGACCAAATTTGATCAAAATGTAAGAGACAGTACCAAACATGTAATCTATGAGTTTGGTTGAGATATCTTAAGAAACAAAAAAGTTTTTCATACTAAATGTGTTTTCCATCGGATTGTTCCTATGGCAGCTATAAGATATAGTCATTCCACTTTGATCAAATTTGGTCAGAATGTAAGAGACAGTACCAACCATGTAATCTGTGAGTTTGGTTGAGATATCATGAGAAACAAAAAAGTTTTTCATACTAAAGGTGTTTTTCATCGGATTGTTCCTATGGCAGCTTTAAGATATAGTCATTCCACTTTGACCAAATTTGGTCAAAATGTAAGAGACAGTACCAAACATGTAATCTGTGAGTTTGGTTGAGATATCTTAAGAAACAAAAAAGTTTTTCATACTAAATGTGTTTTCCATCGGATTGTTCCTATGGCAGCTATAAGATATAGTCATTCCACTTTGATCAAATTTGGTCAGAATGTAAGAGACAGTACCAACCATGTAATCTGTGAGTTTGGTTGAGATATCATAAGAAACAAAAAAGTTTTTCATACTAAAGGTGTTTTTCATCGGATTGTTCCTATGGCAGCTATAAGATATAGTCATTCCACTTTGACCAAATTTGGTCAGAATGTAAAGGACAGTCCCAAACAAACAATCTGCGAGTTTGGTTGAGATATCTTAAGAAACAAAAAAGTTTTTCATACTAAAGGTGTTTTTCATCGGATTGTTCCTATTACAGCTATATGATATAGTCATCCGACTTTGACCAAATTTGGTTAGTATGTAAAGGACAGTCCCAAACAAACAATCTGCGAGTTTGGTTGAGATATCTTAAGAAACAAAAAAGTTTTTCATACTAAAGGTGTTTTTCATCGGATTGTTCCTATGGCAGCTATAAGATATAGTCATTCCACTTTGATCAAATTTGGTCAGAATGTAAGAGACAGTACCAACCATGTAATCTGTGAGTTTGGTTGAGATATCATAAGAAACAAAAAAGTTTTTCATACTAAAGGTGTTTTTCATCGGATTGTTCCTATGGCAGCTTTAAGATATAGTCATTCCACTTTGACCAAATTTAGTCAAAATGTAAGAGACAGTACCAAACATGTAATCTGTGAGTTTGGTTGAGATATCTTAAGAAACAAAAAAGTTTTTCATACTAAATGTGTTTTTCATCGGATTGTTCCTACGGCAGCTATAAGATATAGTCATTCCACTTTGATCAAATTTGGTCAGAATGTAAGAGACAGTACCAACCATGTAATCTGTGAGTTTGGTTGAGATATCGTAAGAAACAAAAAAGTTTTTCATACTAAAGGTGTTTTTCATCGGATTGTTTCTATGGCAGCTATGAGATATAGTCATTCCACTTAGATCAAATTTAGTCAGAATGTAAGAGACAGTACCAACCATGTAATCTGTGAGTTTGGTTGAGATATCATAAGAAACAAAAAAGTTTTTCATACTAAAGGTGTTTTTCATCGGATTGTTCCTATGGCAGCTATAAGATACAGTCATTCCACTTTGATCAAATTTGGTCAGAATGTAAGAGACAGTACTAAACATGTAATCTGTGAGTTTGGTTGAGATATCTTAAGAAACAAAAAAGTTTTTCATACTAAATGTGTTTTTCATCGGATTGTTCCTATGGCAGCTATAAGATATAGTCATTCCACTTTGACCAAATTTGGTTAGAATGTAAGAGACAATACCAACCACGTAATCTGTGAGTATGGTTGAGATATTTTAACAAACAAAAAAGTTTTTCATACTAAGCAATTCCGTGACCTTTGACCTTGATTTTGACCCTCTTACAGGTGGAATTTCGCAAAATGGCGTCTTATTGCACGATGAAATTATCTCATCTATGTTGTGTGCAAATTTCAGCTCCCTGTCTTTTACCGTTTGGGCTGCACGTTGATTCTCAGTGAGTCAGTCAGTGAGTCAGTCAGTGAGTCAGGACAAAGAGTTTTATATATATAGATAACATTTTTTCTAAAAAAAAAAACGGAAATATTTAGCATCCGCTGTCCGCTGCCTTAATTTTTTTCCTTGCAATTGAACTTTGGCTAAAAAGTCGGACTTGGTGATTTGGCGGGAAAAAGCTAAATTTGGCGGGAAAAAGCTAAATATGGCGTGAAAAAGCTAAATTAAGCGAATCAGTCAAATTTGGCAAGAAGAGTTAATCTAAAAGTTTTGTTAGGATATCTTCGATTGCATCCGATTGTTCCTATTACAGCTATATGATATAGTCATCCGACTTTGACCAAATTTGATTAGTATGTTAGAGACAGTATCAAACAAACAATCTGCAAGTTTGGATGAGATATCTTAAGAAACAAAAAAGTTTTTCATACTAAAGGTGGTTTTCATCGGATTGTTCCTATGGCAGCTATAAGATATAGTCATTCCACTTTGACCAAATTTGGTCAGAATGTAAAGGACAGTCCCAAACAAACAATCAGGCATGCCACATAAATCTCTTTCACTTGAGTTTCACGTCAATTTCATTTCTCCGTGCCACAGTCTCTATCACCTGCACAATTTTTGGTGAAACGAAATCATCGCGGATTGTTCCTATGGCAGCTATAAGATATAGTCATTCCACTTTGATCAAATTTGGTCAGAATGTAAGAGACAGTACCAACCATGTAATCTGTGAGTTTGGTTGAGATATCATAAGAAACAAAAAAGTTTTTCATACTAAAGGTGTTTTTCATCGGATTGTTCCTATGGCAGCTTTAAGATAT
Source organism: Drosophila limbata (assembly GCA_963924055.1). Lineage (NCBI taxonomy): Eukaryota > Metazoa > Arthropoda > Insecta > Diptera > Drosophilidae > Drosophila > Drosophila limbata. The sequence continues at coordinate 65,784 of CAWUOW010000172.1, forward strand.
AGTCATTCCACTTTGACCAAATTTGGTCAAAATGTAAGAGACAGTACCAAACATGTAATCTGTGAGTTTGGTTGAGATATCTTAAGAAACAAAAAGTTTTTCATACTAAAGGTGTTTTTCATCGGATTGTTTCTATGGCAGCTATAAGATATAGTCATTCCACTTTGATCAAATTTGGTCAGAATGTAAGAGACAGTACCAACCATGTAATCTGTGAGTTTGGTTGAGATATCATAAGAAACAAAAAAGTTTTTCATACTAAAGGTGTTTTTCATCGGATTGTTCCTATGGCAGCTATAAGATATAGTCATTCCACTTTGACCAAATTTGGTCAGAATGTAAAGGACAGTCCCAAACAAACAATCTGCGAGTTTGGTTGAGATATCTTAAGAAACAAAAAAGTTTTTCATACTAAAGGTGTTTTTCATCGGATTGTTCCTATGGCAGCTATAAGATATAATCATTCCACTTTGACCAAATTTGGTCAGAATGTAAAGGACAGTCCCAAACAAACAATCTGCGAGTTTGGTTGAGATATCTTAAGAAACAAAAAAGTTTTTCATACTAAAGGTGTTTTTCATCGGATTGTTCCTATGGCAGCTATAAGATATAGTCATTCCACTTTGATCAAATTTGGTCAGAATGTAAGAGACAGTACCAACCATGTAATCTGTGAGTTTGATTGAGATATCATAAGAAACAAAAAAGTTTTTCATACTAAAGGTGTTTTTCATCGGATTGTTCCTATGGCAGCTATAAGATATAGTCATTCCACTTTGATCAAATTTGGTCAGAATGTAAGAGACAGTACCAAACATGTAATCTGTGAGTTTGGTTGAGATATCTTAAGAAACAAAAAAGTTTTTCATACTAAATGTGTTTTTCATCGGATTGTTCCTATGGCAAATATAAGATATAGTAAGATATAGTCATTCCACTTTGACCAAATTTGGTTAGAATGTAAGAGGCAATTCCAACCATGTAATCTGTGAGTATGGTTGAGATATTTTAACAAACAAAAAAGTTTTTCATACTAAGCAATTCCGTGACCTTTGACCTTGATTTTGACCCTCTTACAGGTGGAATTTCGCAAAATGCCGTCTTATTGCACGATGAAATTATCTCATCTATGTTGTGTGCAAATTTCAGCTCCCTGTCTTTTACCGTTTGGGCTGCACGTTGATTCTCAGTGAGTCAGTCAGTGAGTCAGGACAAAGAGTTTTATATATATAGATAACATTTTTTCTAAAAAAAAATCGGAAATATTTAGCTTCCGCTGTCCGCTGCCTTAATTTTTTTCCTTGCAATTGAACTTTGGCTAAAAAGTCGGACTTGGTGATTTGGCGGGAAAAAGCTAAATTTGGCGGTAAAAAGCTAAATATGGCGTGAAAAAGCTAAATTAAGCGAATCAGTCAAATTTGGCAAGAAGAGTTAATCTAAAAGTTTTATTAGGATATCTTCGATTGCATCCGATTGTTCCTATTACAGCTATATGATATAGTCATCCGACTTTGACCAAATTTGGTTAGTATGTTAGAGACAGTATCAAACAAACAATCTGCAAGTTTGGATGAGATATCTTAAGAAACAAAAAAGTTTTTCATACTAAAGGTGTTTTTCATCGGATTGTTCCTATGGCAGCTTTAAGATATAGTCATTCCACTTTGACCAAATTTGGTCAAAATGTAAGAGACAGTACCAAACATGTGATCTGCAAGTTTGGATGAGATATCTTAAGAAACAAAAAAGTTTTTCATACTAAATGTGTTTTTCATCGGATTGTTCCTATGGCAGCTATAAGATATAGTCATTCCACTTTGATCAAATTTGGTCAGAATGTAAGAGACAGTACCAACCATGTAATCTGTGAGTTTGGTTGAGATATCATAAGAAACAAAAAAGTTTTTCATACTAAAGGTGTTTTTCATCGGATTGTTCCAATGGCAGCTATAAGATATAGTCATTCCACTTTGACCAAATTTGGTCAGAATGTAAAGGACAGTCCCAAACAAACAATCTGCGAGTTTGGTTGAGATATCTTAAGAAACAAAAAAGTTTTTCATACTAAAGGTGTTTTTCATCGGATTGTTCCTATGGCAGCTATAAGATATAGTCATTCCACTTTGATCAAATTTGGTCAGAATGTAAGAGACAGTACCAACCATGTAATCTGTGAGTTTGGTTGAGATATCATAAGAAACAAAAAAGTTTTTCATACTAAAGGTGTTTTTCATCGGATTGTTCCTATGGCAGCTTTAAGATATAGTCATTCCACTTTGACCAAATTTGGTCAAAATGTAAGAGACAGTACCAAACATTTAATCTGTGAGTTTGGTTGAGATATCTTAAGAAACAAAAAAGTTTTTCATACTAAATGTGTTTTTTATCGGTTTGTTCCTATGGCAGCTATAAGATATAGTCATTCCACTTTGATCAAATTTGGTCAGAATGTAAGAGACAGTACCAACCATGTAATCTGTGAGTTTGGTTGAGATATCATAAGAAACAAAAAAGTTTTTCATACTAAAGGTGTTTTTCATCGGATTGTTCCTATGGCAGCTATAAGATATAGTCATTCCACTTTGACCAAATTTGGTCAGAATGTAAAGGACAGTCCCAAACAAACAATCTGCGAGTTTGGTTGAGATATCTTAAGAAACAAAAAAGTTTTTCATACTAAAGGTGTTTTTCATCGGATTGTTCCTATGGCAGCTATAAGATATAGTCATTCCACTTTGACCAAATTTGGTCAGAATGTAAAGGACAGTCCCAAACAAACAATCTGCGAGTTTGGTTGAGATATCTTAAGAAACAAAAAAGTTTTTCATACTAAAGGTGTTTTTCATCGGATTGTTCCTATGGCAGCTATAAGATATAGTCATTCCACTTTGACCACATTTGGTCAGAATGTAAAGGACAGTCCCAAACAAACAATCTGCGAGTTTGGTTGAGATATCTTAAGAAACAAAAAAGTTTTTCATACTAAAGGTGTTTTTCATCGGATTGTTCCTATGGCAGCTATAAGATATAGTCATTCCACTTTGACCAAATTTGGTCAGAATGTAAAGGACAGTCCCAAACAAACAATCTGCGAGTTTGGTTGAGATATCTTAAGAAACAAGAAAGTTTTTCATACTAAAGGTGTTTTTCATCGGATTGTTCCTATGGCAGCTATAAGTTATAGTCATTCCACTTTGATCAAATTTGGTCAGAATGTAAGAGACAGTACCAACCATGTAATCTGTGAGTTTGGTTGAGATATCATAAGAAACAAAAAAGTTTTTCATACTAAATGTGTTTTTCATCGGATTGTTCCTATGGCAGCTATAAGATATAGTCATTCCACTTTGATCAAATTTGGTCAGAATGTAAGAGACAGTACCAACCATGTAATCTGTGAGTTTGGTTGAGATATCTTAAGAAACAAGAAAGTTTTTCATACTAAAGGTGTTTTTCATCGGATTGTTCCTATGGCAGCTATAAGATATAGTCATTCCACTTTGATCAAATTTGGTCAGAATGTAAGAGACAGTACCAACCATGTAATCTGTGAGTTTGGTTGAGATATCATAAGAAACAAAAAAGTTTTTCATACTAAAGGTGTTTTTCATCGGATTGTTCCTATGGCAGCTATAAGATAAAGTCATTCCACTTTGACCAAATTTGGTCAGAATGTAAAGGACAGTCCCAAACAAACAATCTGCGAGTTTGGTTGAGATATCTTAAGAAACAAAAAGGTTTTTCATACTAAAGGTGTTTTTCATCGGATTGTTCCTATGGCAGCTATAAGATATAGTCATTCCACTTTGACCAAATTTGGTCAGAATGTAAAGGACAGTCCCAAACAAACAATCTGCGAGTTTGGTTGAGATATCTTAAGAAACAAAAAAGTTTTTCATACTAAAGGTGTTTTTCATCGGATTGTTCCTATGGCAGCTATAAGATATAGTCATTCCACTTTGATCAAATTTGGTCAGAATGTAAGAGACAGTACCAACCATGTAATCTGTGAGTTTGGTTGAGATACCATAAGAAACAAAAAAGTTTTTCATACTAAAGGTGTTTTTCATCGGATTGTTCCTATGGCAGCTATAAGATATAGTCATTCCACTTTGATCAAATTTGGTCAGAATGTAAGAGACAGTACCAAACATGTAATCTGTGAGTTTGGTTGAGATATCTTAAGAAACAAAAAAGTTTTTCATACTAAAGGTGTTTTTCATCGGATTGTTCCTATGGCAGCTATAAGATATAGTCATTCCACTTTGATCAAATTTGGTCAGAATGTAAGAGACAGTACCAACCATGTAATCTGTGAGTTTGGTTGAGATATCATAAGAAACAAAAAAGTTTTTCATACTAAAGGTGTTTTTCATCGGATTGTTCCTATGGCAGCTATAAGATATAGTCATTCCACTTTGATCAAATTTGGTCAGAATGTAAGAGACAGTACCAAACATGTAATCTGTGAGTTTGGTTGAGATATCTTAAGAAACAAAAAAGTTTTTCATACTAAATGTGTTTTTCATCGGATTGTTCCTATGGCAGCTATAAGATATAGTCATTCCACTTTGACCAAATTTGGTTAGAATGTAAGAGACAGTACCAACCATGTAATCTGGGAGTATGGTTGAGATATTTTAACAAACAAAAAAGTTTTTCATACTAAGCAATTCCGTGACCTTTGACCTTGATTTTGACCCTCTTACAGGTGGAATTTCGCAAAATGCCGTCTTATTGCACGATGAAATTATCTCATCTATGTTGTGTGCAAATTTCAGCTCCCTGTCTTTTACCGTTTGGGCTGCACGTTGATTCTCAGTGAGTCAGTCAGTGAGTCAGGACAAAGAGTTTTATATATATAGATAACATTTTTTCTAAAAAAAAACCGGAAATATTTAGCTTCCGCTGTCCGCTGCCTTAATTTTTTTCCTTGCAATTGAACTTTGGCTAAAAAGTCGGACTTGGTGATTTGGCGGGAAAAAGCTAAATTTGGCGGGAAAAAGCTAAATATGGCGTGAAAAAGCTAAATTAAGCGAATCAGTCAAATTTGGCAAGAAGAGTTAATCTAAAAGTTTTGTTAGGATATCTTCGATTGCATCCGATTGTTCCTATTACAGCTATATGATATAGTCATCCGACTTTGACCAAATTTGGTTAGTATGTTAGAGACAGTATCAAACAAACAATCTGCAAGTTTGGATGAGATATCTTAAGAAACAAAAAAGTTTTTCATACTAAAGGTGTTTTTCATCGGATTGTTCCTATGGCAGCTATAAGATATAGTCATTCCACTTTGACCAAATTTGGTCAGAATGTAAAGGACAGTCCCAAACAAACAATCTGCGAGTTTGGTTGAGATATCTTAAGAAACAAAAAAGTTTTTCATACTAAATGTGTTTTTTATCGGATTGTTCCTATGGCAGCTATAAGATATAGTCATTCCACATTGATCAAATTTGGTCAGAATGTAAGAGACAGTACCAACCATGTAATCTGTGAGTTTGGTTGAGATATCATAAGAAACAAAAAAGTTTTTCATACTAAAGGTGTTTTTCATCGGATTGTTCCTATGGCAGCTTTAAGATATAGTCATTCCACTTTGACCAAATTTGGTCAAAATGTAAGAGACAGTACCAAACATGTAATCTGTGAGTTTGGTTGAGATATCTTAAGAAACAAAAAAGTTTTTCATACTAAATGTGTTTTTCATCGGATTGTTCCTATGGCAGCTATAAGATATAGTCATTCCACTTTGATCAAATTTGGTCAGAATGTAAGAGACAGTACCAAACATGTAATCTGTGAGTTTGGTTGAGATATCTTAAGAAACAAAAAAGTTTTTCATACTAAAGGTGTTTTTCATCGGATTGTTCCAATGGCAGCTATAAGATAAAGTCATTCCACTTTGACCAAATTTGGTCAGAATGTAAAGGACAGTCCCAAACAAACAATCTGCGAGTTTGGTTGAGATATCTTAAGAAACAAAAAAGTTTTTCATACTAAAGGTGTTTTTCATCGGATTGTTCCTATGGCAGCTATAAGATATAGTCATTCCACTTTGACCAAATTTGGTCAGAATGTAAAGGACAGTCCCAAACAAACAATCTGCGAGTTTGGTTGAGATATCTTAAGAAACAAAAAAGTTTTTCATACTAAAGGTGTTTTTCATCGGATTGTTCCTATGGCAGCTATAAGATATAGTCATTCCACTTTGATCAAATTTGGTCAGAATGTAAGAGACAGTACCAACCATGTAATCTGTGAGTTTGGTTGAGATACCATAAGAAACAAAAAAGTTTTTCATACTAAAGGTGTTTTTCATCGGATTGTTCCTATGGCAGCTATAAGATATAGTCATTCCACTTTGATCAAATTTGGTCAGAATGTAAGAGACAGTACCAAACATGTAATCTGTGAGTTTGGTTGAGATATCTTAAGAAACAAAAAAGTTTTTCATACTAAAGGTGTTTTTCATCGGATTGTTCCTATGGCAGCTATAAGATATAGTCATTCCACTTTGATCAAATTTGGTCAGAATGTAAGAGACAGTACCAACCATGTAATCTGTGAGTTTGGTTGAGATATCATAAGAAACAAAAAAGTTTTTCATACTAAAGGTGTTTTTCATCGGATTGTTCCTATGGCAGCTATAAGATATAGTCATTCCACTTTGACCAAATTTGGTTAGAATGTAAGAGACAGTACCAAACATGTAATCTGTGAGTTTGGTTGAGATATTTTAACAAACAAAAAAGTTTTTCATACTAAGCAATTCCGTGACCTTTGACCTTGATTTTGACCCTCTTACAGGTGGAATTTCGCAAAATGCCGTCTTATTGCACGATGAAATTATCTCATCTATGTTGTGTGCAAATTTCAGCTCCCTGTCTTTTACCGTTTGGGCTGCACGTTGATTCTCAGTGAGTCAGTCAGTGAGTCAGGACAAAGAGTTTTATATATATAGATAACATTTTTTCTAAAAAAAAACGGAAATATTTAGCTTCCGCTGTCCGCTGCCTTAATTTTTTTCCTTGCAATTGAACTTTGGCTAAAAAGTCGGACTTGGTGATTTGGCGGGAAAAAGCTATATTTGGCGGGAAAAAGCTAAATATGGCGTGAAAAAGCTAAATTAAGCGAATCAGTCAAATTTGGCAAGAAGAGTTAATCTAAAAGTTTTGTTAGGATATCTTCGATTGCATCCGATTGTTCCTATTACAGCTATATGATATAGTCATCCGACTTTGACCAAATTTGGTTAGTATGTTAGAGACAGTATCAAACAAACAATCTGCAAGTTTGGATGAGATATCTTAAGAAACAAAAAAGTTTTTCATACTAAAGGTGTTTTTCATCGGATTGTTCCTATGGCAGCTATAAGATATAGTCATTCCACTTTGACCAAATTTGGTCAGAATGTAAAGGACAGTCCCAAACAAACAATCTGCGAGTTTGGTTGAGATATCTTAAGAAACAAAAAAGTTTTTCATACTAAATGTGTTTTTTATCGGATTGTTCCTATGGCAGCTATAAGATATAGTCATTCCACATTGATCAAATTTGGTCAGAATGTAAGAGACAGTACCAACCATGTAATCTGTGAGTTTGGTTGAGATATCATAAGAAACAAAAAAGTTTTTCATACTAAAGGTGTTTTTCATCGGATTGTTCCTATGGCAGCTTTAAGATATAGTCATTCCACTTTGACCAAATTTGGTCAAAATGTAAGAGACAGTACCAAACATGTAATCTGTGAGTTTGGTTGAGATATCTTAAGAAACAAAAAAGTTTTTCATACTAAATGTGTTTTTCATCGGATTGTTCCTATGGCAGCTATAAGATATAGTCATTCCACTTTGATCAAATTTGGTCAGAATGTAAGAGACAGTACCAACCATGTAATCTGTGAGTTTGGTTGAGATATCATAAGAAACAAAAAAGTTTTTCATACTAAAGGTGTTTTTCATCGGATTGTTCCAATGGCAGCTATAAGATAAAGTCATTCCACTTTGACCAAATTTGGTCAGAATGTAAAGGACAGTCCCAAACAAACAATCTGCGAGTTTGGTTGAGATATCTTAAGAAACAAAAAAGTTTTTCATACTAAAGGTGTTTTTCATCGGATTGTTCCTATGGCAGCTATAAGATATAGTCATTCCACTTTGACCAAATTTGGTCAGAATGTAAAGGACAGTCCCAAACAAACAATCTGCGAGTTTGGTTGAGATATCTTAAGAAACAAAAAAGTTTTTCATACTAAAGGTGTTTTTCATCGGATTGTTCCTATGGCAGCTATAAGATATAGTCATTCCACTTTGATCAAATTTGGTCAGAATGTAAGAGACAGTACCAACCATGTAATCTGTGAGTTTGGTTGAGATACCATAAGAAACAAAAAAGTTTTTCATACTAAAGGTGTTTTTCATCGGATTGTTCCTATGGCAGCTATAAGATATAGTCATTCCACTTTGATCAATTTTGGTCAGAATGTAAGAGACAGTACCAAACATGTAATCTGTGAGTTTGGTTGAGATATCTTAAGAAACAAAAAAGTTTTTCATACTAAATGTGTTTTTCATCGGATTGTTCCTATGGCAGCTATAAGATATAGTCATTCCACTTTGACCAAATTTGGTTAGAATGTAAGAGACAGTACCAACCATGTAATCTGTGAGTATGGTTGAGATATTTTAGCAAACAAAAAAGTTTTTCATACTAAGCAATTCCGTGACCTTTGACCTTGATTTTGACCCTTTTACAGGTGGAATTTCGCAAAATGCCGTCTTATTGCACGATGAAATTATCTCATCTATGTTGTGTGCAAATTTCAGCTCCCTGTCTTTTACCGTTTGGGCTGCACGTTGATTCTCAGTGAGTCAGTCAGTGAGTCAGGACAAAGAGTTTTATATATATAGACTAGGGGGCTACGCCCCCTGCTCGCTTCGCTCGCCAACCCCCAGCTCGCTTCGCTCGCAGCATTGTATTTAGTTGCCCGTTTTAACAAATTTATATAATATAACATTTTTTCTAAAAAAAAAACGGAAATATTTAGCTTCCGCTGTCCGCTGCCTTAATTTTTTTCCTTGCAATTGAACTTTGGCTAAAAAGTCGGACTTGGTGATTTGGCGGGAAAAGCTAAATTTGGCGGGAAAAAGCTAAATATTGCGTGAAAAAGCTAAATTAAGCGAATCAGTCAAATTTGGCAAGAAGAGTTAATCTAAAAGTTTTGTTAGGATATCTTCGATTGCATCCGATTGTTCCTATTACAGCTATATGATATAGTCATCCGACTTTGACCAAATTTGGTTAGTATGTTAGAGACAGTATCAAACAAACAATCTGCAAGTTTGGATGAGATATCTTAAGAAACAAAAAAGTTTTTCATACTAAAGGTGTTTTTCATCGGATTGTCCCTATGGCAGCTATAAGATATAGTCATTCCACTTTGACCAAATTTGGTCAGAATGTAAAGGACAGTCCCAAACAAACAATCTGCGAGTTTGGTTGAGATATCTTAAGAAACAAAAAAGTTTTTCATACTAAAGGTGTTTTTCATCGGATTGTTCCTATGGCAGCTATAAGATATAGTCATTCCACTTTGATCAAATTTGGTCAGAATGTAAGAGACAGTACCAACCATGTAATCTGTGAGTTTGGTTGAGATATCATAAGAAACAAAAAAGTTTTTCATACTAAAGGTGTTTTTCATCGGATTGTTCCTATGGCAGCTTTAAGATATAGTCATTCCACTTCGACCAAATTTGGTCAGAATGTAAGAGACAGTACCAACCATGTAATCTGTGAGTTTGGTTGAGATATCATAAGAAACAAAAAAGTTTTTCATACTAAAGGTGTTTTTCATCGGATTGTTCCTATGGCAGCTATAAGATATAGTCATTCCACTTTGACCAAATTTGGTCAGAATGTAAAGGACAGTCCCAAACAAACAATCTGCGAGTTTGGTTGAGATATCTTAAGAAACAAAAAAGTTTTTCATACTAAAGGTGTTTTTCATCGGATTGTTCCTATGGCAGCTATAAGATATAGTCATTCCACTTTGATCAAATTTGGTCAGAATGTAAGAGACAGTACCAAACATGTAATCTGTGAGTTTGGTTGAGATATCTTAAGAAACAAAAAAGTTTTTCATACTAAATGTGTTTTTCATCGGATTGTTCCTATGGCAGCTATAAGATATAGTCATTCCACTTTGACCAAATTTGGTCAGAATGTAAAGGACAGTCCCAAACAAACAATCTGCGAGTTTGGTTGAGATATCTTAAGAAACAAAAAAGTTTTTCATACTAAATGTGTTTTTTATCGGATTGTTTCTATGGCAGCTATAAGATATAGTCATTCCACATTGATCAAATTTGGTCAGAATGTAAGAGACAGTACCAACCATTTAATCTGTGAGTTTGGTTGAGATATCATAAGAAACAAAAAAGTTTTTCATACTAAAGGTGTTTTTCATCGGATTGTTCCTATGGCAGCTTTAAGATATAGTCATTCCACTTTGACCAAATTTGGTCAAAATGTAAGAGACAGTACCAAACATGTAATCTGTGAGTTTGGTTGAGATATCTTAAGAAACAAAAAAGTTTTTCATACTAAATGTGTTTTTCATCGGATTGTTCCTATGGCAGCTATAAGATATAGTCATTCCACTTTGATCCAATTTGGTCAGAATGTAAGAGACAGTACCAACCATGTAATCTGTGAGGTTGGTTGAGATATCATAAGAAACAAAAAAGTTTTTCATACTAAAGGTGTTTTTCATCGGATTGTTCCAATGGCAGCTATAAGATAAAGTCATTCCACTTTGACCAAATTTGGTCAGAATGTAAAGGACAGTCCCAAACAAACAATCTGCGAGTTTGGTTGAGATATCTTAAGAAACAAAAAAGTTTTTCATACTAAAGGTGTTTTTCATCGGATTGTTCCTATGGCAGCTATAAGATATAGTCATTCCACTTTGACCAAATTTGGTCAGAATGTAAAGGACAGTCCCAAACAAACAATCTGCGAGTTTGGTTGAGATATCTTAAGAAACAAAAAAGTTTTTCATACTAAAGGTGTTTTTCATCGGATTGTTCCTATGGCAGCTATAAGATATAGTCATTCCACTTTGATCAAATTTGGTCAGAATGTAAGAGACAGTACCAACCATGTAATCTGTGAGTTTGGTTGAGATACCATAAGAAACAAAAAAGTTTTTCATACTAAAGGTGTTTTTCATCGGATTGTTCCTATGGCAGCTATAAGATATAGTCATTCCACTTTGATCAAATTTGGTCAGAATGTAAGAGACAGTACTAACCATGTAATCTGTGAGTTTGGTTGAGATATTTTAACAAACAAAAAAGTTTTTCATACTAAGCAATTCCGTGACCTTTGACCTTGATTTTGACCCTCTTACAGGTGGAATTTCGCAAAATGCCGTCTTATTGCACGATGAAATTATCTCATCTATGTTGTGTGCAAATTTCAGCTCCCTGTCTTTTACCGTTTGGGCTGCACGTTGATTCTCAGTGAGTCAGTCAGTGAGTCAGGACAAAGAGTTTTATATATATAGATAACATTTTTTCTAAAAAAAAAACGGAAATATTTAGCTTCCGCTGTCCGCTGCCTTAATTTTTTTCCTTGCAATTGAACTTTGGCAAAAAAGTCGGACTTGGTGATTTGGCGGGAAAAAGCTAAATTTGGCGGGAAAAAGCTAAATATGGCGTGAAAAAGCTAAATTAAGCGAATCAGTCAAATTTGGCAAGAAGAGTTAATCTAAAAGTTTTGTTAGGATATCTTCGATTGCATCCGATTGTTCCTATTACAGCTATATGATATAGTCATCCGACTTTGACCAAATTTGGTTAGTATGTTAGAGACAGTATCAAACAAACAATCTGCAAGTTTGGATGAGATATCTTAAGAAACAAAAAAGTTTTTCATACTAAAGGTGTTTTTCATCGGATTGTTCCTATGGCAGCTATAAGATATAGTCATTCCACTTTGACCAAATTTGGTCAGAATGTAAAGGACAGTCCCAAACAAACAATCTGCGAGTTTGGTTGAGATATCTTAAGAAACAAAAAAGTTTTTCATACTAAATGTGTTTTTTATCGGATTGTTCCTATGGCAGCTATAAGATATAGTCATTCCACATTGATCAAATTTGGTCAGAATGTAAGAGACAGTACCAACCATGTAATCTGTGAGTTTGGTTGAGATATCATAAGAAACAAAAAAGTTTTTCATACTAAAGGTGTTTTTCATCGGATTGTTCCTATGGCAGCTTTAAGATATAGTCATTCCACTTTGACCAAATTTGGTCAAAATGTAAGAGACAGTACCAAACATGTAATCTGTGAGTTTGGTTGAGATATCTTAAGAAACAAAAAAGTTTTTCATACTAAAGGTGTTTTTCATCGGATTGTTCCTATGGCAGCTATAAGATATAGTCATTCCACTTTGATCAAATTTGGTCAGAATGTAAGAGACAGTACCAACCATGTAATCTGTGAGTTTGGTTGAGATATCATAAGAAACAAAAAAGTTTTTCATACTAAAGGTGTTTTTCATCGGATTGTTCCAATGGCAGCTATAAGATAAAGTCATTCCACTTTGACCAAATTTGGTCAGAATGTAAAGGACAGTCCCAAACAAACAATCTGCGAGTTTGGTTGAGATATCTTAAGAAACAAAAAAGTTTTTCATACTAAAGGTGTTTTTCATCGGATTGTTCCTATGGCAGCTATAAGATATAGTCATTCCACTTTGACCAAATTTGGTCAGAATGTAAAGGACAGTCCCAAACAAACAATCTGCGAGTTTGGTTGAGATATCTTAAGAAACAAAAAAGTTTTTCATACTAAAGGTGTTTTTCATCGGATTGTTCCTATGGCAGCTATAAGATATAGTCATTCCACTTTGATCAAATTTGGTCAGAATGTAAGAGACAGTACCAACCATGTAATCTGTGAGTTTGGTTGAGATACCATAAGAAACAAAAAAGTTTTTCATACTAAAGGTGTTTTTCATCGGATTGTTCCTATGGCAGCTATAAGATATAGTCATTCCACTTTGATCAAATTTGGTCAGAATGTAAGAGACAGTACCAAACATGTAATCTGTGAGTTTGGTTGAGATATCTTAAGAAACAAAAAAGTTTTTCATACTAAATGTGTTTTTCATCGGATTGTTCCTATGGCAGCTATAAGATATAGTCATTCCACTTTGACCAAATTTGGTTAGAATGTAAGAGACAGTACCAACCATGTAATCTGTGAGTATGGTTGAGATATTTTAACAAACAAAAAAGTTTTTCATACTAAGCAATTCCGTGACCTTTGACCTTGATTTTGACCCTCTTACAGGTGGAATTTCGCAAAATGCCGTCTTATTGCACGATGAAATTATCTCATCTATGTTGTGTGCAAATTTCAGCTCCCTGTCTTTTACCGTTTGGGCTGCACGTTGATTCTCAGTGAGTCAGTCAGTGAGTCAGGACAAAGAGTTTTATATATATAGACTAGGGGGCTACGCCCCCTGCTCGCTTCGCTCGCCAACCCCCAGCTCGCTTCGCTCGCAGCATTGTATTTAGTTGCCCGTTTTAACAAATTTATATAATATAACATTTTTTCTAAAAAAAAAACGGAAATATTTAGCTTCCGCTGTCCGCTGCCTTAATTTTTTTCCTTGCAATTGAACTTTGGCTAAAAAGTCGGACTTGGTGATTTGGCGGGAAAAAGCTAAATTTGGCGGGAAAAAGCTAAATATGGCGTGAAAAAGCTAAATTAAGCGAATCAGTCAAATTTGGCAAGAAGAGTTAATCTAAAAGTTTTGTTAGGATATCTTCGATTGCATCCGATTGTTCCTATTACAGCTATATGATATAGTCATCCGACTTTGACCAAATTTGGTTAGTATGTTAGAGACAGTATCAAACAAACAATCTGCAAGTTTGGATGAGATATCTTAAGAAACAAAAAAGTTTTTCATACTAAAGGTGTTTTTCATCGGATTGTCCCTATGGCAGCTATAAGATATAGTCATTCCACTTTGACCAAATTTGGTCAGAATGTAAAGGACAGTCCCAAACAAACAATCTGCGAGTTTGGTTGAGATATCTTAAGAAACAAAAAAGTTTTTCATACTAAAGGTGTTTTTCATCGGATTGTTCCTATGGCAGCTATAAGATATAGTCATTCCACTTTGATCAAATTTGGTCAGAATGTAAGAGACAGTACCAACCATGTAATCTGTGAGTTTGGTTGAGATATCATAAGAAACAAAAAAGTTTTTCATACTAAAGGTGTTTTTCATCGGATTGTTCCTATGGCAGCTTTAAGATATAGTCATTCCACTTCGACCAAATTTGGTCAGAATGTAAGAGACAGTACCAACCATGTAATCTGTGAGTTTGGTTGAGATATCATAAGAAACAAAAAAGTTTTTCATACTAAAGGTGTTTTTCATCGGATTGTTCCTATGGCAGCTATAAGATATAGTCATTCCACTTTGACCAAATTTGGTCAGAATGTAAAGGACAGTCCCAAACAAACAATCTGCGAGTTTGGTTGAGATATCTTAAGAAACAAAAAAGTTTTTCATACTAAAGGTGTTTTTCATCGGATTGTTCCTATGGCAGCTATAAGATATAGTCATTCCACTTTGATCAAATTTGGTCAGAATGTAAGAGACAGTACCAAACATGTAATCTGTGAGTTTGGTTGAGATATCTTAAGAAACAAAAAAGTTTTTCATACTAAATGTGTTTTTCATCGGATTGTTCCTATGGCAGCTATAAGATATAGTCATTCCACTTTGACCAAATTTGGTTAGAATGTAAGAGACAGTACCAACCATGTAATCTGTGAGTATGGTTGAGATATTTTAACAAACAAAAAAGTTTTTCATACTAAGCAATTCCGTGACCTTTGACCTTGATTTTGACCCTCTTACAGGTGGAATTTCGCAAAATGCCGTCTTATTGCACGATGAAATTATCTCATCTATGTTGTGTGCAAATTTCAGCTCCCTGTCTTTTACCGTTTGGGCTGCACGTTGATTCTCAGTGAGTCAGTCAGTGAGTCAGGACAAAGAGTTTTATATATATAGATAACATTTTTTCTAAAAAAAAAACGGAAATATTTAGCTTCCGCTGTCCGCTGCCTTAATTTTTTTCCTTGCAATTGAACTTTGGCTAAAAAGTCGGACTTGGTGATTTGGCGGGAAAAAGCTAAATTTGGCGGGAAAAAGCTAAATATGGCGTGAAAAAGCTAAATTAAGCGAATCAGTCAAATTTGGCAAGAAGAGTTAATCTAAAAGTTTTGTTAGGATATCTTCGATTGCATCCGATTGTTCCTATTACAGCTATATGATATAGTCATCCGACTTTGACCAAATTTGGTTAGTATGTTAGAGACAGTATCAAACAAACAATCTGCAAGTTTGGATGAGATATCTTAAGAAACAAAAAAGTTTTTCATACTAAAGGTGTTTTTCATCGGATTGTTCCTATGGCAGCTATAAGATATAGTCATTCCACTTTGACCAAATTTGGTCAGAATGTAAAGGACAGTCCCAAACAAACAATATGCGAGTTTGGTTGAGATATCTTAAGAAACAAAAAAGTTTTTCATACTAAAGGTGTTTTTCATCGGATTGTTCCTATGGCAGCTATAAGATATAGTCATTCCACTTTGATCAAATTTGGTCAGAATGTAAGAGACAGTACCAACCATGTAATCTGTGAGTTTGGTTGAGATATCATAAGAAACAAAAAAGTTTTTCATACTAAAGGTGTTTTTCATCGGATTGTTCCTATGGCAGCTATAAGATATAGTCATTCCACTTTGACCAAATTTGGTCAGAATGTAAAGGACAGTCCCAAACAAACAATCTGCGAGTTTGGTTGAGATATCTTAAGAAACAAAAAAGTTTTTCATACTAAAGGTGTTTTTCATCGGATTGTTCCTATGGCAGCTATAAGATATAGTCATTCCACTTTGACCAAATTTGGTCAGAATGTAAAGGACAGTCCCAAACAAACAATCTGCGAGTTTGGTTGAGATATCTTAAGAAACAAAAAAGTTTTTCATACTAAAGGTGTTTTTCATCGGATTGTTCCTATGGCAGCTATAAGATATAGTCATTCCACTTTGATCAAATTTGGTCAGAATGTAAGAGACAGTACCAACCATGTAATCTCTGAGTTTGGTTGAGATATCATAAGAAACAAAAAAGTTTTTCATACTAAAGGTGTTTTTCATCGGATTGTTCCTATGGCAGCTATAAGATATAGTCATTCCACTTTGATCAAATTTGGTCAGAATGTAAGAGACAGTACCAAACATGTAATCTGTGAGTTTGGTTGAGATATCTTAAGAAACAAAAAAGTTTTTCATACTAAATGTGTTTTTCATCGGATTGTTCCTATGGCAGCTATAAGATATAGTCATTCCACTTTGACCAAATTTGGTTAGAATGTAAGAGACAGTACCAACCATGTAATCTGTGAGTATGGTTGAGATATTTTAACATACAAAAAAGTTTTTCATACTAAGCAATTCCGTGACCTTTGACCTTGATTTTGACCCTCTTACAGGTGGAATTTCGCAAAATGCCGTCTTATTGCACGATGAAATTATCTCATCTATGTTGTGTGCAAATTTCAGCTCCCTGTCTTTTACCGTTTGGGCTGCACGTTGATTCTCAGTGAGTCAGTCAGTGAGTCAGGACAAAGAGTTTTATATATATACTAGGGGGCTACGCCCCCTGCTCGCTTCGCTCGCCAACCCCCAGCTCGCTTCGCTCGCAACATTGTCTTTAGTTGTCCGGCTTAACAAATTTACATAATATTCGCCCCCTGCTCGCTTCGCTCGCCAACCCGCAGCTCGCTACGCTCGCAGCATTGTATTTAGTTGCCCGTTTTAACAAATTTATATAATATAACATTTTTTCTTTAAAAAAAAACGGAAATATTTAGCTTCCGCTGTCCGCTGCCTTAATTTTTTTCCTTGCAATTGAACTTTGGCTAAAAAGTCGGATTTGGTGATTTAGCGGGAAAAAGCTAAATTTGGCGGGAAAAAGCTAAATTTGGCGGGAAAAAGCTAAATTAAGAGAATTTGTCAAAATTTGGCAAGAAGAGTTAATCTAAAAGTTTTGTTAGGATATCTGCGATTGCATCCGATTGTTCCTATGGCAGCTATATGATATAGTCATCCGACTTTGACCAAATTTGGTCAGAATGTAAGAGACAGCCCCAATCATACAATCTGTGAGTTTGGTTGAGATATCTTAAGAAACAAATAAGTTTTTCATACTAAAGGTTTTTTCATCGGATTGTTCCTATGGCAGCTATAAGATATAGTCATTCCACTTTCACCAAATTTGGTCAGAATGTAAGAGACAGTACCAAACATGTAATCTGTGAGTTTGGTTAAGATATCTTAAGAAACAAAAAAGTTTTTCATACTAAATGTGTTTTTCATCGGATTGTTCCTATAGCAGCTATAAGATATAGTCATTCCACTTTGACCAAATTTGGTAAGAATGTAAGAGACAGTACCAAACATGTAATCTGTGAGTTTGGTTGAGATATCTTAAGAAGCAAAAAAGTTTTTCTTACTAAATGTGTTTTTCATCGGATTGTTCCTATGGCAGCTATAAGATATAGTCATTCCACTTTCACCAAATTTGGTCAGAATGTAAGAGACAGTACCAAACATATAATCTGTGAGTTTGGTTGAGATATCTTAAGAAACAAAAAAGTTTTTCATACTAAGCAATTCCGTGACCTTTGACCTTGATTTTGACCCTCTTACAGGTGGAATTTCGCAAAACGCCGTCTTATTGCACGATGAAATTATCTCATCTATGTTGTGTGAAAATTTCAGCTCTCTATCTCTTACCGTTTGGGCTGCACGTTGATTCTCAGTCAGTGAGTCAGTGAGTCAGTCAGTGAGTCAGTCAGTGAGTCAGGACAAAGAGTATTATATATATAGATATCGGAGTCTAAGACTTTTTGAGGCCTTCTAAAGGTTTCAACAACAAGCAAGAGCGCAGCGAGTCCCTGCGTGTGTAGTCTCTCACTAGACTAATCGCCAAGTCACCTCCTGTGACACACACTCACACCAGAGCCACACTCGATGACAGCCTCTGCTGTCATCCCACTCCAGCAGTGTCAATACTGCCCAACACTATTAGGATTCACAACACTAGTTATCAGTATCAAAGTAACCCGCCCAATATGAACTATCCCATCTCCGACACGGCCATTCTGACAAATTACACGTCCTCGTGTAAGCAATCGAAAACACTTTCCATTTTAACTTCAACTTTTCTACAAACTAAATTTTTCATAACGTTGGTTGCATTTGCGATCTTTTCCGTACACATGCCGTACTTCCTCTTCAGGAATATTCAACCCAACCAACAGACATTACTTGTTATCTTTCTTCTTCTCTTCAATGCAACCGTATCCATCTTTTTGATCAGTCCCTTTTGTCACAACTTGCTAGTCATTAAAAAAAATTTATTTCGAATATCCTTTTCTTTCTAACTTGAAACAATCTTGTAAGAAATCAACAGGTCAGGTACCATCACGAGCCTCGATACTATCTTTCGACAACCGTACACAACAGTTTCGATGTACGTACTGTCTATTTCAACAGCTTCCATACTGCCTCTTTCAACAGTTTCTACTGTCTTTTTCAACAGCTTCCATACTGTCTCTTTCAACAGCTTCTACTGTCTCTTTCAACAGCTTCTACTGTCTCTTTCAACAGCTTCTACTGTCTCTTTCAACAGCTTCTACTGTCTCTTTCAACAGCTTCTACTGTCTCTTTCAACAGCTTCTACTGTCTCTTTCAACAGCTTCTACTGTCTCTTTCAACAGCTTCTACTGCCTCTTTCAACAGCTTCAGTATCGCAATCCAGCTCGATGGCTACCTTTCCATCTAGAAGTTTTCTTACGCTTTCGTGCGGATATTTGTTCAGTCTGTTGCTATTAATAGATTTTAGTGTGTATTTGTCACCCTCTAAAAGACAGTCACTAAAAATTAGGTCCTCTGAATTTGGGGTCTAATATTGTGTAGTTCCATTCGCTATTCTTAAGAAGAACATAGTCACGAACACTATACTTTACAAACTTAGCTTTGCCTTCAGCTTTCTGAACTTAATATTCTTTCTCAACCCATCTCATTTCAATTTTCTTTTCTTAACCTCCGGGCAAGGTACCGCCACGTAGCATCGACAAAACAACATTACAATTCACCAAACGGTCTGTTTCACCCGTTCTATCCATTACTAGTGCCACACTAGTCTCCACGGTCTGTTTCAACCGTTTCCCTTTCACCTATTCCATACTGGTCAACACGGTCTTCAACCGCATCATCGGATGAACTCAATTCATCTCAATTCAGCTTGCTTGATACCTGCCCTTCTGTCATTCTTCTCTTACTCATTATAGACTTCAAATTGTACCGATCACCTTCTAAAAATTCTATCCCCACAAAGGGTCCACAAAACTTCTGGTCTAGCTTAATCTGCTGTCGGTAACTGTTTTCGAGACATTATCTCCTTCGCTAAAATTGATAACTTTAACTTTGACCTTGTCGAATCTCAACTTCTCTTACACTGCTTTACATTGCAAATTCTTCACAGGCTGCTCTCTTAATTTGGGAAACTCAACTTCGTTTTCGAACGCAATGGTCGAGCAACCTTTCCAATCAAAAGATTTCACCCAATGGTCAAGTAATTGGAAAGCTCTCACCTCGTTACAGCATTTTCGAGTTTGACTTATCTTCATTACATGGGTAAACTCGCTTTCTTGTGCGCGATCCGAGCCTTTTCTTCACAAATAGCGATAGCAAACTTTGTTGGCTTTCTTGCTGACATCCTTTACTGGGGCGTTGTTCTCTTGTTATTGGTCCAGAGTCATTGTGTGTCATCGGCACCAAGGACACCAGAGACGAACTTCGGCAGCACAACGACACTATTAGTCTGCGGCTAGCATTCAGACACCTGAAACGATTTTGTAAACTCCAAAAAAAAATTTTATTAGCTGCGTCAGCCAGACACGAAACTGTTCACCCGCGGCTAATAAACGCGAGTCAGATCCCACTTCTGATATCGGAGTCTAAGACTTTTTGAGGCCTTCTAAAGGTTTCAACAACAAGCAAGAGCGCAGCGAGTCCCTGCGTGTGTAGTCTCTCACTAGACTAATCGCCAAGTCACCTCCTGTGACACACACTCACACCAGAGCCACACTCGATGACAGCCTCTGCTGTCATCCCACTCCAGCAGTGTCAATACTGCCCAACACTATTAGGATTCACAACACTAGTTATCAGTATCAAAGTAACCCGCCCAATATGAACTATCCCATCTCCGACATATAGATAACATTTTTTCTAAAAAAAAAACGGAAATATTTAGCTTCCGCTGTCCGCTGCCTTAATTTTTTTCCTTGCAATTGAACTTTGGCTAAAAAGTCGGACTTGGTGATTTGGCGGGAAAAAGCTAAATTTGGCGGGAAAAAGCTAAATATGGCGTGAAAAAGCTAAATTAAGCGAATCAGTCAAATTTGGCAAGAAGAGTTAATCTAAAAGTTTTGATAGGATATCTTCGATTGCATCCGATTGTTCCTATTACAGCTATATGATATAGTCATCCGACTTTGACCAAATTTGGTTAGTATGGTAGAGACAGTATCAAACAAACAATCTGCAAGTTTGGATGAGATATCTTAAGAAACAAAAAAGTTTTTCATACTAAAGGTGTTTTTCATCGGATTGTTCCTATGGCAGCTATAAGATATAGTCATTCCACTTTGACCAAATTTGGTCAGAATGTAAAGGACAGTCCCAAACAAACAATCTGCGAGTTTGGTTGAGATATCTTAAGAAACAAAAAAGTTTTTCATACTAAAGGTGTTTTTCATCGGATTGTTCCTATGGCAGCTATAAGATATAGTCATTCCACTTTGATTAAATTTGGTCAGAATGTAAGAGACAGTACCAACCATGTAATCTGTGAGTTTGGTTGAGATATCATAAGAAACAAAAAAGTTTTTCATACTAAAGGTGTTTTTCATCGGATTGTTCCTATGGCAGCTTTAAGATATAGTCATTCCACTTTGACCAAATTTGGTCAAAATGTAAGAGACAGTACCAAACATGTAATCTGTGAGTTTGGTTGAGATATCTTAAGAAACAAAAAAGTTTTTCATACTAAATGTGTTTTTCATCGGATTGTTCCTATGGCAGCTATAAGATATAGTCATTCCACTTTGATCAAATTTGGTCAGAATGTAAGAGACAGTACCAACCATGTAATCTGTGAGTTTGGTTGAGATATCATAAGAAACAAAAAAGTTTTTCATACTAAAGGTGTTTTTCATCGGATTGTTCCAATGGCAGCTATAAGATATAGTCATTCCACTTTGACCAAATTTGGTCAGAATGTAAAGGACAGTCCCAAACAAACAATCTGCGAGTTTGGTTGAGATATCTTAAGAAACAAAAAAGTTTTTCATACTAAAGGTGTTTTTCATCGGATTGTTCCTATGGCAGCTATAAGATATAGTCATTCCACTTTGACCAAATTTGGTCAGAATGTAAAGGACAGTCCCAAACAAACAATCTGCGAGTTTGGTTGAGATATCTTAAGAAACAAAAAAGTTTTTCATACTAAAGGTGTTTTTCATCGGATTGTTCCTATGGCAGCTATAAGATATAGTCATTCCACTTTGATCAAATTTGGTCAGAATGTAAGAGACAGTACCAACCATGTAATCTGTGAGTTTGGTTGAGATATCATAAGAAACAAAAAAGTTTTTCATACTAAAGGTGTTTTTCATCTGATTGTTCCTATGGCAGCTATAAGATATAGTCATTCCACTTTGATCAAATTTGGTCAGAATGTAAGAGACAGTACCAACCATGTAATCTGTGAGTATGGTTGAGATATTTTAACAAACAAAAAAGTTTTTCATACTAAGCAATTCCGTGACCTTTGACCTTGATTTTGACCCTATTACAGGTGGAATTTCGCAAAATGCCGTCTTATTGCACGATGAAATTATCTCATCTATGTTGTGTGCAAATTTCAGCTCCCTGTCTTTTACCGTTTGGGCTGCACGTTGATTCTCAGTGAGTCAGTCAGTGAGTCAGGACAAAGAGTTTTATATATATAGATAACATTTTTTCTAAAAAAAAAACGGAAATATTTAGCTTCCGCTGTCCGCTGCCTTAATTTTTTTCCTTGCAATTGAACTTTGGCTAAAAAGTCGGACTTGGTGATTTGGCGGGAAAAAGCTAAATTTGGCGGGAAAAAGCTAAATATGGCGTGAAAAAGCTAAATTAAGCGAATCAGTCAAATTTGGCAAGAAGAGTTAATCTAAAAGTTTTGTTAGGATATCTTCGATTGCATCCGATTGTTCCTATTACAGCTATATGATATAGTCATCCGACTTTGACCAAATTTGGTTAGTATGTTAGAGACAGTATCAAACAAACAATCTGCAAGTTTGGATGAGATATCTTAAGAAACAAAAAAGTTTTTCATACTAAAGGTGTTTTTCATCGGATTGTTCCTATGGTAGCTATAAGATATAGTAATTCCACTTTGACCAAATTTGGTCAGAATGTAAAGGACAGTCCCAAACAAACAATCTGCGAGTTTGGTTGAGATATCTTAAGAAACAAAAAAGTTTTTCATACTAAAGGTGTTTTTCATCGGATTGTTCCTATGGCAGCTATAAGATAAAGTCATTCCACTTTGATCAAATTTGGTCAGAATGTAAGAGACAGTACCAACCATGTAATCTGTGAGTTTGGTTGAGATATCATAAGAAACAAAAAAGTTTTTCATACTAAAGGTGTTTTTCATCGGATTGTTCCTATGGCAGCTTTAAGATATAGTCATTCCACTTTGACCAAATTTGGTCAAAATGTAAGAGACAGTACCAAACATGTAATCTGTGAGTTTGGTTGAGATATCTTAAGAAACAAAAAAGTTTTTCATACTAAATGTGTTTTTCATCGGATTGTTCCTATGGCAGCTATAAGATATAGTCATTCCACTTTGATCAAATTTGGTCAGAATGTAAGAGACAGTACCAACCATGTAATCTGTGAGTTTGGTTGAGATATCATAAGAAACAAAAAAGTTTTTCATACTAAAGGTGTTTTTCATCGGATTGTTCCTATGGCAGCTATAAGATATAGTCATTCCACTTTGACCAAATTTGGTCAGAATGTAAAGGACAGTCCCAAACAAACAATCTGCGAGTTTGGTTGAGATATCTTAAGAAACAAAAAAGTTTTTCATACTAAAGGTGTTTTTCATCGGATTGTTCCTATGGCAGCTATAAGATATAGTCATTCCACTTTGACCAAATTTGGTCAGAATGTAAAGGACAGTCCCAAACAAACAATCTGCGAGTTTGGTTGAGATATCTTAAGAAACAAAAAAGTTTTTCATACTAAAGGTGTTTTTCATCGGATTGTTCCTATGGCAGCTATAAGATATAGTCATTCCACTTTGATCAAATTTGGTCAGAATGTAAGAGACAGTACCAAACATGTTATCTGTGAGTTTGGTTGAGATATCTAAAGAAACAAAAAAGTTTTTCATACTAAATGTGTTTTTCATCGGATTGTTCCTATGGCAGCTATAAGATATAGTCATTCCACTTTGACCAAATTTGGTTAGAATGTAAGAGACAGTACCAACCATGTAATCTGTGAGTATGGTTGAGATATTTTAACAAACAAAAAAGTTTTTCATACTAAGCAATTCCGTGACCTTTGACCTTGATTTTGACCCTCTTACAGGTGGAATTTCGCAAAATGCCGTCTTATTGCACGATGAAATTATCTCATCTATGTTGTGTGCAAATTTCAGCTCCCTGTCTTTTACCGTTTGGGCTGCACGTTGATTCTCAGTGAGTCAGTCAGTGAGTCAGGACAAAGAGTTTTATATATATAGACTAGGGGACTACGCCCCCTGCTCGCTTCGCTCGCCAACCCCCAGATCGCTTCGCTCGCAGCATTGTATTTAGTTGCCCGTTTTAACAAATTTATATAATATAACATTTTTTCTAAAAAAAAAACGGAAATATTTAGCTTCCGCTGCCTTAATTTTTTTCCTTGCAATTGAACTTTGGCTAAAAAGTCGGACTTGGTGATTTGGCGGGAAAAAGCTAAATTTGGCGGGAAAAAGCTAAATATGGCGTGAAAAAGCTAAATTAAGCGAATCAGTCAAATTTGGCAAGAAGAGTTAATCTAAAAGTTTTGTTAGGATATCTTCGATTGCATCCGATTGTTCCTATTACAGCTATATGATATAGTCATCCGACTTTGACCAAATTTGGTTAGTATGCTAGAGACAGTATCAAACAAACAATCTGCAAGTTTGGATGAGATATCTTAAGAAACAAAAAAGTTTTTCATACTAAAGGTGTTTTTCATCGGATTGTTCCTATGGCAGCTATAAGATATAGTCATTCCACTTTGACCAAATTTGGTCAGAATGTAAAGGACAGTCCCAAACAAACAATATGCGAGTTTGGTTGAGATATCTTAAGAAACAAAAAAGTTTTTCATACTAAAGGTGTTTTTCATCGGATTGTTCCTATGGCAGCTATAAGATATAGTCATTCCACTTTGACCAAATTTGGTCAGAATGTAAAGGACAGTCCCAAACAAATAATCTGCGAGTTTGGTTGAGATATCTTAAGAAACAAAAAATTTTTCATACTAAAGGTGTTTTTCATCGGATTGTTCCTATGGCAGCTATAAGATATAGTCATTCCACTTTGATCAAATTTGGTCAGAATGTAAGAGACAGTACCAACCATGTAATCTGTGAGTTTGGTTGAGATATCATAAGAAACAAAAAAGTTTTTCATACTAAAGGTGTTTTTCATCGGATTGTTCCTATGGCAGCTTTAAGATATAGTCATTCCACTTTGACCAAATTTGGTCAAAATGTAAGAGACAGTACCAAACATGTAATCTGTGAGTTTGGTTGAGATATCTTAAGAAACAAAAAAGTTTTTCATACTAAATGTGTTTTTCATCGGATTGTTCCTATGGCAGCTATAAGATATAGTCATTCCACTTTGATCAAATTTGGTCAGAATGTAAGAGACAGTACCAACCATGTAATCTGTGAGTTTGGTTGAGATATCATAAGAAACAAAAAAGTTTTTCATACTAAAGGTGTTTTTCATCGGATTGTTCCTATGGCAGCTATAAGATATAGTCATTCCACTTTGACCAAATTTGGTCAGAATGTAAAGGACAGTCCCAAACAAACAATCTGCGAGTTTGGTTGAGATATCTTAAGAAACAAAAAAGTTGTTCATACTAAAGGTGATTTTCATCGGATTGTTCCTATGGCAGCTATAAGATATAGTCATTCCACTTTGACCAAATTTGGTCAGAATGTAAAGGACAGTCCCAAACAAACAATCTGCGAGTTTGGTTGAGATATCTTAAGAAACAAAAAAGTTTTTCATACTAAAGGTGTTTTTCATCGGATTGTTCCTATGGCAGCTATAAGATATAGTCATTCCACTTTGATCAAATTTGGTCAGAATGTAAGAGACAGTACCAACCATGTAATCTGTGAGTTTGGTTGAGATATCATAAGAAACAAAAAAGTTTTTCATACTAAAGGTGTTTTTCATCGGATTGTTCCTATGGCAGCTATAAGATATAGTCATTCCACTTTGATCAAATTTGGTCAGAATGTAAGAGACAGTACCAAACATGTAATCTGTGAGTTTGGTTGAGATTTCTTAAGAAACAAAAAAGTTTTTCATACTAAATGTGTTTTTCATCGGATTGT
The DNA here is from genome assembly GCA_963924055.1 of Drosophila limbata. Lineage (NCBI taxonomy): Eukaryota > Metazoa > Arthropoda > Insecta > Diptera > Drosophilidae > Drosophila > Drosophila limbata. Next base: position 91,641 of record CAWUOW010000172.1, read on the forward strand.
TCCTATGGCAGCTATAAGATATAGTCATTCCACTTTGACCAAATTTGGTTAGAATGTAAGAGACAGTACCAACCATGTAATCTGTGAGTATGGTTGAGATATTTTAACAAACAAAAAAGTTTTTCATACTAAGCAATTCCGTGACCTTTGACCTTGATTTTGACCCTCTTACAGGTGGAATTTCGCAAAATGCCGTCTTATTGCATGATGAAATTATCTCATCTATGTTGTGTGCAAATTTCAGGTCCCTGTCTTTTACCGTTTGGGCTGCACGTTGATTCTCAGTGAGTCAGTCAGTGAGTCAGGACAAAGAGTTTTATATATATAGACTAGGGGGCTACGCCCCCTGCTCGCTTCGCTCGCCAACCCCCAGCTCGCTTCGCTCGCAACATTGTCTTTAGTTGTCCGTTTTAACAAATTTACATAATATTCGCCCCCTGCTCGCTTCGCTCGCCAACCCGCAGCTCGCTACGCTAGCAGCATTGTATTTAGTTGCCCGTTTTAACAAATTTATATAATATAACATTTTTTCTGAAAAAAAAACGGAAATATTTAGCTTCCGCTGTCCGCTGCCTTAATTTTTTTCCTTGCAATTGAACTTTGCCTAAAAAGTCAGATTTTGTGATTTGGCGGGAAAAAGCTAAATTTGGCGGGAAAAAGCTAAATTTGGCGAGAAAAGCTAAATTAAGCGAATTAGTTAAAATTGGGCAAGAAGAGTTAATCCAAAAGTTTTGTTAGGATATCTCCGATTGCATCCGATTGTTCCTATGGCAGCTATAAGATATAGTCATTCCACTTTGACCAAATTTGGTAAGAATGTAAGAGACAGCCCCAATCATACAATCTGTGAGTTTGGTTGAGATATCTTAAGAAACAAATAAGTTTTTCATACTAAAGGTGTTTTTCATCGGATTGTTCCTATGGCAGCTATAAGATATAGTCATCCGACTTTGACCAAATTTGGTCAGAATGTAAGAGACAGTACCAAACATATAATCTGTGAGTTTGGTTGAGATATCTTAAGAAACAAATAAGTTTTTCATACTAAAGGTGTTTTTGATCGGATTGTTCCTATGGCAGCTATAAGATATAGTCATTCCACTTTGACCAAATTTGGTCAGAATCTAAGAGACAGTACCAAACATATAATCTGTGAGTTTGGTTGAGATATCTTAAGAAACAAAAAAGTTTTTCATACTAAGCAATTCCGTGACCTTTGACCTTGATTTTGACCCTCTTACAGGTGGAATTTCGCAAAACGCCGTCTTATTGCACGATGAAATTATCTCATCTATGTTGTGTGCAAATTTCAGCTCTCTATCTCTTACCGTTTGGGCTACACGTTGATTCTCAGTCAGTCAGTCAGTCAGTCAGTGAGTCAGTGAGTCAGTCAGTCAGGACAAAGAATTTTATATATATAGATAACATTTTTTCTGAAAAAAAAACGGAAATATTTAGCTTCCGCTGTCCGCTGCCTTAATTTTTTTCCTTGCAATTGAACTTTGCCTAAAAAGTCAGATTTTGTGATTTGGCGGGAAAAAGCTAAATTTGGCGGGAAAAAGCTAAATTTGGCGAGAAAAGCTAAATTAAGCGAATTAGTTAAAATTGGGCAAGAAGAGTTAATCCAAAAGTTTTGTTAGGATATCTCCGATTGCATCCGATTGTTCCTATGGCAGCTATAAGATATAGTCATTCCACTTTGACCAAATTTGGTAAGAATGTAAGAGACAGCCCCAATCATACAATCTGTGAGTTTGGTTGAGATATCTTAAGAAACAAATAAGTTTTTCATACTAAAGGTGTTTTTCATCGGATTGTTCCTATGGCAGCTATAAGATATAGTCATCCGACTTTGACCAAATTTGGTCAGAATGTAAGAGACAGTACCAAACATATAATCTGTGAGTTTGGTTGAGATATCTTAAGAAACAAATAAGTTTTTCATACTAAAGGTGTTTTTGATCGGATTGTTCCTATGGCAGCTATAAGATATAGTCATTCCACTTTGACCAAATTTGGTCAGAATCTAAGAGACAGTACCAAACATATAATCTGTGAGTTTGGTTGAGATATCTTAAGAAACAAAAAAGTTTTTCATACTAAGCAATTCCGTGACCTTTGACCTTGATTTTGACCCTCTTACAGGTGGAATTTCGCAAAACGCCGTCTTATTGCACGATGAAATTATCTCATCTATGTTGTGTGCAAATTTCAGCTCTCTATCTCTTACCGTTTGGGCTACACGTTGATTCTCAGTCAGTCAGTCAGTGAGTCAGTGAGTCAGTCAGTCAGGACAAAGAATTTTATATATATAGATAACATTTTTTCTTTAAAAAAAAAACGGAAATATTTAGCTTCCGCTGTCCGCTGCCTTAATTTTTTTCCTTGCAATTGAACTTTGGCTAAAAAGTCGGATTTGGTGATTTAGCGGGAAAAAGCTAAATTTGGCGGGAAAAAGCTAAATTTGGCGGGAAAAAGCTAAATTAAGAGAATTTGTCAAAATTTGGCAAGAAGAGTTAATCTAAAAGTTTTGTTAGGATATCTCCGATTGCATCCGATTGTTCCTGGCAGCTATATGATATAGTCATCCGACTTTGACCAAATTTGGTCAGAATGTAAGAGACAGCCCCAATCATACAATCTGTGAGTTTGGTTGAGATATCTTAAGAAACAAAAAAGTTTTTCATACTAAATGTGTTTTTCATCGGATTGTTCCTATGGCAGCTATAAGATATAGTCATTCCACTTTGATCAAATTTGGTCAGAATGTAAGAGACAGTACCAACCATGTAATCTGTGAGTTTGGTTGAGATATCATAAGAAACAAAAAAGTTTTTCATACTAAAGGTGTTTTTCATCGGATTGTTCCTATGGCAGCTATAAGATATAGTCATTCCACTTTGACCAAATTTGGTCAGAATGTAAAGGACAGTCCCAAACAAACAATCTGCGAGATTGGTTGAGATATCTTAAGAAACAAAAAAGTTGTTCATACTAAAGGTGTTTTTCATCGGATTGTTCCTATGGCAGCTATAAGATATAGTCATTCCACTTTGACCAAATTTGGTCAGAATGTAAAGGACAGTCCCAAACAAACAATCCGCGAGTTTGGTTGAGATATCTTAAGAAACAATAAAGTTTTTCATACTAAAGGTGTTTTTCATCGGATTGTTCCTATGGCAGCTATAAGATATAGTCATTCCACTTTGATCAAATTTGGTCAGAATGTAAGAGACAGTACCAACCATGTAATCTGTGAGTTTGGTTGAGATACCATAAGAAACAAAAAAGTTTTTCATACTAAAGGTGTTTTTCATCGGATTGTTCCTATGGCAGCTATAAGATATAGTCATTCCACTTTTATCAAATTTGGTCAGAATGTAAGAGACAGTACCAAACATGTAATCTGTGAGTTTGGTTGAGATATCTTAAGAAACAAAAAAGTTTTTCATACTAAAGGTGTTTTTCATCGGATTGTTCCTATGGCAGCTATAAGATATAGTCATTCCACTATGACCAAATTTGGTCAGAATGTAAAGGACAGTCCCAAACAAATAATCTGCGAGTTTGGTTGAGATATCTTAAGAAACAAAAAAGTTTTTCATACTAAAGGTGTTTTTCATCGGATTGTTCCTATGGCAGCTATAAGATATAGTCATTCCACTTTGATCAAATTTGGTCAGAATGTAAGAGACAGTACCAACCATGTAATCTGTGAGTTTGGTTGAGATATCATAAGAAACAAAAAAGTTTTTCATACTAAAGGTGTTTTTCATCGGATTGTTCCTATGGCAGCTTTAAGATATAGTCATTCCACTTTGACCAAATTTGGTCAAAATGTAAGAGACAGTACCAAACATGTAATCTGTGAGTTTGGTTGAGATATCTTAAGAAACAAAAAAGTTTTTCATACTAAATGTGTTTTTCATCGGATTGTTCCTATGGCAGCTATAAGATATAGTCATTCCACTTTGATCAAATTTGGTCAGAATGTAAGAGACAGTACCAACCATGTAATCTGTGAGTTTGGTTGAGATATCATAAGAAACAAAAAAGTTTTTCATACTAAAGGTGTTTTTCATCGGATTGTTCCTATGGCAGCTATAAGATATAGTCATTCCACTTTGACCAAATTTGGTCAGAATGTAAAGGACAGTCCCAAACAAACAATCTGCGAGTTTGGTTGAGATATCTTAAGAAACAAAAAAGTTGTTCATACTATAGGTGATTTTCATCGGATTGTTCCTATGGCAGCTATAAGATATAGTCATTCCACTTTGACCAAATTTGGTCAGAATGTAAAGGACAGTCCCAAACAAACAATCTGCGAGTTTGGTTGAGATATCTTAAGAAACAAAAAAGTTTTTCATACTAAAGGTGTTTTTCATCGGATTGTTCCTATGGCAGCTATAAGATATAGTCATTCCACTTTGATCAAATTTGGTCAGAATGTAAGAGACAGTACCAACCATGTAATCTGTGAGTTTGGTTGAGATATCATAAGAAACAAAAAAGTTTTTCATACTAAAGGTGTTTTTCATCGGATTGTTCCTATGGCAGCTATAAGATATAGTCATTCCACTTTGATCAAATTTGGTCAGAATGTAAGAGACAGTACCAAACATGTAATCTGTGAGTTTGGTTGAGATTTCTTAAGAAACAAAAAAGTTTTTCATACTAAATGTGTTTTTCATCGGATTGTTCCTATGGCAGCTATAAGATATAGTCATTCCACTTTGACCAAATTTGGTTAGAATGTAAGAGACAGTACCAACCATGTAATCTGTGAGTATGGTTGAGATAATTTAACAAACAAAAAAGTTTTTCATACTAAGCAATTCCGTGACCTTTGACCTTGATTTTGACCCTCTTACAGGTGGAATTTCGCAAAATGCCGTCTTATTGCATGATGAAATTATCTCATCTATGTTGTGTGCAAATTTCAGGTCCCTGTCTTTTACCGTTTGGGCTGCACGTTGATTCTCAGTGAGTCAGTCAGTGAGTCAGGACAAAGAGTTTTATATATATAGATAACATTTTTTCTTTAAAAAAAAACGGAAATATTTAGCTTCCGCTGTCCGCTGCCTTAATTTTTTTCCTTGCAATTGAACTTTGGCTAAAAAGTCGGATTTGGTGATTTAGCGGGAAAAAGCTAAATTTGGCGGGAAAAAGCTAAATTTGGCGGGAAAAAGCTAAATTAAGAGAATTTGTCAAAATTTGGCAAGAAGAGTTAATCTAAAAGTTTTGTTAGGATATCTCCGATTGCATCCGATTGTTCCTGGCAGCTATATGATATAGTCATCCGACTTTGACCAAATTTGGTCAGAATGTAAGAGACAGCCCCAATCATACAATCTGTGAGTTTGGTTGAGATATCTTAAGAAACAAAAAAGTTTTTCATACTAAATGTGTTTTTCATCGGATTGTTCCTATGGCAGCTATAAGATATAGTCATTCCACTTTGATCAAATTTGGTCAGAATGTAAGAGACAGTACCAACCATGTAATCTGTGAGTTTGGTTGAGATATCATAAGAAACAAAAAAGTTTTTCATACTAAAGGTGTTTTTCATCGGATTGTTCCTATGGCAGCTATAAGATATAGTCATTCCACTTTGACCAAATTTGGTCAGAATGTAAAGGACAGTCCCAAACAAACAATCTGCGAGATTGGTTGAGATATCTTAAGAAACAAAAAAGTTGTTCATACTAAAGGTGTTTTTCATCGGATTGTTCCTATGGCAGCTATAAGATATAGTCATTCCACTTTGACCAAATTTGGTCAGAATGTAAAGGACAGTCCCAAACAAACAATCCGCGAGTTTGGTTGAGATATCTTAAGAAACAATAAAGTTTTTCATACTAAAGGTGTTTTTCATCGGATTGTTCCTATGGCAGCTATAAGATATAGTCATTCCACTTTGATCAAATTTGGTCAGAATGTAAGAGACAGTACCAACCATGTAATCTGTGAGTTTGGTTGAGATACCATAAGAAACAAAAAAGTTTATCATACTAAAGGTGTTTTTCATCGGATTGTTCCTATGGCAGCTATAAGATATAGTCATTCCACTTTTATCAAATTTGGTCAGAATGTAAGAGACAGTACCAAACATGTAATCTGTGAGTTTGGTTGAGATATCTTAAGAAACAAAAAAGTTTTTCATACTAAAGGTGTTTTTCATCGGATTGTTCCTATGGCAGCTATAAGATATAGTCATTCCACTTTGATCAAATTTGGTCAGAATGTAAGAGACAGTACCAACCATGTAATCTGTGAGTTTGGTTGAGATATCATAAGAAACAAAAAAGTTTTTCATACTAAAGGTGTTTTTCATCGGATTGTTCCTATGGCAGCTATAAGATATAGTCATTCCACTTTGATCAAATTTGGTCAGAATGTAAGAGACAGTACCAAACATGTAATCTGTGAGTTTGGTTGAGATATCTTAAGAAACAAAAAATTTTTTCATACTAAATGTGTTTTTCATCGGATTGTTCCTATGGCAGCTATAAGATATAGTCATTCCACTTTGATCAAATTTGGTCAGAATGTAAGAGACAGTACCAACCATGTAATCTGTGAGTATGGTTGAGATATTTTAACAAACAAAAAAGTTTTTCATACTAAGCAATTCCGTGACCTTTGACCTTGATTTTGACCCTCTTACAGGTGGAATTTCGCAAAATGCCGTCTTATTGCACGATGAAATTATCTCATCTATGTTGTGTGCAAATTTCAGCTCCCTGTCTTTTACCGTTTGGGCTGCACGTTGATTCTCAGTGAGTCAGTCAGTGAGTCAGGACAAAGAGTTTTTTATATATAGATAACATTTTTTCTAAAAAAAAAACGGAAATATTTAGCTTCCGCTGTCCGCTGCCTTAATTTTTTTCCTTGCAATTGAACTTTGGCTAAAAAGTCGGACTTGGTGATTTGGCGGGAAAAAGCTAAATTTGGCGGGAAAAAGCTAAATATGGCGTGAAAAAGCTAAATTAAGCGAATCAGTCAAATTTGGCAAGAAGAGTTAATCTAAAAGTTTTGTTAGGATATCTTCGATTGCATCCGATTGTTCCTATTACAGCTATATGATATAGTCATCCGACTTTGACCAAATTTGGTTAGTATGTTAGAGACAGTATCAAACAAACAATCTGCAAGTTTGGATGAGATATCTTAAGAAACAAAAAAGTTTTTCATACTAAAGGTGTTTTTCATCGGATTGTTCCTATGGTAGCTATAAGATATAGTCATTCCACTTTGACCAAATTTGGTCAGAATGTAAAGGACAGTCTCAAACAAACAATCTGCGAGTTTGGTTGAGATATCTTAAGAAACAAAAAAGTTTTTCATACTAAATGTGTTTTTCATCGGATTGTTCCTATGGCAGCTATAAGATATAGTCATTCCACTTTGATCAAATTTGGTCAGAATGTAAGAGACAGTACCAACCATGTAATCTGTGAGTTTGGTTGAGATATCATAAGAAACAAAAAAGTTTTTCATACTAAAGGTGTTTTTCATCGGATTGTTCCTATGGCAGCTATAAGATATAGTCATTCCACTTTGACCAAATTTGGTCAGAATGTAAAGGACAGTCCCAAACAAACAATCTGCGAGTTTGGTTGAGATATCTTAAGAAACAAAAAAGTTTTTCATACTAAATGTGTTTTTCATCTGATTGTTCCTATGGCAGCTATAAGATATAGTCATTCCACTTTGACCAAATTTGGTCAGAATGTAAAGGACAGCCCCAAACAAACAATCTGCGAGTTTGGTTGAGATATCTTAAGAAACAAAAAAGTTTTTCATACTAAAGGTGTTTTTCATCGGATTGTTCCTATGGCAGCTATAAGATATAGTCATTCCACTTTGATCAAATTTGGTCAGAATGTAAGAGACAGTACCAACCATGTAATCTGTGAGTTTGGTTGAGATATCATAAGAAACAAAAAAGTTTTTCATACTAAAGGTGTTTTTCATCGGATTGTTCCTATGGCAACTATAAGATATAGTCATTCCACTTTGATCAAATTTGGTCAGAATGTAAGAGACAGTACCAAACATGTAATCTGTGAGTTTGGTTGAGATATCTAAAGAAACAAAAAAGTTTTTCATACTAAATGTGTTTTTCATCGGATTGTTCCTATGGCAGCTATAAGATATAGTCATTCCACTTTGACCAAATTTGGTTAGAATGTAAGAGACAGTACCAACCATGTAATCTGTGAGTATGGTTGAGATATTTTAACAAACAAAAAAGTTTTTCATACTAAGCAATTCCGTGACCTTTGACCTTGATTTTGACCCTCTTACAGGTGGAATTTCGCAAAATGCCGTCTTATTGCACGATGAAATTATCTCATCTATGTTGTGTGCAAATTTCAGCTCCCTGTCTTTTACCGTTTGGGCTGCACGTTGATTCTCAGTGAGTCAGTCAGTGAGTCAGGACAAAGAGTTTTATATATATAGATAACATTTTTTCTAAAAAAAAAACGGAAATATTTAGCTTCCGCTGTCCGCTGCCTTAATTTTTTTCCTTGCAATTGAACTTTGGCTAAAAAGTCGGACTTGGTGATTTGGCGGGAAAAAGCTAAATTTGGCGGGAAAAAGCTAAATATGGCGTGAAAAAGCTAAATTAAGCGAATCAGTCAAATTTGGCAAGAAGAGTTAATCTAAAAGTTTTGTTAGGATATCTTCGATTGCATCCGATTGTTCCTATTACAGCTATATGATATAGTCATCCGACTTTGACCAAATTTGGTTAGTATGTTAGAGACAGTATCAAACAAACAATCTGCAAGTTTGGATGAGATATCTTAAGAAACAAAAAAGTTTTTCATACTAAAGGTGTTTTTCATCGGATTGTTCCTATGGTAGCTATAAGATATAGTAATTCCACTTTGACCAAATTTGGTCAGAATGTAAAGGACAGTCCCAAACAAACAATCTGCGAGTTTGGTTGAGATATCTTAAGAAACAAAAAAGTTTTTCATACTAAAGGTGTTTTTCATCGGATTGTTCCCATGGCAGCTATAAGATATAGTCATTCCACTTTGATCAAATTTGGTCAGAATGTAAGAGACAGTACCAACCATGTAATCTGTGAGTTTGGTTGAGATATCATAAGAAACAAAAAAGTTTTTCATACTAAAGGTGTTTTTCATCGGATTGTTCCTATGGCAGCTTTAAGATATAGTCATTCCACTTTGACCAAATTTGGTCAAAATGTAAGAGACAGTACCAAACATGTAATCTGTGAGTTTGGTTGAGATATCTTAAGAAACAAAAAAGTTTTTCATACTAAATGTGTTTTTCATCGGATTGTTCCTATGGCAGCTATAAGATATAGTCATTCCACTTTGATCAAATTTGGTCAGAATGTAAGAGACAGTACCAACCATGTAATCTGTGAGTTTGGTTGAGATATCATAAGAAACAAAAAAGTTTTTCATACTAAAGGTGTTTTTCATCGGATTGTTCCTATGGCAGCTATAAGATATAGTCATTCCACTTTGATCAAATTTGGTCAGAATGTAAGAGACAGTACCAACCATGTAATCTGTGAGTTTGGTTGAGATATCATAAGAAACAAAAAAGTTTTTCATACTAAAGGTGTTTTTCATCGGATTGTTCCTATGGCAGCTTTAAGATATAGTCATTCCACTTTGACCAAATTTGGTCAAAATGTAAGAGACAGTACCAAACATGTAATCTGTGAGTTTGGTTGAGATATCTTAAGAAACAAAAAAGTTTTTCATACTAAATGTGTTTTTCATCGGATTGTTCCTATGGCAGCTATAAGATATAGTCATTCCACTTTGATCAAATTTGGTCAGAATGTAAGAGACAGTACCAACCATGTAATCTGCAAGTTTGGATGAGATATCTTAAGAAACAAAAAAGTTTTTCATACTAAAGGTGTTTTTCATCGGATTGTTCCTATGGCAGCTATAAGATATAGTCATTCCACTTTGACCAAATTTGGTCAGAATGTAAAGGACAGTCCCAAACAAACAATATGCGAGTTTGGTTGAGATATCTTAAGAAACAAAAAAGTTTTTCATACTAAAGGTGTTTTTCATCGGATTGTTCCTATGGCAGCTATAAGATATAGTCATTCCACTTTGACCAAATTTGGTCAGAATGTAAAGGACAGTCCCAAACAAATAATCTGCGAGTTTGGTTAAGATATCTTAAGAAACAAAAAATTTTTCATACTAAAGGTGTTTTTCATCGGATTGTTCCTATGGCAGCTATAAGATATAGTCATTCCACTTTGATCAAATTTGGTCAGAATGTAAGAGACAGTACCAACCATGTAATCTGTGAGTTTGGTTGAGATATCATAAGAAACAAAAAAGTTTTTCATACTAAAGGTGTTTTTCATCGGATTGTTCCTATGGCAGCTTTAAGATATAGTCATTCCACTTTGACCAAATTTGGTCAAAATGTAAGAGACAGTACCAAACATGTAATCTGTGAGTTTGGTTGAGATATCTTAAGAAACAAAAAAGTTTTTCATACTAAATGTGTTTTTCATCGGATTGTTCCTATGGCAGCTATAAGATATAGTCATTCCACTTTGATCAAATTTGGTCAGAATGTAAGAGACAGTACCAACCATGTAATCTGTGAGTTTGGTTGAGATATCATAAGAAACAAAAAAGTTTTTCATACTAAAGGTGTTTTTCATCGGATTGTTCCTATGGCAGCTATAAGATATAGTCATTCCACTTTGACCAAATTTGGTCAGAATGTAAAGGACAGTCCCAAACAAACAATCTGCGAGTTTGGTTGAGATATCTTAAGAAACAAAAAAGTTGTTCATACTAAAGGTGATTTTCATCGGATTGTTCCTATGGCAGCTATAAGATATAGTCATTCCACTTTGACCAAATTTGGTCAGAATGTAAAGGACAGTCCCAAACAAACAATCTGCGAGTTTGGTTGAGATATCTTAAGAAACAAAAAAGTTTTTCATACTAAAGGTGTTTTTCATCGGATTGTTCCTATGGCAGCTATAAGATATAGTCATTCCACTTTGATCAAATTTGGTCAGAATGTAAGAGACAGTACCAACCATGTAATCTGTGAGTTTGGTTGAGATATCATAAGAAACAAAAAAGTTTTTCATACTAAAGGTGTTTTTCATCGGATTGTTCCTATGGCAGCTATAAGATATAGTCATTCCACTTTGATCAAATTTGGTCAGAATGTAAGAGACAGTACCAAACATGTAATCTGTGAGTTTGGTTGAGATTTCTTAAGAAACAAAAAAGTTTTTCATACTAAATGTGTTTTTCATCGGATTGTTCCTATGGCAGCTATAAGATATAGTCATTCCACTTTGACCAAATTTGGTTAGAATGTAAGAGACAGTACCAACCATGTAATCTGTGAGTATGGTTGAGATATTTTAACAAACAAAAAAGTTTTTCATACTAAGCAATTCCGTGACCTTTGACCTTGATTTTGACCCTCTTACAGGTGGAATTTCGCAAAATGCCGTCTTATTGCATGATGAAATTATCTCATCTATGTTGTGTGCAAATTTCAGGTCCCTGTCTTTTACCGTTTGGGCTGCACGTTGATTCTCAGTGAGTCAGTCAGTGAGTCAGGACAAAGAGTTTTATATATATAGATAACATTTTTTCTTTAAAAAAAAAACGGAAATATTTAGCTTCCGCTGTCCGCTGCCTTAATTTTTTTCCTTGCAATTGAACTTTGGCTAAAAAGTCGGATTTGGTGATTTAGCGGGAAAAAGCTAAATTTGGCGGGAAAAAGCTAAATTTGGCGGGAAAAAGCTAAATTAAGAGAATTTGTCAAAATTTGGCAAGAAGAGTTAATCTAAAAGTTTTGTTAGGATATCTCCGATTGCATCCGATTGTTCCTGGCAGCTATATGATATAGTCATCCGACTTTGACCAAATTTGGTCAGAATGTAAGAGACAGCCCCAATCATACAATCTGTGAGTTTGGTTGAGATATCTTAAGAAACAAAAAAGTTTTTCATACTGAATGTGTTTTTCATCGGATTGTTCCTATGGCAGCTATAAGATATAGTCATTCCACTTTGATCAAATTTGGTCAGAATGTAAGAGACAGTACCAACCATGTAATCTGTGAGTTTGGTTGAGATATCATAAGAAACAAAAAAGTTTTTCATACTAAAGGTGTTTTTCATCGGATTGTTCCTATGGCAGCTATAAGATATAGTCATTCCACTTTGACCAAATTTGGTCAGAATGTAAAGGACAGTCCCAAACAAACAATCTGCGAGATTGGTTGAGATATCTTAAGAAACAAAAAAGTTGTTCATACTAAAGGTGTTTTTCATCGGATTGTTCCTATGGCAGCTATAAGATATAGTCATTCCACTTTGACCAAATTTGGTCAGAATGTAAAGGACAGTCCCAAACAAACAATCCGCGAGTTTGGTTGAGATATCTTAAGAAACAATAAAGTTTTTCATACTAAAGGTGTTTTTCATCGGATTGTTCCTATGGCAGCTATAAGATATAGTCATTCCACTTTGATCAAATTTGGTCAGAATGTAAGAGACAGTACCAACCATGTAATCTGTGAGTTTGGTTGAGATACCATAAGAAACAAAAAAGTTTTTCATACTAAAGGTGTTTTTCATCGGATTGTTCCTATGACAGCTATAAGATATAGTCATTCCACTTTTATCAAATTTGGTCAGAATGTAAGAGACAGTACCAAACATGTAATCTGTGAGTTTGGTTGAGATATCTTAAGAAACAAAAAAGTTTTTCATACTAAAGGTGTTTTTCATCGGATTGTTCCTATGGCAGCTATAAGATATAGTCATTCCACTTTGACCAAATTTGGTCAGAATGTAAAGGACAGTCCCAAACAAATAATCTGCGAGTTTGGTTGAGATATCTTAAGAAACAAAAAAGTTTTTCATACTAAAGGTGTTTTTCATCGGATTGTTCCTATGGCAGCTATAAGATATAGTCATTCCACTTTGATCAAATTTGGTCAGAATGTAAGAGACAGTACCAACCATGTAATCTGTGAGTTTGGTTGAGATATCATAAGAAACAAAAAAGTTTTTCATACTAAAGGTGTTTTTCATCGGATTGTTCCTATGGCAGCTTTAAGATATAGTCATTCCACTTTGACCAAATTTGGTCAAAATGTAAGAGACAGTACCAAACATGTAATCTGTGAGTTTGGTTGAGATATCTTAAGAAACAAAAAAGTTTTTCATACTAAATGTGTTTTTCATCGGATTGTTCCTATGGCAGCTATAAGATATAGTCATTCCACTTTGATCAAATTTGGTCAGAATGTAAGAGACAGAACCAACCATGTAATCTGTGAGTTTGGTTGAGATATCATAAGAAACAAAAAAGTTTTTCATACTAAAGGTGTTTTTCATCGGATTGTTCCTATGGCAGCTATAAGATATAGTCATTCCACTTTGACCAAATTTGGTCAGAATGTAAAGGACAGTCCCAAACAAACAATCTGCGAGTTTGGTTGAGATATCTTAAGAAACAAAAAAGTTGTTCATACTAAAGGTGATTTTCATCGGATTGTTCCTATGGCAGCTATAAGATATAGTCATTCCACTTTGACCAAATTTGGTCAGAATGTAAAGGACAGTCCCAAACAAACAATCTGCGAGTTTGGTTGAGATATCTTAAGAAACAAAAAAGTTTTTCATACTAAAGGTGTTTTTCATCGGATTGTTCCTATGGCAGCTATAAGATATAGTCATTCCACTTTGATCAAATTTGGTCAGAATGTAAGAGACAGTACCAACCATGTAATCTGTGAGTTTGGTTGAGATATCATAAGAAACAAAAAAGTTTTTCATACTAAAGGTGTTTTTCATCGGATTGTTCCTATGGCAGCTATAAGATATAGTCATTCCACTTTGATCAAATTTGGTCAGAATGTAAGAGACAGTACCAAACATGTAATCTGTGAGTTTGGTTGAGATTTCTTAAGAAACAAAAAAGTTTTTCATACTAAATGTGTTTTTCATCGGATTGTTCCTATGGCAGCTATAAGATATAGTCATTCCACTTTGACCAAATTTGGTTAGAATGTAAGAGACAGTACCAACCATGTAATCTGTGAGTATGGTTGAGATAATTTAACAAACAAAAAAGTTTTTCATACTAAGCAATTCCGTGACCTTTGACCTTGATTTTGACCCTCTTACAGGTGGAATTTCGCAAAATGCCGTCTTATTGCATGATGAAATTATCTCATCTATGTTGTGTGCAAATTTCAGGTCCCTGTCTTTTACCGTTTGGGCTGCACGTTGATTCTCAGTGAGTCAGTCAGTGAGTCAGGACAAAGAGTTTTATATATATAGATAACATTTTTCCTTTAAAAAAAAACGGAAATATTTAGCTTCCGCTGTCCGCTGCCTTAATTTTTTTCCTTGCAATTGAACTTTGGCTAAAAAGTCGGATTTGGTGATTTAGCGGGAAAAAGCTAAATTTGGCGGGAAAAAGCTAAATTTGGCGGGAAAAAGCTAAATTAAGAGAATTTGTCAAAATTTGGCAAGAAGAGTTAATCTAAAAGTTTTGTTAGGATATCTCCGATTGCATCCGATTGTTCCTGGCAGCTATATGATATAGTCATCCGACTTTGACCAAATTTGGTCAGAATGTAAGAGACAGCCCCAATCATACAATCTGTGAGTTTGGTTGAGATATCTTAAGAAACAAAAAAGTTTTTCATACTAAATGTGTTTTTCATCGGATTGTTCCTATGGCAGCTATAAGATATAGTCATTCCACTTTGATCAAATTTGGTCAGAATGTAAGAGACATTACCAACCATGTAATCTGTGAGTTTGGTTGAGATATCATAAGAAACAAAAAAGTTTTTCATACTAAAGGTGTTTTTCATCGGATTGTTCCTATGGCAGCTATAAGATATAGTCATTCCACTTTGACCAAATTTGGTCAGAATGTAAAGGACAGTCCCAAACAAACAATCTGCGAGATTGGTTGAGATATCTTAAGAAACAAAAAAGTTGTTCATA
Organism: Drosophila limbata; assembly: GCA_963924055.1. Taxonomy (NCBI): domain Eukaryota; kingdom Metazoa; phylum Arthropoda; class Insecta; order Diptera; family Drosophilidae; genus Drosophila; species Drosophila limbata. The sequence goes on from CAWUOW010000172.1 coordinate 106,675, forward strand.
CTAAAGGTGTTTTTCATCGGATTGTTCCTATGGCAGCTATAAGATATAGTCATTCCACTTTGACCAAATTTGGTCAGAATGTAAAGGACAGTCCCAAACAAACAATCCGCGAGTTTGGTTGAGATATCTTAAGAAACAATAAAGTTTTTCATACTAAAGGTGTTTTTCATCGGATTGTTCCTATGGCAGCTATAAGATATAGTCATTCCACTTTGATCAAATTTGGTCAGAATGTAAGAGACAGTACCAACCATGTAATCTGTGAGTTTGGTTGAGATACCATAAGAAACAAAAAAGTTTATCATACTAAAGGTGTTTTTCATCGGATTGTTCCTATGGCAGCTATAAGATATAGTCATTCCACTTTTATCAAATTTGGTCAGAATGTAAGAGACAGTACCAAACATGTAATCTGTGAGTTTGGTTGAGATATCTTAAGAAACAAAAAAGTTTTTCATACTAAAGGTGTTTTTCATCGGATTGTTCCTATGGCAGCTATAAGATATAGTCATTCCACTTTGATCAAATTTGGTCAGAATGTAAGAGACAGTACCAACCATGTAATCTGTGAGTTTGGTTGAGATATCATAAGAAACAAAAAAGTTTTTCATACTAAAGGTGTTTTTCATCGGATTGTTCCTATGGCAGCTATAAGATATAGTCATTCCACTTTGATCAAATTTGGTCAGAATGTAAGAGACAGTACCAAACATGTAATCTGTGAGTTTGGTTGAGATATCTTAAGAAACAAAAAAGTTTTTCATACTAAATGTGTTTTTCATCGGATTGTTCCTATGGCAGCTATAAGATATAGTCATTCCACTTTGATCAAATTTGGTCAGAATGTAAGAAACAGTACCAACCATGTAATCTGTGAGTATGGTTGAGATATTTTAACAAACAAAAAAGTTTTTCATACTAAGCAATTCCGTGACCTTTGACCTTGATTTTGACCCTCTTACAGGTGGAATTTCGCAAAATGCCGTCTTATTGCACGATGAAATTATCTCATCTATGTTGTGTGCAAATTTCAGCTCCCTGTCTTTTACCGTTTGGGCTGCACGTTGATTCTCAGTGAGTCAGTCAGTGAGTCAGGACAAAGAGTTTTTTATATATAGATAACATTTTTTCTAAAAAAAAAACGGAAATATTTAGCTTCCGCTGTCCGCTGCCTTAATTTTTTTCCTTGCAATTGAACTTTGGCTAAAAAGTCGGACTTGGTGATTTGGCGGGAAAAAGCTAAATTTGGCGGGAAAAAGCTAAATATGGCGTGAAAAAGCTAAATTAAGCGAATCAGTCAAATTTGGCAAGAAGAGTTAATCTAAAAGTTTTGTTAGGATATCTTCGATTGCATCCGATTGTTCCTATTACAGCTATATGATATAGTCATCCGACTTTGACCAAATTTGGTTAGTATGTTAGAGACAGTATCAAACAAACAATCTGCAAGTTTGGATGAGATATCTTAAGAAACAAAAAAGTTTTTCATACTAAAGGTGTTTTTCATCGGATTGTTCCTATGGTAGCTATAAGATATAGTCATTCCACTTTGACCAAATTTGGTCAGAATGTAAAGGACAGTCTCAAACAAACAATCTGCGAGTTTGGTTGAGATATCTTAAGAAACAAAAAAGTTTTTCATACTAAATGTGTTTTTCATCGGATTGTTCCTATGGCAGCTATAAGATATAGTCATTCCACTTTGATCAAATTTGGTCAGAATGTAAGAGACAGTACCAACCATGTAATCTGTGAGTTTGGTTGAGATATCATAAGAAACAAAAAAGTTTTTCATACTAAAGGTGTTTTTCATCGGATTGTTCCTATGGCAGCTATAAGATATAGTCATTCCACTTTGACCAAATTTGGTCAGAATGTAAAGGACAGTCCCAAACAAACAATCTGCGAGTTTGGTTGAGATATCTTAAGAAACAAAAAAGTTTTTCATACTAAAGGTGTTTTTCATCTGATTGTTCCTATGGCAGCTATAAGATATAGTCATTCCACTTTGACCAAATTTGGTCAGAATGTAAAGGACAGCCCCAAACAAACAATCTGCGAGTTTGGTTGAGATATCTTAAGAAACAAAAAAGTTTTTCATACTAAAGGTGTTTTTCATCGGATTGTTCCTATGGCAGCTATAAGATATAGTCATTCCACTTTGATCAAATTTGGTCAGAATGTAAGAGACAGTACCAACCATGTAATCTGTGAGTTTGGTTGAGATATCATAAGAAACAAAAAAGTTTTTCATACTAAAGGTGTTTTTCATCGGATTGTTCCTATGGCAACTATAAGATATAGTCATTCCACTTTGATCAAATTTGGTCAGAATGTAAGAGACAGTACCAAACATGTAATCTGTGAGTTTGGTTGAGATATCTAAAGAAACAAAAAAGTTTTTCATACTAAATGTGTTTTTCATCGGATTGTTCCTATGGCAGCTATAAGATATAGTCATTCCACTTTGACCAAATTTGGTTAGAATGTAAGAGACAGTACCAACCATGTAATCTGTGAGTATGGTTGAGATATTTTAACAAACAAAAAAGTTTTTCATACTAAGCAATTCCGTGACCTTTGACCTTGATTTTGACCCTCTTACAGGTGGAATTTCGCAAAATGCCGTCTTATTGCACGATGAAATTATCTCATCTATGTTGTGTGCAAATTTCAGCTCCCTGTCTTTTACCGTTTGGGCTGCACGTTGATTCTCAGTGAGTCAGTCAGTGAGTCAGGACAAAGAGTTTTATATATATAGACTAGGGGGCTACGCCCCCTGCTCGCTTCGCTCGCCAACCCCCAGCTCGCTTCGCTCGCAGCATTGTATTTAGTTGCCCGTTTTAACAAATTTATATAATATAAAATTTTTTCTAAAAAAAAAACGGAAATATTTAGCTTCCGCTGTCCGCTGCCTTAATTTTTTTCCTTGCAATTGAACTTTGGCTAAAAAGTCGGACTTGGTGATTTGGCGGGAAAAAGCTAAATTTGGCGGGAAAAAGCTAAATATGGCGTGAAAAAGCTAAATTAAGCGAATCAGTCAAATTTGGCAAGAAGAGTTAATCTAAAAGTTTTGTTAGGATATCTTCGATTGCATCCGATTGTTCCTATTACAGCTATATGATATAGTCATCCGACTTTGACCAAATTTGGTTAGTATGCTAGAGACAGTATCAAACAAACAATCTGCAAGTTTGGATGAGATATCTTAAGAAACAAAAAAGTTTTTCATACTAAAGGTGTTTTTCATCGGATTGTTCCTATGGCAGCTATAAGATATAGTCATTCCACTTTGACCAAATTTGGTCAGAATGTAAAGGACAGTCCCAAACAAACAATATGCGAGTTTGGTTGAGATATCTTAAGAAACAAAAAAGTTTTTCATACTAAAGGTGTTTTTCATCGGATTGTTCCTATGGCAGCTATAAGATATAGTCATTCCACTTTGACCAAATTTGGTCACAATGTAAAGGACAGTCCCAAACAAACAATCTGCGAGTTTGGTTGAGATATCTTAAGAAACAAAAAAGTTTTTCATACTAAAGGTGTTTTTCATCGGATTGTTCCTATGGCAGCTATAAGATATAGTCATTCCACTTTGATCAAATTTGGTCAGAATGTAAGAGACAGTACCAACCATGTAATCTGTGAGTTTGGTTGAGATATCATAAGAAACAAAAAAGTTTTTCATACTAAAGGTGTTTTTCATCGGATTGTTCCTATGGCAGCTATAAGATATAGTCATTCCACTTTGACCAAATTTGGTCAGAATGTAAGAGACAGTACCAAACATGTAATCTGTGAGTTTGGTTGAGATATCTTAAGAAACAAAAAAGTTTTTCATACTAAATGTGTTTTTCATCGGATTGTTCCTATGGCAGCTATAAGATATAGTCATTCCACTTTGATCAAATTTGGTCAGAATGTAAGAGACAGTACCAACCATGTAATCTGTGAGTTTGGTTGAGATATCATAAGAAACAAAAAAGTTTTTCATACTAAAGGTGTTTTTCATCGGATTGTTCCTATGGCAGCTATAAGATATAGTCATTCCACTTTGACCAAATTTGGTCAGAATGTAAAGGACAGTCCCAAACAAACAATCTGCGAGTTTGGTTGAGATATCTTAAGAAACAAAAAAGTTGTTCATACTAAAGGTGTTTTTCATCGGATTGTTCCTATGGCAGCTAAAAGATATAGTCATTCCACTTTGACCAAGTTTGGTCAGAATGTAAAGGACAGTCCCAAACAAACAATCTGCGAGTTTGGTTGAGATATCTTAAGAAACAAAAAAGTTTTTCATACTAAAGGTGTTTTTCATCGGATTGTTCCTATGGCAGCTATAAGATATAGTCATTCCACTTTGATCAAATTTGGTCAGAATGTAAGAGACAGTACCAACCATGTAATCTGTGAGTTTGGTTGAGATATCATAAGAAACAAAAAAGTTTTTCATACTAAAGGTGTTTTTCATCGGATTGTTCCTATGGCAGTTATAAGATATAGTCATTCCACTTTGATCAAATTTGGTCAGAATGTAAGAGACAGTACCAAACATGTAATCTGTGAGTTTGGTTGAGATATCTTAAGAAACAAAAAAGTTTTTCATACTAAATGTGTTTTTCATCGGATTGTTCCTATGGCAGCTATAAGATATAGTCATTCCACTTTGACCAAATTTGGTTAGAATGTAAGAGACAGTACCAACCATGTAATCTGTGAGTATGGTTGAGATATTTTAACAAACAAAAAAGTTTTTCATACTAAGCAATTCCGTGACCTTTGACCTTGATTTTGACCCTCTTACAGGTGGAATTTCGCAAAATGCCGTCTTATTGCATGATGAAATTATCTCATCTATGTTGTGTGCAAATTTCAGGTCCCTGTCTTTTACCGTTTGGGCTGCACGTTGATTCTCAGTGAGTCAGTCAGTGAGTCAGGACAAAGAGTTTTATATATATAGATAACATTTTTTCTTTAAAAAAAAACGGAAATATTTAGCTTCCGCTGTCCGCTGCCTTAATTTTTTTCCTTGCAATTGAACTTTGGCTAAAAAGTCGGATTTGGTGATTTAGCGGGAAAAAGCTAAATTTGGCGGGAAAAAGCTAAATTTGGCGGGAAAAAGCTAAATTAAGAGAATTTGTCAAAATTTGGCAAGAAGAGTTAATCTAAAAGTTTTGTTAGGATATCTCCGATTGCATCCGATTGTTCCTGGCAGCTATATGATATAGTCATCCGACTTTGACCAAATTTGGTCAGAATGTAAGAGACAGCCCCAATCATACAATCTGTGAGTTTGGTTGAGATATCTTAAGAAACAAAAAAGTTTTTCATACTAAAGGTTTTTTCATCGGATTGTTCCTATGGCAGCTATAAGATATAGTCATTCCACTTTCACCAAATTTGGTCAGAATGTAAGAGACAGTACCAAACATGAAATCTGTGAGTTTGGTTAAGATCTTATAAAAAAACCTCTTTACGAGGTAAAAGTCTAGTGCCGAAAACATTTTCATGCCCCAAAATTTCTGATATCCAATTTTGTGACGAAAAATATTAAATTTTACACATGAATTATAAAAAAATAAAATTTTTGTCACTGGCACTTCGCAAAAAAGTACTATTTATTAGGTATGAAAAATTTAGCGCAATGTGCCCAGTGACAAAAATTTTATTTTTTAATAATTCATGTGTAAAATTTAATATTTTTCGTCACAAAATTGGATATCAGAAATTTTGGGGCATGAAAATGTTTTCGGCACTAGACTTTTACCTCGTAAAGAGGTTTTTTTATAAGATATCAGAAATTTTTTAATAAGACATCGGAAATTTTGACAATTGCAATATTTTTTTTAAACAATTCAATAATTATATAATTAAGAGAATAATTATATAATTCAGAGACGTTTCAATATTATATATATTTATAAATATATTTCGATCTTGCTGTAATTGGAATTACAAAATGTTTCATCTGCCGCAAAAAGAATTCACCACTTGCAAGCAGTATCTTTCCACATGCACTGCAAGCAGTGCAAGTAGTGTACATGCAGTAGTATACATGCAGTAGTGTAAAGGTAAAAGGTATATTCAATTAACAGGTAATATCTTGCCTAAACGAATTTTGAGAGATAGGTGTTATATGTCAAAAGACGCGGAATTGAATTGTCTACAACATACTACATATTTAAAAGTGAATTCATTTGTAGATTTTTCATAAATTAAAAAAAAAAAAATTTTTCACCTGTAGCTGTTTACCTTTTTACTTTAAAAAAAACTTTGAAGGTATGCCTAAGAGCCCTTCAAAATACCTTTTCATCGATATATAGATCATATCTGTAGCTTCTATCGTTTGGATGCTATGAGGGTTTTAATTTTAGCGGTTTTTAGTGATTTCCCGCTAAACTAGCTATTTTTCGAAAAAGTCGTAGAACAAACGTTTCTATATTTTTGAGCGGGAACAAGTCCTCATTCAAACATTTAAGCTAAATCAACGCTTTGATACAAACAAACAAACAAACAAACAAACAGACATACTGACTTTTCATCTCATTTTCGAAAGGCGACTAAAAATTTCAACATTAATTATTTTTTGAACCAGTAATCGGATTTCGTTGATCGAGGTGTCATTCGACGCGTATTTTTGATTAGAAGAGTAAAAAATTAAAAAATAAATCAAAAAGGCCCCAACGGCCCCATTTGCTCCAATAATTTAAATTTTTCCCCTCCCACTTACACCTGCTTATCACACGAACCAGGTGAGTTTCCAAAAGTCTTAGTATGCACATTTGTAAGTTAAATTGATACCTTTCGATCGGTATATAACTCGACCCGATCGGACGGTCATAGCAAATTTTCCATTCTACCTGTGTATATATGCTAGTCGCTTTCGCACCCTTCGTGCTGCTTTCGTCACTAGCGCGGACTGCCGTCCGCAGTGATATGTAAAAAAATGCCGAATTAAATTGCCTGTATATCACATATTTTAAAGTGATTTAAAACGTAGATTTTTCTTAAATCGCTAAAGAAATATTTTTCCACCTGTAGCTTTTTACCTATGTACTCCAGAAAAATTATATATTATATTTATTTATAAATATATTTCGATCTTGCTGTAATTGGAATTACAAAATGTTTCATCTGCCGCAAAAAGAATTCACCACTTGCAAGCAGTATCTTTAAACATGCACTGCAAGCAGTGCAAGTAGTGTACATGCAGTAATATACATGCAGTAGTGTTAAGGTAAAAGGTATATTCAATTAACAGGTAATATCTTGCCCAAACGAATTTTGAGAGATAGGTGTTATATGTCAAAAGACGCGGAATTGAATTGACTACAACATACTACATATTTAAAAGTAATTTCATTTGTAGATTTTTCTTAAATGGAAAAAAAAAAATTATTTCACCTGTAGCTGTTTACCTTTTTTCTTAAAAAAAAAACTTTGAAGGTATGCCTAAAAGCCCTTCAAAATACCTTTTAATCGATATATAGATCATATCTGTAGCTTCTATAGTATGGATGCTATGAGGGTTTTAACTTTAGCGGTTTTTATCGATTTCCCGCTAAATTAGCTATTTTTCGAAAAAGTCGTAGAACAAACGTTTCTATATTTTTGAGCGGGAACAAGTCCTCATTCAAACATTTTAGCTAAATCATCGCTTTGATACTAACAAACAAACAAACAAACAAACAAACAGACATACTGACTTTTCATCTCATTTTCGAAAGGCGACTAAAAATTTCAACAATAATTATTTTTTGAACCAGTAATCGGATTTCGATGATCGAGGTGTCATTCGACGCGTATTTTTGATTAGAATAGTAAAAAATTAAAAAAAAAATCAAAAAGACCCCAACGGCCCCATTTGCCCCAATCATTTAAATTTTTTCCCTCCCACTTACACCTGTTTATCTCACGAACCAGGTGAGTTTCCAAAAGTCTTAGTATGCACATTTGTAAGTTAAATTGATACCTTTCGATCAGTATATAACTCGACCCGATCGGACGGTCATAGCAAATTTTCCATTCTTCCTGTGTATATATGCTAGTCGCCTTCGCACCCTTCGTGCTGCTTTCGTCACTAGCGCGGACTGCCGTCCGCAGTGATATCTTAAGAAACAAAAAAGTTTTTCATACTAAATGTGTTTTTCATCGGATTGTTCCTATAGCAGCTATAAGATATAGTCATTCCACTTTGACCAAATTTGGTAAGAATGTAAGAGACAGTACCAAACATGTAATCTGTGACTTTGGTTGAGATATCTTAAGAAGCAAAAAAGTTTTTCATACTAAATGTGTTTTTCATCGGATTGTTCCTATGGCAGCTATAAGATATAGTCATTCCACTTTGACCAAATTTGGTCAGAATGTAAGAGACAGTACCAAACATATAATCTGTGAGTTTGGTTGAGATATCTTAAGAAACAAAAAAGTTTTTCATACTAAGCAATTCCGTGACCTTTGACCTTGATTTTGACCCTCTTACAGGTGGAATTTCGCAAAACGCCGTCTTATTGCACGATGAAATTATCTCATCTATGTTGTGTGCAAATTTCAGCTCTCTATCTCTTACCGTTTGGGCTGCACGTTGATTCTCAGTCAGTCAGTGAGTCAGTGAGTCAGTCAGTCAGTGAGTCAGTCAGTCAGGACAAAGAGTTTTATATATATAGATAACATTTTTTCTTTAAAAAAAACGGAAATATTTAGCTTCCGCTGTCCGCTGCCTTAATTTTTTTCCTTGCAATTGAACTTTGGCTAAAAAGTCGGATTTGGTGATTTAGCGGGAAAAAGCTAAATTTGGCGGGAAAAAGCTAAATTTGGCGGGAAAAAGCTAAATTAAGAGAATTTGTCAAAATTTGGCAAGAAGAGTTAATCTAAAAGTTTTGTTAGGATATCTCCGATTGCATCCGATTGTTCCTATGGCAGCTATATGATATAGTCATCCGACTTTGACCAAATTTGGTCAGAATGTAAAGGACAGTCCCAAACAAACAATCTGCGAGTTTGGTTGAGATATCTTAAGAAACAAAAAAGTTTTTCATACTAAAGGTGTTTTTCATCGGATTGTTCCTATGGCAGCTATAAGATATAGTCATTCCACTTTGATCAAATTTGGTCAGAATGTAAGAGACAGTACCAACCATGTAATCTGTGAGTTTGGTTGAGATATCATAAGAAACAAAAAAGTTTTTCATACTAAAGGTGTTTTTCATCGGATTGTTCCTATGGCAGCTATAAGATATAGTCATTCCACTTTGACCAAATTTGGTAAGAATGTAAGAGACAGTACCAAACATGTAATCTGTGACTTTGGTTGAGATATCATAAGAAACAAAAAAGTTTTTCATACTAAGCAATTCCGTGACCTTTGACCTTGATTTTGACCCTCTTACAGGTGGAATTTCGCAAAATGCCGTCTTATTGCACGATGAAATTATCTCATCTATGTTGTGTGCAAATTTCAGCTCCCTGTCTTTTACCGTTTGGGCTGCACGTTGATTCTCAGTGAGTCAGTCAGTGAGTCAGGACAAAGAGTTTTTTATATATAGATAACATTTTTTCTAAAAAAAAAACGGAAATATTTAGCTTCCGCTGTCCGCTGCCTTAATTTTTTTCCTTGCAATTGAACTTTGGCTAAAAAGTCGGACTTGGTGATTTGGCGGGAAAAAGCTAAATTTGGCGGGAAAAAGCTAAATATGGCGTGAAAAAGCTAAATTAAGCGAATCAGTCAAATTTGGCAAGAAGAGTTAATCTAAAAGTTTTGTTAGGATATCTTCGATTGCATCCGATTGTTCCTATTACAGCTATATGATATAGTCATCCGACTTTGACCAAATTTGGTTAGCATGTTAGAGACAGTATCAAACAAACAATCTTCAAGTTTGGATGAGATATCTTAAGAAACAAAAAAGTTTTTCATACTAAAGGTGTTTTTCATCGGATTGTTCCTATGGTAGCTATAAGATATAGTCATTCCACTTTGACCAAATTTGGTCAGAATGTAAAGGACAGTCTCAAACAAACAATCTGCGAGTTTGGTTGAGATATCTTAAGAAACAAAAAAGTTTTTCATACTAAATGTGTTTTTCATCGGATTGTTCCTATGGCAGCTATAAGATATAGTCATTCCACTTTGATCAAATTTGGTCAGAATGTAAGAGACAGTACCAACCATGTAATCTGTGAGTTTGGTTGAGATATCATAAGAAACAAAAAAGTTTTTCATACTAAAGGTGTTTTTCATCGGATTGTTCCTATGGCAGCTATAAGATATAGTCATTCCACTTTGACCAAATTTGGTCAGAATGTAAAGGACAGTCCCAAACAAACAATCTGCGAGTTTGGTTGAGATATCTTAAGAAACAAAAAAGTTTTTCATACTAAAGGTGTTTTTCATCGGATTGTTCCTATGGCAGCTATAAGATATAGTCATTCCACTTTGACCAAATTTGGTCAGAATGTAAAGGACAGCCCCAAACAAACAATCTGCGAGTTTGGTTGAGATATCTTAAGAAACAAAAAAGTTTTTCATACTAAAGGTGTTTTTCATCGGATTGTTCCTATGGCAGCTATAAGATTTAGTCATTCCACTTTGATCAAATTTGGTCAGAATGTAAGAGACAGTACCAACCATGTAATCTGTGAGTTTGGTTGAGATATCATAAGAAACAAAAAGTTTTTCATACTAAAGGTGTTTTTCATCGGATTGTTCCTATGGCAACTATAAGATATAGTTATTCCACTTTGATCAAATTTGGTCAGAATGTAAGAGACAGTACCAAACATGTAATCTGTGAGTTTGGTTGAGATATCTAAAGAAACAAAAAAGTTTTTCATACTAAATGTGTTTTTCTTCGGATTGTTCCTATGGCAGCTATAAGATATAGTCATTCCACTTTGACCAAATTTGGTTAGAATGTAAGAGACAGTACCAACCATGTAATCTGTGAGTATGGTTGAGATATTTTAACAAACAAAAAAGTTTTTCATACTAAGCAATTCCGTGACCTTTGACCTTGATTTTGACCCTCTTACAGGTGGAATTTCGCAAAATGCCGTCTTATTGCACAATGAAATTATCTCATCTATGTTGTGTGCAAATTTCAGCTCCCTGTCTTTTACCGTTTGGGCTGCACGTTGATTCTCAGTGAGTCAGTCAGTGAGTCAGGACAAAGAGTTTTATATATATAGACTAGGGGGCTACGCCCCCTGCTCGCTTCGCTCGCCAACCCCCAGCTCGCTTCGCTCGCAGCATTGTATTTAGTTGCCCGTTTTAACAAATTTATATAATATAAAATTTTTTCTAAAAAAAAAACGGAAATATTTAGCTTCCTCTGTCCGCTGCCTTAATTTTTTTCCTTGCAATTGAACTTTGGCTAAAAAGTCGGACTTGGTGATTTGGCGGGAAAAAGCTAAATTTGGCGGGAAAAAGCTAAATATGGCGTGAAAAAGCTAAATTAAGCGAATCAGTCAAATTTGGCAAGAAGAGTTAATCTAAAAGTTTTGTTAGGATATCTTCGATTGCATCCGATTGTTCCTATTACAGCTATATGATATAGTCATCCGACTTTGACCAAATTTGGTTAGTATGCTAGAGACAGTATCAAACAAACAATCTGCAAGTTTGGATGAGATATCTTAAGAAACAAAAAAGTTTTTCATACTAAAGGTGTTTTTCATCGGATTGTTCCTATGGCAGCTATAAGATATAGTCATTCCACTTTGACCAAATTTGGTCAGAATGTAAAGGACAGTCCCAAACAAACAATATGCGAGTTTGGTTGAGATATCATAAGAAACAAAAAAGTTTTTCATACTAAAGGTGTTTTTCATCGGATTGTTCCTATGGCAGCTATAAGATATAGTCATTCCACTTTAACCAAATTTGGTCAGAATGTAAAGGACAGTCCCAAACAAACAATCTGCGAGTTTGGTTGAGATATCTTAAGAAACAAAAAAGTTGTTCATACTAAAGGTGTTTTTCATCGGATTGTTCCTATGGCAGCTAAAAGATATAGTCATTCCACTTTGACCAAGTTTGGTCAGAATGTAAAGGACAGTCCCAAACAAACAATCTGCGAGTTTGGTTGAGATATCTTAAGAAACAAAAAAGTTTTTCATACTAAAGGTGTTTTTCATCGGATTGTTCCTATGGCAGCTATAAGATATAGTCATTCCACTTTGATCAAATTTGGTCAGAATGTAAGAGACAGTACCAACCATGTAATCTGTGAGTTTGGTTGAGATATCATAAGAAACAAAAAAGTTTTTCATACTAAAGGTGTTTTTCATCGGATTGTTCCTATGGCAGCTATAAGATATAGTCATTCCACTTTGATCAAATTTGGTCAGAATGTAAGAGACAGTACCAAACATGTAATCTGTGAGTTTGGTTGAGATATCTTAAGAAACAAAAAAGTTTTTCATACTAAATGTGTTTTTCATCGGATTGTTCCTATGGCAGCTATAAGATATAGTCATTCCACTTTGACCAAATTTGGTTAGAATGTAAGAGACAGTACCAACCATGTAATCTGTGAGTATGGTTGAGATATTTTAACAAACAAAAAAGTTTTTCATACTAAGCAATTCCGTGACCTTTGACCTTGATTTTGACCCTCTTACAGGTGGAATTTCGCAAAATGCCGTCTTATTGCATGATGAAATTATCTCATCTATGTTGTGTGCAAATTTCAGGTCCCTGTCTTTTACCGTTTGGGCTGCACGTTGATTCTCAGTGAGTCAGTCAGTGAGTCAGGACAAAGAGTTTTATATATATAGATAACATTTTTTCTTTAAAAAAAAACGGAAATATTTAGCTTCCGCTGTCCGCTGCCTTAATTTTTTTCCTTGCAATTGAACTTTGGCTAAAAAGTCGGATTTGGTGATTTAGCGGGAAAAAGCTAAATTTGGCGGGAAAAAGCTAAATTTGGCGGGAAAAAGCTAAATTAAGAGAATTTGTCAAAATTTGGCAAGAAGAGTTAATCTAAAAGTTTTGTTAGGATATCTCCGATTGCATCCGATTGTTCCTGGCAGCTATATGATATAGTCATCCGACTTTGACCAAATTTGGTCAGAATGTAAGAGACAGCCCCAATCATACAATCTGTGAGTTTGGTTGAGATATCTTAAGAAACAAAAAAGTTTTTCATACTAAAGGTTTTTTCATCGGATTGTTCCTATGGCAGCTATAAGATATAGTCATTCCACTTTCACCAAATTTGGTCAGAATGTAAGAGACAGTACCAGTATTTTACACATGAATTATTAAAAAATAAAATTTTTGTCACTGGCACTTCGCAAAAAAGTACTATTTATTAGGTATGAAAAATTTAGCGCAATGTGCCCAGTGACAAAAATTTTATTTTTTAATAATTCATGTGTAAAATTTAATATTTTTCGTCACAAAATTGAATATCAGAAATTTTGGGGCATGAAAATGTTTTCGGCACTAGACTTTTACCTCGTAAAGAGGTTTTTTTATAAGATATCAGAAATTTTTTAATAAGACATCGGAAATTTTGACAATTGCAATATTTTTTTTAAACAATTCAATAATAATATAATTAAGAGAATAATTATATAATTCAGAGACGTTTTAATATTATATATATTTATAAATATATTTCGATCTTGCTGTAATTGGAATTACAAAATGTTTCATCTGCCGCAAAAAGAATTCACCACTTGCAAGCAGTATCTTTCCACATGCACTGCAAGCAGTGCAAGTAGTGTACATGCAGTAGTATACATGCAGTAGTGTAAAGGTAAAAGGTATATTCAATTAACAGGTAATATCTTGCCTAAACGAATTTTGAGAGATAGGTGTTATATGTCAAAAGACGCGGAATTGAATTGTCTACAACATACTACATATTTAAAAGTGAATTCATTTGTAGATTTTTCATAAATTAAAAAAAAAAAAAATTTTCACCTGTAGCTGTTTACCTTTTTACTTTAAAAAAAACTTTGAAGGTATGCCTAAGAGCCCTTCAAAATACCTTTTCATCGATATATAGATCATATCTGTAGCTTCTATCGTTTGGATGCTATGAGGGTTTTAATTTTAGCGGTTTTTAGTGATTTCCCGCTAAACTAGCTATTTTTCGAAAAAGTCGTAGAACAAACGTTTCTATATTTTTGAGCGGGAACAAGTCCTCATTCAAACATTTAAGCTAAATCAACGCTTTGATACAAACAAACAAACAAACAAACAAACAGACATACTGACTTTTCATCTCATTTTCGAAAGGCGACTAAAAATTTCAACATTAATTATTTTTTGAACCAGTAATCGGATTTCGTTGATCGAGGTGTCATTCGACGCGTATTTTTGATTAGAAGAGTAAAAAATTAAAAAATAAATCAAAAAGGCCCCAACGGCCCCATTTGCTCCAATAATTTAAATTTTTCCCCTCCCACTTACACCTGCTTATCACACGAACCAGGTGAGTTTCCAAAAGTCTTAGTATGCACATTTGTAAGTTAAATTGATACCTTTCGATCGGTATATAACTCGACCCGATCGGACGGTCATAGCAAATTTTCCATTCTTCCTGTGTATATATGCTAGTCGCTTTCGCACCCTTCGTGCTGCTTTCGTCACTAGCGCGGACTGCCGTCCGCAGTGATATGTAAAAAAATGCCGAATTAAATTGCCTGTATATCACATATTTTAAAGTGATTTAAAACGTAGATTTTTCTTAAATCGCTAAAGAAATATTTTTCCACCTGTAGCTTTTTACCTATGTACTCCAGAAAAATTATATATTATATTTATTTATAAATATATTTCGATCTTGCTGTAATTGGAATTACAAAATGTTTCATCTGCCGCAAAAAGAATTCACCACTTGCAAGCAGTATCTTTAAACATGCACTGCAAGCAGTGCAAGTAGTGTACATGCAGTAATATACATGCAGTAGTGCTAAGGTAAAAGGTATATTCAATTAACAGGTAATATCTTGCCCAAACGAATTTTGAGAGATAGGTGTTATATGTCAAAAGACGCGGAATTGAATTGACTACAACATACTACTTATTTAAAAGTAATTTCATTTGTAGATTTTTCTTAAATGGAAAAAAAAAAATTATTTCACCTGTAGCTGTATACCTTTTTTCTTAAAAAAAGAACTTTGAAGGTATGCCTAAAAGCCCTTCAAAATACCTTTTAATCGATATATAGATCATATCTGTAGCTTCTATAGTATGGATGCTATGAGGGTTTTAACTTTAGCGGTTTTTAGCGATTTCCCGCTAAATTAGCTATTTTTCGAAAAAGTCGTAGAACAAACGTTTCTATATTTTTGAGCGGGAACAAGTCCTCATTCAAACATTTTAGCTAAATCATCGCTTTGATACTAACAAACAAACAAACAAACAAACAAACAAACAAACAGACATACTGACTTTTCATCTCATTTTCGAAAGGCGACTAAAAATTTCAACAATAATTATTTTTTGAACCAGTAATCGGATTTCGATGATCGAGGTGTCATTCGACGCGTATTTTTGATTAGAATAGTAAAAAATTAAAAAAAAAAATCAAAAAGGCCCCAACGGCCCCATTTGCCCCAATCATTTAAATTTTTTCCCTCCCACTTACACCTGTTTATCTCACGAACCAGGTGAGTTTCCAAAAGTCTTAGTATGCACATTTGTAAGTTAAATTGATACCTTTCGATCAGTATATAACTCGACCCGATCGGACGGTCATAGCAAATTTTCCATTCTTCCTGTGTATATATGCTAGTCGCCTTCGCACCCTTCGTGCTGCTTTCGTCACTAGCGCGGACTGCCGTCCGCAGTGATATCTTAAGAAACAAAAAAGTTTTTCATACTAAATGTGTTTTTCATCGGATTGTTCCTATAGCAGCTATAAGATATAGTCATTCCACTTTGACCAAATTTGGTAAGAATGTAAGAGACAGTACCAAACATGTAATCTGTGACTTTGGTTGAGATATCTTAAGAAGCAAAAAAGTTTTTCATACTAAATGTGTTTTTCATCGGATTGTTCCTATGGCAGCTATAAGATATAGTCATTCCACTTTGACCAAATTTGGTCAGAATGTAAGAGACAGTACCAAACATATAATCTGTGAGTTTGGTTGAGATATCTTAAGAAACAAAAAAGTTTTTCATACTAAGCAATTCCGTGACCTTTGACCTTGATTTTGACCCTCTTACAGGTGGAATTTCGCAAAACGCCGTCTTATTGCACGATGAAATTATCTCATCTATGTTGTGTGCAAATTTCAGCTCTCTATCTCTTACCGTTTGGGCTGCACGTTGATTCTCAGTCAGTCAGTGAGTCAATGAGTCAGTCAGTCAGTGAGTCAGTCAGTCAGGACAAAGAGTTTTATATATATAGATAACATTTTTTCTTTAAAAAAACGGAAATATTTAGCTTCCGCTGTCCGCTGCCTTAATTTTTTTCCTTGCAATTGAACTTTGGCTAAAAAGTCGGATTTGGTGATTTAGCGGGAAAAAGCTAAATTTGGCGGGAAAAAGCTAAATTTGGCGGGAAAAAGCTAAATTAAGAGAATTTGTCAAAATTTGGCAAGAAGAGTTAATCTAAAAGTTTTGTTAGGATATCTCCGATTGCATCCGATTGTTCCTATGGCAGCTATATGATATAGTCATCCGACTTTGACCAAATTTGGTCAGAATGTAAGAGACAGCCCCAATCATACAATCTGTGAGTTTGGTTGAGATATCTTAAGAAACAAAAAAGTTTTTCATGCTAAAGGTTTTTTCATCGGATTGTTCCTATGGCAGCTATAAGATATAGTCATTCCACTTTCACCAAATTTGGTCAGAATGTAAGAGACAGTACCAAACATGTAATCTGTGAGTTTGGTTAAGATATCTTAAGAAACAAAAAAGTTTTTCATACTAAATGTGTTTTTCATCGGATTGTTCCTATAGCAGCTATAAGATATAGTAATTCCACTTTGACCAAATTTGGTAAGAATGTAAGAGACAGTACCAAACATGTAATCTGTGAGTTTGGTTGAGATATCATAAGAAACAAAAAAGTTTTTCATACTAAAGGTGTTTTTCATCGGATTGTTCCAATGGCAGCTATAAGATATAGTCATTCCACTTTGACCAAATTTGGTCAGAATGTAAAGGACAGTCCCAAACAAACAATCTGCGAGTTTGGTTGAGATATCTTAAGAAACAAAAAAGTTTTTCATACTAAAGGTGTTTTTCATCGGATTGTTCCTATGGCAGCTATAAGATATAGTCATTCCACTTTGATCAAATTTGGTCAGAATGTAAGAGACAGTACCAACCATGTAATCTGTGAGTTTGGTTGAGATATCATAAGAAACAAAAAAGTTTTTCATACTAAAGGTGTTTTTCATCGGATTGTTCCTATGGCAGCTATAAGATATAGTCATTCCACTTTGATCAAATTTGGTCAGAATGTAAGAGACAGTACCAAACATGTAATCTGTGAGTTTGGTTGAGATATCTTAAGAAACAAAAAAGTTTTTCATACTAAATGTGTTTTTCATCGGATTGTTCCTATGGCAGCTATAAGATATAGTCATTCCACTTTGACCAAATTTGGTTAGAATGTAAGAGACAGTACCAACCATGTAATCTGTGAGTATGGTTGAGATATTTTAACAAACAAAAAAGTTTTTCATACTAAGCAATTCCGTGACCTTTGACCTTGATTTTGACCCTCTTACAGGTGGAATTTCGCAAAATGCCGTCTTATTGCACAATGAAATTATCTCATCTATGTTGTGTGCAAATTTCAGCTCCCTGTCTTTTACCGTTTGGGCTGCACGTTGATTCTCAGTGAGTCAGTCAGTGAGTCAGGACAAAGAGTTTTATATATATAGACTAGGGGGCTACGCCCCCTGCTCGCTTCGCTCGCCAACCCCCAGCTCGCTTCGCTCGCAGCATTGTATTTAGTTGCCCGTTTTAACAAATTTATATACAGGCATGCCACATAAATCTCTTTCACTTGAGTTTCACGTCAATTTCATTTCTCCGTGCCACAGTCTCAATCACCTGCACCATTTTTGGTGAAACGAAATCATCGCTCAATTCACTGGCGTCCGATGCCATGAGAATAATGTCACATTTTTTTGTCCGAATTTCAAAATTAAGAGATGTCAAGTAACTTTTATTATTTGTCGCGCCAATAACTTTTAAATTTTTTTAGGCTATACAATATCAATTATTAAATAAATAAATTAAATAATATTAATTAAAGAAGAAATAAAATAAAAACCTACTTTTCAGCAATAATAAACTTACAAAAATTGCTAAACAAACCCTTGGGAAATTTAATCTGAGAAGGGGCCAACCCTTAGCAGCCTAGTACGAAAAGGTTGATGAACATGCTTAAAAACCTAAATCACACGAATTTCTGTGGCACGGAGAAATTTTCGAAGTGGAATTGCTTTTTTCTGAAATCACTTTCACTAGTGTTTTTTGTGGCATGCCTGATAATATAAAATTTTTTCTAAAAAAAAAACGGAAATATTTAGCTTCCGCTGTCCGCTGCCTTAATTTTTTTCCTTGCAATTGAACTTTGGCTAAAAAGTCGGACTTGGTGATTTGGCGGGAAAAAGCTAAATTTGGCGGGAAAAAGCTAAATATGGCGTGAAAAAGCTAAATTAAGCGAATCAGTCAAATTTGGCAAGAAGAGTTAATCTAAAAGTTTTGTTAGGATATCTTCGATTGCATCCGATTGTTCCTATTACAGCTATATGATATAGTCATCCGACTTTGACCAAATTTGGTTAGTATGCTAGAGACAGTATCAAACAAACAATCTGCAAGTTTGGATGAGATATCTTAAGAAACAAAAAAGTTTTTCATACTAAAGGTGTTTTTCATCGGATTGTTCCTATGGCAGCTATAAGATATAGTCATTCCACTTTGACCAAATTTGGTCAGAATGTAAAGGACAGTCCCAAACAAACAATATGCGAGTTTGGTTGAGATATCATAAGAAACAAAAAAGTTTTTCATACTAAAGGTGTTTTTCATCGGATTGTTCCTATGGCAGCTATAAGATATAGTCATTCCACTTTAACCAAATTTGGTCAGAATGTAAAGGACAGTCCCAAACAAACAATCTGCGAGTTTGGTTGAGATATCTTAAGAAACAAAAAAGTTGTTCATACTAAAGGTGTTTTTCATCGGATTGTTCCTATGGCAGCTAAAAGATATAGTCATTCCACTTTGACCAAGTTTGGTCAGAATGTAAAGGACAGTCCCAAACAAACAATCTGCGAGTTTGGTTGAGATATCTTAAGAAACAAAAAAGTTTTTCATACTAAAGGTGTTTTTAATCGGATTGTTCCTATGGCAGCTATAAGATATAGTCATTCCACTTTGATCAAATTTGGTCAGAATGTAAGAGACAGTACCAACCATGTAATCTGTGAGTTTGGTTGAGATATCATAAGAAACAAAAAAGTTTTTCATACTAAAGGTGTTTTTCATCGGATTGTTCCTATGGCAGCTATAAGATATAGTCATTCCACTTTGATCAAATTTGGTCAGAATGTAAGAGACAGTACCAAACATGTAATCTGTGAGTTTGGTTGAGATATCTTAAGAAACAAAAAAGTTTTTCATACTAAATGTGTTTTTCATCGGATTGTTCCTATGGCAGCTATAAGATATAGTCATTCCACTTTGACCAAATTTGGTTAGAATGTAAGAGACAGTACCAACCATGTAATCTGTGAGTATGGTTGAGATATTTTAACAAACAAAAAAGTTTTTCATACTAAGCAATTCCGTGACCTTTGACCTTGATTTTGACCCTCTTACAGGTGGAATTTCGCAAAATGCCGTCTTATTGCATGATGAAATTATCTCATCTATGTTGTGTGCAAATTTCAGGTCCCTGTCTTTTACCGTTTGGGCTGCACGTTGATTCTCAGTGAGTCAGTCAGTGAGTCAGGACAAAGAGTTTTATATACTTATAAAAAAAACCTCTTTACGAGGTAAAAGTCTAGTGACGAAAACATTTTAATGCACCAAAATTTCTGATATCCAATTTTGTGACGAATAATATTAAGTTTTACTTAAAAATTACTACAAAAAATTTTTTTTGTCACTCGGCACTGCGCAAAAAATATATATTTATTAGGTATGAAGAAATTAGCGCAATGTGCCGAGTGACAAAAAAATTTTTTTGTAGTAATTTTTAAGTAAAACTTAATATTATTCGTCACAAAATTGGATATCAGAAATTTTGGTGCATTAAAATGTTTTCGTCACTAGACTTTTACCTCGTAAAGAGGTTTTTTTTATAAGATATCAGAAATTTTGGAGTAGGATATCAAAAGTTTTGAAATTTGCAATATAATTTGACGGTACAATTTTATCAAAATCTAACAGAACTCTCAAGCTCTGGCTGCTACGACACGTTGTTGCTGCTGTCCTATTCCAATTCTAAGCAAAACGTATATATTCTGTTAACAGGTAATATCTTCCAAACACATCGAAATTTTACAAACTACAATATATTGAAAATTAGAAAAAATCATTACTTGCGTTTTCACAAAAATCGCCTTAATGTGGGAAAAAATACCTTATTTCACCTGTTGCTGTTTACCTTTTATCTTAAAAAAACACTAAAGGTATTCCTAAGAGCCCTTTAAAATACCTTTTCAACGATATATATATCACATCTGTAGCTTTTATCGTTTGGATGATATGGGGGTTCCAATTTTAGCGGTTTTTAGTGATTTCCCGCTAAACTAGCTATTTTTCGAAAAAGTCGAAAAACAAAAGTTTCTATATTTTTGATTATAAAATGATTTATCTGCCGCAAAAAGAATTGACCACTTGCAAGCAGTATCTTTCCACATGCACTGCAAGCAGTGTACATACTGCATATGTACATGCAGTAGTGTAAAGGTGTAAGGTATATTCAGTTAATAGGTAATATCTTGCCCAAATGAATTTTGACAGATATGTGTTATATGTCAAAAAACGCGTAATTGAATTCTCTACAACATGCAGTATATTTAAAAGTGATTTGATGTGTAGATTTTTCTTAAATCGCCAAAATGTGGAAATAAATACCTTTTTTCACCTGTAGCTGTTTACCTTTTTACTAAAAAAAAAAAACTTTGAAGGTATGCCTAAAAGCCCTTCAAAACACCTTTCCAACGACATATAGAACAGATCTGTAGCTCCTATCGTTTGGATGCTATGGGGGTTTCAATTTTAGCGGTTTTTAGCGATTTCCCGCTAAACTAGCGATTTTTCGAAAAAGTCGTAGAACAAACGTTTCTAGATTTTTTATCCGGAACAAGTCCTCATTCAAACTTTTAAGCTAAATCAACGCTTTGATCTATACAAACAAACAAACAAACAAACAGACAAACAAACAGACTGACTTTTCATCTCGTTTTGAAAAGGGCACCAAAAATTTCGAAATTAATTATCTTCTGAACCAGTGGTCGGATTTTGATGATCAAGGTGTCATTCGACGCGTATTTTTGATAAGTATAGTGAAAAATTATAAAATAAATCAAAAAGGCCCCAACGGCCCCATTTGCTCCAGTCATTTAAATTTTTCCCCTCCCACTTACACCTGTTTATCTCACGAACCAGGAAAGTTTCCAAAAGTCTTAGTATGCACATTTGTAAGTTAAAT
The DNA here is from genome assembly GCA_963924055.1 of Drosophila limbata. Lineage (NCBI taxonomy): Eukaryota > Metazoa > Arthropoda > Insecta > Diptera > Drosophilidae > Drosophila > Drosophila limbata. The sequence goes on from CAWUOW010000172.1 coordinate 128,331, forward strand.
TGATACCTTTCGATCGGTATATAATTCGACCCGATCGGACAGTCATAGCAAATTTTCCATTCTTCCTGTGTATATATGCTAGTCGCCTTTCGCACCCTTCGTGCTGCTTTCGTCACTAGCGCGGACTGCCGTCCGCAGTGATATAGATAACATTTTTTCTTTAAAAAAAAACGGAAATATTTAGCTTCCGCTGTCCGCTGCCTTAATTTTTTTCCTTGCAATTGAACTTTGGCTAAAAAGTCGGATTTGGTGATTTAGCGGGAAAAAGCTAAATTTGGCGGGAAAAAGCTAAATTTGGCGGGAAAAAGCTAAATTAAGAGAATTTGTCAAAATTTGGCAAGAAGAGTTAATCTAAAAGTTTTGTTAGGATATCTCCGATTGCATCCGATTGTTCCTGGCAGCTATATGATATAGTCATCCGACTTTGACCAAATTTGGTCAGAATGTAAGAGACAGCCCCAATCATACAATCTGTGAGTTTGGTTGAGATATCTTAAGAAACAAAAAAGTTTTTCATACTAAAGGTTTTTTCATCGGATTGTTCCTATGGCAGCTATAAGATATAGTCATTCCACTTTCACCAAATTTGGTCAGAATGTAAGAGACAGTACCAGTATTTTACACATGAATTATTAAAAAATAAAATTTTTGTCACTGGCACTTCGCAAAAAAGTACTATTTATTAGGTATGAAAAATTTAGCGCAATGTGCCCAGTGACAAAAATTTTATTTTTTAATAATTCATGTGTAAAATTTAATATTTTTCGTCACAAAATTGGATATCAGAAATTTTGGGGCATGAAAATGTTTTCGGCACTAGACTTTTACCTCGTAAAGAGGTTTTTTTATAAGATATCAGAAATTTTTTAATAAGACATCGGAAATTTTGACAATTGCAATATTTTTTTTAAACAATTCAATAATAATATAATTAAGAGAATAATTATATAATTCAGAGACGTTTTAATATTATATATATTTATAAATATATTTCGATCTTGCTGTAATTGGAATTACAAAATGTTTCATCTGCCGCAAAAAGAATTCACCACTTGCAAGCAGTATCTTTCCACATGCACTGCAAGCAGTGCAAGTAGTGTACATGCAGTAGTATACATGCAGTAGTGTAAAGGTAAAAGGTATATTCAATTAACAGGTAATATCTTGCCTAAACGAATTTTGAGAGATAGGTGTTATATGTCAAAAGACGCGGAATTGAATTGTCTACAACATACTACATATTTAAAAGTGAATTCATTTGTAGATTTTTCATAAATTAAAAAAAAAAAAAATTTTCACCTGTAGCTGTTTACCTTTTTACTTTAAAAAAAACTTTGAAGGTATGCCTAAGAGCCCTTCAAAATACCTTTTCATCGATATATAGATCATATCTGTAGCTTCTATCGTTTGGATGCTATGAGGGTTTTAATTTTAGCGGTTTTTAGTGATTTCCCGCTAAACTAGCTATTTTTCGAAAAAGTCGTAGAACAAACGTTTCTATATTTTTGAGCGGGAACAAGTCCTCATTCAAACATTTAAGCTAAATCAACGCTTTGATACAAACAAACAAACAAACAAACAAACAGACATACTGACTTTTCATCTCATTTTCGAAAGGCGACTAAAAATTTCAACATTAATTATTTTTTGAACCAGTAATCGGATTTCGTTGATCGAGGTGTCATTCGACGCGTATTTTTGATTAGAAGAGTAAAAAATTAAAAAATAAATCAAAAAGGCCCCAACGGCCCCATTTGCTCCAATAATTTAAATTTTTCCCCTCCCACTTACACCTGCTTATCACACGAACCAGGTGAGTTTCCAAAAGTCTTAGTATGCACATTTGTAAGTTAAATTGATACCTTTCGATCGGTATATAACTCGACCCGATCGGACGGTCATAGCAAATTTTCCATTCTTCCTGTGTATATATGCTAGTCGCTTTCGCACCCTTCGTGCTGCTTTCGTCACTAGCGCGGACTGCCGTCCGCAGTGATATGTAAAAAAATGCCGAATTAAATTGCCTGTATATCACATATTTTAAAGTGATTTAAAACGTAGATTTTTCTTAAATCGCTAAAGAAATATTTTTCCACCTGTAGCTTTTTACCTATGTACTCCAGAAAAATTATATATTATATTTATTTATAAATATATTTCGATCTTGCTGTAATTGGAATTACAAAATGTTTCATCTGCCGCAAAAAGAATTCACCACTTGCAAGCAGTATCTTTAAACATGCACTGCAAGCAGTGCAAGTAGTGTACATGCAGTAATATACATGCAGTAGTGTTAAGGTAAAAGGTATATTCAATTAACAGGTAATATCTTGCCCAAACGAATTTTGAGAGATAGGTGTTATATGTCAAAAGACGCGGAATTGAATTGACTACAACATACTACTTATTTAAAAGTAATTTCATTTGTAGATTTTTCTTAAATGGAAAAAAAAAAATTATTTCACCTGTAGCTGTATACCTTTTTTCTTAAAAAAAGAACTTTGAAGGTATGCCTAAAAGCCCTTCAAAATACCTTTTAATCGATATATAGATCATATCTGTAGCTTCTATAGTATGGATGCTATGAGGGTCTTAACTTTAGCGGTTTTTAGCGATTTCCCGCTAAATTAGCTATTTTTCGAAAAAGTCGTAGAACAAACGTTTCTATATTTTTGAGCGGGAACAAGTCCTCATTCAAACATTTTAGCTAAATCATCGCTTTGATACTAACAAACAAACAAACAAACAAACAAACAAACAAACAGACATACTGACTTTTCATCTCATTTTCGAAAGGCGACTAAAAATTTCAACAATAATTATTTTTTGAACCAGTAATCGGATTTCGATGATCGAGGTGTCATTCGACGCGTATTTTTGATTAGAATAGTAAAAAATTAAAAAAAAAATCAAAAAGGCCCCAACGGCCCCATTTGCCCCAATCATTTAAATTTTTTCCCTCCCACTTACACCTGTTTATCTCACGAACCAGGTGAGTTTCCAAAAGTCTTAGTATGCACATTTGTAAGTTAAATTGATACCTTTCGATCAGTATATAACTCGACCCGATCGGACGGTCATAGCAAATTTTCCATTCTTCCTGTGTATATATGCTAGTCGCCTTCGCACCCTTCGTGCTGCTTTCGTCACTAGCGCGGACTGCCGTCCGCAGTGATATCTTAAGAAACAAAAAAGTTTTTCATACTAAATGTGTTTTTCATCGGATTGTTCCTATAGCAGCTATAAGATATAGTCATTCCACTTTGACCAAATTTGGTAAGAATGTAAGAGACAGTACCAAACATGTAATCTGTGACTTTGGTTGAGATATCTTAAGAAGCAAAAAAGTTTTTCATACTAAATGTGTTTTTCATCGGATTGTTCCTATGGCAGCTATAAGATATAGTCATTCCACTTTGACCAAATTTGGTCAGAATGTAAGAGACAGTACCAAACATATAATCTGTGAGTTTGGTTGAGATATCTTAAGAAACAAAAAAGTTTTTCATACTAAGCAATTCCGTGACCTTTGACCTTGATTTTGACCCTCTTACAGGTGGAATTTCGCAAAACGCCGTCTTATTGCACGATGAAATTATCTCATCTATGTTGTGTGCAAATTTCAGCTCTCTATCTCTTACCGTTTGGGCTGCACGTTGATTCTCAGTCAGTCAGTGAGTCAGTGAGTCAGTCAGTCAGTGAGTCAGTCAGTCAGGACAAAGAGTTTTATATATATAGATAACATTTTTTCTTTAAAAAAAACGGAAATATTTAGCTTCCGCTGTCCGCTGCCTTAATTTTTTTCCTTGCAATTGAACTTTGGCTAAAAAGTCGGATTTGGTGATTTAGCGGGAAAAAGCTAAATTTGGCGGGAAAAAGCTAAATTTGGCGGGAAAAAGCTAAATTAAGAGAATTTGTCAAAATTTGGCAAGAAGAGTTAATCTAAAAGTTTTGTTAGGATATCTCCGATTGCATCCGATTGTTCCTATGGCAGCTATATGATATAGTCATCCGACTTTGACCAAATTTGGTCAGAATGTAAGAGACAGCCCCAATCATACAATCTGTGAGTTTGGTTGAGATATCTTAAGAAACAAAAAAGTTTTTCATACTAAAGGTTTTTTCATCGGATTGTTCCTATGGCAGCTATAAGATATAGTCATTCCACTTTCACCAAATTTGGTCAGAATGTAAGAGACAGTACCAAACATGTAATCTGTGAGTTTGGTTAAGATATCTTAAGAAACAAAAAAGTTTTTCATACTAAATGTGTTTTTCATCGGATTGTTCCTATAGCAGCTATAAGATATAGTAATTCCACTTTGACCAAATTTGGTAAGAATGTAAGAGACAGTACCAAACATGTAATCTGTGAGTTTGGTTGAGATATCATAAGAAACAAAAAAGTTTTTCATACTAAAGGTGTTTTTCATCGGATTGTTCCAATGGCAGCTATAAGATATAGTCATTCCACTTTGACCAAATTTGGTCAGAATGTAAAGGACAGTCCCAAACAAACAATCTGCGAGTTTGGTTGAGATATCTTAAGAAACAAAAAAGTTTTTCATACTAAAGGTGTTTTTCATCGGATTGTTCCTATGGCAGCTATAAGATATAGTCATTCCACTTTGATCAAATTTGGTCAGAATGTAAGAGACAGTACCAACCATGTAATCTGTGAGTTTGGTTGAGATATCATAAGAAACAAAAAAGTTTTTCATACTAAAGGTGTTTTTCATCGGATTGTTCCTATGGCAGCTATAAGATATAGTCATTCCACTTTGATCAAATTTGGTCAGAATGTAAGAGACAGTACCAAACATGTAATCTGTGAGTTTGGTTGAGATATCTTAAGAAACAAAAAAGTTTTTCATACTAAATGTGTTTTTCATCGGATTGTTCCTATGGCAGTTATAAGATATAGTCATTCCACTTTGACCAAATTTGGTTAGAATGTAAGAGACAGTACCAACCATGTAATCTGTGAGTATGGTTGAGATATTTTAACAAACAAAAAAGTTTTTCATACTAAGCAATTCCGTGACCTTTGACCTTGATTTTGACCCTCTTACAGGTGGAATTTCGCAAAATGCCGTCTTATTGCACGATGAAATTATCTCATCTATGTTGTGTGCAAATTTCAGCTCCCTGTCTTTTACCGTTTGGGCTGCACGTTGATTCTCAGTGAGTCAGTCAGTGAGTCAGGACAAAGAGTTTTATATATATAGATAACATTTTTTCTAAAAAAAACCGGAAATATTTAGCTTCCGCTGTCCGCTGCGTTAATTTTTTTTCCTTGCAATTGAACTTTGGCTAAAAAGTCGGATTTTGTGATTTGGCGGGAAAAGGCTAAATTTGGCGGGAAAAAGATAAATTTAGCGGGAAAAGCTAAATTAAGAGAATTAGTCCAAATTTGGCACGAAGAGTTAATCTGGGAGTTTTGTTAGGATATCTTCGATTGCTTCCGATTGTTCCTATGGCAGCTATATGATATAGTCATCCGACTTTGACCAAATTTGGTCAGTATGTTAGAGACAGTATCAAACAAACAATCTGCGAGTATGGTTGGGATATCTTAAGAAACAAAAAAGTTTTTCATACTAAATGTTATTTTGCATCCGATTGTTCCTATGGCAGCTGTATGATATAGTAGCCCGACTTTGACCAAATTTGGTCAGAATATAAGAGACAGTACCAAACATATAATCTGTGAGTTTGGTTGAGATATCTTAAGAAACAAAAAAGTTTTTCATACTAAATGTGTTTTTCATCGGATTGTTCCTATAGCAGCTATAAGATATAGTAATTCCACTTTGACCAAATTTGGTAAGAATGTAAGAGACAGTACCAAACATGTAATCTGTGAGTTTGGTTGAGATATCTTAAGAAGCAAAAAAGTTTTTCATACTAAATGTGTTTTTCATCGGATTGTTCCTATGGCAGCTATAAGATATAGTCATTCCACTTTGAGCAAATTTGGTCAGAATGTAAGAGACAGTACCAAACATATAATCTGTGAGTTTGGTTGAGATATCGTAAGAAACAAAAAAGTTTTTCATACTAAAGGTGTTTTTCATCGGATTGTTCCTATGGCAGCTATATGATAAAGTCATCCGACTTTGACCAAATTTGGTCGGAATGTAAAGGACAGTCCCAAAGATACAATCTGTGAGTTTGGTTGAGATATCTTAAGAAACAAAAAAGTTTTTCATACTAAGCAATTCCGTGACCTTTGACCTTGATTTTGACCCTCTTACAGGTGGAATTTCGCAAAACGCCGTCTAATTGCACGATGAAATTATCTCATCTATGTTGTGTGCAAATTTCAGCTCTCTATCTTTTACCGTTTGGGCTGCACGTTAATTCTCAGTGAGTCAGTCAGTCAGTGAGTCAGGACAAAGAGTTTTATATATATAGATATCCTATATCTTTATGGCATCGCAGAAAAATATTTATTATTTTATTATTTGTTTATTTTTATTTTATTTTTATTTGTTTGGAAACATTTTATTCTCTTTGCATGTTTTGTTTCCTTTTTTTTTTTTTTTATTATTTTCTTATTTTATTTAATTTTATTTTTATTTTATTATACTTTATTTTTATTTATTCGTATGCCAATTCGCGTATGCCATACAAATTTTAGGGTGTATATATATATATCAATACTTCAAACAAATTATTTATGCATATTTAAATTTACGTAAAGCAACACTTTTATTTTTAACACAGCAATCAAAAATAAACACCAGTAGTCATTTTAATTTCAATCACAATAACTTTTATAGATCACTGTGACTGCAGCAACTATGTGGCAACGCTGAGCGCTTACATGCTCCAATAACAAAAAAGCTAAAAGCTTTCGAGCTTTTGCCTTAGCCACAGTGAACACTTGCAATAAAAAAAACTCACCAGATCGTCGACGAAGGCCTTCTCGAAAATGCTGTTGTGTGAATGGATGTGTGTGTGTGTGATGTGTGTTTGTGTGTGTGATTTGTGTTTGTGGGTGTGATTTTTTTTTTTTTTTTTTTTTCGTGTTTATTTCATCTATATACATTAAACTAAAAATTACAACTAATTTGTAGGCAATAAGAAGTAAAGCAGTCCTTCCCTGCGGAACTGATTATGTTTACTGCGTCGCAAGGACGACGACTACATCTACTTCTATCGATTCCTCTCTCTTTCAACTCTGCGCAGCTCCTGCATAATGAGAGCAGCGAAGTTGCACGTTGCATCCCAGAATTCGGATCGTTCAATCATTAGATCTACAAGATTATCTGGAGTTACCTCCAAGCCTGCCATCGATGAGAGTTGCTGTCTCTGAGCGCTGAAACGGCCGCATCGAAAAATTATATGCTCGGCGTCTTCGATTGATTCGTCTTCGCACCATGTGCACTGGGCAGATGTCTCGTGGCCAAATCTGTTGAGATACTGCCTGAAACATCCATGACCACTCAACAGTTGAGTCAAGTAGAAGTTGACAGTACCGTGTGTTCGTCCTGTCCAACGCCTTACGTCTGGTAGTAGACGATGTGTCCAGTGACCCTTGGACGTCGTGCTCCAACGCAGCTGCCAGCTTGTCATACTCGCCTCTTTGGCCTCCGTGCGTGCGCTCTTCTTCTCCTGTCCAGCAGTTATAGCTGCATCCACGACTTTCTCCTCGGCGGCCAGCAAATCAATGGGAACCATGCCCGCAATGACCAGGGCGGCGTCATCCGATACCGTTTTAAAGGCGCTGCACACACGCAGGGCACAGAGACGATAGGTTCCTTGTAATCCTCTGGCATAGCTCTTGACTTTTATTGCGTCCACCCAGATCGGCGCAGCATACAGTGAAATGGAGCGAACGACGCTCATCAACAACATCCTCCTCTCCTGCTTGGGTCCCCTGGTATTTAACATAATTCGAGACAGTGCACGGCTCGAATATGTTGCCTTTTCCTGCACCGATGCCAAATGCTCCCGGAAACTTAGGCGAGTGTCAATAACCACACCCAGGTACCGAATGGCCCTTTTTGAAGTCACGACACTGTCTCCTACTCTGAAACGTGCTATCTCCACTTTCTTTCGGCTGCTAACGAGAACTGCCTCTGTCTTATGCGCTGCCAGTTCCAAGCCTACTGTGCGGAGCCACCGGATTACTTGCGTAGCTGTGTGTGTGTGATGTGTGTTTGTGTGTGTGTGAATTTTTGTGGTTGTGTGTGAATTTGGGTGATTGTGAATTTGTGTGTATATGAATTTGTATGTTTGTGAATATTTTGTGCATATGACTTTGAATGTTTTTTTTTTTTTTTTTTTAAATTGTAACAAATTATTATTTTTTTCAGATTTTATATTTTATGCACATTTCTTATATTTTTTCCTAATTTGTTTTGCACATTTTGAAATGATTTTTTTATAAAAATTTACAGGGTATTACACGCACAAAAGTAAAAAAGATCATCAATGGCCTTTTGGCCAACCACAGGGAAAACAATGTTTTTTTTTTTTCCACTAATATCACTGCTTCAATTTTGCTCACTTAGTTGTTCTTGTTGATGTTGCTGCGAAAACGGCTGCGCTGCTGCTGGCAGTGCCAGTCTTATCCACAAAGAAAAAGTGAAGAAGAAGAAGAGGCGCGCACGAGCACTGAGGCTCTGCTGGGCGTCTTTGCTTCCTTCTTAAAGCGATGGTGCTCCTTTGGGCACGGAAAACGATGTTGGGGCTCCTGGGCCAAAATGAATCTCGCTCCGCTGGCAATCTGAGAGTCGCACCTGCACCAGAGAAAGGCTCTCGGGCTCCTTTGCCCGATTTGGGACTTTTTTCCAAAAATCAGATCTTTTATGCAGCCTTGCTGCTGCTGATGTCGGTAGCTCTGGCCACAATTAGGCCGGCTATGGGATGTCCAAGCCTGATGGCTTCGCCAAAGAATATGGGCTGTTATATGAAGGAAAATGTATTACCAATAAATGGCACCTTTTTGGCCAAACAAAAATTGAAGTGGGCAGGATTGCCAAAAAAAGACGTCTTCTCACCAGAAAATCAGAGCGGAAAAGAAAGATGCTTCGCATGTGAGCCTGCTTCCGGATCTAAAGCTCATTTTGACAGCAGCTGTCAAAAAAAATGCACTGGAATGCAACTCTTAGCTGCAGCATACAAAGCTAAGCTTTTATGCAAATGCAATTCAGCATAAAAGCTGTGAGTGCAACAGCTGATCCTAAAAGCTCGATTTTGATCCATCTGGCAACACCGACAAACATAACGAAACTGTTTTATTCAAAAATTTGAATTAACGGATTGTGTTTTCATTTACATGATCGGCAGACATATATTTGTATTGCAAGCAATACTTTGACTGTCGTACCTCCTCGCATGTCAAAGCCCCTCCAAGGCGTTCGTCCTCCGGAGCCTATGAAGCATGTCTTTGTTTCTAGGCTTGCCAAAGATCAGTCCTCGTATGATGTTAAGGCTTACATCCAAAACATTATACAGGATCCTGACATTTCGGTGGATAAATTTAATTTTAATTATCCTAGGGAAATATCTTCATTTAAGATATCATGTTCGGAGAAGGTTTTTGATCAAATTTGTCATCAACACTTCTGGCCGAACATATCTTTGTTGCTGAATACAAGGGAAATTCTACTCGAAAGAGAGATCGGGCTCCGATCTCAGGTGTTGGCTCCTCTCTACCTGCTTCATCTTCAAATGAAGCATCAAAAAACTAATTTCTTCTCTAACTCTAGCCTATCAAAATGTTCGAGGCCTTAATAGTAAACTCTCTAATCTATATCTCAATAGTCATTCTTTTGATTTCGATGTCATTTGTTTTACTGAGACCTGGCTCAAGCCTGCCACATCAGACTTTTCTATTTTTATACCCGTTACTTATTAAAAATAAGTAAAAGGGGATATTGTATTCGTTGCAATGTATGTAACAGGGAGAAGGAAGCATCTCCGACCCTATAAAGTATATATATTCTTGATCAGCATCAACAGCCGAGTCGATATAGCCATGTCCGTCTGTCCGTCCGTCCGTCTGTCCGTCCGTCCGTCTGTCCGTCTGTCCGTCTGTGTGAGCGCCTAGATCTCAGAGACTATAAGAGCTAGAGCAACCAAATTTGGCACACAGATTTCTATAAACCCCACGCAGGTCAAGTTTGTTTCAAAATTTTGCCGCGCCCCTTTCCGCCTCCGTAAATCGCGAAAATCCACCACACGCACAGTTTTCAAAATATTAGGTTTTTTTAAACGGTGAACGTTAGCTATTATTATTACCTATCATCCTACTAAATCCCAACAAGATCGGACAAAGATAAAGGTGGTACTGGCTGATTAAAGCTTTTAAGCAATAAAAGTGCCTAAAAGCATGCAATAAAAACAAAAGTTTAATTAATTTAGGTAAGTAACGGGTATCCTATAGTCGGGAGCTCGACTATAGCCTTTCCCACTTGTTTCTTCTAAATACTCTATATATAGAGGTGATCGTATAGCTCGTAAAGGTGGCGGAGTACTATTGGCCGTGGATTCTAATCTGTCCTCAGAACCGATTTCAACAACATTAAATTCTGATATTGAGTTTATTTGTGTGAAAGTTTCTTTTCTTAAATTTTCAATTTATTTTACTTGTTCTTATATTCCACCCCTTTCTGATATCACTTTATACGATAGTCACCTGACTGCTATTAAATTTATATCATCTCTACTTTCTGATACTGACATGCTCTTTGTCTTAGGTGATTTTAATCTTTCAGATGTTCGATGGTTTTCCTCAAACGACTCGCTTTCACTTTTTCCTGATAGCTCTCATGAATTTATTGACGGTCTTTCTGAGCTTTCGTTGGTGCAAATCAATCCTGTGTGCAATTCTATCAACAGGACACTAGACCTGTTATTCGTATTGGACTCTACCAATAGCATTGTATACAGGATTGATCCGTTGATTATTCCGGAAGACCCTTACCACCCAACTCTAAACGCACGCATTAATTTACCTTTGTGGCCTGTTGTTCTATCATCTCAGCCACTTGAGCGAGTACTGAGTTTTAGTAAAACTGATTTAAATAAGTTAAACAGTCTAATTTCATGTTCTGATTGGTCTCAACTATACACATTTTCTAACTTGGATAATGCCATTAAGCTTTTTTATAATACTCTTAACTCTTTTTTTGACATCTGTGTTCCACTTGCATCACCAATTAGTTGCAATAGACCTCTAGAGAATTAGCACATTTAAAACATGTGAAATCCAAGCAATTTAAAAGATATAAAAAATCTGGAAATCCTTATGATTTCTCTCGATATTTAATTACCTGCTCTAGCTATCTAGTTCTTAGCTCACAATGTTATAATAATTACTTGCGACGTTGTAAGCTTGAATTCTTTAAAGATCCGAAGCAATTCTACAAATTCGTAAACTCTAAACGCAAAGCCTCATCATTACCATCTTCTGTTGTCTTCAACGATATTCAAGCTTATACTGATCAATCCATAGCAGATTTGTTTGCTGACTTTTTCCAACATATTCTACGAGTAGTCTCCGTGTTGGCCAGCCTTACCCGTATAGGTTAAGCTGCTCTAACTGTATTTACAGCCCTCTAACCACAGAAAGCTCGCTTCTTTGCGATCTTAAATTGATTAAGCCAGTGCACGCACCAGGTCCCGATGGGGTGCCTGCTTCTGTTCTTAAGTACTGTGCAGAATCTTTATGTAGACCATTACATAAGTTGTTAACTTTGTCCGTAGATTCCTCCTCTTTCCCAGCGCTATGGAAAGATTCTTATATTATCTCTCTTCATAAAAAGGGTATTAAGTCCGATGTTCAGAACTATAGAGGTATCTCCAAGTTGTCTGCTATTCCGAAGATGTTTGAGAAAATTATAACCTCTCATCTTCAACATTTATGTAGCTCTATTATCTCACCTACTCAACACGGGTTTATGAGATGTAGATCTACAACCACTAACCTACTTGAGTACACTTCCCTAGTGATTAAAGGGTTCAAGAAAAAGATGCAATCTGATGTTATTTACACTGATTTTAGTAAAGCTTTTGATTCTGTAAACCACTCTCTACTCACTCATAAGCTTGATCTTCTTGTTTTTCCGTACAATCTTCTTCTTTGGATTTCAAGTTATTTAAGTAACAGAACACAAAGAGTTATTTTTAAAAATTCATTTTCAAAGTCAGTTAAAGTTACTTCTGGAGTACCGCAAGGTAGTCATCTTGGTCCACTACTCTTCACGTTATTTATAAATGATCTTCCATCTATACTATCTCACTCCCATGCAATCATGTATGCGGATGACGTCAAGCTTTGTTTATCGTATAGCTATTCTTCTTCTATTAGTCTCTTACAAACAGACTTAAATGCTTTCCATCTCTGGTGCCAAGATAATTTATTAAATCTTAATAGTTCGAAATGTAAAGTTATGACTTTCTATAGATCTTCCCGCGTTATTTCACGGTATTCACTTAATGGCATTTTATTGGAATGCTTGAACGATTCCGAAAGATCAGTTAATGACTTGGGTATAGTTCTAGATCATAGACTGAAATTTGATAAGCATATCGCGATAGCTGTCAATAAAGCAATGGGAGTTCTCGGGTTTATTAAGCGATGGTCCAAGGAATTTGATGATCCCTTTACTACTAAACTTCTTTACACGTCTCTTGTTCGTCCGATTCTTGAGTATGGATCATGTGTGTGGTCTCCTCAATATGAATCCCATCGTTCCAGGATAGAGTCGGTTCAAAAACAATTTTTAATTTTTGCTTTACGTGGCTTGAGTTGGAACTCGGAAATTCAGTTGCCTTCATATTCTAGTAGACTTCTCTTACTCAATCTTCCCTCTCTTAATAACCTTAGAATTATGCTTGGAGTAATGTTCATCCACAAATTACTGCAGGGTCACATAGACTCGGCTAATTTGTTGAATGAAATAACCTTTAACGTACCCTTTAGAGTAACTCGAACCTTTAATCCTTTACATCTTTCACGTTGTTCCACTAACTGGGAGCTTCACGAACCTCTTCGTGCTCTGTGTGCAGATTATAATAGTCTGTATCGTACGATCAGTTTCGAGTGTTCTCCGCTCACTATTAAAGACTCTATATTATCTTGTTTAACTAGTCTAACAAACTAACTGTTTATTAATACTATTTTGGTCTGATTGGGTTTTTCTGGGTTTTCCCCAATCCTAGCAACAAATGTTGGGCCAATCATTTTCTTTCTCATTTTAAATTCCCCAGAGTTTTTAATTCTAACTTATATTGTAATTTAAATATATATATACTATTTTTAACTTTAATGTTATATTTTTAAATTAATTGTTATGTCGGCTGCTATTAGCCTGACAATAAATAAATAAATAAAATAAAATAAATTTTAGTCGCAAACAGATCTGCAATAACAAATAATGTCTGTAAAAATATTTTCGCCTCATCTGCGACCATTACAACTGAAAGAAACAACAAATCAGCTGCAGTCGACGCAGCTACGAAACGCTTGCCGAGTATGTATGTTCGCTGCGCGCCTGTATGCTTTACTTCCAACGCCGAATGCATGCACAAGACAAATGACCGAAATTGACAACAACAACAATCAGCAGCAGTCGACACTGCTCAGCTCCTTGCTGTGTATGCTTATATGTTTCTCTCTGCAAGCGTTCCAGCTCACGCGCCTAACACACGCACAAAGGAGAAGTCGAAATTGCAATAATAACAACACTCAGCAGCAAGCGACACTGCTCATATACATATATGTATGTCTTTTCGCGCTTCTAAACCGACGAATGCACGCACAAAGAGAAGCCAAACGCAAATAACGCCAACGATGAGCAACGGTGACGCCGTTATTATGCACTATGTATTTCTATTAGCGGCAGCTGAAACGGGCCTATCACTGCGGACGGCAGTCCGCGCTAGTGACGAAAGCAGCACGAAGGGTGCGAAAGCGACTAGTATCACTGCGGACGGCAGTCCGCGCTAGTGACGAAAGCAGCACGAAGGGTGCGAAGGCGACTAGCATATATACACAGGAAGAATGGAAGATTTGCTATGACTGTCCGATCAGGTCGAGTTATAAACCGATCGAAAGGTATTAATTAAACTTACAAGTGTGCATACTAAGACTTTTGAAAACTCACCTGGTTCGTGAGATAAACAGGTGTAAGTGGGAGGGGCAAAATTTACATTATTGGAGCTAATGGGGCCGTTGGAGCCTTTTTGAATTTTCGTTGAATTTTTTACAATTCTCATCAAAAATACGCGTCGAATGACACCTCGATCATCAAAATCGGACAACTGGTTCAAAAAATAATTAATTTTGAAATTTTGAGTCGCCTTCCGAAAATGAGATGAAAAGTCAGTATGTTTGTTTGTTTGTTTGTTTGTATCAAAGCGATGATTTAGCTTAAAAGTTTGAATGAGGACTTGTTCCCGCTCAAAAATCTAGAAACGTTTGCTCTACGACTTTTTCAAAAAATCGCTAGTTTAGCGGGAAATCGCTAAAAACCGCTAAAATTAAAAACCGCCATAGTGTCCAAACTATGAAAGCTACAGATATGATCTATATGCCGTTGGAAAGGTACTTTGAAGGGCTCTTAAGCATATGTTCAAACTTTTTTTCTAAAGTACACAGGTAAAAAGCTACAGGTGAAAAAAGGTAATTTTTTCCACATTTTGGCGGTTTTCGAGAAAACGCCGCCAGCGATTTTTTTTAATTGTAAATATGTTTGAGCATATGTGATCTATATATAAAATTTTTGTCACTGGGCACATTGCGCTAAATTTTTCATACCTAATAAATAGTACTTTTTTGCGCAGTGCCAGTGACAAAAATTTTATTTTTTAATAATTCATGTGTAAAATTAAATATTTTTCGTCACAAAATTGGATATCAGAAATTTTGGGGCATGAAAATGTTTTCGGCACTAGAATTTTACCTCGTAAAGAGGTTTTTTTATAAGATATGTACATACATCCATATGTATATGCAGCGATTCTATGTATGCGAATATATGTTTTTATGCACTTGTATATGTTACAAATATATATGTATGTATTATATATAAAAAATTAATAAATTTTCTGTTTGATAAAACTGATATTCACTTCAAATTTATTAGTATCATTCAACGATAATTTGCTTGTATGTATGTATGTACAAATTACATGCATACATACGTCACCAAGAACGGGTCACTTGAATCTTTGATTTAATGATTATTTGATACCTGACCACAAACTGTTTGCCGAGTGCACCAGCAGCCGTTCATCGTATCCAAGTCAAATCCAAGTTCTAAATCCAAGTCAAATCCAGTCCAGTCGCAACGGTAGCAAAGAATCGCGTCGAATCCAAAGAATTAAATCCAAAATCGATGTCCAAATCCACGCCAAAGTCCAATCGATGCTAAAAAAGAGTAATCCAAGTTGCCGCCAGGCAACACAACAAAAATGGTGGTGGAAAATAAAAAAAGCACTTGCGTGTGATTGACTTCGATCTCAAAATTCAAGTGTTTTATTGCTGCCCACGCAGCTTCGATTTGGGCTCTCATTCGCTTAGAGCGCAGAGCGTGAGGGAACATAACATACAGAGAGCGTAACATACAACCTAGATAACATAGATTGAGCGCTTAACATACCCAACTATGTTAAGCATAGTGGGACAGCAATACATAAATTAATATTATGGGAAATGACTACACAGCAACATTACCGATAATAGAAGAAACGATAGGAAGTAGTAAAATTAAATGTCTTATTGATACAGGGTCAACTACATCAATTTTAAATAGTAATTCATTGCCAGAATATAAGAGAATAAAAATGGAAGGGCAATAAAACTAAGAACACTAAACAACGAATTTTTTATAACAGAAGAAATAGTAACTCCTTTGCCGAGTGAATTAAATGAAAATAACTTTATATATTGGAAACTCAGTCCATTTATCACTGCGGACGGCAGTCCGCGCTAGTGACGAAAGCAGCACGAAGGGTGCGAAAGGCGACTAGCATATATACACAGGAAGAATGGAAAATTTGCTATGACAGTCCGATCAGGTCGAATTATATACCGATCGTAAGGTATCAGTCTAACTTAAAAATGTGCATACTAAGACTTTAGAAAACTCACCTGGTTCGTGAGATAAACATGTGTTAGTGGGAGGTACAAAATTTAAATGATTGGAGAAAATGGGGCCGTTGGAGCCTTATTAATTTTTTTATAATTTTTTACTGTTCTTATCAAAAATACGCGTCGAATGACACCTTGATCATCAAAATCCGACCACTGGTTCAGAAGATAATTAATTTCGAAATTTGTTGTGCACTTTTAAAACGAGATGAAAAGTCAGTCTGTTTGTTTGTTTGTTTGTTTGTTTGTTTGTATCAAAGCGTTGATTTAGCTTAAAAGTTTTAATGAGGACTTGTTCCCTATCAAAAATCTAGAAATGTTTGTTCTACGACTTTTTCCAAAAATCGCTAGTTTAGCGGGAAATCGCTAAAACCCGCTAAAACTAAAAACCCCTATAGTGTCCAAACCATAAAAGCTACAGATATGATCTATATGTCGTTGGAAAGGTACTTTGAAGGGCTCTTTAGCATATGTTCAAACTTTTTTCTAAAGTACACAGGTAAAAAGCTACAGGTGAAATAAGGTAGTTTTTTCCACATTTTGGCGGTTTTCGAGAAAACGCCGCTAACGATTTTTTTTTAATTTTGAATATGTTTGAGCTTTTAATATTTCGTGTTTTTTGATACATCATGCATAAATTTTTGTTGATTGGTTTGGAAGATATAACCTATTAACTGAATATATACGTTTTACTTTGAATTGAAATAGAACAGCAGCGGCAATTACATTTGACTAACAGTCCAGTAACAATGAAATCTATAATTAGACAGTCGTTTTTAAAGATCGCCAGTGGCGTAAAGTGTAGAGCGCCCGATTTTTGAATGAATTCTCAGCTCGGGTTCCGGGTTCAAATACTGGCACGGACTAAACTTTTTTTTTTAAATTTTTAAATGCAATTAATTTGTTAGTAGATGATTATCATGCATAAATTTTTATTGATTGGTTTGGAAGATATAACCTATTAACTGAATATATACGTTTTACCTTGAATTAAAATAGAACAGCAGCGGCAATTACATTTGACTAACAGTCCAATAACAATGAAATCTATAATTAGACAGTCGTTCTTACAGATCGCCAGTGGCGCAAAGTGTAGAGCGTCCGATTTTTGCATGAATTCTCAGCTCGGGTTCCGGGTTCGAATTCAGGCACGGACGAAACTTTTTTATTTTTTAAATTTTAAATGCAATTATTTTTTGTTAGTATATGATCCACTAATGTTTTTTTTTATTGTTTTTCAATTTAAAAAAGGTTTTGGCAGAAATTATAGCTGCAAAATAAAGAATCGCTGTAGTCGACATGTCTGTGTGCATATTGAAAACCTTCTAGCAAAGTAACAAAGCCAGAAGCGTATGTAAATAAAATATTTATGTGAAGCGATTATAACAGGTGCTGCCAGACAGTTCAGTTTTGTCTTACAACAATGTGGGCTTTAATTTATTCATATGAATTAAACTATAAAGGAAACCAGTGTTGCCAGACAGTTTGTTTTTGCTTGTACAAACAATAAACACCGATTGACAAAGTTACACTGTCAAAAAATATATCAATTGTCAAAATTTCCAATGTCTTATTAAAAAACTTCTGATATCTTATAAAAAAAACCTCTTTACGAGGTAAAAGTCTAGTGACGAAAACATTTTCATGCCCCAAAATTTCTGATTTCCAATTTTGTGACGAAAAATATTAAATTTTACACATGAATTATTAAACAAAAATTTTTGTGACTGGGCACATTGCGCTTAATTTTTCATACCTTATAAATAGTATTTTTTAGCGCAGTGCCAGTGACAAACGTTTTTGTTTAATAATTCATGTGTAAAATTTAATATTTTTCGTCACAAAATTGGATATCAGAAATTTTGGGGCATGAAAATGTTTTCGTCACTAGACTTTTACCTCGTAAAGATGTTTTTTTATAATATAAATAAACAGTTCGATGGAATAATCGGGCAGAATTTATTTGTGCCCATTGGTGCCATAATAAATTTAAAGGATAATTTTGTAGAAATAAATGGAAATAAAATATGTTTCCTAAATTCACTTCCTTTTAATATTAATGACAATCATTCAATCGAAACAGTAGATTCAAATGTTTTGTCTAAATTAGAAAGAGAAGAATTGATCGAGTTGGAAAAAGAAATGTTAAGAGAAATAGTGAATAAAAATAGCGATCTATTTTTTTTTGAAAGCCAACAGCTTTCTCACACTCATGAAGTGCAACACGAAATTGTTACAACATTAGAAAAGCCAGTATATTCAAAACTATACAGATACCCCCAAGTACACGAGGATGAAATAAATAGCCAAATAAAAGAGATGCTAAACCAAGGGATAATAAAGGAAAGCTGTTCTCCATATAATTCACCACTTTGGCTGGTAAAGAAAAAATCCGATGCCTCTGGTGTAAAGAAATGGAGAATAGTCATCGATTATAGGGCGTTAAATGAAATAACTATATCGGATAAATTTCCTATTCCAAACGCTGATAGTATATCAGGAAAACTTGGCCAAGCAACTCATTTTACAACATTAGATCTTGCCAAGGCCTTTCTTCAGATTCTTATCAGAGAATGTGATAGAAAGAAGACGGCATTTTCCACACCATTAGGCCACTATGAATTCATAAGAATTCCATTTGGTCTAAAAAACGGTCCTGCCACTTTCCAAAGATTGATAAATTCTGTCTTAAGGGATTACATCAATAAAATTTGCGTGGTGTACTTAGATGATATCCTCATCTTCAGCTCGTCTTTGCAAGAGCATAAGGATAACATTGAAAAAGTGTTACAAAGGCTTAGGGATCATTGTCTAAAGATACAAATAGATAAATGTAAACTCTTTGCTAAAACAACAGAATATTTGGGTCACGTTCTCACTACAGATGGCTTTAAGCCAAATCCTGATAAAATCGAAGCAATTCAAAAATTAAAATTACCGGAATCTCAAAACCAAATAAAATCATTTCTTGGAGCAACTGGTTATTATAGGAAATTTATTAAAGACTACGCTAAAATAGCTTTCGGGAGGACAAAATATTTTATAAAAAGGTGCTAAGATTAACGTAGGAGACTCACAATTCATATCCGCATTCCATGCACTGAAGCGTCTTCTTGTAAATGATCCAATTTTAAAATATCCAAACTTCAGTAAAAAGTTCAAAGTAACTACAGATGCAAGTAATTTTGCAATAGGTGCGGTACTTATGCAGGATGAACACCCCAATTGCTATGCTAGTCGAACCTTAAATGAACACGAAAAGAAATACTGTACTACAGAAAAAGAACTATTAGCTATCGTATGGGCAGTTAACTATTTTAGGCCATATGTGTATGGTAGACAATTTGATCTTCTTACAGATCATTTACCTTTAAAATGGTTGCATACAAAGCATAAAGGGAAGGTGGCTTCTCAAACTGGGTGAATATGATTTAAATATACAGTACATAAAAGGAAAGGAAAATACTTTAGCCGATTTTCTGAGCAGGTTGAATGTGGATTCTGGGGAAATTTTTCTGGTAAATCATGCTTCCGAAGAAGACGATGATAAACTCAGTACAACAGCAACAATTCATTCTCAAGTAGAAGAATTAAGTGATCACTTTCCCATACTAGAATCAGCTGTTATAACCGCTTTCGAACACAAATTATTTTATGCGATCATAAAGTTAAAGAAAGCGAGAAAATAGGCGGTAGCTTGAAAGTCTACATAAGTCAGGATGATATTGATAGTGGATATATAGTAGATATTTTTAGAAAATACTTAAAGGAAAATTGTAAGACGGGTATTTATTCTGATTAAGCAGAAACCGAATACAATAAAGTACAACTAAAACTTATTGAGATTTTCGGGAAAAGTATAAAGTTTCTCAAATGTATGCATCATGCTAAAGACATGATCAATGAAGAAGAAGCATATCGTTATATTGCAAAATATCACAAAAATGAAACTGGACATGCAGGGATTAATGAAAATTACCATGGTTTAAAATACCTTATTTATATAAAAAACCTTAAGACACGTATTCACAAATATATCAACAATTGTGATGTGTGCAATCGAGTAAAATACGATAGGAAATTTTTAAAGCCCAAGTTCCATCTAACAGAAACCCCTAGTGACATAAATCATATTGTTCACATAGATACATTTACATTTTTAAAAAACATTTTCTTAACAGTAATAGATAAATTCTCAAAATTCGCTATAGCTTTACCATTAGAAAATAGAAATAGTATAGCCCTAGTAGAAAAATTGAGGCAATTTATTTCAATAAAAGGCCCCCCACGGAAAATAATAGCAGATAATGAGTTTAATTGTGTAAATGTCAAAGAATTTCTTAGAACAGAAAACATTGAGGTACATTTTACTAAGCCTAATAGTCATACGGGTAACTCAGACATAGAACGCTTTCATAATACATTGTGTGAAAGACTAAGAGTAGCCGAACTCGAGAACAAAGCATTATCAATGCAGGAAAAAATGCGTAGAATATTATAATAAATCTTTTCACTCAGCAATAAATGAGAAACCAATAGACATAGATAACAGAAAAGTAAAGGTAGAAATTGTATAAGGATCGCCTGAATAACATAAAACTGAAAAATATTGTCAAAAGAAACGAAAATAGAGAGAATGTCAATATAGAACACGTGAAAAATTATGTAGCAGTACGCCAAAAAAACGATTTCATATATAGAAAGTTAAAATTAGAAAATATTCACAAATCTAACATTAAAAGAAGAAATAAATTTGCAGAACACTTGGATATTACTACTTTTGATGACAACAATCATACTACAGGGAACAACGGCAACTCTAACAATTCAACCAATACTTGAAAGAAACGGTTACGTCAATATAAGTACTCAATCTGTGGATATTGTAACAACATCAAATTTCATAATTCATACAATAGATCCTAGAGAAATCCTATATTTAATTAATAATATGACCTATAATGCTAATATTCTTAGTAAAACGCAACTTAAAACAAAAATAAGAACGTTAATTCCCAAATCTTCCAAAAGATCGAAAAGAGGGTTAATCAATGAAATGGGTACAGTATATTAATATTTGTTTGGGACAATGGACGATAATGATAGGAAAGATATTGAGGACCATTTGAAGATAATTGATGGCAACGTTCATAATACTATCACAACATTAAACCAGCAAGTTAAGGTAAACGACTATTTTTCGAAGACATTCTTGTATCTAAAAACAACAATAGAACAAGATAGGCAATTAATACTAGCATATCAAAACGCAAGTGATAAAGCAATAAGAACAGAAATATCGAATAGCATGTTTAATGAACAGATTTTAAGATTACAGATTTTAAAAGAAAAAATAGATCATATTCAAGATAGCATTGTATCTGCAAGAAATGGATTATTACATCCAGGAATATTAACCAACGAAGAAGTTGACACTTATGATATAGATCTTAATAAACTAAAACATCTTAAAATGTGTGACATTGAGTATGCAGAAAGATTACTATTATTAATAATAAAAATACCAAAAGACTTCACGAAAGTACAGCTTAGAGTTATACAACCAATTTCTGATGGGCAGATGAGAGAAATAGACTTCGCTCCAGAAACAGTTTTTAAGTATCAAAACAAAAATTTATACATACGAAAATGAAAAAGCATTAAATGAACTTCGAATTTCCAACCATTGTATTTTTAGTAAAAATTTTTTACGAAATCTTGTTCATTAGTTACTAATAAAATGACGGAAATTATAGAAATTGACGATCAAACACTGTTACTAAAAAATTTTAAAAATATTAAGTTATCTCAAAATTGCGATAAGAGTGAAATTATATTAAACGGTAACTATCTTATACATTATCAAAATTGAACATTAAAATTATTTCAACAATCATTTTCAAACGTAAAATATATTTTTCAACAAAGATTTTATTACCCTGTAAACCAACATGTCAACTTCGATCATAAGATTTCATTTAACGATATTAAACAACAACATATTAATAATATTAATTAAATAGAGGAACATAAGTATCATAAAAATGTAAATCAAACAATTTCCTCAACAGTTATAATAATTACACTTACTGTTATAGTTTTAGTATTTTGTATCTCAGCGGGGAGGAGTTACGTCCCAACCAACGACTACCGATAAGGCTATCGATAATAACAAAGAGCCACATAACCAAGACGGTATAAGCGTAGTTTGGTGATAAACGCTAACCTAACCAAATAGAAACTCCGATAAGATAATTAAAGTGCATTTGTAAAACTGACCTAAACAAATAAGATAACCTTTAAACAGATACGAATTCAAATACCTCTACAAACATATAAGATAAGTAAATCCGACACTCTGACCTATTCAAACAAGATAAATGTAATGTCTGAACAGATGTAAACTCTATGGATAAGAATATTGATAAGACTCATTTGTAAGGTTATAAAAACCCAAATTCCTCTAAATAAAGTAGTTATTACATTCTTGACACTCTTAAGAGACGGTCGTGTTTTAATTCAAACATAATTCATGCAAGCCTGCGATGATGGTCGTTACATTTAAATTCAAACCTTGCTTAAATTATCAATATTAATTATAATATAAAAATAAAAAAGTATTATGTGAGACGGTGCGACCTTAGCGCCGCTTCACAATGCTGATCAAAAATATATATACTTTATAGGGTCAGAGATGCTTCCTTCTCCCTGTTACATACATTGCAACGAATACAATATCCCCTTTTACTTATTTTTAATAAGTAACGGGTATAAATAAATAAGTAGAGCAAGCGACATGGATAGGTCTAATCAATAAACTAACAAAACATTAAATCTTTAGAACAGTTAAATATTGTCGGATGATACATTAGGGACAATAACTTATATATATAGATATTAAAATGCATCCACGCATTAAAGGAATAATCAGGAAATTACTGGTAGATGAACCAGATTTCTTTAACAAATTCCAAGCAATAGTGGCACAACACCCAACTACAATATACGAGTTGGAAAAATATATATGAGTACTTATGCTATTCAACATTCTCCATTAGGCGGATGTCTTCCGAGAGAGAAAGCATTATTACACTCAGAAAAAATGAACGAAAAAAATCATGAACAATTTTCTTGATATGTGACCGAATCGTTCTCATTTTTTTGTGCTTAAATAAAGCACGAGTCGAGTATCAAATCGTGCACACAGAAAAAAATTAACGAAAAAAATCAAACATTTTCCATTTTCTTTAAAAGAAAAGCAGGCGACGACTTCAATTTTACATTTGTGATGATATCATTGCTTTTGCGGTGTGTCAAAAGGGATATTTCTATCGACTGTGAGTATATTTTAAAAAATAGTGAAAAGTACAATAACTTTTTATGGTGAAAAGAATTTTACAGGAGACGAAAACTCTCAGATGGCGTTAATAAAGGAAGTGAAATTGACAGCACTCCCAGTAATCGCCATCTGGCGACAGTCAATCCAATAGCTTTATTATTCAGTGCATACTTTCTGGAAACATGTAATTATAATCGTAATAAGCTCTACTGCAATTATTTGTTTATTCAATTTTCTTTGTTATCATTGATCTCCTATTGCTTGAGAAATAAATTAATGCTTTTTTACTCGGTGGGAGCTAGCCTAAATCGGATGATCGTCGTTGACGAGAAGAGGGGCACGGATATCGACATCCAAAACCACTAAAAAAGTTTCAAGCTCCGTTACAACGAAATACAGAGTCTTGGAGCGAAGTGGAACTGTTGACCTGGTGATGCTCCTTATATATCAGTTCAATCGAACTTTTCCCCACATCCTTGAGACTTGAACTCTACCACTGCCAAGCAAGGATATTACATTAATCTCAAAAATGCTGAAGAGACCGGACCAAGCCGGCAGCTTTGAAGACAGTACAATATTTATGAGTGATTAATAACAAGGAACAGTTCATTCGTGAGCGACAACGAATTCGACGATGAGCTGAACAGATGACGTCAAGAGGTTAAATTAAGAAGATTAAATATGTAGGCAATTTAATAAAATACTAAAACACTAATTTGCAGCGTATTTTTATTAAAATGGTTAAATTATAAGCAATACATTCTAAGGTCCTAAAGTGGAATATATGGGTATTAATTGATAACGGTCTGTTCTAAATGTGCAACCAATACGGTCCTAAAGTAGCATTCCAATTTTCGAGGACTGAGCACCTACTGTTCGTATAATGTTGTGGATATGTGCCTGAAACGAACTGAAAAGTTCTTGGATTGTGCACATATATCATATAATGTTGTGGACTTGTTCACAAAACAACCCCTATATGTTTCTGAAACGAACTAAAATGTTCATAAAAATAAAAGCGATTAAATTGTTCCCATTCGTTAAAAAAAAACCCCCAAGTGATCATGAAATTTCATGACCAAGCGTTCACGAAGTAAGAAAAATCGTGCTTACGCTACTTTCATGCACAGTTTGTTTTGATTTGTGCACAAATGTGCTTGTTTTTTTTCTGAGTGTAATATCATATATGCCTGATATTGAGGTACATTAAATAACTACAGAACACCCAATATTAGTTTAAGCGATAGATTATGTAGTATTCAAGCATTAATGGATTGGCAGAAAATACCTGCCACTATCTCTGAACTATGAGAAGAATTCGAGAAGTCATTCATACGCTTGAACAAAACTGCGCCTGTCTCTAATAATACAAAGGTAAAACATTTACGGGTACTGGTGAAATCATTCAATGCAGTACGCCAATTTGGGAAAATGTGATTCGTTACAGTCCATACAATTGAAGGACATAATCAATTGGTAATGCACGCCAAAATGCACCAAAAAACCAAAACCAAAACCAGCAAACAGCCTTAAGCACTCAAAATTAATAGACACAACTGTTCACACTATCAACCTTAATTTAAATATATTTATCAGCATACAAAATGATCATACTGGTAGGAAATTAACATTTTTAATCGATACAGGAGCTCACATTTCAGACATAATAGAAAATTCAGATACATTTTTCAGGAGATAAGAGATGGTATATTTGTTGGTAATTCAATTTCAAATTCAAGAAACGCATACGTGAGAATATCACTGCGGACGGCAGTCCGAACTAGTGACGAAAGCAGCACGAAGGGTGCGAAAGGCGACTAGAATATATACACAGGAAGAATGGAAAATTTGCTATGACCGTCCGATCAGGGTGAGTTATATACCGATCGAAAGGTATCAATTCAACTTACAAATGTGCATACTAAGACTTTTGTAAACTCACCTGGTTAGTGAGATAAACAGGTGTAAGTGGGAGGGGCAAAATTTAAATGATTGGAGCTAATGGGGCCGTTGGAGCCTTTTTGATTTTTTTTGTAATTTTTTACTATTCTAATCAACAATACGCGTCAAATGACAACTTTATCATCAAAATCCGATCACTGGTTCAGAAGATTATTAATTTTGATATTTTTGGTGCCCTTCTCAAAATGAGATGAAAAGTCAGTATGTCTGTTTGTTTGTTTGTATGAAAGCGTTGATTTAGCTTAAATATTTGAATGAGGACTTGTTCCCGCTCAAAAATATAGAGACGTTTGTTCTACGACTTTTTCGAAAAATAGCTAGTTTAGCGGGAAATCGCTGAAAACCGCTAAAATTAAAACCCTCATAGCCATCCAAACGATAGAAGCTACAGATATGATATATATACCGATGAAAAGGTATTTTGAAGGGCTCTTAGGCATACTTTCAAAGTTTTTTTTTAAAGTAAAAAGGTAAACATCTACAGGTGAAATAAGGTATTTTTTTCCACATTTTGGCGATTTAAGAAAAATCTACAAATCAAATCACTTAAAAATATGTTATATGTTATAGGCAATTTTATTCCGCGTTTTTTGACATATAACACATATCTGTCAAAATTCGTTTGTGCAAGATATTACCAATTAACTGAATATACCTTTTACCTTTACACTACTGCAGTATGTACACTGCTTACTGCGTAATGCGAAAATAAACTGCTTTCAAGTGGTGAATTCTTTTTGCGGCAGATAAATCATTTTATAATCAAAAATATAGAAACGTTTGTCTTACGACTTTTCGAAAAATCGCTAGTTTAGCGGAAAATCGCTAAAAACCGCTAAAATTGAAACCCCCATAGCATCTAAACGATAAAAGCTACAGATGTGATATATATATAGTTGAAAAGGTATTTCAAAGGGCTCTTTGGCATGCTTAGAATTTTTTTTAAGTAAAAAGGTAAACAGCTACAGGTAAAATAAGGTATTTTTTCCCACATTTTGGCGATTTTGAGAAAACGCCAGTAATGAGTTTTTCGAATTTTGCATGTATGTTTGTAAAAGAACTAGTGTTGCCAGACAGTTTGTTTTTGTTTGTACAAACAATAAACACCTTTTGACAAAGCTGTACCGTCAACAAATATTGCAATTTTCAAGATTTCTGATATCTTACGTAAAAATTTCTGATATCTTATAAAAAAAACCTCTTTACGAGGTAAAAGTCTAGTGACGAAATCATTTTCATGCACCAAAATTTCTGATATCCAATTTTGTGACGAATAATATTAAGGTTTACTTATAAATTACATAAAAAAAAATTTTGTCACTAGGCACATTGCGCTAATTTCTTCATACCTAATAAATATTTATTTTTTGCGCAGTGCCGAGTGACAAAATTTTTTTTTAGTAATTTATAAGTAAACCTTAATATTATTCGTTACAAAATTGGATATCAGAAATTTTGGTGCATGAAAATGATTTCGTCACTAGACTTTTACCTCGTAAAGAGGTTTTTTTATAAGATTAAACACAACCAACAGTAATACAATTTTATATATAAAAGAAATACATTTTGAACCATTATCCGATTATCAAATCATAGACTCGCTCGACTCTCAAAGAGCGTAGTCAATTCTCACAAAATTAAAAAAGAACTTTCCACCAGCATAAAAAAATAATGACAGAGTTACTTTTGGATATTTTTGGATTGGAAACAGAACCAATCACGACTTATAACTTTTACAAACGGAAATAAGGATTGAAAGGTGATGAACCAAGTTACATTAAGAACAATAGAACCCCTTATTCGCTACAAGATGAAATAACTAAACAAGTATCTAAACATGTTAATGACAAAATAGTAGAACCGTCTGTGACTGAATATAATAGCCCGTTACTATTAGATCCAAAGAAATCCTTACCGGATTCAAATGAGAAAAGATGGCGTTTAGTGTCAGTTAGTCATTACCTTACGGTAATGACGGTAATGATGACACAAAATATTATGCCATTAAAAAATACCCAGTCCCTACGGACGCAGACAGCGCTAGAAGATTTGTTGCATCTTTGCCGACTATTCTCGTCACATAGCAAGATTATGTACAAAGGATGTAAAATTCGAATGTACAGCTGATTGCCAGCATGCGTTCGAACATCTTAAAACGGCATTAATGAATCCAACTTTACTGCAATACCCCGGTTTTAGCAAAGAATTTTGCATAATCACAGATGCCAGCAAAGAGGCATGTGACCCAAAACTATAATGGTCTTCAATTACCTGTGGCATATGCTTCTCGTAAGTCAACCACAGAACAAGAACCAGCAGCCATTCATTGGGCAATTAATCACTTCAAACCATATGTGAATGGTAGGCACTTCACAGTCAAAACAGACCACAGACCGTTAACTTACCTATTTTCAATTGTTAATCCTACATCGAAATTAACCAGAATGAAGCTTGATTTAGAAGAATACGAGCTAACAGTGGAGTATCTTAAGAACTAAAAGATATACAAATAAAAGTCCTGAAAGTCACTACCAGGCACCAAAGTAGACAGAAATCCTGCGCAGGAGATGATATAGAAGAATTGCCTATGCAACCTTCAGAAAAGCTTCAAAGCCCAACGTATATTCCGTCCTCAAAAATGACGAAGTACGTAAAGTAGTGACCTTTCTTATAAAAAATATGCTATGTTTCTTTAAACATGGTAAGAAAACTACTGCAAGATATGATGTTAGCGATTTGTATACTAATAGAATTCTTGACTTAGGTCAGTTCGTCCAAAGCTTGAAATGCAAGCCGGTATGCATAAAATCAGCCAACTCAAAGTGGCACCGATGGAAAATATCTATGAACAAGTTTCAATTGATAATTTTAAACATAAGGGCAATAAAACATTGAATTCATTAAGATGTAGATATCGTCGTGGGGGTTGTATTTAAATCAAACACAATGTTTTGGTTTCGGGAACTTCTGTTCCATTTCATTCGACTCTTTATTATTGATTGATTCTTAGCTTTTATACATTTTTTAAGTTTAGCCTAAAGACGCGTAGCTGCGCTGTCGGTGACGCCGGCAGCGGAGCGGCTGTCTTATGTATTTACTTATATATCGAGAGAGTTGCATGTGCACATCAAGCATTTGCACCGTCGGCATAAATATGCTGACGAGCTGCGAACTGCGACCTTGAAAAGTGTGCCGGTCAGTGTGCTTATTTTATATTTAGGTAATCTTCCGCATACATATATTGCAATTAATTGTTACAGTGTTTACTCGATATATGCACATGCTACAAAGAGTAGCGCTACTCAACCCGGTGACTCTAATAGAAAAGAAAAAGAACAAGTGGGCGCGGCTACAGTCGAGTTTGCTCGACTGGAGGATACCCTGTGCCAGTCTCCATAAAATAGAATATTGGTTGGGACCATCTCATATACATATTCTGTCAGTTTGGTTCACATATCTTAAATAACAAAAAAGTTTTTCATACTGAGACTTGATTTTCGACTGATGGTTGCTATGGCAGCTATATGATATAGTAATCCGATTACAATCAAATTTGGTCAGAAAGTATGCGACCATCTCATATACATATTCTGTCAGTTTGGTTTACATATCTCAAACAAAAAAAAAATTTTTCATACTGAGACTTGATTTTCGACTGATCGTTCCTATGGTAGCTATATGATATAGTGTTCCGATCCAAATTTAAAAACAAACTTGATCTGCGTCCGGTATCCAGCAACCTACATACCAAATTTGAAGTCTCTAGCTATTATAGTTTCTGAGATCGACGCGTTCAAACAGACGGACGGACAGACAGACGGACATGGCTCAATCGACTCGGCTGTTGATGCTGATCAAGAATATATATACTTTATATGGTCGGAGATTCTTCCTTCTGCCTGTTACATACATCACACAAATCTAATATACCCTTTTTGACTATTTTCAATGGGCACAGGGTATAACAAGTGGGAAAGGCTATAGTCGAGCTCCCGACTATAGGATACCCGTTACTTACCTAAATAAATTTAACTTTTTTTATTGCATGCTTTTAGGCACTTTTATTGCTTAAAAGCTTTAATCAGCCAGTACCACCTTTCTGTTTGTCCGATCTTGTTGGGATTTAGTAGAATGATAGGTAAAAACAATAGCTAACGTTCACCGTTTAAAAAAACCTAATATCTTAAAAACTGTGCGTGTGGTAGATTTTCGCAATTTACGGAGGCCGAAAGGGGCGTGTCAAAATTTTGAAACAAACTTGACCTGCGTGGGGTTTATAGAAATCTGTGTGCCAAATTTGGTTGCTCTAGCTCTTATAGTCTCTGAGATCTAGGCGCTCACACGGACGGACAGACGGACGGACGGACGGACGGACGGACGGACAGACGGACAGACGGACATGGCTATATCGACTCGGCTGTTGATGCTGATCAAGAATATATATACTTTATAAGGTCGGAGATGCTTCCTTCTCCCTGTTACATACATTGCAACGAATACAATATCCCCTTTTACTTATTTTTATAAGTAACGGGTATAAAAATACGTTATATTGTGTACATTTCATAATGATCCAATACAAGGAGGTCACACAGGCATTAGAAAAACCTTGGCCAAGGTCAAAAGATATTATTTTTGGAAAGGTATGACTAAATATAAGGTTGTCAAAAAAGTCTTGCGGTATTTTTATTGAATTTTCAATTGTTCATAAAATTGGTTATAATAATGCGATTTAAGTCAAATATGCGCCGTTTTGTTCGACGACGAGTTCCCAACGAGATGCCAGCTTCATAATGCCCCTCTTATAGAAGCTCGCTTCCCTATTGTCAAAAAACTCGGAGAGCCAATTTTCACAGGACTCTCTTGTGGCCAACTTCCGACTACCAAGCTCGTTCGCCATGGACGAACGTAAGGTGGTAATCACTTGGTGCGAGATTCGGACTATACGGAAGGGGAGCAGCTTATAGTGGATGATTCCCTGCCAATCCCACCAAACCCACAGAAGAGCCTTCCTGGCCGTCAATCCAGGCTTGGCCACCGTCTGGGCAGCTTCACCGCTTTTCGACCACGACCGTTTGCACTTCACGTTGTCGTAAGTGACCCACTTTTCATCGCCAGTCACCATCCGCTTCAAAAACGGGTCGATTTTGTTGCGATTCAGAAGCGATTCGCATGCATCCATACGGGCAAAAATGTTTTTTTGCGTCAAGTCGTATGGCACTCATACATCGAGCTTCTTTTTGAATTTGGCCGATGCTACGGCTGCTACCATGCCGGTCTCTTTCGATCAATTCAGCGATTTTATCGCAATTTTCGACGACAGGCCTTCCGGACCGTGGCGCATCTTCGATCATCTCTATAACGACGCTATAACTCACGAACGACTAAAAACAAACAGCAATAATCAAAACAAGAGCAAGGCAATGAATATGCAGTTACACTGATATGACTTAACAAAATATCTTGTTGCCATACCTATTCCAAACAAAAGTGAAAAATTCGTAGCTAAAGCTATATTCGAAGATTTTATTTTAAAATTCGATCCAATGAAGACATTCATTACGGACATGGGTACGGAATATAAAAATTCTGTTATAAAAGATATGTAAGTACCTTGATGTTGAAAATATAAAATCTCCGGCACACCACCACCAGACCTTAGGAACTGTGGAACGAAATCATCGTTGAACGAGTTCGTTCGTTCTTATATATCAGTTGACAAAACTGATTGTGATGTTTGGTTACAATACTTCGTATATTGTTTTAATACAACCCCATCCACAACACATGAATTAATTTTTAGTAAGAAACCTAATAATAATAAGGCATTTAATAGTGTAATTGAGCACATTAAACCCCTATGTAATATAGATGATTACGCTAAAGAATCAAATTATAGGTTAGAGTTAGCATATAAAAGAGCTAGAATAATGCTTGAGCAGAACAAGCAGAAAAATAAATTTTTATATGATTTGAAAGTAAATGCCATAGAATTAAAAATAGGAGATAAAGTCTTATTAAGAAACGAATCGGGTCATAAGTTAGATTCTCAATACATAGGACCATATACAGTAGAAAAAATAGATGATAGCGATAATATTATAATATCAGACATAAAAAAAAGAAGCAAAAAGTTCATAAGGATAGGTTCAAAACTTTTAATTTATAGTGGTTTAGTGTGGCCATACATACGTAATACAAGTAATAATTGGCATTGGTATATACGTAAACCAAAAAAAAAAAATAATAAAAAAAATTTAAAAAAAAAAAATAAAATGCAACTAAAAAATAAAATAAATAAATAAAAAAAAATGTTTTTATATCATTTAATCATTTATGAATTTATCAATTATCTCATATAAAAAGAAAGTAAATGTAAGTTTAATTTTCAATTCTTAATTTTAAATACAAATATATACTCGCACAAACTTATATAAAATAAAACAAAATTAAAAAAAAAAAAATAGTATATATAAAATCATTTAAGATTCATTTATCAATTTTTTTTATAATAAACACATGTTTTCAATCAACTATCCAAATAATTGTAATTTCTAATCTTAACCTTTATTACAATTTACAATTACAATTTCATTAGAATTTATCTCCGAAAACATTCTTATATAAATAACAATAATTTTAAATAACTAGCATATATACACAGGAAGAATGGAAAATTTGCTATGACTGACCGATCGGGTCGAATTATATACCGACCGAAAGGTATCAGTCTAACTTGAAAATGTGCATACTAAGACTTTTGAAAACTCACCTGGTTCGTGAGATAAACAGGTGTTAGTGGGAGGTACAAAATTTTAATGATTGGAGAAAATGGGGCCGTTGGAGCCTTTTTAATTTTTTTTTTTATAATTTTTTACTATTCTTTTAAAAAATACGCGTCGAATAACAGCTTGATCATCAGAGTCCGACCACTGGTTCAGAAGATAATTAATTTCCAAATTTTTGGTGACCTTTTCAAAACGAGATGAAAAGTCAGTCTGTTTGTTTGTTTGTTTGTTTGTAATTGCATTTAAAAATTGAAAAAAAAAAAAAAGTTTTGTCCGTGCCATAATTCGAACCCGAAACCCGAGCTGAGAATTCATGACTGTTAGTCAAATGTAATTGCTGCTGCTGTCCTATTCCAATTCAAAGTAAAACGTATATATTCAGTTAATAGGATATATGTTATCTTCCAAACCAATCAACAAAAGTTTTTGCATGATAATCATCTACTAACAAATTAATTGCATTTCAAAATTAAAAAAAAAAAAACTTTTGTCCGTGCCAGAATTCGAACCCGAAACCCGAGCAGAGAATTCATGCAAAAATCGGGCGCTCTATACTTTACGCCACTGGCGATCTTTAAGAACGACAGTCTAATTATAGATTTCATTGTTACTTGACTGTTGGTCAAATGTAATTGCTGCTGCTGTCCTATTTCAATTCAAAGCAAAACGTATATATTCAGTTAATAGGATATATCTTCCAAACCAATCAACAAAATTGTATGCATGAAATATCGAAAAACGCGAAATTGTACAAGCTATAACATATATACAATTAAAAAAAATCGCTAGCGGCGTTTTCTCAAAAACCACCAGAATGTGGAAAAAACTCCTGTAGCTGCTTACCTATTTGCTTAAAAAAAAAACTTTGAAGGTATGCCTAAGAGCCCTTCAAAATACCTTTTCATCGATATATAGATCATATCTGTAGCTTCTATGGTTTGGATAACATGGACGTTTCAATTTTAACGGTTTTTAGCGATTTCCCGCTAAACTAGCGATTTTTCGAAAAAGTCGTAGAACAAACGTTTCTAGATTTTTGATCGGAAACAAGTCCTCATTCAAACTTTTAAGCTAAATCAACGCTTTGATACAAACAAACAAACAAACAAACAAACAAACAAACAAACAGACATACTGACTTTTCATCTCGTTTTGAGAAGGGCACTTAAAATTTCAAAATTAATTATCATTTGAACCAGTGATCGGATTATGATGATCAAGGTGTCATTCGACGCGTATATTTGATTAGAATAGTACAAAATTATAAAAAAAAAATCAAAAGGGCTCAAACGGCCCCATTTGGTCCAATCATTTAAATTTTGCCCCTTCCACTTACGAACCAGGTGAGTATGCACATTTTCAAGTTAGACTGATACCTTTCGATCGGTATATAAGTCGACCCGATCGGACTGTCATAGGAAATTTTCCATTCTTCCTGTGTATATATGCTAGTCACCTTTCGCACCCTTCGTGCTGCTTTCGTCACTAGCGCGGACTGCCGTCCGCAGTGATATTATTCGTCACAAAATTGGATATCAGAAATGTTGGGGCATGAAAA
Source organism: Drosophila limbata (assembly GCA_963924055.1). Taxonomy (NCBI): domain Eukaryota; kingdom Metazoa; phylum Arthropoda; class Insecta; order Diptera; family Drosophilidae; genus Drosophila; species Drosophila limbata. The sequence continues at coordinate 162,089 of CAWUOW010000172.1, forward strand.
TGTTTTCGTCACTAGACTTTTACCTCGTAAAGAGGTTTTTTTATAAGATATCAGAAGTTTTTTAATAAGACATTGGAAATTTTGACAATTGATATATTTTTTGACAGTGTAACTTTGTCAATCGGTGTTTATTGTTTGTACAAGCAAAAGCAAACTGTCTGGCAACACTGGTTTCCTTCATAGTTTAATTCATATGAATAAATTAAAGCCCACATTGTTGTAAGACAAAACTGAACTGTCTGGCAGCACTGGTTATTATCGCTTCACATAAATATTTTATTTACATACGCTTCTGGCATTGTTACTTTGCTAGAAGATTTTAAATATGCACACAGACAGATCGACTACAGCGATTCTTTATTTTGCAGCTAAGATTTCTGCCAACACCTTTTTTAAATTGAAAAACAAAAAAAAAAAACATTAGTGGATCATATACTAACAAATTAATTGCATTTAAAAATAAAAACATAAAAAAGTTTCGTCCGTGCCTGAATTCGAACCCGGAACCCGAGCTGAGAATTCATGCAAAAATCGGGCGCTCTACACTTTGCGCCACTGGCGATCTTTAAGAACGACTGTCTAATAATAGATTTCATTGTTACTGGACTGTTAGTCAAATGTAATTGCCGCTGCTGTTCTATTTTAATTCAAAGTAAAACGTATATATTCAGTTAATAGGTTATATCTTCCAAACCAATCAATAAAAATTTATGCATGATAATCATCTACTAACAAATTAATTGCATTTAAAAATAAAAACATAAAAAAGTTTCGTCCGTGCCTGAATTCGAACCCGGAACCCGAGCTGAGAATTCATGCAAAAATCGGGCGCTCTACACTTTGCGCCACTGGCGATCTTTAAGAACGACTGTCTAATAATAGATTTCATTGTTACTGGACTGTTAGTCAAATGTAATTGCCGCTGCTGTTCTATTTTAATTCAAAGTAAAACGTATATATTCAGTTAATAGGTTATATCTTCCAAACCAATCAATAAAAATTTATGCATGATAATCATCTACTAACAAATTAATTGCATTTAAAATTAAAAAAATAAAAAAGTTTCGTCCGTGCCTGAATTCGAACCCGGAACCCGAGCTGAGAATTCATGCAAAAATCGGGCGCTCTACACTTTGCGCCACTGGCGATCTTTAATTACGACTGTCTAATTATAGATTTCATTGTTACTGGACTGTTAGTCAAATGTAATTGCCGCTGCTGTTCTATTTCAGTTCAAAGTAAAACGTATATATTCAGTTAATAGGTTATATCTTCCAAACCAATCAACAAAAATTTATGCATGATGTATCAAAAAACGCGAAATATTAAAAGCTCAAACATATTTAAAATTAAAAAAAATCGCTAGCGGTGTTTTCTCGAAAACCGCCAAAATGTGGAAAAAATTACCTTTTTTCACCTGTAGCTTTTTACCTGTGTACTTTAGAAAAAAGTTTGAACATATGCTAAAAAGCCCTTCAAAGTACCTTTCCAACGACGTATAGATCATATCTGTAGCTTCTATGGTTTGGATGCTATGGGGGTTTTAAGTTTGGCGGTTTTTAGCGATTTCCCGCTAAGCTAGCGGTTTTTCGAAAAAGTCGTAGAACAAACGTTTCTATATTTTTGAACAGGAACAAGTCCTCATTCAAACATTTTAGCTAAATTAACGATTTGATCCAAACAAACAAACAGACAAACAGACAAACAGACTTTTCATCTCATTTTCGGAAAGCGACTAAAAATTTCAAAATTAATTATCTTTTGAACCAGTAGTCGGATTTTGATGATTGAGGTCATTCGACGCGTATTTTTATGAGAAATATTAAAAAATTAAAAATGTTGACCAAAAAGCTCCAGCGGCCCCATTAGCTCCAATCATTTAAAATGTGACCCTCCCACTTACACCTGTTTATCTCACAAACCAGGTGAGTTTTCAAAAGTCTTAGTATGCACATTTGTAAGTTAAAATTATACCTTTCGATCGGTATATAATTCGACCTGATCGGACAGTCAAAGCAAATTTTTCATTCTTCCTGTGTATATATGCTAGTCGCCTTCGCACCCTTCGTGCTGCTTTCGTCACTAGCGCGGACTGCCGTCCGCAGTGATATGCATCTCTGGTCACTCTGTACTGACCAAGATGGCGCGTTTTGACATACGAAGAAAAAACTTAAGCTACGAAAGCAAGAAATAAATAAACTTGGAAAAAACTGAAAAGAGGTGAAATTGGCAAGGCGGGTCAATTCCAAAATCCAGAGCAGGGTCTGGAAACATTATTGGCGACCGTGACAGGACTTGTCTTCAACAGATAAGTAGAATTCCAAAGCTCGAATCTCGTCTTCGTCTATTTCATCGCTTTTGCATAAAGAACCGCCATTAGGTCAACTACGCCGAGAATTGCTGCTGAGTGTATCGGCCAGAGCTTCACAGACCAACTAGCGCAAGTTGGCCCGGGCTTTCCTGGACAACGGACACACACACATCGCTACACATACAGGCAATCATCGACCAGGGCTTCGCTAAACGTACGCAAATCGTTTGGAGCTTCGCTGGACAAACATTAGAAACTGATCAATGTCAGAACTCCGCTGGACAGAAACCGCATGGCACTCATCCACCTACACACTTACAACAGAAACACACACACACACGTCTCAAGTTTGTATGCAAAGTCAGAGTGAGTAAAGCAGATAGAGAAATATACATACACACGTACATCAAAGTAACGGTGCATTATCGGTGATTCCTCTTAGTCATTTGGCTTGGGTTTTTTGCGTTTACCGCTGTGATTCTTGCTGTTGCCTTTTTCTGTTCGCTAGCACACACATACGTGTATGCTTATACACGCATTCACGATACAGTGGATTAGACAATTGAAATTGCACGTTGATATTTAACCTTGAGTGACATTGATAGGCGTCATGACAAATCCAAACGACGGTACTGGCTCATCTCAACCTGCGCGTCAGGATATCAACGACTCAAAATTAATCAAATTACGGCTACAAAGATCAACAATGGAGCGAAACATAGAAAATATTAAAACCCGAATTATTTCGCTCGGTGATAATGTGGATCAAGCAGTACTTGAATGTAATTTGCAAATTCTTGAAAGCTATTTCCGAAACATTTGTCAAACCCAATCGCAAATCGAGGACTTGTATTATGCAGATGCAGGCAGGTCACAAATAGAAGAAACCTTTATCGAAGTTAAATCAAAAATACTTGTCCTCATGAATAAAAAGCAAGGAACATGCATCAGTAACGCTAGCTTTTTAAACTTCAGTTCTTCGGGGAGTAATCAAAATCGATTACCCAAAATCAAGTTACCAACTTTCGACGGAAAATACTCAACCTACAAGCGGTTCATGAGTGCATTCACAAATCTCATAGAGCACGATCATTCAATTTCCACTATTGACAAATACAATTACTTGCTTAACTGCCTTCCAGGGCCAGCGCTAGAAGTTGTACAAGCTTTTCAAGTTACGGAGGAGAACTATTCAAAGGCACTAAATCAATTAAAGAAGCGATATGACAATGATGTCTTAATCTTCCTCGACTATATTACCAGTTTGTTCACTTTACCATCGATGCAAAAGCCAGATGCTATAGCTCTGCAAAAATTACTTGATTCTGTAGCTGCAATTAGAGGTTCGCTTTTATCACTAGGAACTGCGGAGGACATTATGAATTCAGTCTTCATTCACATTCTGCTATCAAAGCTAGATGCAGACACAAAACTGCATTACGATGAAAAGCAGTTATTCGAGACTCTTCCTTCTTGGGACAACTGTTGCAAGATTCTCACTCACAGATGCCAATTTTTAGAAAGCCGTGCTAAGGATCCGAAAGTTGGAGAGTCGCAGGATAAAAATCAAAGGTCGAAATCGCAACTGTCAAAATCATTCGTGACAACAAACTGCAAATGCGAATATTGTAATTCGGGAGAACACTATATCTCTAATTGCTCAACGTTCGCTGCTTTGGTTCTTAGTCAACGTAAAGAGTGGGTTAAGAAGCATGCTCTGTGCTTTAACTGCCTCAGGAAATCACACAGCCAAAGACAATGTTCGTCTAAATCTCGTTGCAAAGTTTGTCGTGCAACTCATCATACTTTACTGCATAATTTCAACCAGGACATGATGGCAGGAGCTGAAATTCGACCCGTGACTCCAAGTGTTCAGCAATCAAATCAATCGTCTTTCCCAACGGTCTCGATGGTGGTACGAGCTGCCAAACGAGGCATTCTTCCCACAGCTATCGTTCAAGTCAGGGACAGGTTCGGCGAATACCATTTACTTCGCGCCATGTTGGATTCTTGTTCGGAAGTAAACCTCATAACAGAAGAAGCTGCAAAGCGCTTGCAGTTGGAGAAATGTCGAGTCTCTCAAGCCGTGAGCGGCATCTCAGATGCCATTCAAAATATCAATTACAACGTATCGACAACATTAAAATCGCGCATGTCTGACTTTCAATGGACATCAACGTTTGCAGTCATCAAGTCCATTTGCTCTCAGTGGAAGTTTCCGAAGGGAATTGTTCTAGCTGACCCTTTATTCTACGAATCGAATAAAATTAACATTCTCATCAACACCGAAGGGTTTTTCGACGCTATTCGTATTGGTAAACATTCGTTAGGTCCGAATCAACCATGCTTATTGAATACAGCGTTCGGCTGGACAGTAGGTGGGAACATAACGAACCCTCAACCAATTGTTCAAAATTACCGATGTCATTTAACACAAGACTTACCAGTGCTCGAGGAAATCTTAGAGCGATTCTGGAAAGTGGAAGAGTTACTGAATCCCCCACCCAAGTTCAACGCAGAAGAACAGGATTGCGAAGATCATTTTATAAACAATGTTATCAAATGTGACGATGGTCGAGTTCAAGTGCGTCTGCCTTTCCGAGAGTCAAGCACAAGTCTAGGCAAATCATATAACACTGCATACAATCGAATCATCATGCTCGAGCGAAGGCTGAACCGTGATGAGAGCCTCAAAGAGGCATATGCTGATTTCATAAATGAATATATCTTATAAAAAAACCTCTTTACGAGGTAAAAGTCTAGTGACGAAAACATTTTCATGCCCCAAAATTTCTGATATCCAATTTTGTGACGAAAAATATTAAATTTTACACATGAATTATTAAACAAAAATGTTTGTCACTGGCACTGCGCTAAAAAATACTATTTATTAGGTATGAAAAATTAAGCGCAATGTGCCCAGTGACAAAAATTTTTGTTTAATAATTCATGTGTAAAATTTAATATTTTTCGTCACAAAATTGGATATCAGAAATGTTGGGGCATGAAAATGTTTTCGTCACTAGACTTTTACCTCGTAAAGAGGTTTTTTTATAAGATATCAGAAGTTTTTTAATAAGACATTGGAAATTTTGACAATTGATATATTTTTTGACAGTGTAACTTTGTCAATCGGTGTTTATTGTTTGTACAAGCAAAAGCAAACTGTCTGGCAACACTGGTTTCCTTCATAGTTTAATTCATATGAATAAATTAAAGCCCACATTGTTGTAAGACAAAACTGAACTGTCTGGCAGCACTGGTTATTATCGCTTCACATAAATATTTTATTTACATACGCTTCTGGCATTGTTACTTTGCCAGAAGATTTTAAATATGCACACAGACAGATCGACTACAGCGATTCTTTATTTTGCAGCTAAGATTTCTGCCAACACCTTTTTTAAATTGAAAAACAAAAAAAAAAAACATTAGTGGATCATATACTAACAAATTAATTGCATTTAAAAATAAAAACATAAAAAAGTTTCGTCCGTGCCTGAATTCGAACCCGGAACCCGAGCTGAGAATTCATGCAAAAATCGGGCGCTCTACACTTTGCGCCACTGGCGATCTTTAAGAACGACTGTCTAATAATAGATTTCATTGTTACTGGACTGTTAGTCAAATGTAATTGCCGCTGCTGTTCTATTTTAATTCAAAGTAAAACGTATATATTCAGTTAATAGGTTATATCTTCCAAACCAATCAATAAAAATTTATGCATGATAATCATCTACTAACAAATTAATTGCATTTAAAATTAAAAAAATAAAAAAGTTTCGTCCGTGCCTGAATTCGAACCCGGAACCCGAGCTGAGAATTCATGCAAAAATCGGGCGCTTTACACTTTGCGCCACTGGCGATCTTTAAGAACGACTGTCTAATAATAGATTTCATTGTTACTGGACTGTTAGTCAAGTGTAATTGCCGCTGCTGTTCTATTTTAATTCAAAGTAAAACGTATATATTCAGTTAATAGGTTATATCTTCCAAACCAATCAATAAAAATTTATGCATGATGTATCAAAAAACGCGAAATATTAAAAGCTCAAACATATTCAAAATTAAAAAAAATCGCTAGCGGTGTTTTCTCGAAAACCGACAAAATGTGGAAAAAATTACCTTTTTTCACCTGTAGCTTTTTACCTGTGTACTTTAGAAAAAAAGTTTGAACATATGCTAAAAAGCCCTTCAAAGTACCTTTCCAACGACGTATAGATCATATCTGTAGCTTCTATGGTTTGGATGCTATGGGGGTTTTAAGTTTGGCGGTTTTTAGCGATTTCCCGCTAAGCTAGCGGTTTTTCGAAAAAGTCGTAGAACAAACGTTTCTATATTTTTGAACAGGAACAAGTCCTCATTCAAACATTTTAGCTAAATTAACGATTTGATCCAAACAAACAAACAGACAAACAGACAAACAGACTTTTCATCTCATTTTCGGAAAGCGACTAAAAATTTCAAAATTAATTATCTTTTGAACCAGTAGTCGGATTTTGATGATTGAGGTGTCATTCGACGCGTATTTTTATGAGAAATATTAAAAAATTAAAAATGTTGACCAAAAAGCTCCAGCGGCCCCATTAGCTCCAATCATTTAAAATGTGACCCTCCCACTTACACCTGTTTATCTCACAAACCAGGTGAGTTTTCAAAAGTCTTAGTATGCACATTTGTAAGTTAAAATTATACCTTTCGATCGGTATATAATTCGACCTGATCGGACAGTCAAAGCAAATTTTTCATTCTTCCTGTGTATATATGCTAGTCGCCTTCGCACCCTTCGTGCTGCTTTCGTCACTAGCGCGGACTGGCGTCCGCAGTGATATCGCTAGGACACATGACACCTATTTCATCAATAGATCAAAGTCTTCCTCACTTTTTCATACCACACCACTGTGTGCTGAGACCCCAAAGTTTAACAACAAAGTTGCGAGTCGTGTTCGATGGCTCAGCTAAGTCATCTTCAGGAAAGTCATTAAACGATATTCTAATGACTGGTCCGACTATTCAGCAGGATTTGATTACAACATTACTAGCCTTTCGATTACACAAATTCGTTCTTACAGGTGACATTGTCAAAATGTATCGCCAATTTATGATTGATCCCCGCGATAGACAATTCCAACTCATCTTATGGAGAGAGAACTAAACAGATGCTGTTCAAACATATGAGCTAAATACGGTAACATATGGCCTGTCGTCAGCACCGTTCCTAGCAATTCGCTGTCTTTATTATATTGCTAGCTTGTACGAGTCTGAGTTTCCTGTCGGCGCTTCGGTTCTTCGAACTGATTTCTACGTAGATGATCTTCTCACTGGAGCGGATTCCATTGAAGACTTGAAAGATAAAAAGGATCAGATCATTGGGCTAGTGAAAAAGGCGAATTTACGAATGACAAAGTTTCAAAGCAACTCGACAGAACTCATTGCATCGTCGGATTGTGAAGTACCCATTAAACTGGAAGAAGAAGGTGCAACGAAAGCACTTGGTCTATCGTGGATACCTAGGCAAGATCAGCTGGCGTATCAATTTCACATTAAACAATCAGACCCAGTCACAAAGCGGTTTGTATTGTCAACAATCGCAAGAATGTATGACGTTCTAGGACTCATGAGTCCAATCATTATTCGATGCAAAATCCTCTTGCAGGATTTGCATCTACTGAAACTTAGCTGGGACGAACCGTTGCCAGAAAATCTATCACAAGTTTGGAGAACTCTTGCAAATGATCTCCAAAAGACTTCATTGTTAAAGATTCCACGTTTTGTAAACACTTCCCTCGCAGTCAAGGGAGAAATACATGGATTCGCAGACGCCTCAGAGCGAGCATATGGTTGCTGTGTATACGTTCGTGTACAAGTCAATTCAACAATTAAAAAAGCCTCTTAGTAGCGAAATCCAAAGTAGCACCTGTTAAGGTCATATCGCTGCCTAAGCTCGAATTATGCGCAGCAGTTTTACTCAATAAAACTTTTCGCAAATTTCAGAAGAAACTTACTCCATACTACAGTACCATCAACTTTTGGACCGATTCGAAAATAGTCCTTCAATGGATAGGGATGCACACTTCTAAGCTCAACTGCTTCGTGGCGAATCGCATAGCTGAACTTCATGAGCATTGTAACGACGTACAATGGCGCCACGTTCCATCTTCACAGAACCCAGCGGACATAGTCTCAAGAGGTTGCAACACAACTGATCTCCAAACCAGTATGTGGTTTTCAGGGCCGGAGTTTCTGAAAAGTCATCCGAAGATTGGCCACGTTTGACTGAACCGCTGCCATCCCCAATCGAAGTTCGCAATCGAACATCGATGATCTGCACCAAACAACCAGCAGGAAATTCTGAAGTGCTCGTGGTTTGCAGAGACTCTTCAAACCTCAGTGCAGGATCTAAGTGCGACCAAGCATCAACAGTCGAATCACAAAAGGATGCATTAATCGATAACTCAAAGTCGATAATCAACCAAATAATCGAAAAGTCATCATCACATATAAAAACGCTACGAATTCTTTCATACGTGTATCGGATGTATAACCATGTCATGCCAAATCGTCTGCTCAAGGTTCACGAAGTTGTACATATACAGGCATCAGAGCTAAATGTGACGTTCTGGCGAATAGTAGGGCACATACAGCAGTCAGCGTTCACTGAAGAAATTAGGCTGCTAGCCAATAACAAATCTCTTAAGCCCGGCATGCAAAATCTTGCACCATTTTTGCATGAAATGCAGCTTGTGGATCGTGTTAGTGTGAAGGTGATTAGAGTAGGTGGAAGGCTAGCCAGGTCAGAGCTGCCTTTTGATGCCAAATTTCCAGCTATTGTACCAATATCACATCGTTTTATATATATTTATCTCGAATTTCTACATCGGCAACACTTGCACGCCAACTCAAAGGTTTTAATATCCTTATTGAGAGAAAGACTGTGGGTCATGAACGCCAGACGTTTGACCAGAAAAGTCGTCCGCAACTGCGTCATGTGTTTTCGCTATAAACCCCGTTTAATGCAGCAGTTGATGGGAGATCTTCCCGCAGATCGGCTGCATGGTGAGCGACCTTTTCTAGTGACCGGTGTAGACTTTTGCGGTCCGTTCATGACCACCTACAGGATCCGAAGAAAATCACCCTACAAAACCTATGCTGCAGTGTTTGTGTGTTTCGCCACGAAGGCAACACATATCGAACTAGTCTCCGAATTGTCAACTAACGCCTTTTTATTATGTCTTCGAAGGTTTATTGCTCGGCGTGGAATTCCGTTAAAGATCTACTGCGACAACGGAAAGAACTTTGTAGGCGCAGCAGCTCGATTGGCAGAACTCAACCGAGAAGCATTAAACTCACAGGCCATCGAGATCATCAAGGCTTACTGTGCACACAAGGGACTCGAGTTCTCATTCATACCTCCTAGAGCGCCACATTTCGGTGGTCTCTGGGAAGCGGCAGTGAAGTCTGCGAAAACACTGTTGTTGAAAAATATGGCCGAAGCGAATCTCACCTACGAAGAGCTTCAGACGATCCTCACTGAAGTTGAAGCAATCCTAAACTCAAGGCCGATCGCTCCACAGTCAGATGATCCCAACGATGGCTCTGCTCTGACTCCTGCTCACTTGCTGATTGGGTCTTCATTACTTTCGGCTCCAGAGGAATCCTTGTACAAAGCAGATGCATCGACGCAACTGCGCTATTTGGATCGTTGGCAGAAGGTGACGTTTTTGAAGCAGCAATTTTGGGATTTGTGGCACCGCGACTATATTCACACGCTTCAACGAAGATCAAAGTGGACAGCAGCTCAGCCTAATATTCAAGCAGGCCAACTCGTTATCATTCATGAAGATAACACACCACCGCAACAATGGAACCTGGCTCGTGTAACATCAGCGATCCCAGGAAAGGATGGAAAGGTCAGAGTGGTTGATCTGAGAACCACTAAAGGCATCCTGCGACGCCCCATTCATAAGATCGCACCTCTTCCAGTCGACTAACTTGAAAGGACCGTGGATTCTTTCAACAGGGGGAGGATGTCTGAGCAACGCAGTATTTCTACAAGAATAATATCAGTATTTATATTTCAATTAAACATCAAATATGTTGTTAGTATTTTGAAGCCTATCTGGCAACATAGAATTGTAATATTTTATTTATATGCATCTCTGGTCACTCTGTACTGACCAAGATGGCGCGTTTTGACATACGAAGAAAAAACTTAAGCTACGAAAGCAAGAAATAAATAAACTTGGAAAAAACTGAAAAGAGGTGAAATTGGCAAGGCGGGTCAATTCCAAAATCCAGAGCAGGGTCTGGAAACAGTATGTTCTGCAAACTTGTAGCCTGAACTATTTTAAGCAACTTTGCTGAAGAAAGTTAACCGAAAAAACCAATACCGTACAAGCTACAGGCTGAACTTGTCAAAAAAATTTCGCGAAAAATTTTGTATGAAACCATCATTGTAACTTAAAAAACTAATGATGCAGTTCGATTCGTAGGACCCGAAATAGGGGGAAACCGTTGAGTTTGGTCATGTCTTTTTTTTTGACTTGCACAGTGTAATTATTAGTGTTAAGGAGGTGTGTCCTGATACATGGTGAAATTCATTGTTTCTTAACCTTATCAAGTTTTGGTTCATCTTATAATTTCTTAATATTATTAATGATGAATTGCCAATGTTTTTTGACAATTGTACGCGGGCACTAATTACCAAGAATGAACAATAAGCTTCGCCAGATCATCAACAAAAGTTATGTACAATGCAAAAACGCGGGAAAAATATGCTAGTGTATATGTATGTGTAGGTGTATGCGTATACATTGCAATCACAGCTGGAACCAGTACACGACAAGCCTGCTCATCTAGTTCATACTGTACCGATAGTTATATCGATAAACGGATTAGGCTGCCACACGGGCGACTCCATCCTTGCCAGGGACCAGATGCAATACCCTGCCAAGCGGCCAGCGCATGGGAGGCAGGTGTTCGTCCATCACGAGTACCATGTCATTAACGCACAAAGATTGCGTTGGAGAGCGCCACTTAGTTCGCTGCTGCAGAAGAGTCAAGTATTCTTCACGCCACCGTGCCCAGAACACCTGTTGCAGTTGCGACACACGATGCTATCCATCTAGTCGGTTGTAGTTCAGCTTGGACAGATCAGGCTCGATGATACAACTTGGGGGACCACCGAACAGTAAATGCGCAGGAGTCAGGACATCTAGAACTGCTTGGTTTTTTGAAAGTGCAAGTAATGGGCGAGAATTAACAACTGTACAGATTTGGCAGACGAGGGTGCGCAGTTCAGCGGCAAACAGAACGATAAAAATGGTGCTTGGCCAACTTCACAGCCGCCTCCCATAATCCACCAAAGTGCGGAGAGCGAGGAGGAATGAACTTCCAATCGATATCATCGGCGAGGTAAAACTGCTTCACTGCTTTCAGGTGGGAGTCGCTTAGCATCAACGTTTTTAGCTCAAGCAACTCATTCTTGGCCCCAACAAAATTCGTTGCATTGTGGGACCACATCTGACTGGGCTTCCCGCGAGTAGCAATGAAACGTTTTAACGCGCTCAGAAACGCCGCCGTCGATAGATCCTTAACCAGCTCCAGGTGCACTGCCTTGCTTGTGAAGCAGATAAACACGCTGACATAGCATTTCAGGGGCGCTCGCGTTCGAACCTCCGACTTATAGAAAAATGGCCCACAATAGCCGACTCCAGTGACCGTAAACGCTCGAACCGCTTCCAGACGCTCCTTTGGAAGACTTGACATCAATGGTTCCACAAAGCTTGGCCTCGCTCGGAAGCACGTCACACATCCTCTTATCGCCTTGGTTACCATTCTTAATCCGCCAATTGGCCAATACTGAAGTCGAATCTTGGCCAGAAGTGCACGGGGTCCGATGTGAAGATTCCGTTGATGAAACTGCACGATGAGTGCTTGTGTGGTTGCATGACGCTGAGGCAGAATAATGGGATGCTGGCCATCATAATCCAAAGACGAATTGCAAAGCCGTCCACCAACACGAAGCAGTCCACACTCATCCAAAAAGGGAGCCTAAGCAGCAATAGAGCTTGACTTTCTCACATTCCCGTGAGACCGGACCTCTTTCATGTCGTCCCAAAGGTTTGTCATTTGCACAAGACGCAGAAGAATGCGAGTGCCATGATGAACATCAAAGACAGTTTATTCAGGATTCCTTATTCGCTTGATGAATTTGTAGACATAGCCAAATGTGCGCTGCATGGACCCAAATGAATTTGTGTGATAACATCCACGAGTGAGGTCTGCATGTGGAGATGTCACGATGAGTGCGCTCTTCCTCAATTCAATTGTAGGCTTTTCGGGAATGCGGGGCGCAGGCCAGCTTGGACGATCATCCACAAGATATGGCGGGCCATGGAACCAGAGATCGGATTGTGATCGGAAATGCACACTTAGAGATAATGTCAGCGGGATTCCTATCGGTTGGAACATGATGCCATTGCATGCCGAGGGTCAACTCCTGTATTGCAGACACTCTGTTCGCAACGAAAACATTAAATTTGAAGGGCTCATCTCTAATCCGGGATAGAACCACTGACGAATCGCACCAGCAATAAAACTGGCTGAAGAAGATTCCGGTACGCTTGATTTCATACATCAGGCTTGCCAATAGCTTCGCTCCACAAAGTTTCAACTTCGGAACGGACAACGTCTTCAAAGGCGCAACTCGCGACTTGGAGTACAGGAGTCTACTTGTGACAGACTGACCTCTGGTGACCACGTAGACGCAAGCACCATAAGCCTCCAAACTGGCATCGCAAAATCCATGAATCTCCACCTCAGCATCTGCGATGAGCACTACTCTGGGAAACGAGACGTGTAGAATGTTCTGGAAACAACTGCATAACTCCTTCCATGCCGTGTCACGTACTAGAGGCAAACTTTCATCCCAAGTCAGTTGATCCTTGCAGAGCTGCTGAAGAAAAATCTTTGCTTTAGTTATGACTGGGCCTAATAGTCCAAGCGGGTCATAAAATCGGGCAACAATAGACAGAACTGAGCGTCTCGACGGCTTAACTCTAGAGTCTAAAACAGACAACGAAAACAAAAGCGTATCTACTGCAGGGTCCCATACAAGGCCAAGGGCTTTGGTGACATTGCTTTCATCATCGAACTTCAAAAACTGTTCTCTGTTTTCAGCAGCTACTCCATCTAGGACCTTCTCGTGACTCGAACACCATTTGCGAAGCTTGAACTGGATACGGGCGAATATAGCGCAAGTCTGATCCATCTTTTGCCTGGCTTCTGCCACTGAGTTTGCTCCGGAGATAAAATCGTCAACGTAGAACTCCTGTTGTAGGGCCTTTGAGCCAATTGGATAAGCATCACGATCATCAGTGGCCAACTGGTGCATTGCGCGTACTGATTGAAATGATGCAGATTTGTTTCCATAAGTCACCGCATCCAATTTGAATACCTTTATGCCCTCCTCAGGCGAATCTCTCCACATAATGCATTGATACAAGCTATCAGGCATGGCAACTCGAACACAGCGGTACATCTTGCAAATGTCAGCTGTTAGCGCTACAGGATATAAAGCAGCTTTAACTGTATGATTGGGCCGGCCATCGACACGTCGTTAAGAGAGTATCCTGAATCGGTCGACGCAGAGCCATTAAACACCACACGCAACTTTGTTGTGGTGCTGTCCTCCTTCAAGACGCAATGGTGAGGAAGAAAATACTTGCAGCAATCTATGGACTCAGGAGCAACTTGCGATAGATCCAGAAACTCTTTGATGAAAGCTGAATACTGCTCTTTTAGATGCGCATGACGGCCCAATTTACGTTCAATGCTGAGGAAACGACGATATGCCTGGTCATAGGAGTCGCCTAGAAGTTCTGCACTGTGCTTCAAGGGCAATCGAACCATTTATTCTCCAGACGGCAACCGAGAAAGGTTTTTTACAAATTGCTGCTCGCATTCCAATTCTTCTTTGCTGGCCTTTACCATGGGCTCTTCCAAACTCTCAATTTCCCAAAAACGTCGAACCATATCATCCAACCTGAAGTCCAGCTGAGCAGCCTCGCTGATAAGAGCACTGCCAGTAGACAACAACGAAGTGCTACGATGTTTCTCAAAACCTCCAGTCACGACCCAGCCAAGGCGCGTCTTTTGAAGCAGCGGCAATCCTGGCAACAGCATGATTTGCCCAACAGATAGCAACTCCAATTAAAAGATCCACTCGCTGTGGCTTGTTGAACGCTGGATCAGCCAGTGTAATGTTGGAGGGAATCTTCCAATCCGACGTGTCGATAGGCTAGGCTGACTATCGGTAATAATGGGGGCCACAAGGGCGTCAAATGTGGCTGATTACTCTGACGTTGACGACTTCATCTGAATTTTTACAACTAATCCGTCATTGGAAACGCTCGTGTCTCCGAGACCCGTGACGACGGCCGAAGATCTGGTTTTCTTTAAATGCAGCCTCTGTGCGAAACGAGAAGTTACCATGTGCAGCTGAGAACCAGAGTCCAGTAACGCTCTGTACGGAACCAAAGAGCTAGCGCTATTTCTCACCATGACCACCGCGGTGGCCAAAAGCACAACACCAGACTGAAGACCTTGGGCAGCAAGAGAAGTAGCAGAGTGATCTGTAGTCGACGAGGGAATACTGGCGGTAGACGATGTGCTTGGTGGTCCTAATGCCTGATAATCAGAAGAGGTAGCAAAATGCAACAGGCTGTGATGCTTTCCTCCACAGGTGCGACAATAACTGCTGTAACATGAACGAGTTTGATGCCCTTTCTTTAGGCAGTTGAAACATAGAGCCAGATTTTTCACCTCCTTATGGCGCAGAAATGGAGACAAATTTGCAAATCTACTGCATGAATAGATTCCGTGGCCGCGTTCATCACAGAAGCCACATCCACCTTGGCAAGTCTCGGCCACAAACGCCTTTCTTGTGTTAGATTTGCCCATATGAGAATTTGCTGACGTCGAACATTGTACGCTGTCCAGAAACTCAAAGAACTCATCAGCTGTCGGCACCTTGTCCGAGGAGCAAGCGTCATCCCACTTATTTTGGGCTTTCACGTCCAATTTCTGAAGGAGTGTTTGCACAATAAAACATCCTGAAATCTGCTCCGAATTGCCCAATGTCTTTAACGCACTCATATGCGAGTTGACCTTGTCAGAGAATTGCCGAAGTTGTGACGCCGACTCGTTGTCTACCCTCTTGAGCCCAAGAATCTCCTTTAAGTGTGCCTGGAAAACAATACGTTTGTTACTAAAGCGTTTATTAAGAATATTGAGAGCCACACGATAATTGGCACCGATAAAATCCAACGATTTAACCGCATCCAACGCAGGGCCACACAGACATGAGCGAAGATGCTGCAGCTTCTCAATGTTGGTCAATTCGGGATCCTTGTCAACGACAGACTCAAACATTGCGTAGAAATTGGCATATTCCGTATAGCCATCGGAGAATGTAGGCAGCTTGAGCTCGGGCAAACGCGATCTATTGGCCACTATCACGGTTTGATTAAGAGTGTCATCATAGTGCGCAAATGTCGAATGTGGCGGGGCATTTGACTGATGTTTTTGAATAATTACGCGCACACGAGCCTCGAGCTTAGCCATTAAATCGTCAAAGTTATCGCGCACTTTGCTGCCAATTTCGTCGAAGTCGAGTTCTTCTAACGTAATAAATGCACTTCTAGCTCGACAGGGTCTAGATCATTAAGCTTGTTTGTTGATAAATCACTTTCGAGATTTTTAGCGCGCTCAAACAATGCAGGCACTTTGCGTTTGAAAAAGGTCACCCTGTCTGCAATTCGCGCATCACCAGCGTCTGTGTTTGCCATGATGGCGCTTGGCAACAATGCAACGGCGAAGAAATGCAAGGAACAACAAAAGTCAGTAACCGCACAGCCGCTTATGTACAAGCGTATGTATATAAGAAGGCTGAGAATGACAACAACAACAACGAGCGAGAGCCTACTTGCGGTGCCTTTCCCAATATGACACACAATATGACAGTATGAAACTGTTGCTTTGCAACATACACACGCACATACATATGTATGTATGATTATGCACTTGATTTGTTTTCAGCGAACTCAGAACTTCACTGCATAATTGAATGTTATTTAGCCAATCTCGACGGGGCCTCCAAATGATGAATTGCCAATGTTTTTTGACAATTGTACGCGGGTACTATTTTCCAAGAATGACTACAACTTGGCTTTCAACAACAACGTTTATTTTGGCTAGATTGGTTTCACAATATGCGGCTGTGGCTTTGAACAATAAGCTTCGCCAGATCAACAACTAAAGTTATGTACAATGCAAAAACGCGGGAAAAATATGCTAGTGTATATGTAAGTGTATGTGTATGCGTATACAATGCAATCAAAGCTGGAACCAGTACACGACAAGCCTGCTCATCTAGTTCATACTGTGCTCATAGTTATATCGATAAACGGATTAGGCTGCTGCTGAATCCGACAATTAATTTTTTCTTCATTTTTTATTAGCTTATTCGATTTGTTATTTATTTATTTATGTGAAATATAATTTGCTAGTTTAAATAATGGTGCTGCTTGATGTTGAATGGCATCCGCTGTTGAAATTAGTTGTGCTATGTGTTCGGCTGCTACTTGTTGAAACTCGTTGCTGGATTTTTTCATCTACTCCTGGGTGAGTTACTTCTACTCGTCCAAGTGGCCATTTTGTCAGACTTGGGCTCTCGTATTTCCCTAGTACTGTCTGTCCGACTTCTAAATCTGATGACTATTTTTGCCATTTTCATCGTTTCGTCTTTCCATTTTCCCAAAGGTGTATTTTCTTTATCGACTGTAATTTCCAACGATCTGTTTACCTAATTTTATTATCGCTTTCAGTTTCTTTCATCTCCAACATCGGTCTTCCGATTAGAAAATGACCTGGAGTCAGAATGTCCTTGAATTCTTCTCTGTAGTCCATCGGATATAACGGCCGAGATTTCATTATAGCTTCAATTTGTGCTAGCCTCTCCTCGTACTTGAGTGTGCTGTCTCCAATTCCTCAGAAATGAGGACTTGCCGGCGGGATAAATTGGCATTTTATCCTTTCCTTTTTAGTTTACTTGGACTGCTGCTCTTTGACATCGTCTAAAGTAATTTTATCTCCGTTCTTTGGCTCCTTCATATGCTGATATTCCTTTACCTCCGCTTCCTGTTCCGATTTTTCCTGTTACACGCTTTCATTTTGCTTGAAGACCTTAAGTTGATCGATCGTTTTTAGCTGTTTTGGCTTGTTTTGTTCTGCTTTACCTAGCGGCCGTTTGAAACTGTGCGAGCTTGTTTTCGCTTCTCCTGGGTTTGCTTCTCGTTATTTTGCTCAACTTCGATTCTGCTTGCCATCTTTTTCCTGTTGCAGCTGCACCCGATCTGCTGAACTTTTTTGTGCGGGATGGGGAACAGATTGCACATTGTCTTCCTTGCTCAATATGTAATTTGATTGTGTGTGTTGTTCTGTTTTCTCTCCCATTGTATAATTTTTCATAAATTGAATATATCATATTCTTCGCTTACTATCTTTCAGTAATCTTGTTTACGAGTTTAGAAAACTTTTCATCTCCCTTGTTTCTTGGTAGATCTCTTCGTAGCAAATTCGCATCAATGGCGTTTCTTGTCTACGGGATTTCAGTTCTTCGAAGATTTCTATTAGAATTTCGGAGTCTTCTTTGAGCTCATCTTGATCGTTCTGGTTTTGTTTCAGACATTGTCCAGAAATGTTCAATGTTCTTTCCAATGAACATATTGCTCTGTTAAATTCTTCTATCCGCATCTCCTGTTCCGCTGTTTTCTTATATCTTATAAAAAAAACCTCTTTACGAGGTAAAAGTCTAGTGACGAAAACATTTTAATGCACCAAAATTTCTGATATCCAATTTTGTGACGAATAATATTAAGTTTAACTTAAAAATTTCTACAAAAAAATTTGTTTGTCACTCGGCACATTGCGCTAATTTCTTCATACCTAATAAATATATATTTTTTGCGCAGTGCCGAGTGACAAAAAAATTTTTTTGTAGTAATTTTTAAGTAAAACTTAATATTATTCGTCACAAAATTGGATATCAGAAATTTTGGTGCATTAAAATGTTTTCGTCACTAGACTTTTACCTCGTAAAGAGGTTTTTTTTATAAGATATCAGAAATTTTGGAGTAAGATATCAAAAGTTTTGAAAATTGCAATATATTTTGACGGTACAATTTTGTCAAAATCTAACAGAACTCTCAAGCTCTGGCTGCTACGACACGTTGTTGCTGCTGTCCTATTCCAATTCTAAGCAAAACGTATATATTCTGTTAACAGGTAATATCTTCCAAACAAATCGAAATTTTACAAACTACAATATATTGAAAATTAGAAAAAATCATTACTTGCGTTTTCACAAAAATCGCCTTAATGTGGGAAAAAATACCTTATTTCACCTGTTGCTGTTTACCTTTTATCTTAAAAAAACACTAAAGGTATTCCTAAGAGCCCTTTAAAATACATTTTCAACGATATATATATCACATCTGTAGCTTTTATCGTTTGGATGATATGGGGGTTCCAGTTTTAGCGGTTTTTAGTGATTTCCCGCTAAACTAGCTATTTATCGAAAAAGTCGAAAAACAAAAGTTTCTATATTTTTGATTATAAAATGATTAATCTGCCGCAAAAAGAATTGACCACTTGCAAGCAGTATCTTTCCACATGCACTGCAAGCAGTGTACATACTGCATATGTACATGCAGTAGTGTAAAGGTGTAAGGTATATTCAGTTAATAGGTAATATCTTGCCCAAACGAATTTTGACAGATATGTGTTATATGTCAAAAAACGCGTAATTGAATTCTCTACAACATGCAGTATATTTAAAAGTGATTTGATGTGTAGATTTTTCTTAAATCGCCAAAATGTGGAAATAAATACCTAATTTCACCTGTATCTGTTTACCTTTTTACTTAAAAAAAAAACTTTGAAGGTATGCCTAAAAGCCCTTCAACACGCCTTTCCAACGACATATAGAACAGATCTGTAGCTCCCATCGTTTGGATGCTATGGGGGTTTCAATTTTAGCGGTTTTTAGCGATTTCCCGCTAAACTAGCGATTTTTCGAAAAAGTCGTAGAACAAACGTTTCTAGATTTTTTATGGGGAACAAGTCCTCATTCAAACTTTTAAGCTAAATCAACGCTTTGATCTATACAAACAAACAAACAAACAAACAAACAAACAAACAAACAGACTGACTTTTCATCTCGTTTTGAAAAGGGCACCAAAAATTTCGAAATTAATTATCTTCTGAACCAGTGGTCGGATTTTGATGATCAAGGTGTCATTCGACGCGTATTTTTGATAAGTATAGTGAAAAATTATAAAAAAAATCTAAAAGGCTCCAACGGCCCCATTTGCTCCAATCATTTAAATTTTGTCCCTCCCACTTACACCTGTTTATCTCACGAACCATGTAAGTTTTCAAAAGTCTTAGTATGCACATTTTTAAGTTAGATTGATACCTTTCGATCGGTATATAATTTGACCCGATCGGACAGTCATAGCAAATTTTCCATTCTTCCTGTGTATATATGCTAGTCGCCTTTCGCACCCTTCGTGCTGCTTTCGTCACTAGCGCGGACTGCCGTCCGCAGTGATAATTGTGACATTATTTCATTTAGTATGGCATCAGTTCTCGCAAAGGCTCCATTCATAAAATAATCTTCTGCCCAAACGGATAAATTTTCCTGTCGAATCTTATCTTGTTTCTTGAACAATTCCCATTGTTCTTGAACTTTTGTTGCCCAATCCAAGCTTGGGCATTTGTCCCGGCCCAGCTTTTCAATTGTACACGAGTATATATGGCATATTGACTAGCCTCCACAGCATTAAGCTGATCCCGAGTATACACCATTTTGAATTATTTTATTTTGTTTTTATTTCATTTCTATTTACATTTAGCAACTCTTGGTGCCTATTTTCTCATTTTGCCGCACGTTACAATAATACTCTGCTTTGGGTTTCGTTTACCACTTCTCTTTTTGTTGTTGCGCCGTTTATCTTGGGTTATCATCCCTGATCCACGCAGCTCTTTACTGCGTCATCCAGTCCAGTGATACCCACGTCGCTTCTTTTTTTGCTGATCAGCTCTGATCCCACGCGTCTCTTTTTTTTGCTTCGACCAGTCGCTGATTCCCGCCGTTAAAGAAAAATGTTTCTTGTATTGCGCCGTTTATCTTGGGTTATCAACCCTGATCCGCGCAGCTCTTTACTGCAACGTCCAGTCGCTGATCCTTTCCGTTACAAAAGTTCCTCAGCTCCGACACCGCGCTGATCTTTTAACGCTTCGATGCCGATTCCCTCGCCGCTCTTTTTTCAGCGCCGCTTGTTGTTTGAAGCTCCACCGCCGTTCGTCCAGTACCAGTATTTTTTTTATTTTATTATCCCTAACTTTGCCAGGATGCACGATAGGTGCGAACAATGAACTTGATCTCCGCGATACCGATTAAAGTATCTGCTACAGCTGGCAGTCACTGAGCTAAATTGCTCGAAGGACCATATGCATGCAAAGGTATTAAGTCTTTGTCGCAAAGTTAATTGCTGACTAAGAATCTCAATGGTTTCGCACGCGGGCCAATCCCTAACTAAAACACTCGAGTTGAATTTAAGAATTGACCTCGTTTATTGAGTTGTATCCGTTTTTAAAGGATTTCTTATGTACTAATAAAAAAATTTATGACAAGTAATATTAAATTGTACTTATAAATAATTAAAAAAGAAAAGTTTTTGTCACTCGGCACTGCGCAAAAAATATATATTTATTAGGTATGAAGAAATTAGCGCAATGTGCCTAGTGACAACAATTTTTTTTTCAGTAATTTATAAGTAATAGTTAATATTATTCGTCCCAAAGTTGGATATCAGAAATTTTGGCGGATTAAAATGTTTTCGTCACTTGACTTTTACTTCGTAAAGAGGTTTTTTTTTATATGATATCAGAAATTTTGAAAATTGCAATATTTTTTGAAGGTACAACTTTGTCAAAACGTGTTTTTTGTTTGTACAAGCAAAAAAAAACTGTCTGGCAACACTAGTTCCTTTTACAAACATACATGCAAAGCGCAAAAGCTAACAGCACTATCAAGCTCTGGCTGCTACGACACTTTGTTGCTGCTGTCCTATTCCAATTCTTAGTAAAACTTATATATTCAGTTAACAAGTAAAATCTTCCAAACACATCGGTTACATTTTTTGTGTCATATCACTGCGGACGGCAGTCCGCGCTAGTGACGAAAGCAGCACGAAGGGTGCGAAAGGCGATTAGCATATATACACAGGAAGAATGGAAAATTTGCTATGACTGTCCGATCGAGTCGAGTTATATACCGATCGAAAGGTATCAATTTAACTTACAAATGTGCATACTTAAACTTTTGAATACTCAATTGGTTCGTGAGATAAACAGGTGTAAGTGGGAGGGGCAAAGTTTAAATGATTGGAGCAAATGGGGCCGTTGGAGCCTTTCTTAATTTTTTACTATTCTAATCAAAAATACGCGTCGAATGACACCTCGATCCTCAAAATCCGACCACTAGTTCAAAAGATAATTAATTTTGAAAATTTTAGCGGCCTTCCGAAAATGAAATGAAAAGTCAGTATGTCTGTTTGTTTGTCTGTTTGTTTGGATCAAATCGCTAATTTAGCTTAAAAGTTTGAATGAGGACTTGTTCCCGCTCAAAAATCTAGAAACGTTTGTTCTACGACTTTTTCGAAAAATCGCTAGTTTAGCGGGAAATCGCTAAAAACCGCTAAAATTGAAACCCCCATAGCATCCAAACGATAGAAGCTACAGATGTGATATATACATCGATGAAAAGGTATTTTGAAGGGCTTTTAGGCATACCTTCAAAGTTTTTTTTTAGGTAAAAAGGTAAACATCTACAGGTGAAATAAGGTATTTTTTCCCACATTTTAGCGATTTAAGAAAAATCTGCACATGAAATCATCAAAAAATATGTTATATGTTGTAAGAAATTTTATTCCGCGTTTTTTGAAATATAAAACACATATATGTCAAAATTCGTTTGGGCAAGATATTACCTATTAACTGAATATACCTTTTACCTTTACACTACTACATGTACATATGCAGTATGTACACTGCTTGCAGCGTAATGCGGAAATAAACTGCTTGCAAGTGGTGAATTCTTTTTGCGGCATATAAATCATTTTATAATCAAAATATAGAAACGTTTACTCTACGACTTTTTCGAAAAATCGCTAGTTTAGCGGGAAACCGCTAAAAACCGCTAAAATTTAAACCCCCATAGCATCCAAACGATAAAAGCTACAGATGTGATCTATATATCGTTGAAAAGGTATTTCAAAGGGCTCTTAGGCATACTTTGAACTTTTTGAAGTAAAAAGGTAAACAGCTACAAGTGAAATAAAGTTTTTTTTTCCCACAAAATTTTTTTTTAGTAATTTATAAGTAAACCTTAATATTAAACCCACAAATTTTTTTTTTAGTAATTTATAAGTAAACCTTAATATTATTCGTCACAAAATTGGATATCAGAAATTTTGGAGCATGAAAATGATTTCGTCACTAGACTTTTACCTCGTAAAGAGGTATTTTTATATAAGATTTCAAAAAAACGCCAAATTTTACATACTACAATATATTGCAAATTAGAAAAAATCGTTTAAAAATCTAAATCAAATCTAAACTTTAAGGGTATTCCTAAGAAATTCCTTTGAAATACCTTTTCAACGATATATAGATCACACCTGTAGCTTCTATCGTTTGGATGCTATGGCGGTTTTTTAGCGATTTCCCGCTAAACTAGCGATTTTTTGAAAAAGTCGTAGAACAAAAGTTTCTAGAATTTTGATCGGGAACAAGTCCTCATTCAAACTTTTAAGCTAAATCAACGATTTGATCCAAGCAAACAAACAAACAGACATACTTTCATCTCATTTTTGGAAGGCTACCAAAAATTTCAAAATTAAATATCTTTTGATCAAGTATTCGGATTTTGATGATTGAGGTGTTATTCGACGTGTATTTTTGATTGGAATACTAAAAACTTAAAAAAATAATGAAAAAGGTTTCAACGGCCCCATTTGCTCCAATAATTTAAATTTTTCCCCTCCCACTTACACCTATTTATCTCACGAACCAGGTTAGTTTTCAAAAGACTTAGTATGCACATTTTAAGCTAAATTTATACCTTTCGATTGGTATATAACTTAACCTGATCGGACAGTCAGAGCAAATTTTTCATTCTTCCTGTGTATATATGCTAGACGCCTTCGCACTCTTCGTGGTGCTTTCGTCACTAGCGCGGACTGCCGTCCGTAGTGATGTACTTATTTAGATAGAGTCGACAGTTGTTTTATATTATGTTGTTTCTCTTTTACTCATTGTCTAGTCTGATCTTATCTTATGTATTTACTATCTGACACATAACTTTTACTCCTTCTTACTCCTTGTGCTCTACATCCTTCTCTACTCCCGCATGCATGCATGCTGGCTTATCTAATTTTGATCTTGCTATTGCTGAGTGCCGGGATTTCGACCCGTGTGTTAATTCTATGCCATCGTGACCCTTTTGTGTCACTTGAGTGTCGCACATGTGGCGTCGCATTCCGAGGGCTGCTCCAAAGTATGTTTATTTATGAACACCAGCCTAAAACATCTTTTTTTTTTTATTAAAAGTCGTCAGCACTGGTTAGATGTATGCTGACTTTTTTACATCCTGGACATATTTAATACACCACCTTTGCATTTATAAAACTTATTTTACTAAAATTTTTAATAAGACGTTAAATAAATAATAAATTCTTTCGTAAGAAAGTTGAAATGAAACGAAAAGCGTTTTAATTGAAGAATATACGGGATTAAAAGAAGAATTTTTGCTATTAAAATGTGTAAGCCTGAAATTAAGAATTTTAATGATAGATTTTTTTAAGCCTTTATTTAAGAATACTCGGGGTTGAATTTTTATATCCTTATTTTTAGTGCATTTGGGATTGCATTTTTTGCCTGAGTTTAAGAATTTCAGGATTGAATTCGTGATTGAAAAAATCAAGTATTTCATACTTGGTTTAAGAAAGAGTCAGTAAATAAATATTATTTTTGAACAACAAAAAACGGTAGACTGTTATTTGCAAGCTCGGCTTAATATTGTTCGTCACAATATTGAATGTCAGAAATTTTGGGGCATAAAAATGTTTTCATTAATAGACTTTTACCTCATTTCGCTCATATTAAAACATGTTTTTAATTAAGTATAATATCCAGTTGTTGAAAATAGTTTGCTCGCTCAAAATGTTTAATATTTTGATGTCTGGCTTCCAAACTTCAGTGTGACAGGGGAATATACTAACGCAGGTTTCTTCTATGCCTCTGCCACGCTCTCCCACGCACTTTTTATAAAAATGGCATCGAACTGCTTCTTATCGGTTAGATCCCACAGGATCGGTCTCTGTTGCACCTTTTTTATTAGCTTGATTCGCTCTTTATTATCAAAGAGCTCAATGCGGCTCTTGTTTTGTTGCTTACTTGGCTCAATTGCTGCTCAAAATTATTTCGACTAGTCGAAACACTGAACGAATCGATGTTTTGAAAGGTAAAAAAAAAACCTGCCAGCTGTCATCAAACAGTGTTGTAAAACACCCGAACATTTTTTGAGCTGTCAAAATTTGGAAACTGGATACAAGGGTTTAGAAAAAGCCTTAAGGCTAAATCGCAAAATCGCAAAATCGCTTTAGCCAACGTGTTTTTTTATTGCGCTGCGCATTTGTTTATTTTTCCCTGTTTAAATCTGTTTTTTTATTCATAATTGTTGTGAAATAAGATTCAGTGGCTTTCTTGTTACATCGGTTGTGTTTAAAGAAAGTTTAAACTTGATATATAAATAAAATTTCATTAAATTGTGTTTGAATACAACAACAAATTGCAGCCCAAACAATCTGTTTGTTTGTGCATTTTACATTGCCGCCTGCTGATATTTTGTTTTTGTATTATCACTTTGTGCTTGTGCATCGCGTTCTTTCGCGTTCTAGCGTCGCTCTCATCGTGTTCTCTTTATTCTTTTCCCCTCAGCGTGCTCTCTAAGCTCTGTTGTTGGCACGGTTGCCACTTAAAAAAATCATATTGAACCAAAATAAAAAAAAAAATTAGCCAAATTCACTAAAAAAGAGCCAAACAAAATTTTTTAGCTCGTATTATTTTTACATTTAATTAAACAAAAAGAATTTTTTTCCCAAACACATAATAATTCCAAAGTATTTCACATTTCAATCTTAGGGCCATTTTTTCAATTTTTTTTTGGCACTCTTTAAAGTTAATTCTACTAAAATTTTGAAATTTGTTCATGTAATGTTTGGCATCAATGGAAAGGTCTTTTGAATTCCTTTTGAATGATGCAATACCCATCAGGTACCCACTGAAAATTTCGAATTTTTGTAAACGTCTACTTTATCAACTTTTTTCCTCGATTTAAAAAAAAAATTTTCAGATGCAAAAAGTTTCTTCAAACAATTCTAATAGTGACCGCAATATTTTTTTTTTTTCAAATATCTCTTCACAAATATTTTTTGTAATGTTTTGAAAACTGCAAAAATGGCCTTTTTTCCTCATTTTCATGCAAAAAGTGACTATTTTGCAGTTTTCAAAAAAAAATGTATAATTTTACGTCAAAGTATATTTTCAATAGTTATCAAACATCATTGAAAAAATTGGCCTTAATCTAGTGACTATGTAATTAAATAAAAATAAACATATAGTTACTTCATCCTAAAACTATACAAAAACACTGATTCTGAACTGACGAAAAAAGAGCCAATTTAAACATAAAAGTACCATTGCGCCAACAGGAAAAAAATGAGCCAGTTTTGGCACAAAAACGCCAATTGTGGCAACCGTGGTTGTTGGTGTTGGTCGCGGTGTTCCGTTTTCCATTCGTTCTCTGTGGCTTAATTCCGTTGTGCTCTCGTTCTCTTGTTATTGTCTATTGTTGTGTGTGTTTTGTAAGTACAAACTCAGCATCTGTAGCAATTAACCCTAGTGTGCTTAATAATATAATTTTATTTTTTCATCTTTAATATTTTCCATTACCTCTGTATTCTTTTATCTTATAAAAAAAACCTCTTTACGAGGTAAAAGTCTAGTGACGAAATCATTTTCATGCTCCAAAATTTCTGATATCCAATTTTGTGACGAATAATATTAAGGTTTACTTATAAATTACTAAAAAAAAATTTTGTCACTCGGCACTGCGCAAAGAATAAATATTTATTAGGTATGAAGAAATTAGCGCAATGTGCCGAGTGACAAAATTTTTTTTTAGTAATTTATAAGTAAACCTTAATATTATTCGTCACAAAATTGGATATCAGAAATTTTGGAGCATGAAAATGATTTCGTCACTAGACTTTTACCTCGTAAAGAGGTTTTTTTTATAAGATATCAGAAATTTTGACATAAGATATCAGAAATTTTGAAAATTGCAATATTTGTTGACGGTACAACTTTGTCAAAAGGTGTTTATTGTTTGTACAATCAAAAACAAACTGTCTGGCAATACTAGTTCCTTTTACAAACATACGTGCAAAACAAGAAAAAATCATTACTGGGGCTTACTCAAAATCGCCAAAATGTGGGAAAAAAAAACTTTATTTCACCTGTAGCTGTTTACCTTTTTACTTCAAAAAGTTCAAAGTATGCCTAAGAGCCCTTTGAAATACCTTTTCAACGATATATAGATCACATCTGTAGCTTTTATCGTTTGGATGCTATGGGGGTTTAAATTTTAGCGGTTTTTAGCGGTTTCCCGCTAAACTAGCGATTTTTCGAAAAAGTCGTAGAGTAAACGTTTCTATATTTTGATTATAAAATGATTTATATGCCGCAAAAAGAATTCACCACTTGCAAGCAGTTTATTTCCGCATTACGCTGCAAGCAGTGTACATACTGCATATGTACATGTAGTAGTGTAAAGGTAAAAGGTATATTCAGTTAATAGGTATCTTGCCCAAACGAATTTTGACATATATGTGTTTTATATTTCAAAAAACGCGGAATAAAATTTCCTACAACATATAACATATTTTTTGATGATTTCATGTGCAGATTTTTCTTAAATCGCTAAAATGTGGGAAAAAATACCTTATTTCACCTGTAGATGTTTACCTTTTTACCTAAAAAAAAACTTTGAAGGTATGCCTAAAAGCCCTTCAAAATACCTTTTCATCGATGTATATATCACATCTGTAGCTTCTATCGTTTGGATGCTATGGTTTTTAGCGATTTCCCGCTAAACTAGCGATTTTTCGAAAAAGTCGTAGAACAAACGTTTCTAGATTTTTGAGCGGGAACAAGTCCTCATTCAAACTTTTAAGCTAAATTAGCGATTTGATCCAAACAAACAGACAAACAAACAGACATACTGACTTTTCATTTCATTTTCGGAAGGCCGCTAAAATTTTCAAAATTAATTATCTTTTGAACTAGTGGTCGGATTTTGAGGATCGAGGTGTCATTCGACGCGTATTTTTGATTAGAAGAGTAAAAAATTAAAAAAAAATTCAGAAAGGCTTCAACGGCCCCATTTGCTCCAATCATTTAAATTTTGCCCCTCCCACTTACACCTGTTTATCTCACGAACCAATTGAGTATTCAAAAGTCTAAGTATGCACATTTGTAAGTTAAATTGATACCTTTCGATCGGTATATAACTCGACTCGATCGGACAGTCATAGCAAATTTTCCATTCTTCCTGTGTATATATGCTAGTCGCCTTTCGCACCCTTCGTGCTGCTTTCGTCACTAGCGCGGACTGCCGTCCGCAATGATATTTTCTTCTATTATAATGGATGTCTGTTACAATAAAAATTGCCAGGTTCGAGGCAACGTTAAGACGTGTTTTGTTTGTTGCTTGCTGTGTGATAATATTTCACATGAAAAATGTGCTGGCCTAAACGGTCGAATTGTTGATTATATTCAAGCCAATTGTTGTAGAGATTTCGGCAATTTGAATTTGCAACGAATATTTGTTATTTACTTTAATTAATTTTGCGCCTAGGTGGTAACCTCATTTAATGTATGCGTATCGAACATTTGAAGTTATCGATATTTAGATAGGTTCAAGATCGAAAAGAATTATTATCGACATATGAAAGGGTAGAACGCAACGAAGCGTAAGTAATTTGGAAAATAATTGAAATAATTTTAAGTTTAACTTTGTACTTTCTAACAACTTAGGAGATAAAACCCGCTGCACCGTTGTGCAACCGCAAGAGTCACCATTTTATTAATCATTACTAACATTAAGTTGAACGGAGTGTGTTTGATTTTGGAGGGACTGGCTGTTGTCGGTGTTTTGTCCGCATAGTTCACCCGAACGAATTAATATCTTTTATCTCGCTTCTATCTTGGCGTTCCCCGACGGGAAGCGATCAAGGCTTGCATTAGATTTGTGCAAAGAAGCAAACGGAGGGAAATTGGAGTAAGCATATTCTGGAGTGACGCTGCGTTGACGTGTATGTTTCTGTACGTACTTGTATGTATGCGTGTGTATGTATTCGGTATTGCGCAGGGACGCCGATTACACAGAATTGTGAAATCGTTCTGGGAAAAAACTGGTAAGTGCCTTTTAGACTTTGGTTTGGTTGTTTTTTGGTTGTCGATACGATGGGTCGACGAAGAAAAGGAATAAGCGAGCCAAATGAACAGGCTAAAAATGAAGATGTTCAGGGTGCAGACAGCACCATTACGAATGTGAGATCCACTGCAACTGACGCAACATCTCAAGGATTGATAGAAATGATGCGCATTATGCAGCAGCATCAGCACACCAATATGACGCAAATGCAGGCTTTCCAAATGGAAATTCTGTGAATGAACGAGATCCAAATGGAAAAAACGAACATATTGATCGAGGCTCTGTCATCGAAACCAGTCACTGCTAATCGTGCATGTGAGAGTGAGGTTAGTGCAGGCTCATCAATAAACACGAACGAAAAAAAAACCTTTGAGCCTTTGAGCGAACCTATTCAGCGGAATTTGGGACCAAAGCTTTATGATCTGCCGGAATTCGACGGGTCACCTGAAGCATGGCCAATGTTCAAGGAAACGTTTGCGATGACAACGAAAGAGTACGGCTACAGCGAGAGGCAAAACTTGATACGACTGCAAAAGGCAATCAAGGGCAAGGCACGTGAAGTTGTAGAATGTTTACTGATCCATAGTCGGAATGTTCCCGATATTATGGAAGCTTTGAAACAGAATTTTGGTAGGCCTGAGAAGTTGATTAAAAGTCAAATTGCTCGTGTACGCAAATCACCGGATATAAAAGAAGGAATGTTACAAGTATTGTTAGATTATCGAAATAAAGTTCAGAACTTAACGTCTTTTCTAGAAGCAGCGGATGGGTACAGATACTTAGAAAATCCTACACTGATGGAAGAATTAGTGTCCAAACTGCCACCGCAACAACGCCTGGAATGGGCTCGATACCGTCGAGACTGCATGAACCACGAAAACATCAAGGACTTTAGCAAATGGCTCCAAGGTATGGCCGAGGATATTCAAGCTGCTGGCTTGGGTGATGAAACGGATGTAACTAAGCCAAAGAACCAGAAATCGAGATTCTTTCATGCAAATGAAGTTGATGCGAAAGAGAAAAGCTGTGTCGTCTGCAAAGGTCGACATAATTTCTAGAAATGTGAACAATTCGTGAAACTTGACATTGACTCGAAATGGAAGGCTGTGAGAGATAACAAGTTATGCTTTAACTGTTTGAGAGCCGGACACCGTGTTGTAGAGTGCAAATTTAAGCACAAATGCGAAACAGATGGCTGCACTAAGAAGATAAACAAATTGTTGCACAAGCCGATTGAAGTACCTACATTTGACAGCTCGCAGGGATTTTCTGGAACAGCCTCACAAGCAACTGGCTCTACAGTATTGTTCAAAATTCTACCGGTTAATTTACATGCAAATGGGAGAACGATTTCCACGTACGCATTTTTGGATGACGGATCTGCAGTTTTGTTGATGAACGAAAGACTCGCCGAGGATCTGGGTTTGAAAGGTCCCAAGGAGAACCTCACTTTGCAATGGTTTGGAAACAGGAAAGTTTCCGAGAGTACAAGCCGCTTTGACATTGGCATATCAGGCTGCCAAAAGGAAGCAAGACACACGTTGAAGGGTGTACGAACAATAAAGAACCTGCAGTTGCCGATGCAAAATATCGTCACTTAGGAACGATGCCGTTGCACAGTTATGCTCACGCCGTCCCCGAAATACTGATTGGTTTGGACAACGCACACTTGGGGGTGCCAGAATCATCACGCTCGATTGCATTTGATGGCCCAATTGTGGCGGCTACCAAACTCGGTTGGGTGTGCTATGGAAAATGTCCAACTGGAAACTTGCACGAAACAAGTGGAATTTTCTTGATTAGCCCCGACAAAGATTTGATGATTGATAAACTAATCGAAGATTATATTATAGATTCCGAAATGGGCGTACGAGTGTCTACAGTGGACCACAAAGGAATAGAAGAAGAGCGATCGATCAAACTGCTTAAAGAAACCACGAGGCGTGTTGGAAAACGATACGAAACTGGACTGCTTTGGAGGCATGACGATATTGTCCTACAAGACAGCATGGAAATGGCAGTAAAACGACAACTGTCTTTAGAACGGAAATTTCAGCGCGAACCAGAGTATTACAAGGAATACTGTCGCATTATGACTGACTATGAGAGAAAAGGATACATCGAGCTGGTATTGAAGGATGCGCTCAAAACAAAATCGGATAAAGATTGAATTCTACCTCACTTTGGAGTCGTTAATCCAAATAAGCCTGGAAAACTACGAATTGTTTTTGATGCGGCTGCGGAAGTTAATGGAATTTCGCTGAACTCGTCGTTGATGAATGGACCTGATAACGTACAACTGCTGACTCATGTACTGATGAAATTTCGATAAAAACGATTTGGTATATGCGCTGACATTAGGGAAATGTTCCATCAAGTTGAGATACGCAAGCAAGATCGTTGCGTACAAAGATTCCTCTGGCGAAAAAATCCTGACGAAGAAATGGAGATTTACCAAATGGCCGTTATGACTTTTGGAGCAAAGTGCTCTCCCGCATCTGCAGAATATGTGAAGAATTTCCACGCACTGAAATACAAGGAAACGCATTCGGAAGCAGCTGACGCGATTATCAGTAATCACTACGTAGACGATTACGTACATTGTTTTTCTAGCGAAGAAGAAGCAGTTAGAGTTACCAAACAAGTCATCATGATTCACATGGAGGGAGGATTCGAGCTAAGACAATTTATCTCTAATTCGGAAATTTGCAATGAAACGTTTGCCGAGAGTAAGTCTGCTGAAATTGTAAATATGGATATGGATGTTAGCCAAAAGGTGTTGGGTATGCACTGGCATACTCAAACCGATGAATTTGGGTTCAAGTTGTCATTTGCCAAGATTGATAAATCCTTATTTGCTGCGAACAGAATACCAACGAAAAGAGAAGTCTTGAGAATCGTGATGTCCATATTTGATCCCTTTGGAATTTTGGCGGAAAACACAATAATGGCAAAGCTACTCCTTCAATCAATTTGGCGAAAGAAAACAGGATGGGACGAATGCATTGACAACGATGATGACGTCGTTTGGAAAAAATGGTTGCATAAACTGGATGAAATATCGACAGTTAGAATACCAAGATGCTATGGTGCGAGTCTTTTTGATGACACTGTTGAGCTTCACGTATTTGCGGACGCATGTGAAGCGGCATACGCGGCTGTAGCATACTGGCGCATGAGATCTGAAGGGCAATGGAAGACAGCGTTTATCATAGGGAAAACAAAGTGCGCTCCGATGAAGCAGTCATCAGTTCCTAGATTGGAATTACAAGCTGCAGTCATGGCAACTAGACTCCGAAAGCATGTACTTGAAGGTCATAACATAAGTCCAAATCGAGTGAAAATGTGGTCCGACTCGAGCACTGTCTTGGCGTGGATTAAATCTGATCACAGGAGATACAAGCCTTATGTAGCACATCGCGTGAACGAGATACTTGAATCTAGCAGCATAAATGAGTGGAGCTGGATCCCTGGTAAAGACACTCCGGCCGACTTCGGAACGAAAATTAATCGGAGCAAGAAACGATCAACTTGGCTACAGGGAGCCCAGATTCTGCTTCAAGATGAAAACGACTGGCCAAACCAAGAAATAAATGACGATAGCACTGATTTAGAATTGCGAACGAAATTTGTACTTGTTGTTCAACCAAACTTAGAAGAATTGTTTTCCAGATTTTCATCTTTCAGAAAGTTGACCCGAGTTATGGCCTGGATTCTAAGGATAAGCAATCGACAGAATGTACGTTGCAACTACCTACAGGCAAGTGAAATTGAGTATGCAGAGTTGGTTGTATGCCGGAACGTACAGATGACAGAATATACCGAAGAAATTGAAGCATTGGCTAGTGGATGTCCTATAAAGAAATCTAGCAAAATCCGGAAACTGTGTCCGATCCTCGATGCAAACGGACTCCTTAGAATGAACAGCAGAATACACAATGCAGACGCAGTACATGAAGACACCAAGCGAACCATAATTATGCCACAGAGACACTTCGTGACGAGCCTAATAATGGAACAATATCACAAGGACTGGAAGCATCAGAACGAGAACACGATTTTAGCAGAAATTCGCCGTCGTTTTTGGATACCACATTGTCGGGATCAAGTACGACGTGTATCGCGAAATTGCAAAGTACGTGAAGTCAATAGAGCTCGCCCGTGTGAACCGTTAATGGGGCAACTACCTCATGATCGACTGACACCATATGTACGACCGTTTACATATACTGGCATTGACTACATGGGACCTTTTTCTGTAATAAGAGGAAGATCGACAGAAAAACGGTGGATTTGTATATTCACCTGCTTGACTGTGAGATCGATTCACCTGGAAATCGCTAAGGATTTGAGTGCTGACACTTGCATTCGAGTCATTCGCAACTTCATGGCACGTCGTGGAAAACCAAAGAGAATTCGCTCGGACAACGGCACCAATTTTGTAGGTGCGAATCGTGAATTGAAGCGCCAGCTGGAGGAAATGAATCAAACTAAAATTGCGGCGGAATTAGCGAACGAAAAAATTGTATGGCTTTTCAATTGCCCCTTGAACCCGCATGCTGGTGGCTGCTGGGAACGACTCGTCCGCAGCGTGAAGAGAGCAATAGGACATGCCATGTTGGATCAAAACTTAAGAGAAGATGTACTGTACGGCTTGATGTGTGATGCGGAGAACATAGTAAACGCAAGACCGCTTACGCACATAGCCCTAGATTCCCCATCAGACGAACCATTAACACCTAACCATTTTCTATTAGGTTGCTCTAATTCCAGTCAGACACAGCACCCAGACGAAGAAGCATATCAACCGACGATGAAAACCTGGCGAACAGTGCAGCAGCTTACACACTGTTTCTGGAAAAAATGGCTAAACGAATATTTGCCGGAGCTGCGTCGCCGTACTAAGTGGTATCAAGAGGTGAAGCCGCTATCTGTGGGAGACTTGGTACTTATTTGCGATGGAACTGCTCATCGATCGACCTGGAAGAAGGGCAGAGTGACTGACGTGATAACCGGAAAAGACGGCCAAGTGCGTGCCGCGACAGTGAAGACCAATACTGGAATGTTTCGTCGATCTGCCTGCGTTTTGGCTAAACTAGATTTATGTGAATCAAGGCCCTGTTAGATTCACGGTGGCGGGGATGTTGTAGAGATTTCGGCAATTTGAATTTGCAACGAATATTTGTTATTTACTTTAATTAATTTTGCGCCTAGGTGGTAACCTCATTTAATGTATGCGTATCGAACATTTGAAGTTATCGATATTTAGATAGGTTCAAGATCGAAAAGAATTATTATCGACATATGAAAGGGTAGAACGCAACGAAGCGTAAGTAATTTGGAAAATAATTGAAATAATTTTAAGTTTAACTTTGTACTTTCTAACAACTTAGGAGATAAAACCCGCTGCACCGTTGTGCAACCGCAAGAGTCACCATTTTATTAAACATTACTAAAATTAAGTTGAACGGAGTGTGTTTGATTTTGGAGGGACTGGCTGTTGTCGGTGTTTTGTCCGCATAGTTCACCCGAACGAATTAGGGATGTCGAAAGGGATATGATGGGATTCATGAGGCAGACTAAGAGAGGCTTTGGGATTCTTTTCGGCCAGTTTAAAGCCCTGTTCGATAGCTTCTCAGCTTTGGATGCCAATTATAAGGGCATAAAACTTTTGAATGAGTCTCCAAAGCGCAAAAAGGCCAATCTTAGACTGTCTATTGGCCCGAATGAACTTTCAGTTCCTACATTTTCACCGGTTGTGTCTGCTCCTGCTCTTATTATGCGTTCGTCCCCTTCTCCTCAAACGACTGTCAGTACGGATAGCATTGCCTTGTCTATGGATGTGGTTCCTCCTGACACCGTAGAAGCTTCTGATTCGGTTGTTGCCAGTGCTGATGTTGCCGATCAACATGACAGCGCTAATACAACAGCTGTCTCAAACGGTCAATTAACAAACGCAGTAACTACTGATGTTGTTGAAAGGTCCCTTGTAGGTGTTCCTCCAAATAAACAAATTTTTGTTTCTAGGCTTTCCCCTGAAAATACATCTGATGATGTTATGGCTTTTATTCAGGCAAAATCTGATGCCAAAATTTCGGTGAAAAAATTTTAATATTCATATCTACGGGAGATATCGTCGTTTAAAATAAATGTTCCGGTCAATCACTTCAATGAAATTTGTTGTAAAGAATTCTGGCCCGATCACTTAATAGTAAAGGAATACAGTGTGAAAAAGAAAAATCGGACTCCGATTGTATTGCCTTCATCTTCTTCTATATCTACTAGACCTATTCAACCTCTAGAACTTTCTAATAGCTCATAAAACTAACATCCTCCCTCTCTTTGGGCTATCAGAATGTAAGAGGGCTTCGTAGTAAGCTTAGTAACCTTTATCTAAATAGCCTGTCCTTTCATTTTAATGTCGTTGCCTTTTCAGAAAGGTTAAGGTTAAGGCCCGACATTAATTAATTCTGAAATTCTTTCTAATAAATTCTCCATTTATAGAAAAGATCGTACCCCACGAATTGGTGGTGGTGTGCTTATTGCTATTGATGCTGATTTATCTTCGGAAGTAGTAATAGCCGATAGTTCTATTGATATTGAATTTGTTGCTGTCAAACTGAGGATATGTGGCATTGATGTCTACATGTTCTTATATTCCTCCTTTTTCAGACAACTCAGTCTATTCTTCGCATGCTTCTGCTATACATTCTGTTCTATCGTTGCTCTCTGATCGTGATTTTCTTGTTGTTCTTGGTGATTTCAATATTGACGGAACACATTGGATTTCATGCTCTGACTCCAACGTTCGGACTTCCACGACGCAGCATGATTTTCTCGATATTCTTTATGGGATGTCATTGTGTCAGATCAATGATATCCCAAATTCTTTGAATAGGATGCTTGATCTGATTTTTATTTTGGATACCTCTTTCATATCTGTTTCTCTTACTAACCCCATATCCTTTCCTGAAGACCCTTATCATCCGACTGTGGAGGTGTTGATGGTCTTACCTGTCCGGGCACCTAAATTTTTGTAATGAGTATGAAAAGGGAGCTCGTCAATTTCGGAAAACCGATTTTTCAAAGCTTTCTCAACTCTTATTACAGACTGACTGGTCCCGGCTATATGGGTGAAGGGATTTGGATAGTGCAGTCTCGATTGTTTATTCGACTTTAAACTCCTTACTTGATTTATGTGTTCCCCTATGTGTTCTATTCAGGTCTAATAAACCTGTTTGGTTTACGAGGGAGTTAACTAGCTTGAAAAATAGAAAATCAAGAAAACTGGCTCTTTTGTAATGTGCGAAGTTTATATTCAAAAATAAGTAGACATGCACGTCAGTGCAGTTTAAGTTCATGATTGATTCTGCTTTATTCTTTCAGCATAAAGTTCGTTCTTAGCCTAATGTACATATATGTTCTTGTATATAAAGCCGCATAGCTGCGCTGCCGGTTACGCCAGCAGCGGAGCGGCTGCTTATATCTTTATGTATTACTTAGCGAGAGAGAGTCTTATGCACATGTGTATATATGTGTTTGTCATAAGTGGTCAGCGTGGGAATGCTGACCAAGCGTTTTGGGCCTAACTCATAAGAGGGCGATCATAT
Source organism: Drosophila limbata (assembly GCA_963924055.1). Classification (NCBI taxonomy): domain Eukaryota; kingdom Metazoa; phylum Arthropoda; class Insecta; order Diptera; family Drosophilidae; genus Drosophila; species Drosophila limbata. The sequence goes on from CAWUOW010000172.1 coordinate 198,696, forward strand.
TACGCGCTCACTTGAGTTGGTTTATTTGTTTGTCTTAATTGCAACAATGTGTTGCTGCTATTTGCATGCTTACATAAAATGTTATGTACAGTATGCCTTCGCTATATGTAACTCATATGTGCATACTACATCTCCCTCCTTTTGAAAAATGACGTAATACAATGGAGTTATTTTACTTATTTAATTAGTTTCTTATTTATTTTTATTATTATTATATATATATTTTTTTTTATATATATATTTATTTTTTGTTTTTTCTATATTTTCTTTTTTTTTTTTTATTTATATATATATATAGTATAAATTTTTGTGTATTAATCATAAATTTAAAAAATTTTTTTTTTATTTTTATTATTATTTTTTTTTTTTTTCTTGATTATGAATTAAAAATTTTTAATCTGTCCTTATGGACTGTTTGAGTTTTATTCTTATTTCCGGAAATAACTATATTATCCCTATCTTCTATTTTTTCTACTCTATAGGGCCCTGTGTATTTAAAATCTAGTTTATGTCCTACTTCATTTTTTAATAAAACCTTATCTCCTATAGATAAATTTAAATCCTTACTATTTAAGTCATATAGCTCCTTATTTTTCATCTTATTTAATTCGAGCATATTTCTTGCTCTTTTGTATGCTACTTCTAATCTATACTTACTCTCCTTAGCATAATCATCTATGTTATATATAGGATCTATGTTTGCTATGCTATTGAAGTACTTTGGTAGATTACTAGTCTTACCAAATACTAATTCATACGGACAATAATTGTGTGCCGTAGAAGGGGTCGTATTAAAACAATAGACAAAGTATTGGAGCCATACGTCCCAATCAGTTTTATCAACTGATATATAAGATCGTATGTATTCGTTAAAAGTTCTGTGACTTCTTTCGACTGTTCCAACTGTCTGGTGATGATGTGCAGTTGATGTTATGTTGTCTATTTTCATGAACTTGCACAAATCATTTATAATTGAATTCTTATATTCTGTTCCCATGTCCGTAATGAACGTCTTCATTGGACCGTACTTTAGAATATAAGATTGGAATATACCTTTGGCTACTGTACTAGCGTTTTTGTTTGGTATTGGTATCGCGACTAGGTATTTAGTCAAGTCACAAATTAATGTGATTGCGTACTCATTACCATTATCAGATTTGGGTAGCGGACCAATTGTGTCCACTATAACCCTATCGAACGCATGTATAGGTGTATCAGTTATAATTAATGGGGTCTTACTATGCTTCGTTATTTTAGCTTTCTGGCATTTGTGACATTTACGTATGTACTCAGTAATATCTCGAGTCATACCTTTCCAAAAGTAATGTCGTTTGACCTTGGCCAAGGTTTTTGTAATGCCAGTATGACCTCCTTGTATTGGATCGTCATGTAGTGTAGACAATATAGCTTCTTTTTCTTTATTATTTGTTATTGTGGTCACCGGGTTGAGTAGCGCTACCCTTAATTTAGTCAATATTTTATTGCCCATATTTTTGAAATTATCTATTGAAATTGTATCAAAGATATTTTCCCACGGTGCCATTTTCAATTGGTTTATTTTCAATATACCGGCTTCATTTTCGAGCCTTGGGAATAGTTGACCTAAGTCAATATTTCCATTTGTATATAGATCACCAATGTCAATTCTTGCAATAATTTTCTTGCCATGTTTAAAGAAACATAGCATATCTTTTATATGCAAGGTCACTACTTTACGTACCTCGTCATTGTTAATGACTTCGTATACGTTGGGCTGTGAAGCTTTTTCTGTAGATTGCCTTGGCAATTCTACCTGATATTTTCCTGCGCAGGAATTTTGTCTACTTTGATATCTTGTAGTGACTTTGTGGATTGTCCCTGTTATTTCTTGTAGCTGTTTGATGGTTATTCTTGATAACGCATCGGCTACGAAATTATCTTTACCCTTCAGATATTCTACCGTAAAATTATATTCCTCTAATTCAAGCCTCATACGTGTTAATTTTGAACTTGGATTTACCATTGAAAATAAGTAGGTTAGCGGTCTATGGTCAGTTTTAACCGTGAAATGGTTACCATAAATATATGGTCGGAAATGCGTTATTGCCCAATGAATAGCCGCTAATTCTTGCTCAGTAGTACTCTTGTTACTTTCTCCTTTAGTAAAGGATCTTGATGCGTATGCAATTGGAAGTTGGAGTCCATTATGGTTTTGAGTTAAAACCGCTCCACACGCTTGCTTACTTGCATCAGTTATTATGCAGAATTCTTTAGCGAAATCTGGATATTGTAACAAGGTTGGGTTTATAAGAGCCGTTTTGAGGTGATCGAAGGCATTCTGGCATTCAGATGTCCATTCGAACTTAACGTCTTTTTTACATAATCTTGTTATGTGACGTGAATAGTCGGCAAAATTTTTAATAAAGCGCCTATAGTAATTGCAAAATGCAACGAATCGTCTAGCGCTGTCCGCATCATGTGGGACTGGGTAGTTCTTTATGACGTCGTATTTTTTGTCGTCTGGCAAGATTCCTTTATCAGTGCATTTATGTCCCAAAAATGTGACTTCATGCATGAAAAATGAACATTTTTCTGGATGTAGTTTCAGGTTGAATTTCCTACATTTGTCAAAAACTTCAGTTAAGTTTTTGACCATATGTTTTTCGGAACAACCGATTACTATCAGATCATCCATATAAAGGAAAGCCTGAGATGGTTCGAGACCAGAAAATGCAATTGTCATCATTCTTTGAAAGGAGTTTGGGGCTATTTTCAAGCCAAATGGTAATCGCGTAAAGCGATACGAGCCATTGCTCGTTGAAAATGACGTTATATCTCTAGAACTTTTTTCGAGTTCGATTTGGTGAAAGCCAGACATTAAGTCTAGGCATGAAAAATATTTTGCTCTACCTAGCTGATCTAGGATATCATCAATTCTCGGTAGCGGAAATTTATCGGACAATAGCTTTTTATTAATTTGACGATAGTCAATTACTAATCGCCATTTCTTCTTGTCAGAGTCCGGAAGGGACTTCTTCGGAACTAATAAAAGTGGGCTATTATACTCTGAGGCTGATGGTTCGACTATTTTGTCGTCTATTAATTTTTGCACTTGGGCTTGAATTTCTTGTACTTGGCTGTGAGGACTTCTATAATTTTTTATGTATACGGGCTCATCATCCTTCAATCTAAGCTTTTGCTTGTAAAAATTATTAGTTGTTATCGATTCGGTTTCTAGTCCGAATATGTCGGTATATCTGGTGCATAAATCTTTTAATTGATTTTTAAATAAAGGTGGAAAGTTTTTGATTAATTTTTCCATAACGAAGTTGTCTCTTCCTTCGTTGGTTTCTTTTACTATATCATAATTGTTCAAAGTTTCATATTTTATTTTATTTAAGTTTACTATCTTATTGGCATTTGTTGTATTTATAATACGGACATATGTATTTTTGTGATTGGATATCGTGTTTGCGATGTAAATTCCTTCATCAATTTCTTGATTTAATATAAGAATTTGATTTTGTATTGAGGGAATTTGTATTTCACGGACAACTTCGGAACGAGCTGGGAGTACTGTGGCATTATTGTCACAAGTATGAAGTATTTGTAATCGAATTGGATAATTTAAGTTGTTTGGGCGAAGAATAAGTGAGTCGCCACTTTGAGTGAAATCTAGTTGGCAATTATATTGTTTTATAAAATCTATGCCTAGTATGCCATCACTAGGTATTGGGAAATTTTGTTCGACTAAATGAAAGTTATGTGGAATTATATATTTGCCTGTAGTGAGTTCTATAAAGGCTAAGCCTTTTGAAGAAATTATGCCTTCGCCAATACCCGATATTTGGGTAGTAATTGTTTCGTTTACATTGTCGAATATATCTATATTTTCTTTTAATATGGATATATCTGCACCAGTATCTACTAACAGTGTAATTGATTTACCTGTTCTTTCATTCTTAATTTTTACAAATATGCTAAGATTAAGGTTGATGGTTTTTATTGAGCCATTTATTGGCTCTGAACATCTGAGGGGGTCTGTTGGTTTTCCGAGTTACCTTGAGTTACTCGGACATTACCTCTATTGTTACTGTTCTGGTTTTGGTAGCCACCTCGGCTTGAATTGTTTCTACCTCGGTTGCCACCTCGGTAATTTCCTCTGAAATTACCCCTATTGTTGTTATTGCCATTATAGTGAAAATTACCATTGCCGCGGCTATTGCCTCTACCTCTTTGGTTGTTACGGCTGTAATTTCCACGATCGTTTCTGCCTTTGTAGTACAATACTGTACTTGGGCTTCCAGTCATTTCAGTGCTGCATTGGATATATTTACCCATAGCATCATTGAAATTGCTGAAATTGCCTGCTTCTAGTATTATGCGAAGCTTTTCGTATTCGCAATTCTTTGTCATGGCAGATATTGTTTCTTTAGTAGAAAATTTCTCTGCGTTATCAAAGTCTAGTCCATCGTCAATATAGGCTGCTTCCAGTTGCTTACGCAAACTGTCAATTTCAGCTGTATATTGCGAGGCTGACTTGCCTTTCTGCTTTATGTTAAGCAACTTAGCTTTGATAACGTCAGTTGACTCGCCTTTGATATTGGTATTTAATTTATTTATAATACCAATAATGGATGTTTCATTTTGTACTTTGTACAAAATTGGGCCAATTATTTTAGACTTTATGACTTCTACGGCTAAGTCTTCTTGTGTACCTTTAGTACGATCGACTAGTCTTAAAGCCGTTAGAAATCTGGCCAGTGATAGCTTTTTGCCATCAAATTCCGGAATTGTGGACGATACCTGTCTTACATATTGGCGGTCTAAGGCCACTTGATCTGTTGCCATGTTTGGTTCTGTTAATTCAAGTGGCTCAATGTCGCTATCAGCTTCAATATCAGGGTCACTATTTAGTGTTGGCTTAGACTCATTCAGTTCTTCTAGTTGATCTGAATCAAAAGTTGCCATTAATTTTAAATCTGTTGGGATATCTATTAATATGTTGTGCCTAGTGCTGATATTCGATATTCTAGTCCCAAGTGATTTGATTATTTTCTTACATTGATTTACGTGCTGCTCTGTAAGCCTATTTTCTTTACTTAAATAAAGTTGAACTATGTTATTATAGTTTAGTACTAATATGTTTATGTGGTGAATTAGCGTTTCAACTCTTATAGGTGCGTTTTTATTAACACACTTATAAGATTTTTCGAATTTATCTTTGAAATTATTTATTTTTTTCGCTAATTCACTCCATTCCATAGTTCTCTATTTATGAAGTTTTACCATTATAATTGGGCATTCGCCGACCACTGGATGGTCTTCAACTATTTCTTTAATGCCAACATATGGCAGTGTATTTAAAATTATGCCTTTTATCTTATTGTTATGGAATAGTAGTGGGCTGAACATGGTATTATATAGACATATAATCTTTGTTATTGTGCAGAATATTCAATGCACGAATTCTAAAGTCTGGGTCGCTATTATATATTGCTTCTAAATATACTTCTATAGCAAACATATTAATAGGCATTTCTGGTAATAAGAATATATATATATTTCTCGAAATTTCATTTTATTTATTTATTGAAATTTTTATCTATTTATTTTATTTTGTCGCTTATCATTGTTCAAGAGAAAAAAAAAATTTTAGATTTTATCCAGGTCATTTGCGTGACTCTGGTATCTCTTTTTTATGCATCTATTATGATACTTATATAATTTATACAATAGATGTCCTACTAATATGACAAATATCATAACGACAAAAATTGTTATCAATTTTACATCTGTATTGCTGACCTCAACTTTATTTATTACGTTAGCCGTCGAGTCAACAGTCTTAACGTCTACCAAACCCATATTTGGGGTTATTCTTAATATATACTTGGGTCCTTGATTTATATATGAACTTATAGTTTTGTTACTGCTATTCATTAACTTTATAAGGTTTGTATTTTGAGTTTATATTTTAAATTTTTTTTTTTATTTTGTATTTACGCCCGTGGGCGGAGAGAAATTTAATATTAATTCGGTTTTTACTGAATGTACATTTTGTCCTGCCTAGTATTTCGAATGGCTTTACGGGCCAAACGTCTTGCCGGTCGACTCAATTGTCGTCGGGCATTACAATAGTTTTACAAATATTTTAATAATGATTATAATTATAATTTTTTCTGCTGTGCGCCCTCTGTGGCGCTGTCGGTCAGTTCACCCTTGGTGTTTTCCAGCGTTGGTACAAGGGGCGGTCTGCCTCTCGTACTTCTTCTTGTTCCATCGTTGGTACAAGGGGCGGTCTGCCTCTCGTACTTCTTCTTGTTCCAGCGTTGGTACAAGGGGCGGTTTGCCTCTCGTACTTCTTCTTGTTCCAGCGTTGGTACAAGGGGCGGTTTGCCTCTCGTACTAGTTTTTACTCGTTGATGGCCGCTGACATGTGCCCAGGCAATGTTGGCTGTATAGCGGTCCCTCGCAGTCTGCTGGGCATTTGCGTTGCCTTCTCGGGATCGGTTGTGGCTGTGGTCGATGTGTGGTTGGATTAATAAGTTTTTCCTCTGAGGGACAGAGGGGGCTCTTTACTTTGTTTAACGACTCAAGATGATTGAGTTCGTCATGTAGCTTGACTGCAGTTTCCCAAGGTAGTGGGTTTTGGGTCTTATATAAGAGTCTTACGATCTCAGACTTTCTTTGTCTGATCCGCTCTTTAATGCCACTGCGTCTTTTTAGCTTTAAAGTGTTGTTAGAGCTCATGCCCCCTGTACTCACTCAGTTAATTTTTGATTCGCCAGGGTGTGTGTGTCGCTCCAGATGCTTCGTTGTTGCTGTTGTTGGCACTCCAGTCACATGCCACTTTTTTCCATTTGTTTATTAATTTAATTACTTTTTAAGTTACGTTGCGTGACACTTGTCACGGTCGCCATGTAATGTGCGAAGTTTATATTCAAAAATACGTAGACATGCACGTCAGTGCAGTTTAAGTTCATGATTGATTCTGCTTTATTCTTTCAGCATAAAGTTCGTTCTTAGCCTAATGTACATATATGTTCTTGTATATAAAGCCGCATAGCTGCGCTGCCGGTTACGCCAGCAGCGGAGCGGCTGCTTATATCTTTATGTATTACTTAGCGAGAGAGAGTCTTATGCACATGTGTATATATGTGTTTGTCATAAGTGGTCAGCGTGGGAATGCTGACCAAGCGTTTTGGGCCTAACTCATAAGAGGGCGATCATATTACGCGCTCACTTGAGTTGGTTTATTTGTTTGTCTTAATTGCAACAATGTGTTGCTGCTATTTGCATGCTTACATAAAATGTTATGTACAGTATGCCTTCGCTATATGTAACTCATATGTGCATACTACACTTTCTTGGATCTTTCTCGATATCTGATTGCACGATCCAATTTTTCTGCTCTTAATACCTAATGTTATAAAGATTATCTTGAAAGATGCAAACTGCAGTTTCGAAATGATCCTAAAAACTTTTAAACGTTTGTTAATTCCAAGCGTAGGTCATCAACACTTCCATCAGGCTATCGCCGATTTATTTGCCGAATTTTTTCAAACAACTTACAGCGTTCAAGATGATCAATTAAGATCGCCTTATCCATATCGTGTAAATGTTTCTAATTGCATTTTTGGACCTTTAATTACGGAAAGCTCGCTTTTAAGTGATCTAAAGGCCATAAAACCGGTATTTTCACCGGGACATGACGGAGTACCAGGATGTGTTCTTCGGTACTGCGCTGAAGGTCTTTTGAAACCCCTGTATAGCTTATTTAAACTTTCAGTGGAGTTATGCTCTTTCCCAAAAGTTTGGAAAGAATCATTTATTATTCCTCTCCTTAAAAAAGGAAACAAGTCAAATGTCTGTAACTATAGAGGTATTTCTAAGTTGTCTGCTATTCATAAGGCTTTTGAGAAAATTATAACTTCTCAGCTGCAATATCTTTGTAGATCCATTATTTCACCCTACCAGCATGGGTTTGTGAAACATAGGCCGTGTTCACCAGAACTAATCAATCAGTAATCATGTATTTTGTTTGTTCGATAACAAAGCATCACATCACAGAATTTCAGCGTACTATTTTGGTGATGAATTTTCAGTCATCATACATCACAAAATTTGAAATCATGATTGCTAATCACTGCATTTCAGCAGAATAATCATGCAAATTTCATCGATTTTCTGTTGTCGATTTGTTCTGGTGAACACGGCCACTGATCTACTACCACTAACTTATTGGATTTCTCTACGTTTGTTATACATGGTTTTCAAAATAAAATGCAAACTGATGTCATTTACACTGATTTTAGTAAAGCTTTCGATTCGGTTAATCACAATCTTTTATTGCTTAAACTCCATCTTTTAGGTTTTCCTAATAACCTAATTCTGTGGATTTCAAGCTACTTAAATTTTAGAACAAAAAAAGTTTTTTTTAATGGTTAAGTTTCTAAACCTGTTCAAGTGTATTCTGGAGTTCCACAAGGAAGTCATCTCGTCCCCTTGTTATTTACGCTTTTTATAAATGATTTACCTTCTGTTATAAATCACTCTCGGGTTTTCATGTACGCCGATGACGTTAAACTATGTATATCGGCCACTGACAATCTTCTTGGTGTCAGGCTGCAAGCTGATCTTGACAGTTTTCAGACATGGTGTAAAGTAAATTTCTTTAGTCTTAATTGTAGTACATGTAAAGTTATGTCTTTTAGTAGGCGAACTCGGTTTGAATTTAATTACGTTCTTAATTGTAAACAGCTTGAACGTATTATGTCGGTTACTGATTTGGGTATTCTTCTTGATCCTTAGCTGAAGTTTGACAAGCACATTGCATCTATTACTAATCGAGCATTTGGCGTCTTGGGTTTCATAAAGCGTTGGTCGAAAGAATTTGACGATCCCTATATTACTAAACTACTTTATACTTCACTTGTCAGACCTATTCTGGAATATGGGTCTTGTATATGGAGTCCCCAATATAAGATTCATCAGGACAGAATAGAATCTGTACAAAAACAGTTTCTACTCTTTGCCCTACGGGGTCTGAACTGGAATACTAACATTCGCTTGCCTCCTTATCGTAGTAGACTTTTACTAATTAATCTTCCCTCTCTTTCTGACCGGAGAACAATGCTTGGTGTAGTCTTTCTACACAAACTAATTATTGGTGAAATTGATTCATCTGAATTAATTAGCCAGATTAGTTTTGCTGTCCCAATCAGAAGTTCTAGAAATTTCTTACCTCTTTCTCTTCAATCCTGCGTTGCTAACTATGCTATTCATAACCCTTTCCGAGTTCTTTGTTGTAATTATAACAATCTTTCTCAATTTATTACTAATTCTTCTTCTGTACAATTTCTGAATACTTCAATTATTTCTTACTTATCTAGCTTATAGTTAATGTATGTTTTAGTTTATTTTTGTTTAATACTTAGTACTTGGTGTCGTTTGGGCCACTTGAGTGTACTGTTCGTTTAGTACATCAACGTCCAAATATAAAAAAAAAGGTGGGTTCGCACTGCTTTACAAACGCTTCACAAACGCTACACAAAGCTGTTCACAACGTCACATGGCAATGTAATCCAGGGACCGAAACTGTTATGAGGAATATAAATAAAAATTACTTTTAATAATTACTTAAAGGCTTTTACTTTATAAATCATACTTAATAATTATTTTTACTTAAAAAATTAAAATTATGAATAATACTTAATATTGATTTTTATTATATCCCTCAAAAATAATAATTAAATTTGATTTTTTATCGAATAAGTCTTTAATAATAATTAATACTGATTTTTATTTTTTCAGTTTTTTATAACAGTTATTTAAAACTTTTTTGAATAAAAATCTTCAAAGACTTTTATTTTTGACTAAAGTAAATTAAAGTCCGGAAAGACTTTTATTTGTGAGGAAAAAAAATAAAAGTCTAATATAACTCTTAGTTTTGATTTAAAATCATAAAAGTCTTTAAAGACTTTTATAATTTGAAATTTTTTATAAAAGTCTTTTTGGAATATCTTTGTTAATACTAAAGATAAACGTTTGAAATTTTCAACACATGTAAATTGGGTTATCACCTTCCTATTCTAAAAACCGGACTGATCAGATAATAAAAACTCAAGGAATTCCATCTCCTTCTTTTGCCAAAATTTCTACAAAAAAATCTACCATTGGGAGCAATTAAATAATTTGTATATTCTTCACAGAAATAGTTGACAGAATTTTAGTGGCGAGGGTCAACTGATAATTTTTTAGTCTAAGTAGAAAAACGCAATTTTTCAAATTGGAGGTTATTGATTGTTTAATTGCAAAAACAGAATTTTCTGCGGCTGTGCCTGGTTGCCGAATCAATTTTCAAGCATATGACTTTCCTTTTAATGAAGGTACGGATCTTTTCTTTTAATTTCTCATATTCCTCCGCAATTAGCTTCTTCACATTGTGAGAATTTATAGGGATCATTTTTAATCCAACAAATAGTTGCTCGGTTAAAAATTTGAATTGCTTGGAGTCCAAAAAAGAGAAAGGCAGCTTCTGTTCCGTGATCAATTCTACACTTGTAGTCTTTAATGCATGTTGACTCACGAGAACTGCGACTTTTTGTTTTTTTTCAGATACTTCCTGTCTAACATTGTCCACTTCGGCAAATTCCTTTGAGTGCTTATATTGTAAATGCCGTTGCAAATTAGTAACATATGTATAATTGAAGCAACCTCAGTGTCTTTAATTGCGAGCTTTGGGGGGTTCAAAATATTGGACAAATTTGCCGGCTATTTGTGCCAATAAGTGCCAGTGAAAAAGCTCACTTTGGCCGTTACATTACGTTAAGAAAATGCAAGTGATTCACAAAACAGGGTGCTTTTACTTAGGCGCAAGATTAATACTCTGTTCTGGTGTGCAAAGCGCATCGAAAGTGAAATCAGTGCTGACAAAATTAGTGCAATGACTATTGTTGAATTGGAAGTGCGTTTAAAGACAGTAGCTGAAATAAAGTCGGCATTTAATCTCACACATGATTCACTCGAAGAACTGGCAGCAAAGTGCTCGATGATTTTGATGAGCTTGTGATTACGGTCAAAGTTCGTATTCGTAGTCAAATTCAGAAGCGTCAACCTAATCAGCCTCCATGCTCAACTTAATCAGCCTTCTTGCTAAGAGTTTTCAGCTGAGTGTATCAAACGTGCTTTCTTGTGCTCTTGCTATTTAACTTATTTTTGTGCCTTTATCTGCAATAAATAATTATCAATTTTCAACCTATACCTGTGCTTTTATGCAGTTTATTGAATCTGAGTAAGTCGTAATTGATTGTTCATTGTAAACTTTAGCAAATATCAATTTTAATTTTGCATTTGCTAAGCAGTGTTTTGCCTTTTCCGTTTTTTCCATTTGATTGTGCGTGCGTTTGTTTGTGTTTTGCTCTCGCTTTGCACCTCGCTCACATAAGCTTTGTTGTTAGTTTTTATCCGCAGTTCTCAGTTTCAGCGCTTCCCTTGTCCTTAACAAGCGTGCGTGTGCTTATTTGTGCATTTCGTTTCAGATTTGTACCGCGCTCTCACAAGCAATTGTTTTTGTTTTTCGCTCTCTTTGATTTGAGCTAGTTTGAAGTGCCTCCCGCTCTCTTTTCCTGTGCTATTTTTTTTTGCCTGCAGTTTTAGTCACCCCAGTGGGTAATGTCGTGCTGTAAGAAGAACTGCACTATCAAGCGTGCTGATGATGCTGCGCAGCCGCAGTTTGTTTACTGCTGGCTGTGTGATAACATCATGCATGCAAAATGTGCGGTTCTTTCGGGTCGAGACTGTGACAAGGTGTGCGCCACATCTAAAAAGGTATGTGGTGCTTTGAGCTGGTCTTGCCCGGTATGCATCGACAAGCAAATTGACTTTTCACGAATGTACAGTTCAGTGAGAAAACAAACTCTACTCAAAGCTGTTCACAACGTCACAAGGCAATGTAAACACTAAATGCATTGACACAAAATTGTGAAGTCACACAAATGTGACACTTCACTGTAAACACTGTTTCACATTCTGTACAAAATTTTTTGCGAAGGAGATTGACACAATTTTGTTGAAAACTATGTTACCTCCTGTTAAAGTTGAAGCTGCTCAAATGAGCTCAAGCCCATTACGAAAGCACATCGAGCAAGTTGGTTTTTCTACACATTGTGAACGTCACAGCTAAAATTTTATTTTTTGTTTTTCGGGCCTTTAGCATTGATTTTGATTTTTAAAAAAGAAATGGATTCACAAGATGAAACTCAGCTTGCTGCTTTGGGGGTCATTAGGCTGTGGCTTTTAGAAGACAACAATGATGAACCCAAGGCAAAGCGCAGCTGCTGGATCGACGAAATGAATTTGACTCGTGAAAAAGAGGGAATGTATGCCAAGCTAATGGGAGAGCTGCGAAGTCTTAAGTTCAAATTCAAAAATTATTTGCGGATGGACGGAGCAACGTTCGACCAGCTCACTTTTTGGGTAACTCCACTGTAAAGAAGCTATTTTCCAGCCAGGGTCGGCGTCTTAGTCCGCCCAGGGCCATTTACAGAAAATTTGTAAAATCTGGTGGCGACTGGAGTGAGCGGCGACAGCGGCGGCATGAAACCGATACTCTCGCACGAAGATCGACGAATAATCCTTATTTCCCTACGTAAGGTGGCGACCCAGGTGAACGCGATCCCAGTCGGCTCCCAATCCCGGCAGCGGAGGCTGTCCGAAACTGCTCCCCGTCCGGCCAAAATGCAGGGAGCAGGCGTGAGGGTCATAGGAGCAAAGCTCTTTATAGTCCTCGTCAACGCCACTCCCAGCAATCGACCGCCGGCTCACAGATCCGAGACGTACCGTTTGCAGTCCGGACAATGCAAAGAGTAGCCGTGAGGGAAGCGAGGGCAAGGCCCCATAGAGCAAAGCTCTGTGTGCTCCCTCTTGGTACGCTCGACACTGGCAGGGCTGGTCACGGCTCCATCCGCTCCCGAGACTGGAAGCAGCCTAGCAAGGTACCAGGATTAATCGTGAGAGACGTGGGAGCAAAGCTCCATGTGGTCTCGGCCACGACACTCCCGCCACCTACCAGGGTGACTGCTGTCTCGTCGCGCACCTGTTCCACACTTTGTTCCACTTGCACTTGAATTTCTGAAAAGAAAGATCCGCCCGACAATCCACTAAATGATTTCAGCTACAGGCATTCGGATTTCGTTATAAATTTTATTGTATCAGGCTTTAGTTATCATTCTTTGAGATCGCAGCAGCAACGGAGACATTCACTCCGCTGTTCCCAGCCCCGAAAGAGGAAGAAAAGGGTTGAAAAGAGGAGACGGCTTAAGGCCAGCTTACCGCAGCTCGTTTCTTGAACACAATTCGTAGGCGCCGTTGCGCTTGAGTCCGCACTTTCGATTCTTCACCGCTGCCCACGTGTACACGTGGTGAAACAAAAGGGACCGTCGCCGCTGCCCACTAGCCTGTAGTGAAATTTGAAAAGAAAAGTGGTGGCCGTTGAGGCGGAGCAAGGCTCTGTACGCACTCTTAGTTGAAGCTGGTGCGCTGATGTGGTCACTGTTCTTGCTGCGGAGCAATGCTCTAGACGCACTCTCAGTTGGCGCTGGTGCGCTGCTGTGGTCGTCGTGGCTGCGGAGCAAAGCTCTAGACGCACTAAAAGTTGGCGCTGGTGCGCTGCTGTGGTCGTCGTTGCTGGTTAACGGCTCCGTCGGCAAAGCACGCCAACACTCACATTTGCTGCAGCCGTTTGTTTAATGGCACACACTCGCACTACAACTTTCCCGCGCTTTGGCGGATGTTGTTTGGTGTTGTTGTTGTTGCACTGTCGATTGCTGCGGCACTCGCGTTGTTGTTGTTGTTGTTGTTGTTGCTGTGCACGCGGATTTTCACTTGTCTCTTCGCTTTTGTAAACTTCTGTTTGCTTTTTGGGAAAACACGTCCGAATCGTTCGAGGCCGCCAGAAAAGTGACGCCTCGAGTGTTGCCAACTGACCTTCTCGGCTGTCAATTATGTTGCCAACTCTCTTACAGGCCAGCGTTGCCAACGGATCCTTTCGTGGTCTCAGCGTTGCCAAGTGATCTTTCTCTGTCCAGCCAGCGTTGCCAATGGATCCTTTTGTGAACTCAGCGTTGCCAAGTGATCTCGTTCGTGGTGTCAGCGCTGCCCTATTAGAACATTAGCCTGCCTATGTAAACTAACAGATCAGCTGTTGTTATATCGATCTTATCGATATTTAATCAAAATTGCGATAATTCGGCATCGTGCCAAAAATAAAAATACAAAATACTTCATAAGCTTAAAAATACTGACTTCAGTCTTTTTCTGTGGTAATTAGCGTGCTTGAAAAATGTGGGCATCAAAATGCTGCCTCACACCTCCCCTTTACTTCGGGGGACGGAACGAAACGGTGACCCTGCCGGCGTAGGAAATTTTTATTTGGAATGTCTTTCCCTCCGTCTCCACCAAAAATTTGATTGTGCGCAAGGCGGCCCGGGGTCGAGCCATCTGCACAGCCTCGTATACGGCGACAGGAACCCGCCCGGCTAAGCCGTTCAAGAACCATCCTTCGGGCGCCTTCATCCAGTCGAGCTGGTCCAACGGGAGGTCTTCCTCGAGGTCGAGGTCGACGCCGTCGGCCGCCGCCAGCACCTCCTCGTACTCCTCCCTGTTGATGAGGTTGAGGTCGTCGTCCTCAAGGTCTAGGCGACGTCGACTGAGTTCCCGGGCGAAAGTGAAGCCGACTTCGGACGAGTCGGGCAGCATGGGGCCGACGCCAGGTCTTGGTGGAGTGGCCAGACTATCTTCGGAATCGTACGGGCTGTGTTGTGTTCTAGTCGACCCGTGGGGACGACGCGGGTAAATGGCGCTGTGTCCATCGCGCGAGCCCAGGATGATGCCATCAGCCTCCGTCGGCTCATACCGGACTAGCCGTGATGGATGCATGTGAAGAGTGATCTGTGGAGAGACGATAGTAATTAGCGACGAGCCTCGACACCGTTATTGAGGTTAGATTGAGACGTAGTTAGTTCCCCAGAAGTGAAAGTCGTCGGAGATTAAGTAGAGACATAGAAGAGTTAGTTCGGAGAAGAGTTGTCTGACGGCTGGTCCGCGAATGTGGGCTCGGTGTGGTATGTCTTGAGATCAGACAGGTTGGCGACCCGGCGTTGAGAGGAGCCTACCCGCTGTAGTCGTACTACGTTTGGAGAAATGAATTTCAGCACTCGGTAAGGGCCTTCATATTTCGGTGCCAACTTGGCTGCGAAGCCCTCGGCAGCATTGGGCAGAACGTGGTGTTTGACCAGCACTAGACTTTGTAGCTCTGGGTGCCATTCTCGCCGACGAAGGTTGTAGTGCTTAGCCTGATCGATCGTTGCTCGCTGGGTGTTCTCTTTTACGATACGGAAAACGTCTTGGAGTCGGTTTGCTTTGACTTCGGGTGTTTCGGGCCCTCGTCCGTTGCTGGGAGTTACTTCGTCGTATAAGGCTCCAGGGAGTCGGGGCTCCCGTCCCTGGACCAAAAACGCTGGGCTGAATCCGGTCGAGTCCGAGACGCTGGTGTTGATTGCCAGCATGATCTCCGGTAGCAGCTCGTCCCACGTCTTCTGGTCACCACTGATGTTTTGCGCGATCATCGTTTTGATGGTCCGGTTCGCGCGCTCGGTTGGATTTTGCTGCGGGCTGTACGGGGCAGTGTGATGCAACTCGATCCTGGCGGTTTGGCAAAAGGAACGGAATGATCGGCTCGTAAATTGCGTCCCGTTGTCGCACACGAAACGCTGCGGTACTCCAAATCGGCTGAGAATGGTCTCTCGAAAGGCTCGCTCTAGGTGTGCAGACGTGGCTTTCCTCAAGGGGATTAGTTCGACCCACTTGGTGAACGCATCAAAGAATACCAAGAGCATGGTGTTCCCATGTTTAGACCGTGGGAGTGGACCAACGAAATCTGCGCAAAGTGTTCCAAAGGGCTCGTCCACCTGACGTGTCATCATTCGACCCGCAGGCTTAAGTTGACTCACCTTGAACCTTTGGCAATTCTCACACTGCTTTACGTACCGCGCGACATCTCGGAACAAACCGGGCCAGTAGTAACGTTGGCTGATCCGAGCGATTGTCTTTCTGATGCCCAAGTGTCCAGCGGTGGGATGGTCGTGGCATTCGGCTAGCACCCTGGATCTGTGGTCGAACGCGACGCACAGCTTCCAAGGCGCATAATCCTCCTCCTCTGGTCGGTGACCAAGATGCCGGTAGACCTGGTTTCCCTCAATTGTGAAATCCGGAAACCGGTCTGGGGCTTCCAGGATGCGCTTTGTGAGTCGTGATATCCATTTACATTTCGGCTCTTCCTCTTGCGTCAGCTGCAACGCCACCTCTAGTGGTTGGCGAGACAGAGCGTCGGCCACGACGTTCTGCTTGCCTCGGCGGTAACGTATGTCGAACTGGTACTGCTGCAGCTCCAAGGCCCATCGTGCGATCCTCCCAGTCGGGTTGTCAATGCTGTTGAGCCACTTGAGTGCGAGGTGGTCGGTCACCACGTCGAAGCGGTAACCCTCCAGATAGCAGCGCAGTTTGCGAATAGCCCATACTATGGCCAGACACTCCTTCTCTGTGGCTGAATAATTTTCTTCTGCTTTGACTAGCCGTCGACTGACGTAGGCGATTACCCGTTCGGCTCCCTCGTGTTGTTGAGTTAACACGGCTCCCAGTCCACAGTCACTTGCATCGGTTTGGAGCACGAACTTTTTTTTGAAATCCGGACAGGCCAAAACCGGCGCCTCGGTTAGTCTCGCCACTTCCCACTTCTGGCCTTTCTTCAGCAAAGTTGACATGGGTTGAACGATGGCTGCAAAGTTTGATACAAAGCGACGGTACCAGGAAGCAATTCCTTAGCATCTTCTCAGTTCACGGCATGTTGCAGGTGGCTGCAGTTCCCGGACGGCGGCGATCTTGTCAGGATCCGTGTGGATTCCCTCTCCGCTGATAACGTGGCCCAGGTAAACGAGGCTGCGGCGAAAGAATTTGCACTTGGCTCGATTCAAACGTAGGTTGGCTTGTCGTAATCGCCTCAGAACCTCGCCCAAGTTGTGCACGTGATCCTCCAGAGTTGCTCCACTCACGATGATATCGTCCAAGTAGGCGAAAGCGAACGGCTCCATATCGGGCCCGATGACACTGTCCAGTGCCCTCTGGAACGTAGCGGGCGCCGAATGGAGACCGAATGGCATCACTTTCCAGTGAAACAAGCCTCTTCCGGGTTCCGTGAATGCAGTGTACTCAAGACTGCTACGAGCCATGGGGATTTTCTAGTAACCACTTTTTAAATCCAGCGTTGATATATACCTCGCGTTCCGCAGCCGCTCCAGGATGTGGTGAATCCGTGGCAATGGGTACGCATCCGGGATGGAGTTAGCGTTTAGCTGCCGATAGTCAATGCACATCCTGACGTCACCTGTTTTCTTACCCACTAGCACGATGGGAGCGCTATGCGGGCTTTTCGATGGTTCGATGCAGCCGTTCTTTAGTAGTTCGTCGATCTGGTCATCAATGATGCGTTGCATGGCCGGATTCTTCGGGTAATATCTATGCTTGATTGGCCGGTCGTCCTTCATGGTGATCACGTGCTCTGCGATGTGCGTGACCCCGGTTAGCGTTTCGAACTGGGCGAGTTCTCTCTCCAGGAACTTCCGCACCCACGGCGCCAAGTCGGGCTCTTCTTCTTGCTTTGTACGTGGTTCGCCTTCCTCATCATCGTCTGCCTCGTTGACGTGAGGCTCCAGCTCGGGGGGTATTGCAATAGAGCAAACCTCGGTCGTGGCTCTCCCAAAAGGGTAAGGACGTTGAGATGGCTCGCCATCTTCAAGTGGCCCCCAAGAACTTGACCCGGTGGAACGTGTCTCCTCCGTCGTCTTCGCCTCCTGGTTATCTTCGTGTTCTTGCGTTATGGTCATCGGAGCGTTGTCTAGGCCGTTCGTTGCCGTCATCCTTGGCTTGCTAGTGCCCCCGGGGGGGTCTTTATATTCATTACGTTGGGTGCCCGTGTTTGGGTCTTGGTGTACTCGCGTGGGATTGCCCCCGGAGGGATCTTGATTCTCGTAACTTTGGGTGCCCGCGTTTGGGTCTTGTTCCTCTGCCATAGTCGCCGATGTTGCGTGTAGGTCGTGGATCCCGTCTGTGGTTCCCCCGAAGGGGTGATCTTCTCGATGCTTCGGATGCTTTGCGGGTAGGTCATGGATCCCGTCTGTGGTTCCCCCGAAGGGGCGATCTTCTCGATGCTTCTGTTGCTTTGCGGGTAGGTCATGGATCCCGTCTGTGGTTCCCCCGAAGGTGCGATCTTCTAGATGCTTCTGTTGCTTTGCGGGTAGGTCATGGATCCCGTCTGTGGTTCCCCCGAAGGGGTGAGGATGTTGGGATGGTTCACCATCCTCAAGTGGCCCCCAAGAACTCCGTTGGGTCTGCTCCAGTCCGCTCGGGATCATTTCAGTGGCAGCACGAGTTGCTCCGGCTCCGCCGGTAATCTTGGCATGGGTTGTACTGGCATCGTCCAAGCCGATTGCTGCTGTTTCCCACCCGGGAAGTAAATCCTGGCTCGCCGTAATGGCGCGGATGGGGTTACGTGCCTGGGGCAAGCTGTAAGTAGACTTGCCCGCAATGTAGTGCAGCTTCAATGGCGCAAAGGAAATCAATTCCCAAGATGACCTCGTCGACGACAGTTGGTAATACCAAAAATGGTATGCAGGCGTACTTCTCACCTAGCTGTACCGTAGCGACGAAGGCTTTACACACCGTTGTGCTGCTGCCGTCTGCCATGCTGACTCGTGCTCGTACCTCTCGAAGATCGGCCTTGCTGATTTGGCTAGCGGTGCTCTCGCTGATGAAACTCCTCGTGGCTCCCGTATCGATGGTGGCTTGCCTTGCCTGTCCTTCGATCTTTACATCAGCCACAATCCTCGCCCTCTCCACTCGTATACTCGAACTTATTCCCGGGACTGGTTGCCGGCTCCTCCCACCTGGTCCTGGGGCAGGTGAGACCGCTGCTCGTTTCCCGAGGTGAAACCACAGCACTCCAAAGTTTTTACTCCTCGCTTACCGCAACGCCAACAATAGTAAAATTGCCGGTTTCGGCAACTGCGGGACGGGTGGCCGATTTCTCCACAACGCCTGCATGCTCGTTGGACGTCAATCGCTGGTCCGGCTTCCTGCATCATCCGGCTTATGTTGGGTTCTTCCCCGGAGTTCTGGATGCTCGGCTGGTTATCCCGGAACGGGTTCCGGTGTCTCGGAGATGGTGGAGGGTCGTTTCTCGCATTAGTTGTGTCGGGCGTGGATGGTACGACTCTGGCCGGAGGACTCGGCCGGTCGCGATCCCGCACAACTTCGAAGTCGGTGGCTAGTTGGGTGAGTCTTCCCAGCGTTATGGCTTCATGGCGTCGAATGTAGAGCTAAGTAGTCCTAAGTAGTCGTAGCTCCACGAAATATACCTTGAATGCTTCTCCTCTCTTCTGCTGTCTTGCCCGGATCTGATCCTCCAGTCGTCGAAAGTACCTTGGCGGTAAGAAGAAATCCAGAAATTCCTTCTTGAAGCTGGTCCACGTCGAACCCTGTAATCGGCTGACCCGGAACCAGTCGCTAGCATTGCCGGTGAGCATCTCCGGGATGGCTTGCGAGAGCTTGGACAGGTCTACTATGTGCGCAGTTGCCCGCTCCTCTATGCGTTCGATGAAGCTTAACGGGTCCGATTGTCCGTCGAAAGAAATGCCCCAGCGATGCACCTTTTCTGCTATGGTGCGGTAGGGCGCGTCCACTCGCAACGTGGTTTGGGCCACTGGTGACTGACTCCGATCCGACCGAGAGAGACGCCCCGCTGCTTGCACTAAGAACGCCTTGCCTCCCGGCGCAGTCAAGATCACGCTTGGTGCGACAGTGCGTGGGCTGCTTGATCTGGATGCTCGCTTTGCTTCTTTCTGCTGCGGCGAAAGGCTACGTGATCGAGGTTTTGGATCAGGATCAGCTTGGTCACTACCGGGAGCAAGTCGATATTGCTGCTCCAGCTCCTCCAGGCGTTTGATCACCTGATCATCATGGCTACCCGTGGAAATAAAAGTAGCGACACGACTCCGCAGTTCCTGCACGGTACCTTCGATGTCGAGGTCGAACTCGGTAGCCATCGCCACCAGCTCCTCCCGCCGTCGGAAGTAGACCCAGCTAACACTGACCATTTTGATTCTTCACACGACTGGCACCGGATTTTAACTGTGTAACGAGAATCGAGCTTTCGAGAAAATTTCCTGAGCGCACAAAAGGATCCTCGGAATATCTAGCGGTTCTTTGAATCGAAGCGGATTCAGTTTTAGAATTAATTTTTGCCGATCGCGATGTGAATCCGTGGCTGAATAGTTGTTGCGTAAATTTCTTTGCGTTGTATTGCTCGCGATGGATGCTCAAAGCTGCCTTGTATGCGTTTAATTTTCGTAGAATATCGTTGTATTGCTCGCCTTAAATACTCAAAGCTGCCTTGTATGTGTTTAATTTTCGTAGAGTATCGTTGTATTGCTCGCGTTAAATACTCAAAGCTGCCTTGTATGCGTTTAATTTTCGTAGAATATCGTTGTATTGCTCGCGTTAAATACTCAAAGCTGCCTTGTATGCGTTTAAGTTTTCTCGTAGCTAACTAAAAAAACTTTGCTTGCTTTTGAAGAGAGATGATGTACTGATCGCGGCGAGAGCTCGTAACTGCCTAAAAACTTTGATTGCTTCTGTAGAGAGATTTATGGATCGCGTCGAGAGCTCGTAGCTGACTGCCTGCTGGTGGCGTGGACCGAGGCGACGAAGCCTGCGTCGGTCTCAGTCGACGTTGGCAGAGCGTATCTTTGCAGCGCTGCTAGCGGGCGCGTCGCGTCAAAGCTCGCCTGTAGTGGTTCTGCTCGCCCTTATGGCGCAGGAACTGGCTCGTAGCTGCTGCGCATACACGAGGCGTAGACGACGGTCTCGGTCTACCCGCGCTCGTGTTGCCAGGGCTCGCCTGCAGTTCTGCCCGCCATCGGAGCGACAGAGCTAGCCTGTAGCTTTGTAGCCCGCGACGTGGCTTTTGCCCGCGTGTCGGCTCTGCGGTTGTAGATTTATGTATGTTCGAAAAAAAATGGTGGCCAGCGGGGGACTGGGAAGCCTGCAAGATCTTAGGACGGGGGGACAAGAATGACAAACACTAGTCCGTCCCGTTGGATCCTAATGAGGAATGTCCTGCCGCCGGTTCGCATGGTAATCTTCATGTTCCGGCCACAGGCGTGACCTTGGGCCCTGTTGATGCAATCCAGGAGCGAAACCGGAACTACTCCGTCCAGACCGAGGAGCTGCCATTCTGCTGGGGCGGCTACCCAGTTGGGTTGTCCCCAGCCAACTCTAGCGTCGTGTTGCTGCTCTCCGGCTCCTCCAGCAGCTACCCGTACCGGGCTCATGGGCTGTAAGGGGCCCATAACCAAGTCGTTCGGCTCTGTCGAACGGCTCTCCTCTGAGCTCCGAGCGCTGTTCGGTGGTGGTTCCACACGTGAACGGCTGCTCGGCTCCATCGATATGGGCAACGCGGGTGCGCCGTGATAGCGCAGGAGTGGTGCTTGAATAAAGCGATCCGTGCTGCGGCTGTGCCAGTGTCGTCTCTCTGCTATCTCGCCGTCTAGCTCTCCGGCTCTAGAAACAACAAAAAAATGTTCCGATATGTGCGACCCCAAAAAAAAAGAAAATAAGGGCAAAACAATCTGTGCGCACTGCCGCTGGCCATGAGGGACAGGGAGCGAATTAAACGTGTGCCTTCCGGATGTGCTTTGAGTCGCTTAATGACGGTTTCCTTCTTGAGTTTTCTTTCTGGCTGGTTATGATGATACTTTCTGAATATTTTGCTTTCTGAGATTTTCCTCGAACACGTTTGACTTTTCTGGCGGCCACGAGGCGCCAAGTGACACCAAGTGGGTCGAACTAATCCCCTTGCGAAATGCCACGTCTGCACACCTAGAGCGAGCCTTTCGAGAGACCATTCTCAGCCGATTTGGAGTACCGCAGCGTTTCGTGTGCGACAACGGAACGCAATTTACGAGCCGATCATTCCGTTCCTTTTGCCAAACCGCCAGGATCGAGTTGCATCACACTGCCCCGTACAGCCCGCAGCAAAATCCAACCGAGCGTGCGAACCGGACCATCAAAACGATGATCGCGCAAAACATCAGTGGTGACCAGAAGACGTGGGACGAGCTGCTACCGGAGATCATGCTGGCAATCAACACCAGCGTCTCGGACTCGACCGGATTCAGCCCAGCGTTTTTGGTCCAGGGACGGGAGCCCCGACTCCCTGGAGCCTTATACGACGAAGTAACTCCCAGCAACGGACGAGGGCCCGAAACACCCGAAGACAAAGCAAACCGACTCCAAGACGTTTTCCGTATCGTAAAAGAGAACACCCAGCGAGCAACGATCGATCAGGCAAAACACTACAACCTCCGTCGGCGAGAATGGCACCCAGAGCTACAAAGTCTAGTGCTGGTCAAACACCACGTTCTGTCCAATGCTGCCGAGGGCTTCGCAGCCAAGTTGGCACCGAAATATGAAGGCCCTTACCGAGTGCTGAAATTCATTTCTCCAAACGTAGTACGACTACAGCGGGTAGGCTCCTCTCAACGCCGGGTCGCCAACCTGTCTGATCTCAAGACATACCACACCGAGCCCACATTCGCGGACCAGCCGTCAGACAACTCTTTTCCGAACTAACTCTTCTATGTCTCTACTTAATCTCCGACGTCTTTCACTTCTGGGGAACTAACTACGTCTCAATCTAACCTCAATAACGGTGTCGAGGCTCGTCGCTTATTACTATCGTCTCTCCACTCTTCACATGCATCCATCACGGCTAGACCGGTATGAGCCGACGGAGGCTGATGGCATCATCCTGGGCTCGCGCGATGGACACAGCGCCATTTACCCGCGTCGTCCCCACGGGTCGACTAGAACACAACACAGCCCGTACGATTCCGAAGATAGTCTGGCAACTCCACCAAGACCTGGCGTCGGCCCCATGCTGCCCGACTCGTCCGAAGTCGGCTTCACTTTCGCCCGGGAACTCAGTCGACGTCGCCTAGACCTTGAGGACGACGACCCCAACCTCTTCAACAGGGAGGAGTACGAGGAGGTGCTGACCTCGAGGAAGACCTCCCGTTGGACCAGCTCGACTGGATGAAGGCGCCAGAAGGATGGTTCTTGAACGGCTTAGCCGGGCGGGTTTCTGTCGCCGTGTACGAGGCTGTGCAGATGGCTCGACCCCGGGCCGCCTTGCGCACAATCAAATTTTTGGTGGAGACGGAGGGGAAGACATTCCAAATAAAATGTCCTACGCCGGCAGGGTCACCGTTTCGTTCCGTCCCCCGAAGTAAAGGGGAGGTGTGAGGCAGCATTTTGATGCCCACATTTTTCAAGCACGCTAATTACCACAGAAAAAGCCTGAATTCAGTATTTTTAAGCTTATGAAGTATTTTGTATTTTTATTTTTGGCACGAAGCCGAATTATCGCAATTTTGATTAAATATCGATAAGATCGAAATAACAACAGCTGATCTGTTAGTTTACATAGGCAGGCTAATGTTCTAATAGGGCAGCGCTGACACCACGAACGAGATCACTTGGCAACGCTGAGTTCACAAAAGGATCCATTGGCAACGCTGGCTGGACAGAGAAAGATCACTTGGCAACGCTGAGACCACGAAAGGATCCGTTGGCAACGCTGGCCTGTAAGAGAGTTGGCAACATAATTGACAGCCGAGAAGGTCAGTTGGCAACACTCGAGGCGTCACTTTTCTGGCGGCCTCGAACGATTCGGACGTGTTTTCCCAAAAAGCAAACAGAAGTTTACAAAAGCGAAGAGACAAGTGAAAATCCGCGTGCACAGCAACAACAACAACAACAACAACAACGCGAGTGCCGCAGCAATCGACAGTGCAACAACAACAACAGCAAACAACATCCGCCAAAGCGCGGGAAAGTTGTAGTGCGAGTGTGTGCCATTAAACAAACGGCTGCAGCAAATGTGAGTGTTGGCGTGCTTTGCCGACGGAGCCGTTAACCAGCAACGACGACCACAGCAGCGCACCAGCGCCAACTGAGAGTGCGTCTAGAGCTTTGCTCCGCAGCCACGACGACCACAGCAGCGCACCAGCGCCAACTGAGAGTGCGTCTAGAGCATTGCTCCGCAGCAACGACGACCACTGCAGCGCACCAGCGCCAACTGAGAGTGCGTCTAGAGCTTTGCTCCGCAGCAAGAACAGTGACCACATCAGCGCACCAGCACCAACTAAGAGTGCGTACAGAGCCTTGCTCCGCAGCAACGACGACCACAGTAGCGCACCAGCGCCAACTGAGAGGGCGTCTAGAGCTTTGCTCCGCAGCAACGACGACCACAGTAGCGCACCAGCGCCAACTGAGAGTGCGTCTAGAGCTTTGCTCCGCAGCAACGACGACCACAGTAGCGCACCAGCGCCAACTGAGAGTGCGTCTAGAGCTTTGCTCCGCAGCAAGAACAGTGACCACAGCAGCGCACCAGCGCCAACTGAGAGTGCGTCTAGAGCTTTGCTCCGCAGCAAGAACAGTGACCACAGCAGCGCACCAGCACCAACTAAGAGTGCGTACAGAGCCTTGCTCCGCTTCAACGGCCACCACTTTTCTTTTCAAATTTCACCACAGGCTAGTGGGCAGCGGCGACGGTCCCTTTTGTTTCACCACGTGTTCAACGGCGCCTACGAATTGTGTTCAAGAAACGAGCTGCGGTAAGCTGGCCTTAAGCCGTCTCCTCTTTTCAACCCTTTTCTTCCTCTTTCGGGGCTGGGAACAGCGGAGTGAATGTCTCCGTTGCTGCTGCGATCTCAAAGAATGATAACTAAAGCCTGATATAGCCGACCACAGCAGCGCACCAGCGCCAACTGAGAGTGCGTCTAGAGCTTTGCTCCGCAGCCACGACGACCACAGCTGCGCACCAGCGCCAACTGAGAGTGCGTCTAGAGCTTTGCTCCGCAGCAAGAACAGTGACCACAGCAGCGCACCAGCACCAACTAAGAGTGCGTACAGAGCGCATCGGGCGCCATCTGTAAAGAAGCTATTTTCCAGCCAGGGTCGGCGTCTCAGTCCGCCCAGGGCCATTTACAGAAAATTTGTAAAATCTGGTGACGACTGGAGTGAGCTGCGACAGCGGCGGCATGAAACCAACACTCTCGCACGAAGATCGACGAATAATCCTTATTTCCCTACGTAAGGTGGCGACCCAGGTGAACGCGATCCCAGTCGGCTCCCAATCCCGGCAGCGGAGGCTGTCCGAAACTGCTCCCCGTCCGGCCAAAATGCAGGGAGCAGGCGTGAGGGTCATAGGAGCAAAGCTCTTTATAGTCCTCGTCAACGCCACTCCCAGCAATCGACCGCCGGCTCACAGATCCGAGACGTACCGTTTGCAGTCCAGTGCAAAGAGTAGCCGTGAGGGAAGCGAAGCAGACAAAAAATTTTCAACCATTTGCACCAGGCGAGCTACTTGCGGTGACTCTACGGTATTTAGCTTCTGGACCAAGCATGACGAGCCTCTCATACGAGTTCAGAATGTCAAAGGCAGTAAAATCAGCCATCATTTCAGAAACATGCGATGCTATTTACATTCCAGAGGCATTCTGACTCCTCCACAGCTTTTATTAGTTTGTGGATTGAATCAGAATGTCAGAATGAAATGCCAGAGTGGAAACCCGACGTCCTCGGTTGATTAATTGATTATCTATAAATTAATTTATCAATGAAATTAAACCTTTTCAGTTCTAGGACAATTAATTGCAAAGTGGCATTTCTTTGTTTTTATTCATTTTATGGAACTTGTTATTGTTCAATTGCGAACATTTTGTGAACATTTTGATTCCTTGTGATTTTTTGCGATGCTCTTTACATTGACTGGTAGTGTTTACATTGAAGGCTATCACAAAGCTTTTCACAAGGCTTTCCACAATTTTGTGAAGTACAAATTCTGTGTTGCCAATGTAAACACTTTGACGTATTTCGCAAATTATCACAAAGCATGTCAAAATGTGATATCACATTGCGAAGCAATGAGAACCCACTTTTTGAATGGACAACTTAGCAGGTTGAGTACAAATTGTGAACTGAGTTTATTTCTTAAAATCTTAGCCTTAGGTAACTAACATGAAAATCTTAATGTCTAACTCCTTCCAGTCATTGGAAGGACTCCTCGATAGCTCGGCTTGCATGTGCTGTACACACATGCCTATCTGCCTTTCCAGCCGTTCTCATGGTTCTAAAAATAGCTTTACGATAATGCACTACAAGTGCATTTTGTGTTAAATTTTTGTGTGTGGTTTTTACATTTGTTCGCGTTGGTCATATTTCAGTGTCCCGTCACTCGATCGGTGTTTTCGGGATACATTGTTTTTGAAGGTCTTTGCGTTCATGCTTGAACACCTTTACAAAATAATTTCGAGCCAGTTTGCAACCCTTTTTAGACCCCGTACTTTAAAAAAGTTAAGGGGTCTATTAACTTTGTCACAAAAAAAAATGTGCGTAACAGGCAGAAGGAGGCGGCGCAGACCCCATAAAGTATATATATTCTTAATCAGCATCAACAGCCGAGTCGATATAGCCATGTCCGTCTGTCCGCCTGTCCGTCTGTAAGAGCGCCTAGATCTCAGAGACAATAAGAGCTAGAGACTGCAGACTTGGTATGTAGGTTCGTCTGTATTGCAAGCAGATCGAGTTTGTTTTAGATTTTGGATCGGACCACTATATCATATAGCTCCCATAGGAACAATCTGCTGAAAATCAAGTCTTAGTATGGAAAACTTTATTGCTGTTTGAGATATTTCAAGCAAACTGACAGAATATGCATGTATAATTGTCCCATACATCCTGACCAAATTTTTATGGAATCGGACCACTATATCATATAGCTGCCAAAGGAATGATCAGTAGAAAATCAAGTCTTAGTATGAAAAACCTTTTTGTTGTTTGAGATATCTCAACCAAACTGACAGTATATGCATATCTTATAAAAAAAAACTCTTTACGAGCTAAAAGTCTAGTGACGAAAACATTTTCATGCCCCAAAATTTCTGATATCCAATTTTGTGACGAAAAATATTAAATTTTACACATGAATTATTAAAAAAAAATTTTTGTCACTGGCACTGCGCAAAAAAGTACTATTTATTGGATATGAAAAATTTAGCGCAATGTGCCCAGTGACAAAATTTTTTTTTTATAATTCATGTGTAAAATTTAATATTTTTCGTCACAAAATTGGATATCAGAAATTTTGGGGCATGAAAATGTTTTCGTCACTAGACTTTTACCTCGTAAAGAGGTTTTTTTTATAAGATATCAGAAATTTTTTAATAAGACATCGGAAATTTTGACAATTGCAATATTTTTCTAAACAATTCAATAATTATATAATTAAGAGAATCTAAAACATATGGGTATTTCCAGGATCGCGAACTCGACATTCGCACGACTTTAAATGAAAAAAAAAAACGGCAAAAATTCACATTTTCAAAAATGTTTTCTCACGTGTTTAATGCATTTTATCAACTCTATTTTTATGATAAAAGACAATCTTTGAAGACCTGTCGTTTTTTAATTATTTATAGAAAACAATGCATCGCGAACGCGACCAAAAATGGAAGTCATCTTTGACTTCATCTTGACAAATGCGAAAGTCTGCGAAATGTGGCGAGTAATTTGGAAGAAAATACTCTTAAACCATACTAAAATAATGCAGCTTTCCATTTTAGAAATAATTTTGATATGTAACTACCGTTTTATATATTTTACAAGTTTTCTTAGTAATTTGTAACGTGACATCGCGAACGTGACAAGATTTCCACCTAGGTTTTCCAAGAGTTTCTTCATCAAATTTTATTCTATATTCCGATATTTATTTATTAAAAGCAAACATTGCTGCCTCTAGTTGTTTACAGGTACAATAAAAATATACATTATAAAATAGATATTAGAATAAAATAAGAATTTAAAAAGAAAAGAAAGCCTAAATGAATTTACAAGTTTAGTCTAATAACACCACCGACACGATGGGGGTATTTTATTTGCCAGTCCGGCGAGCTATGCCTCTATTCACAGCCAAGGTCGCTATTAGAACCTAATTCTGGACAGGAAAAGAGAAAAAATAAAGATAGTTCAAATAAATAAGACTAATTTATAACTTAAAATTAATGTTAAAGGTGGAGTAAGGATGAAAAGAGCAACCCGATGGGGGAGTTTTATTAGCCGGTCCGGCAAGCTATGCTCCTGTTCACAGCTGGGGTTGGTTGCAAATTTCATAGGAAATATAAAAAGATGGGAGGTCAAAAAATATTGTAAGGACAGAAGTATTAAGATCGGAAAGTAAAGGAAAATATGAGAAAGAGTAAGAATAGTATAAGACAGAATTGAGGTGAAAGACACCCAGTTAGAGTTGGCCAGAAGTAGACCTAAGGTGACAGAGAATAGAATGGTTAATAGAAGACAGAGAGTGTTCTGAAGAAAACACATGAAAAAGTGAGTTATAGCAGGTTCATAAAACACGAAATGGATTGTGCAAAGCATAATCAGTGGTGCAAATAGGAAGAGATAATGGAAGAAAGTTTCTAGTAGGTCTACACGGAACAGAGAAGTTAAGACGATTTAAAAGAAAAGAAGAATCTATATCGCCATTAATTAGTTTATGTATAAAAACTACACTAAGAGATTTTCTACGATCAGAAAGTGAAGGAAGGTTTATTAGTAAAAGTCTACTGGAATAAGATGGTAAGCGAACATTGGGATCCCAATTTAAAACTAGCAAAGAGAAGAAATTGCTTCTGTATCGACTCAATACGAACAACATTGTTCATATATTGAGGGGACCATATACAGGAGCAATATTCCAGAAAAGGACGTACTAGGGATACATAAAGGAGTTTGGTAGTGAAAGGATCGTTAAATTCTTTCGACCAATGCTTTATGAATCCCAGCACGCCCTTAGCAACATTAATGATAGAGGAAATATGTAGATTAAAGTTAAGTTTAGAATCAAACAGAACACCCAAATCTTTTACGGTGAATATACGTTGTAATTCAACATTATCAATCGTATAAGTACCAAGAAAGGGTTTAAAACGACTAGAAATTACAAAGACAGGTTTAGATTTAGTAGATCTGAGAATGACTTTCTGCGTTCTACTCTTTAAATAAGAAGATATCCAGAAAAGTAAAGAAGAAGGGAATCCAGTACAACCAAGTTTAAAAAGGAGAAGATCATGATTCACAGAGTCAAATGCTTTACTTACATTTACTTTAAGAACATGTTAAATAAAGCGAGGATGACGGAAAAGTTACTTTAACAGCAACTATTTCAACATCGGGAAGAGAGTTAAGGAGTATGACTTCAGAGGTAAGAGTAGATTTGACAGTAATTAAGACACCACCACTGCGTCGAATCGATCGGTCTTTTCTGTAAATATCAAAATTACTTGAAAAAATTTCGCTATCAGAGATAGTGGAATTTAGCCAAGTTTCAGAAAAAGCTATAATGTCAGCCTCGAAAGAGAAACTACTTAAATACAAATGCTGGAGTTTTGAAAGAAGACCTCTAACATTTTGGTATTGTATAGTAAGAGTTTCTAGTTTTTTGGAGAAGTATTGGTAGAAGTGTTAATTGGAAGAGTTATAGATGAAGGATGCGTTCGCTTTTTTGGCTTGAACTCTTGATATATAGCTCTTAGAACTTGTTTTAAATTAAACTTTCAATATTTTTCTATATATTAAAATGGATTATGTTACAATCTTACTCCCTGACTTAGTGTAATCGTTAAAATACCAACGGTCCATTTTGAAAATCAATTTTTATGAAAATAGGCAAAAATATGGAAAAAGTGAATTTATTCCAATGTAGAATCTATATGTTCATCCTATTGAATTTTTTCTAGCGTATATTGATAAAACAAATAACTTGAATACATTTTTAGAAGAAAATTTCACAAGATGTGAGTTTTTAATCAATTTTACGTTTTTCGTCGTGGTGGACCTTTTTCTGGAAATGCCCATATTCAATCAGAGACGTTGCGATATTATATATATTCATAAATATATTTCGATCTTGCTGTAATTGGAATTACAAAATGTTTCATCTGCCGCAAAAAGAATACACCACTTGCAAGCAGTATCTTTCCACATGCACTGCAAGCAGTGCAAGTAGTGTACATGCAGTAGTATACATGCAGTAGTGTAAAGGTAAAAGGTATATTCAATCAACAGGTAATATCTTGCCCAAACGAATTTTGACAGATATGTGTTGTATGTCAAAAGACGCGGAATTAAATTGTCTAGAACATACTACAAATTTAAAAGTGATTTCATTTGTAGATTTTTATTAAATGGAAAAAAAAAATTATTTTACCTGTAGCTGTTTACCTTTTTACTTTAAAAAAAAACTTTGAAGGCCTTCAAAATACCTTTTCATTGATATATAGATCATATCTGTAGATTCTATCGTTTGGATGCTATGAGGCTTTTAATTTTAGCGGTTTTTAGCGATTTCCCGCTAAACTAGCTATTTTTCGAAAAAGTCGTAGAACAAACGATTCTATATTTTTGAGCGGGAACAAGTCCTCATTCAAACATTTAAGCTAAATCAACGCTTTGATACAAACAAACAGACATACTGACTTTTCATCTCATTTTCGAAAGGCGACTAAAAATTTCAACATTACTTATTTTTTGAACCAGTAATCGGATTTCGATGATCGAGGTGTCATTCGACGCGTATTTTTGATTAAAATAGTAAAAAATTAAAAAAAAAATCAAATAGGCCCCAACGGCCCCATTTGCTCCAATCATTTAAATTTTTTCCCTCCCACTTACACCTGTTTATCTCACGAACCAGGAAAGTTTCCAAAGTCTTAGTATGCACATTTGTAAGTTAAGTTGATACCTTTCGTTTGGTATATAACTCGACCTGATCGGACAGACATAGCAAATTTTCCATTCTTCCTGTGTATATATGCTAGTCGCTTTCGCACCCTTCGTGCTGCTTTCGTCACTAGCGCGGACTGCCGTCCGCAGTGTTGTTGATGATGATCATATACATCCTGACCAAATTTGATTGGAATCGAATCACTATATCATATAGCTACCATAGCAAAGTGGTTGGGCTTGTACGGAGCCGAGGCCAAAAATACTTCTAGTGGGCTTATCGTTATGAAATTTTTACCAAAAATCTAGAAAAATATCCTTAATATATAACGAAAAAATTGAACAAATTGTACGACTTTATCCTATAGTTCCCATACAAATGATCGGGACAAATTTTGATTACTTTGACATTTTCTAAGATAGATGACTAAATTTTAATATTTGGTCAACTTATGCGGAGATTAGCGAAATTTTGAGCCCCAGATCGGAGTTTTGGAGCATAACATTTAATTTCTGTGGCGCCATCATATTCAAAAGTCTTTGATAGCGTAAAAAAGAAGAGAAAACATAAAGTCTTTTAATAATTATTTTAATCATCTTATAAAAAACTTAATGCAGTACTTGACAATTTCGTTTTTTGAGTGCAAGGCAATTTTCTTTGACCAGTGATAAAGACTCCATAAAATCTTTTTTTGGCCTTCTACGATCAGCAATCTTTGATGTTGCAAATACACACTTATAGAAAGCGCCTACAAAATCAAAACCGAAGAGAAAAGCAAACCAAATTTAAGTTATTAATTAATAAATAAATACTTTTGCAAAGTTATACAAACCACTAGAGACGAAGACTGGGCAACAACTCAACAGCACAATAGGCAACAAATATCTACTCTGTTTGGCAAAACTTACCTTGGAAAACGTAAGACTCCTTTAGTTTTTTTAAGATTATACCCACATCTGCAAATTTCTGCAGCTAATTTTAACACATTACTACCTTAAAACTAAGACAAATACAGTGACTTACAAACCAATTGTAGAATTTTGTAGCATCACATCTAAAACTTTAAATAAACTTAAAAAAGACGTTCACAAAATAAACATAAAAAGTTATTTCCATTAAATTAACATCACAAGAACCATTTCACATATAAACTGATTATTAATAAGTATATTTAAAGTAGATACCTTCAACTTCAAAATTCATTTTAAATTATTAATTTTGGGACACTCTGCCAAAAGTTACAATATTTTAAAATGAAATTTTGCTTTCACAAAAAGCATACTAGGCGCAGCAGAGTTGCAAAAATGAACACGTGCTGATGCTTTCAATGCTAATTTTGTTTTTTCCCGTTAGGGTTCCAGAAAAAACTGGGTTGCCATTAAGAAGGTTGGACATTTTATAGTCAATTTGCTCACATTTCGCTTAAATATTTTTTGACTGTTTTTTTGATTTTTGGCCTATGGGCGCAACCACTGTGCATAGGAACGATCAGTCAAACATCAAGTCTTAGTATGAAAACATTTTTTTCCATAGTAAGTACGGGGTTTCCGACAGTCGAGTATACTCGACTATAGCACCATCCACTAGTTTTTATATGGAGTTGACACCTTTCAAACTGAATTTTCAACAACTGAATACTATGCTTTATTCTGGAATACCTTTGTAATCTATGTCAATAAGTCAAATTCATAAATATAAATGAAGTGTGCAGTAAAATTGTTCAACTAAATATACTTAATCAATAATAAATATATACGATGCCACCAAAAAAGGGAGCTAAGAAGGTAAAAAAGGCAAAGCAATATGAAAAGAAGTCCGAACTAGCATTTGATGAGGGCACAGATGAAACTGATGTGTTGGAATTGAATTTGTACACCGATATTAATGACAATTTTTTTAACGAGGCCAGTCGGGTAAGAACTTTAGTTTTAAAAGTTACTATTTTTCAAAGTACAAATTTCTATACTATGGCAGATTGTCCAATTTTTAATGGAGGCTGAGCGATTTTTTGAGGCGTCGCGCATAAAGCGATATGCTGATATAATATTTAACTTACACAGGAGATATGTAGAAGAAGTAAATGACAATGAAACGTTGCGACCTCAAATAATTTCTACTGAACAAAAACTTCGTCTGGCACTTGAATTAACCGCTACTTCCGAAGAGGCTTTGCAAAAACTTAAAAATACTTTGGGAGATGCATGGAAGGAGTCTGACGCATCAGCACTGCGAGAACAATTAGTTCAAGAGAAATTGCAAGAAGTTCTAATAAAGTGTGAAGGGCTTGGCGACCGAGATAGTAGCAAAACCGATGATGCAGCAGAGTAAGTTGAATAAAAAAGTTGACTATTCGGCCTTTAATTATTTTGCAATAATAGGTTTGGTTATTTAGCAAAATACAAAAATATAATACTTCGCGAACGGGATCGTTTAGCGGGCGAAGTAATTGATATGGAGAAGCGTTTAGCCACAAATCGTTATTATTCCGAAAATCTTGAGTATATAATTCGCAATAACGAAGATGCTTTAAGCAAAATGGCTTCCAGGGCCAAATTTTCGGAAGGGGAGCGGATTAACGTAGAATCAAAGTTACGTGCTCTTATGAAATCTATGGAAGAACAAAAAGAATCACACGGTAAAACAATGATTAAACTTGAAATAGCAAATCGGGACTTAGGAGAAACGTTGCGTAGATTAAATCAAAAGATGGCTGATTTCGATAGGCAGAAAGTACAACTAGATAAATACAAAAGTGAGGTATGTGCATTAAATAAGGTCATGCATAAGTATGAGGATGATATTAGTGAGCTTACCAAAAATCAAAAGAATAACGATGACATAATTAAACAGTTAAGACTGATTGAAAAAGAAAAATCACATGCAGTGATTCAGTTGACTGGTAAACTAAAAAAATCTGTAGAGGATCAAAATAATGCAAGTACCCGATTGTATAAGCTCAACCGGAAAGTTATGATACTTAATAACGAAATATTACGTCATAAGTATTAATTTAAAAGAAAAATTACCAAATAATATAAACTTATATTTTTTTCTTAGAAATAACATTAATTCCCTTGAAAAAGATGTGCTTAATGCAAGCGGGCGAGCGGACGATATTCGACGCATTAAGGATTCATTGCAGAAAGAACGCGACAGCCTACGCAGCGAAATCATAAAATTAAACAACTCAATTGCAGATCTAAGACATGATATGATGCTGAAAACAAACATGATTAGTTCTCTTAATTTAGATTTAAACAAGTTAAATATAAGACTTGATGAAGCCTATATACTTAAGTCAAAAGCAGAAAAGGAAAGAGATGAAATGGCCCAAGAAATGGAATCTTTACATGAGAGAATTGAGAGTTATCAGGGTAAGTATTATACATTGCCAGCATTTCTCTTCAAGTGATGTCAAATTACATACATAAAATAAATTAAACACATCACTTAAGTATTTTAACCCACTGATTTCTTACGATCAATCGAGATACTTAAATCCATTTTATTATAAAATCTACTGTAAAGGAGTTTCCAGCCCAGTCTGCCAGGGCCAGAATTTACAAGAAATTTGTAAGTTTCGCTGGACGCGGGGATAAAGGGAGGGGAATGTTCAAAATAGATCAGAGTACATGAGCTAACTGACCTCACGCACGCCTAGCACGCAGGCGATACACGCACGGAACGGTACGGTAACGTACGGTGTACACTCTGGTGCTCTGCTTGCCCCACCAATTACCTCGAATGCAATTACGGGATCTTGCCGGGATTGTGCCACGGCTGACGGGACTTTGGCCGCGTCCAAATACTACGGGGTATTGGGATTTCGTCTGTCACAAGACTGACGGGACTTGTGCCTCGTCCAAATACTAACGGCTAGTTTTAGTATCTAACTACAAATAAAACGTTAGATTGCTTTGTTAGCTGATTCACAATTTATTCAAGGGTTATTTGTCTAAGTAACACTGTTTCTTTCCCCTTCTCGATCGCTAGTCCCGAGCAGCTCATCGCTAAGCCATGCGCTAGCGTCGGTCGCACAACTCACCACAGCTTTCCCCCTTCACCTCGGAGCTTTCGCTCTCTCGTGTTGTGCATGCACTCCTCCGATGGAGGCCGATGCGTTCAAATTTAAAAAATCTTAATCTATCTGCTTAATGCTAGTGCTAGGGCGGAGCGTCTCTAGTGCCGCTTCACACTACAAATCACAGTAGTTTTTCTTTGTAGATAATTTGCATATGTTCAAGTTCTTATCGAGCAAAAACAAATCATTTCTTTATACTTTTCTACCAACACAATTGAAAAAGAAAGGGATTTCAAGCTCTTAGATTTTTAAAAATTGGAAAGCTCTACTAAGAAATTAAATAACATATTATTATTGTTTTTAATTAACTCTTACATATTGCAGGAGATGAATAAACATCGAGTACCAAAGCAAGAAAACTTCTATGCGGCTGTACTAGGTTAGGTAAGGTCGGTGTCGACAAGTAGACGCACTTATGCCTTGAGTAGGCCCATTGTGATCTCTCGAAATTTTACACCCTGCTGCCGACGTGGAAACTAGAGAACTAAGTCAAAAGGGTGTCTAATTTGACTTATAAAAAAACCTCTTTACGAGGTAAAAGTCTAGTGACGAAGACATTTTCATGCCCCAATATTTCTGATATCCAATTTTCTGACGAAAAATATTAAATCTGACACATGAATTGTTAAAAAAAAATTTTTGTTCTGTCACTACACAAAAAAGTACTATTTATTAGGTTTCAAAAATTTAGCGCAATGTGCCCTATGCCAAAATTTTGTTTTAATAATTCCTGTGTGAAATTTCATATTTTTCGAACCAAGTGAGTTTCCAAAAGTCTTAGCTTGCACATTTGTAAGTTAAATTTATACCTTTCGATCGGTATATAACTCGACCTGATCGGACAGTCATAGCAAATTTTCCATTCTTCCTGTGTATATATGCTAGTCGCCTTTCGCACCCTTCGTGCTGCTTTCGTCACTAGCGCGGACTGCCGTCCGCAGTGATAATACTAGTTTTCAAAATAAAAAAAAAATGTTTGCTTCTCATGTCTCAATGCACTTTTCTTAACACGAAATGACACAACATTTTTTCATGGAAGCGTTTTCGAAATTTCCATTTTTTTCTGAATTTTTAAAGTTGCTCCGACATTTAAGAGACCTAATTGACCGATGTGTCCAAAAAAGAGCTCAAATTAAAGGTAACTAAT
Organism: Drosophila limbata; assembly: GCA_963924055.1. Taxonomy (NCBI): domain Eukaryota; kingdom Metazoa; phylum Arthropoda; class Insecta; order Diptera; family Drosophilidae; genus Drosophila; species Drosophila limbata. The sequence continues at coordinate 234,861 of CAWUOW010000172.1, forward strand.
CCCTCTACAAAATAAATATTTGGAAACATGCATCGAATTTATAAGTTGTAGTTTTGCGAATAAATAAGAAGTCAGATATTTTCAATTTAAATGGATTTATTAGCGGCTCCTGGCCGACTCAAATGATTTCAGAATTTTGATGTGTAATTTCAACGGAATTTCATCCGACCGGGGTGCTGGGGTGCAGGCGTGTATGTGTGTGTGGATGTGGCTACAGCCAGAACACTGGCGATGACTCCTGCGTCCGCGAGGATTGCCGAAATGAGTCCTGCGACCGAGAAGATGTTTTCCCCCTGGACTCGCTATCGCGGAGACCACTACAGACTAATCCTTGCTACACCTAGGTCCTTGTTAGCATAAGGACTGGTGACTTGATCCTTGTTGCCACGAGGACTGATGTGAGATCCTTGTTACCACAAGGACTGATGACTTGATCCTTAATACCACATAGACTAATGGCTAGATCCTTGTTACCACAAGGACTGAGGACCAGGTCCTCTTTGTTACTAGGATTGCTGGAAGGACTCTTGGGACACCAAGAGTTGTTGCTCGCTCCCGAGTCAGCAGTTGCATGCGCTATTATAGCTGCCAGCTGCGCCGCTGCTCTGTCGACGTCGCTGCTTAGTGGCCGACGCTCTCTTGATTCGCGACGTTCGCTCAATTTGCGCTGCTCGCTCATTACACGTCACTCGCTCAATTGACGTTGAGCTTGCGGTGTCTGCCGCTCAACAACAACGTTCGCTAGAATTCCTGTTGCTTTGCCGTTTTTGCCCTTAGCGGCGCGGCCCTTGGGCTTCGTTAAAATCCTGGTTGTGAGGAACAAAAATTATGTTCCTCAAATCCCGCAATGTCCTTTTATTTCTTACATGGGCGTGGTCGTCGAAGGGTGGCCCAAATGAAAAACAAATCCCAAAAAAAAAAAAAATTTGTTTCCTTTGCATTCCTGGTGTGTTTATCTTTCTTATTGAGAGTTCTTTTTTTTTATAGTGGGCGTGGTCTAGGCGTGGAATAGCTCAAAAAAATCAAAAAAAAAAAAAAAATTTACCCGTTACTTATTAAAGATAAGTAAAAGGGGATATTGTATTCGTTGCAATGTATGTAACAGAGTGAAGGAAGCATCTCTGACTCTATAAAGTATATATATTCTTGATCAGCATCAACAGCCGAGTCGATATAGCCATGTCCGTCTGTCCGTCCGTCCGTCCGTCTGTGCGTCTGTGTGAGCGCCTAGATCTCAGAGACTATAAGAGCTAGAGCAACCAAATTTGGCACACAGATTTCTATAAACCTCACGCAGGTCAAGTTTGTTTCAAAATTTTGCCACGCCCCTTTCCGCCTCCGTATATCGCGAAAGTCCACCACACGCACAGTTTTCATGATATAAGGTTTTTTTAAACGGTGAACGTTAGCTACTGTTATTACCTATCATCCTACTAAATCCCTACAAGATCGGACAAATAGAAAGGTGGTACTGGCTGATTAAAGCTTTTAAGCAATTAAAAAATAAGTATAAATAAGTATTTTAATCTGACTAATGAGCTTCTGCTGTCACATCTGACTTTAAGTCACCAATGTGTGCTCGTTTTATCTTTTTGTCCGTCGGCGACTGTAATTTGCATATTACCGGTGTCACGAAGTGCACGACCCGATATGGTCCTCCAAGCCTTGGTGCTAGTTTTGCCGCAAATCATTCCGCCGCGTTAAACAAGTGATGTTCCTTTAGCCAGACATGATCGCCCACAATTGGTTTCCATGATCTCTGGCGCTGGTTATAATGTCTCGCTTAATCCTGTGCTGCCTTCTCAAAACTTCTGCGTACAATTTCAAAAATCTCTGAGTTTTTCTGCTTTTTCTGAGTTTTTCTGCTGACTATGGCCACCTCATCGTAAAGTGCTTGTGGCAGCCGAGGCTCTCGTCCCTGTGTCACGAACGCTGGTGAGTATCCTGTCGACGCCGTCACGCTAGTATTGACGGTCAACGTGATCTCTGGTAAAGCCTCATCCCGGCAAATTGGGCTATCATCGTATTCATGGTGCGATTTGCCCGTTCAGTAGGATTTTCCTGTGGTGTGTATGGGGCTGTGTATTGATGTTTTACGCCAATGTCCTAAAGAAAATTCTTGAACGTCCTGTTGGTAAATTGGGCTTCGTTGTCGGTGATGAGCACTTTTCGTACACCAAATCAGGCCAAAATGCTTTCCCTGAACGCCTTTTGGAGAGCCGCGGCTGTTGCGCTTTGTAGAGGCTCTAATTCGGTCCATTTAGAGAATCGGTTGAGCGTGGTAGTTGTCCTACGAAGCTTGCGCATACTATTGCCCATGGCTCCTCCGGAATTTGGGTGAGCATTTGCCCGGCAGCCCGCAGCTGATTTGGCTTGTATCGCTGGCAGATTTCGCAACGTATGTTCTTACGTCTCTTTGTAGTCCTGGCCAATAAAATCGTGCTGCCACCCTGGATATTGTTTTCCTTGTTCCTGTATGTCTTGCCGCCGCCTCATCGTGGATTTCGCGTAGCACTCGCTGTCTCTTGTCTTTGGTACGCACAGCTTCCATGGTGGCAAATGTGTCGGTGCAAATGTCGTGTTCCGTCACCTTGTGTCCCAGATACTTCAGCTCCTGTTGAAAGAAGTCGCACTTTATGACTTTGATCCTCAAATTTGCAGTCGTTGAAACACTTCTTTTAGGTTCGCCATGTGTTCCTCCAGTGTTTTCCCAATGACGATTGTTGCTCGTTCGACTAGTTTACTAGCGGCGCGCCCACAACCATTGAAAACAAATCAGCTTTCCGGTTCAATCTTTATTTGCGGACGTCAGTTTCATCAATTGCGTCACTTGCGTCACTTTAAAAAACTATAATGTTTCACATTATAAAATATGATATAAAATATAAATTCAATGCACAAACCCTAGTCTATTGGCAGCGAACAAACAACTAAATGGCAAAATCAAATACACAAAACGAACCGCAAAAGCTCCGCTGATCTGTTGTTGGTGAGCTTGCGTTACAGTTATTTTATTCTACGCAGCTGCAGCCCCTGTTGGAAATTGGCTGCGCTGCTGAATTATCGTAAACGTTTGCAGGCCTTGTAGAAATTTGGGCAACATTCCCCTCCCAGTATGCGAACGGAGAAACTTACTTATTAATTGCCGACATCCAGGACTGCTAGCTTGACTGCTGGCCGGGAATTTTGCGCGCCGTACTTGGCCATCTTCGGCCCTTTGTCCAGGTGTTTCGGCGCTGGTTTTCATCGACGATCAAAACGATGTCCCCTAGGCATGTCTGGTGAGACAAAGGATTACTTTTACCAAGCTATGTAAAGGTAGTCCGTCAAATCATCATCGGTGTTGTAAGGGAGTTTCCAGCCGGGGTGCAGACTCAGTCTGCCAGGGCCAGAACTTACAAGAAATTTGTAAGTTTCGCTGGACGCGGGGATAAAGAGGAGGGAAATGTTCGCTAGGAAAGAGAAAACAATAACGAACGCACACACGAATGATGTGAAGCAACGCGGCCGGGGAGCGGCACAGGGTATACGCCGCGGTGTTCCACCGGCCACACGTGCCGCACAATACACCTACTTGGGGTCTGGCCGGGATTCTTCCCACGGCCGACGGGATCGATCCCTCGTCCGACCACCACGGTTAGTGGGTACCACAAGTAACAGCGGGATTCTTGCCGGGATTATCGCCCACGGCCGACAGGATTACCCTTGTCCAGAATGCAACCACTTGTCAATGTTGGTATCTAACTACAAGGAAAACGCTGTAGCGGGATTCTTGCCGGGATTGCCGCCCACGGCGGACAGGATTACCCTTGTCCTGAATGCGACGGCTTACTACTGTTAGTATTTAACTACAATGGAAACGTGAGATTTCTTCAGTAAAGTTAAACAGTTTATTCACGTGTTACTATGTTAGTTATGGTTATGTTAGGTTATCACTGCGGACGGCACACACTGGGGTGAGAGACCCCAAAAGTGACGGTTAATTCAAAATACAAATTTTGGAGTTGCGAAATCAAATTAATATGTGGTCAAAGAAGACAAAATTCTACATTGGGGAGTGAAAAAATTATGGCCCTATGTCTAATAGAAATCCTGTAATGTGACGCCAAAATTGAAACTTTGTGTTTTCGTTTTTCGAAATACGAAAAATTTATATTTTTTTGTCACTTTTGATGACGAATTCCGCGTAAAAAATTACCAAAAATTAATTTATTAAAATGGAAGTAATAAATTTGAATCCTTAACAATTTTTGTACATTTTTTTGAATCGAAAATTTTTAGTAATTTTATGGAAAAAAATTTAACTAAAAAGTACCTGTGAAATCAGAGGTATTTTTATCTTTAGATAGGCAAAAGTTACTTCAAACGTAACCAAACGTAACCATTCTTTCTTTATTAAATTTGTAACATATCTGTCTAAGTGCTCTCCAAGGGGTTTTGCGCCCCGTTTTGCCCCGAGAGAGTTATTTGAATTCAAAGTTGCTCGCTAAATCACAAAACAGAGTTGCTTTTTCATTTTTAAGTGGTCAGCTGTTTCGGTCAGCTGATTTTGTTAGCTATTTTGGTCAGCTGTAAGCTGTCTGTCAATTGCATTTAGCAAGACAAAGTAAAAGATCAACTTTAAGCTTAGCTTAAATTATTAAATTTATTTTATTGAGAAATGGAAAGCGAAAAAGTGTATGTACTAGTGTACTTTTATTAACAGTGAACGTCTAATTGTGATCCACGTCATTAGATAAAATATATGTGTCTATTAAATTTGTAATAAATAGTATGCTTTTAATTGTGTTTCTCGTCTTTAGCTAGGGTGTTTGTTTGTGACCGGTAAATATATGTTTCAACATATGTTACAAAAGATTTTTACGAACACTATTTTAGATCTTGCAAATTCAAACGAATTCACCAAGCGACGATTTTTTCAAAATGCAGAAGTTTCGGCGAAAATTACTGGAGTCGATCTCCAGTAGGTTCCATACCGTTATAGTTGTCGCTGCATCAGGCCACGAGGTTAACATGGAATCGTTCCAAGAGTACACTCATGAAACTGCTAGGTACTTTGTAAAGTTGTATCCGTGGTATTATATGCCACCAACGATACACAAATTCTTAATTCACGGTACTGAAATTATTTCCAACGCTTTGCTACCAATTGGCCAACTCTCAGAAGAAGCTCAAGAAGCTCGAAACAAGGATTTCAAAAAGTATCGAGAGTGCTATTCGAGCAAAATGGATAGAACTAAGAGCAAACAAGATATTTTGAATATGTTTTTAATAAGCTCAGATCCAATAATATCTTGCAAATGGAAGTTACCAAAAAAAAAAATTTAACACATAACCAAAAGAAGCTTTGTCTCTTTTAAAAGCACCAGAATTAAATAAAAGTGAAGAAAGCGAAAATGATATAGAGTCCGATTAAAGCATACATTATTTAAATTTTTTTTTGTATTTATCATTTTTGTTATTATTAATAAACTTTAAATTATATATGACCCGTTTTTTATTTCAAAGAAAAAAAGTTTGCATGCATTTTTAGTACGTTTTTCCTAAGGCAGATATATTATATAGTCAACCGATTCTTATTATTATTCATGAATATAGTCTACATGGATATATAATAGATTAAGGAAAATTTCAGCGTTAAAAATTATGGAATTCCTATTTTTGTTGTGAAAAAATTGAATATTAGGAAAATTGACTGAAATAAAAAAAAATTAAAAAAAAAAACAAAAAAAAAAGTTAATGATTTGTACTTTTAAAAGTCTAATACAAAATAAAAAATTATAACACGATCAAATTATTGGACGGTTGAATTAATCGTCACTTTTGGGGTCTCTCACCCCAGTGTGCGGCAGTCCGCGCTAGTGACGAAAGCAGCACGAAGGGTGCGAAAGCGACTAGCATATATACACAGGAAGAATGGAAAATTTGCTATGACCGTCCGATCGAATCGAGTTATATACCGATCGAAAGGTATCAATTTAACTTACAAATGTGCATACTAAGACTTTTGGAAACTCACCTGGTTCGTGAGATAAGCAGGTGTAAGTGGGAAGGGAAAAATTTAAATTATTGGAGCAAATGGGGCCGTTGGGGCCTTTTTGATTTATTTTTTAATTTTTTACTCTTCTAATCAAAAATACGCGTCGAATGACACCTCGATCATCGAAATCCGATTACTGGTTCAAAAAATAATTAATGTTGAAATTTTTAGTCGCCTTTCGAAAATGAGATGAAAAGTCAGTATGTCTGTTTGTTTGTTTGTTTGTTTGTATCAAAGCGTTGATTTAGCTTAAATGTTTGAATGAGGACTTGTTCCCGCTCAAAAATATAGAAACGTTTGTTCTACGACTTTTTCGAAAAATAGCTAGTTTAGCGGGAAATCGCTAAAAACCGCTAAAATTAAAACCCTCATAGCATCCAAACGATAGAAGCTACAGATATGATCTATATATCGATGAAAAGGTATTTTGAAGGGCTCTTAGGCATACCTTCAAAGTTTTTTTAAAGTAAAAAGGAAAACAGCTACAGGTGAAAAAAATTTTTTTTTTTAATTTATGAAAAATCTACAAATGAATTCACTTTTAAATATGTAGTATGTTGTAGACAATTCAATTCCGCGTCTTTTGACATATAACACCTATCTCTCAAAATTCGTTTAGGCAAGATATTACCTGTTAATTGAATATACCTTTTACCTTTACACTACTGCATGTATACTACTGCATGTACACTACTTGCACTGCTTGCAGTGCATGTGGAAAGATACTGCTTGCAAGTGGTGAATTCTTTTTGCGGCAGATGAAACATTTTGTAATTCCAATTACAGCAAGATCGAAATAAATATATATAATATTGAAACGTCTCTGATTGAATGTGTTTTTAATTCTCTTAATTATATAATTATTGAATTGTTTAAAAAAATATTGCAATTGTCAAAATTTCCGATGTCTTATTAAAAAATTTCTGATATCTTATAAAAAACCTCTTTACGAGGTAAAAGTCTAGTGCCGAAAACATTTTCATGCCCCAAAATTTCTGATATCCAATTTTGTGACGAAAAATATTAAATTTTACACATGAATTATTAAAAAATAAAATTTTTGTCACTGGGCACATTGCGCTAAATTTTTCATACCTAATAAATAGTACTTTTTTGCGAAGTGCCAGTGACAAAAATTTTATTTTTTAATAATTCATGTGCAAAATTTAATATTTTTCGTCACAAAATTGGATATCAGAAATTTTGGGGCATGAAAATGTTTTCGGTACTAGACTTTTACCTCGTAAAGAGGTTTTTTATAAGATGTTAAACTACGCGTACCCTGCTGCACTTGTCTATTATTGTTCTACTCACTCTCTTTAACTTTGCGACGCGCCAAATTGCGACGTCCACTCGCTTCCGCTCCTCGATCGCCACTCCCGAGTCGCTCCTCACTAAGCCACGCGCCAGCGACGGTTACACAATTCACCACAGATTTCGCTCTTCACCTCGGAGCTTTCGCTCTCTCACAACGAGGTGAAGTTGGCGCTCCTTTTGGCAGATTTGTGCAACCGATCGCTTACGCATGCAAGCCTGCGATGACGTTTCATTTAAATTGAAATTTAAACTTATCTTAAAAAAATAACAATATAATTAATATGAAATATTATGATAATAATAAAAAAAATATAATGTGAGACGGTGCGACCTTAGCGCCGCTTCACACCCCCCCTTTCTCACAAAGGCCCAACGTCGCGCTTCCTGCGTCGTTGGAGGGTAGCCGTACCAGGGAGGCCGCCATTCCCGTTCCCGTAGGTGATAACGCCGACTCTGGTCCTTTAAAACACTGCGATGGTTGAAAGCGGCGACCTCAGCAGAGTCCGCTACACCAGAATTGACCACTAACGAAGCCTCGGGCAGCAGTTCGTCTCACGAACTTCGATGGCCGTCGACAAATTGCGTTATCGGTGTCTTCCCGGCGCTGTTCTCCCTCTCAGTGTGGTTCCCCTCGTCGTCCGCTCGGTATCCTAAATTCTGGTAAGGCTGGTTGTCCTTTGGGTAATCCGACAATTGGGCGGGCTCCTCAGCGATCCTCGCTCGCATGCTCGCGATCTGTTTGCAGGTGGATTCCACTTCCACTGCTTATTGACAGATCTCTAGAGGATGTCTTAAGAGCGCATCGACCACCACGTTAGACACGCCTCGCCGGGACAGGCCATCGACAAGTTCTGCCTCCAAGAACTCCTTCAGTTCCGGTTCCAGATCCGCATTTGCTAGTCGTTCTGCGTCCACTCCTGGGGACTCCCTTTCGCATCCCTCCTCAGTCTCCACCATCGCCCGAGTTACGTATAACCCCACTTCACTTCCCACATATGTCCAAAACCCAATTTCTTCTTTACCACCTCTTAATAATAAAGTACAAGAATTGCTTAGCTCATTATTCTCTTTCAGCAAAAAATTTTTTTCGACTTTTTTTTTTTGCATTTTTTTATAGGTTGGACATTTAAGAATATAACCCTAAAAGGGTTTTTTGAAATTCGAAATACTTTAGAAGATATGGCCATTTTTGTCCAGCAATGTTAATGTTAATGCAAGTGGAGTCAAAACTTTAAGCGCGTTTATCTCGAAACCTCGTTTTTCGAGCTGGCGCCCACGATTCCGCCAGTTCTACTGAACCGATTTGGATGAAACAAAAATTTTGCGATTTTTTTTACTATTTTTTTTTACACTAAACTACAAAAAAATGGGTCCAAATTCGATTTGTCAATTTCAAGTGGCCGCCATTTTGTCAAAAAATATCGCAAAATTTTTATTTTACTACGGGCCAGAATGGTGACAATTCTACGTCGGGCCAACTTTGACGGTGCCATCATCTATTGACAGCCCCTATATCGCGGCGAAAAATTTTTTTTTATTTTCTTTCATTCATTACTTATTCAATAAAAAAAACAAAATTCAAATATCTTTTTGCGTTTTCAAATGAGAATTTTTTCAAAAAAGGTCCAAAAACAGCAAGCTGAAGGAGAATGGGGCCTTAAATGCTAAATAAGCAATATATTAAAGTAATACAGTAAACAGGAAATGCACAGGTTAACGATCTGGCACATGCCAACCAAAATAAGTTCTAAAGAATTATAAAATCCAAATAAGCAATATAACACAGTAAACAGGAAATGCATAGTTCATCGATCGATATTAAATTCTGGCTAACTAGAGGCCAACGATCTTACACATGTCAACCAGAATAGTTCGTAAGAAAACCTAATAAGCACTTTTGTAAACCTAAATTAAGTTGTCTTTAAAACATTATCAATAAAGAACATTTAGTTGATATTTGCCCACCAAACCCGCTTGACGTGTTTTATTTACAATTAATTAATTTTTTTTAAAACCTCGCAAACCCATTAACAAAATTGGCGCTGCCTGTAGGATCCTTTTTTATTAAAGAGGGTCCAGTGATTATTCGAATCGAACTTAACGCGAAGTGAAAAAAAAAATAACAAAAATTTTTTGTAATAAATAAAAAAACAAAAAAAAAATCAAAAGCGAACTTGGTGCAGTGCATAGAAAAGTGCAGTGACAATTAAAGGCAAACAAAATCAGACCAAAGCAACATTGGTCAAGCAGCGCAACAGCATTAAATCCAACTACAAATCAGTGGATTAATGCCTGTATAGTTACTCGAGCTAAAATCGATTTAGACAGCGCTAAGAAGGAAATCAACTCAACCTGGATAGAAGAAGGCAGCGAAGGATCGCTACATACGACAACAGCAGAATGGCTCACGATAACGGCCAGATGCCCCAAGCGGACTTGTTGGAACAACTGGCCATAAGGGAAAGACAGCTGGAGCGAGCTTGCAGTAGAAATTCGAAATATCAAATATAAAACTGACGAATTAATTGTTTATCATATGAATGACAATTTTATAGACTTAAGTAATGTCGAAAGTTTACTAGTTAACACAGCCAAAGAAATGACCCAAGGCACTTTACTAGACAAGATCTAAGAAGTCAGAGACTTGAGCACTATATTAAAGATAATGATGCAACGCAGATATGAGAATAGTTGCATTAGGTATCACTATAGGAAAGTTAGACCCAATCAAAGCAATTATAGGAACAACAACCAGAATACCAATCAACAATATAATCAGCAAAACAATACAATGCAAAATGCACATCAAAACAAGAATAACCAACAACAACATTATCAGCAAACAACACAATGCAAAATGCACAACAAAGCAAGAATAACCAACAACAACATTATCAGAGCAACAATTCAGGACAAGTTAGACAGAATAATACCCCTCAGAATTTTAGAGGCAACTACTCCGGACAAAGTAGACAATATCAAAATAATCAGAATTATCAACAAGCAGGATCACATCAATCCAGGCAGAATAGGCCAGCGAATGTGGTACCTATGGATGTAGATAACATAGAAGCCAACCAATACCAAAACAATACTAAGCAAAACTGATACGAAAATGATAACTACAACAGTGACTACAATGACTCGAACGATGAACTCGGTAATAATCAAATGGAAAACTATCAACAGGCAGAATTCAATAATACGGGTTTTTTTACGAAGCCGCCTCGGAAGGGTTACCACTAATAGGAGAGATTTCTCATTTGATTGCTATCAGACGTGTTCTTTTGTGCTCTTGAATTTTATTCTGTTTCGTGCCTCAATATTGCACCAATAAACATAATTTCTTCGGTTATATTTGTTGTTGTTGTAATCAGTTGTGCATTTATATCTCAGCAATTATCATTTTAAATTTTGTGCATTTGCTAAGCATCTTTTGCCTTTTTTTTTCCCCCTTTTTGACATTTGCTTGTGCGTACGTTTGTTTGTGTTTTGCTCTCGCTCTGCACATCGCTCAGATAAGCTTTGTTGTTGTGTTTTTATTTGCAATTCTCAGCTGCAGCGCTTCCCTCACCGTAAACAAGTGTGTTTGTGTGTGCTTGCTTGAGCACTTCGTTTCTGTTTTGCACCGCGCTCTCATAAGCAATTGTTTTTGTTTTTTTGCTCTCTTTGCTTAGAGCTAGCTTCGAGTTGCCTCCCGCTCTATTTTCGTGCGCTTTTGCTATCTATAGTTTTTAGCGACCCCAGTAGGAAATGTAGTGCTGTAAGAAGAACTGCACTATCAAGCGTGCTGATGATGCTGCGCAGCCGCAGTTTGTTTATTGTTGGCTGTGCGTGCATGCATGCAAAGTGTGCTGGTCTCTCTGGTCGAGACTGTGATAAACTCATCGCCGCATCTAAAAAGGAATGTGGTGTTTTGAACTGGTCTTGCCCAGTATGCATTGAAAAGCAAATTGACTTCTCACGAATGTACAATTCTGTGAGAAATCAATTCTTAAAACTTAGCAAAGCGGCTAAACTTCTTTCGAGTGACTTTGACTCTAGCGTTGAGTTGCTCAGCCAATTTAAATTTGATTCACCCCCCGATTCCCAATTTTTAACTGTTCCCTCTAATGATTTAATAAACCAGTCTCCTTCGACTCCATTAGCATCTCGTCAACACCTTGACGCAACGCCAACGTTGTCATTGTCGCCCTCTCCGGGCACCTCAAATTTATTTAGTCCTGCTCCATCAGGAGCTGTCATTGTTACTGCTCCGATTGCAGATTCTGCCCATATCATCGAGTCTTCGATGCGAGCAGGATCTGGTCGGAAAGCTAGGCCCCCCATCAATTCAGTCCGTAAGGAAAGTGGCAACATTGAAGTTCCTCATCTCAATGTTGTTGCCCCTCGCAAGCAAATATTTGTGTCTAGGTTATCCTCTGACACCACTTGTGAGTCAGTTGCGGCTTACATGTAAAACCCCTGCCAGTGACTCTATTACAAAATTCAATTTTTCTACACCTCGAGAAATATCCTCGTTCAAAATTAGCGTCCCTAACGACTCTTTTGCTGTCATATGTGACCCAAAATTTTGGCCACCACATATGATTGTGCATGAGTTTAAACCGAAAAGGAGATCAGAGCCTGTTGCCCTACCTGCTGGTAATACTAGCCCTCAAGCTTCCACCAGCAATGCCCCAAAAAAATAGTTCCCTGTCCCGACTCTGCCCTAATACATTACCAGAATGTTAGAGGCCTTTTATCTAAACTTAAAAATTTATTTTTGAATAGTTTATCATTTGATTCTGACATTATTGCATTATCAGAGACTTGGTTAACGCCAACTGTTTCTGATGGTGAAATAATGTCAAGTAATTATAATTTATATAGATATGATCGTCCGATTCGTCGAGGGGGTGGTGTATTAATCGCCATTAAATCGTCACTTCAATCAGAACGTATATCTTTTATTATGCCTACTGATGTTGAAATTGTTGCTGTTAAAGTAGCATTTCCTAATAAATCAATTTTTATCACTTGCTCATATATACCCCCGACTTCTCATATTGAAGTTTATATGCAGCATATAGCTTGTTTCAATGAAGTTTCTCTTCAAGTGAGGGACAGTGATCTTTTTGTTGTGCTAGGTGATTTTAATTTACCTAATATTTCTTCTTCAGTAGTGCCAATTATCTAGTCCCTTCAAATCAACATGATTTTTTAGATTGTATTTTTGATTATTCATTGTTTCAAATAAATTCAATAAAAAATTACTTAGATAGAATCCTCGATCTGGTATTTATTAACGACTTCGCAAATTCTGCCGTCTCTAGGTCATTCCCACTATCAGTGCCTGAAGACTTACATCATCCTGCAATACAAATTTCTATTTCTATGCCTTATACCCTTCCTCTATTATCTCAGCAATCACCACGTCGCTGTTTTCGCAAAGGAAATTATTCATTGCTTAATGAACTTATTCTTGCAACCGACTGGTCATTTATAGAAAAATCAGCTGAAATTAATACTGCCCTTAATACTTTTTATGTAACTCTGAATGCACTCTTAGATGTGTGTGTTCCCAATTTTATTCCAGCGTCTTGCTCAACAAAGCCCCCTTGGTTTACACCTAGACTTTCTTATTTGAAGAATATTAAATCTAAATATTTCAAAAAATTTAAGATTTCAGGTTCCTGTCTCGACTGGTCTAAATACTCAGTAGCCAGATCGAACTTTGCCCTTTTAAACTCGGTATGCTACGAGAACTATCTTTCTCGATGTAAAAGGCAGTTCAGACGCGACCCTAAGCAGTTTTATAAATTTGTTAACTTGACGCGTAAATCTAATAGCTTACCTTCCTCTTTCTTTCTTGGGTCAGATAAAGCCTGTAATGATTCTGCTGCCGCTGAACTATTTGCTAACTTTTTCCAATCAACTTACTCTCCCATCTCTTCCTCCAACTCTTCTTATCCTTACACTATAATTCCATCTAGCTCTACGTTTGCTCCCTATCTTTCTTATAACTCCGTAGTTTCTTCGATTAATTCTTTAAAATCTTCCTTCTCTCCTGGGCCTGACAACATTCCTAGTTGTGTCCTTAAGGAGTGCTGTTCTTCTTTAGCTGCACCATTGCTACAGCTTTTCAACCTCTCCCTTGATTCTTCAACCTTTCCACATCTCTGGAAGGATTCTTACATCATTCACCTCCACAAAAAAGGAGGTAAGTCGGATATTTCGAACTACAGAGGAATTGCAAAGCTATCAGCCATCCCAAAATTGTTAGAAAAAATCCTTGTTTCGTCTTTGCAACATCTCTGTAAGTCAATTATTTCCCCGGCACAACATGGCTTTGTAAAGGGTCGGTCCACTACGACCAACTTACTTGAATTTACTTCCTTGGTAAACGACGCATTTTTAAAGAAAAAGCAAACTGATGTGATTTATACTGACTTCAGTAAAGCCTTTGACTCTGTGAACCATGACCTTTTGTTATTTAAGCTCGATCATATAGGTTTTCCACCCTCCTTTTTAAATTGGATTTCCAGTTACTTAAAAGGTAGGACTCAAAAAGTGATTCTAAGATCATCCATTTCGAGTTCGGTTCACGTAACTTCTGGTGTACCTCAAGGAAGTCACTTAGGACCATTATTTTTCATTCTTTTCATTAACGATCTACCTACTGTTCTGTCCCATTCTTCTATTCTAATGTATGCGGATGATGTTAAGCTTATATTCTCTAATACAGATCCCCTTCTTCACAATTGTCTGCAAGATGATTTAAACGCTATGCAACTATGGTGCTTGGCCAATCAGTTGCATCTCAATTGTTCAAAGTGTATGTTTATGACTTTTAGTCGTAATAGGCCATACTTAGGTTTATATACGATTGACAGTACTCTGCTGCAACGTATCACGTCAGTAAAAGATCTTGGTGTTTTATTTGATTGTAAATTGAACTTCAATTTGCACATCTCCACTATCGTTAATGAAGCCAAAGGAGTTCTCGGTTTTATTAAACGTTGGTCGAAAGAATTTAATGATCCTTTCACCACTAAACTCCTTTATGTCTCCTTAGTTCGTCCTATCTTGGAATATTGTTCATGCATTTGGTTCCCTCAGTATCTTATAAATCAAGTCCGAATTGAGTCAGTTCAAAAGCAATTTTTGCTTTTTGCCTTACGTGGTTTAAACTGGGATCCCAATCTTCGTTTACCATCGTACTCCAGCAGGCTTCTTCTTCTCGCTTTACACAGTTCACTTCGTGTTTTGTGCACATACTATAATAGCCTTTATCACGTTATCTCTGCAGAACTCTCTCTCCCCTCCTTGAAATCCTCCCTTTTCCTCTTCCTTTCTAGAAATCCCTAACCTTACTAATTTCTAATATTTGTAATATTATTAACTATTACTACTAATACTTTTGATCTGATTGGGTTTTTCTGGGGTTTTCCCAATCCTTGCAACGAATGTTGGATCATTTATAATTTTAATACCCCCAGATTTTAACTTTAATTTTCAATATACTAATTTTTTTTCTTTTTAATTAATTTTCATAATTTCAGTTCAACATTAAATTTTAACTATAAATATTTAGCATAGTTTTTATTTTTTATACTTTATACTTTAATATTTACTTAATTTGGTCAACTGCTCTTAGTTGACATTAAATAAATAAATAAATAAATAAATAAATAACATAGACAGACAGAAATACGTTGCATTAATAGACAAAGGAGCCACCTTGAGTTTAGTGACCGACCAGATTAACGGTTACAGAAAAATGAGACTCGCCGAGCATGCCATTTCCATTATCTGGGTTTATTTCTGGTTACAAGAAAAAGAAAAGGGGGAAAGGAAAAAGAATTCGTGCCGCCGCACACAGTAGAAGACAGAGTCACTGCTCCATAGGCGGAGCCGAGAAACAAGAAGGGGGGGCCGCTGGCCAGCTTACCGACTGCACACACCGCAGAGATGTGTGGCTGCGTTTCCACAGGTGGCTCGTTGTCCTCTTCACGGTAGTAATGCACCTGCGCTCTCACACACACACACTCGAGAGTGTTGCTGCTGGTGGCGCTGCGCTGCGCTGTGTTGTGTTGTGGTCGTTGATGTTGGCTGGCGGCTGGCGGATCCTAAATCGCTCTCACACACACACACGACGGTGTTGCGGCTGATGACGCTGCGCTGTGTTTTTTTTGTTGTTGTTGGGGTGGCAGTAACGAACCTGCGCTCTTACCCACACACACTTGTGTTGCGGCTGATGGCGCTGCGGTGCGATGTTGCGATGGTGTTGTTGTTGTCGGTGCTTGGGGCGGTGGTGCCCGCGCACACACTGTTGTTGTTGCTGCAAAAGAAAAAATGCCCGCGCACACACTATCGTTGTTGCTGCTTGCGGCTAAATATGCCCGCGTACTTTGGTTGTTATTTTGGCGAAAACTAGAGGGTCACGAAAGAAAACACGTCTGCTTGCTGCGAGCCCGTCAGAAAAGTGAAGAAATGCCGTGTGGCGGAAATTCCACCATCTTTTCTTCATCGTTCACCTTCGGAGCGAGATGAACGATCGTGCGTGGTTCCTTAGAACTAACAGTTCTTTGAACTGAACGTGCTCGCTCCTCATTGCGTTGCTCATGATGCCTTTTGCGTTGTTGTCGTTGCCACTTGCTCTTGGCTGCGTTCTTTGCGTTGCCAATTGATCTTCGTTGTGTGTTGGGAAATAATAAAAAATACTAACGCACAGCTGTTTGTGTTGTGAGGCCAGCAGAATGCTGCCTCACACTCCCCCTTTACTTCGGGGGCGGGAAAAGAAGCTTATGATATCGGTGCTGTTGTCTTAGCTGTGGTACTTTGCTGGGGTTCATCGCTATGTCCTTTGCTGTGGCTCGTGCAATGCTTCTTTGCTGTGCTCATCGTGGTGGTTCTTCGCTGTGGATCTTCGCTGTGGTTCCTGCTGTGGATCTGCGCTAAGCATTTGCCGTAGTTCATCAATGTGGTTCTTTGCTGTGGATCTGCGCTGTGGTTCGTGCTGTGTTCATCTTGTTGGTTTCTCGCTGTGGATCTTCTCCGTAACTCTTTGCTTTGATTCTCGCTGGTGTTCCTCGCTGAGGTCATCGTCGTCGGCCTCGTTGACACGAGGATCTCGTTCCGGTGGTACTGCTAAACAGCAGACCTCGGTCGTGGTTTCCCCGAAGGGGTAGGGACGTTGAGATGGCTCGCCATCTTCAAGTGGCCCCCACGAACTCGACCCTGTGGAACGGGTTTCCTCTGTCGTCTTTGTCTCGGGACCCTCTTCGTCTTCTGGGGCGTCGTTACTGCCTTTTGATGTCATCCTTCTTGGCTTGCTGGTGCCCCCGAAAGGGTCTTGATACACATTACGTTGGGTGCCCGTCTTTGGGTCTTGCTGGACTTTCTTGGAATTGTCCCCGAAAGGGTCTTGATAAAAAATACGTTGGTTGCCAGTCCTTGGGTCTTTCTGGACTCGCGTGGGATTCTCTTGTTGCATTTCGGGAGGACAGTGTGTCCCGGCTGTGGTTCCCCCGAAGGGGTCTTCGTGGTGTACTGTTGCTGATGCGGACAGGTCGCCTGGTCCTGCTGTGGTTCCCCCGAAGGGGTCTTCGTGGTGTACTGGTGCTGATGCGGACAGGTCGCCTGGTCCTGCTGTGGTTCCCCCGAAGGGGTCTTCGTGGTGTACTGGTGCTGATGCGGACAGGTCACCTGGTCCTGCTGTGGTTCCCCCGAAGGGGTCTTCGTGGTGTACTGGTTCTGATGCGGATAGGTCGCCTGGTCCGGCTGTGGTTCCCCCGAAGGGCTGTTCTTTGTCTTGGCTCTGCTCTGCTGCGGGAGGATGGCGTATCCCGGCTGTGGTTCCCCCGAAGGGGTCTTCGTCTTGCGTCTGGGGCTGTGTACTTGCTTTGATTCATGTTGTATTTTCGCTGAGGTTATCCCTGTGTCCTTCGCTGTGTACTTTGGTGTTTACTTCGTTGATTCTAGAATTAGTCAAAAGAGAGAAATTACTTTAATGTTGGCCTGTCCACAGCTGTCTTCCAGCCGGGATGAAAGTCCTGCCTCGCCGCAGTGGCGCGAATGGTTAGATGGCGGCTCGTGGGCCTTCTGTGGAAAGAACGCATGCCTTGTCGGCACCGCCTGTGGCTTTCGGTGTGTTCTCGCTGGGATGACGCATGCCTCTGTCGGCACCGCCATAAATCTTGGTGGTCACTGCTGCGATGGCGCGTGCTTCTATCGGCACCGCCTGTGGAACTCGGTGATCACTGCTGGGATGACGCGTGCTTCTGTGGGCACCGCCTGTGGATCTCGGTGGTCACTGCTGGGATGACGCGTGCTTCTGTCAGCACCGCCAGTGGTCTCGGTGGTCACTGCTGGGATAACGCGTGGTGGTGTGCTTATTGCTATTGATGCTGATTTATCTTCGGAAGTAGTAATAGCCGATAGTTCTATTGATATTGAATTTGTTGCTGTCAAACTGAGTATATGTGGCATTGATGTTTACATTACATGTTCTTATATTCCCCCTTCTTCAGACAACTCAGTCTATTCTTCGCATGCTTCTGCTATACATTCTGTTCTATCGTTGCTCTCTGATCGTGATTTTCTTGTTGTTCTTGGTGATTTCAATATTGCCGGAACACATTGGATTTCATGTTCTGACTCCAACGTTTTGACTTCCACGGCGCAGCATGATTTTCTCGATATTCTTTATGGGATGTCATTGTGTCAGATCAATGATATCCCAAATTCTTTGAATAGGATGCTTGATCTGATTTTCGTTTTGGATCCCTCTTTCATTTCTTATCCCTTATCATCCGACTTTGGAGGTGTTGATGGACTTACCTGTCTGAGTACCTAATTTTTGTAATGATCATAAAAAGGGAGCTCGTCAATTTCGGAAAACCGATTTTTCAAAGCTTTCTCAACTCTTATTACAGACTGACTGGTCCCGGCTATATGGGTGCAGGGATTTGGATAGTGCAGTCTCGATTTTTTATTCGATTTTATACTCCTTACTTGATTTATGTGTTCCCCTATGTGTTATGCAGGTCTAAAAAACCTATTTGGCTTACGAGGGAGTTAACTAGCTTAAAAAATAGAAAATCAAGAATGTATAAAAGTTCAAGAAAACTGGCTCTTTCTTGGATCTTTCTCGATATCTGATTGCACGATCCAATTTTTCTGCTCTTAATACCCAATGTTATAAAGATTATCTTGAAAGATGCAAACTGCAGTTTCGAAATGATCCTAAAAACTTTTAAACGTTTGTTAATTCCAAGCGTAGATCATCAACACTTCCATCAACTGTGTTTTTTGAAAAAAAAGACAGCGGATTCTGATCAGGCTATCGCCGATTTATTTGCCGAATTTTTTCAAACAACTTACAACGTTCAAGATGATCAATTTAGATCGCCTTATCCATATCGTGTAAATGTTTCTAATTGCATTTTTGGACCTTTAATTACGGAAAGCTCGCTTTTAAGTGATCTAAAGGCTATAAAACCGGTATTTTCACCGGGACATGACGGAGTACCAGGATGTGTTCTTCGGTACTGCGCTGAAGGTCTTTTGAAACCCCTGTATAGCTTATTTAAACTTTCTGTGGAGTTATGCTCTTCCCAAAAGTTTGGAAAGAATCATTTATTATTCCTCTCCTTGAAAAAGGAAACAAGTCAAATGTCTGTAACTATTCTTAAGGCTAAACTAAACTAAACTTTGCAGATCTATTATTTCACCCTACCAGCATGGGTTTGTGAAACATAGATCTACTACCACTAACTTATTGGAGTTCTCTACGTTTGTTATACATGGTTTTCAAAATAAAATGCAAACTGATGTCATTTACACTGATTTTAGTAAAGCTTTCGATTCGGTTAATCACAATCTTTTATTGCTTAAACTCCATCTTTTAGGTTTTCCTAATAACCTAATTCTGTGGATTTCAAGCTACTTAAATTTTTTTTCAATGGTTCAGTTTCTAAACCTGTTAAAGTTTATTCTGGAGTTCCACAAGGAAGTCATCTCGGCTCCTTGTTATTTACGCTTTTTATAAATGATCTACCTTCTGTTATAAATCACTCTCGGGTTTTCATGTACGCCGATGACGTTAAACTTTGTATGTCGGCCACTGACAATCTTCTTGGTGTCAGGCTGCAAGCTGATCTTGAAAGTTTTCAGACATGGTGTAAAGTAAATTTCTTAAGTCTTAATTGTAGTAAATGTAAAGTTATGTCTTTTAATAGGCGAACTCCGTTTAAATTTAATTACGTTCTTAATTGTAAAGCGCTTGAACGTATTAGTCGGTTACTGATTTGGGTATTCTTTTTGATCCTAAGCTGAAGTTTGACAAGCACATTGCATCTATTGCTAATCGAGCATTTGGCGTCTTGGGTTTCATAAAGCGGTGGTCGAAAGAATTTGACGATCCCTTTATTACCAAACTAATTTATGCTTCACTTGTCAGACCTATGCTGGAATATGGGTCTTGTATATGGAGTCCCCAATATAAGATTCATCAGGACAGAATAGAATCTGTACAAAAACAGTTTCTACTCTTTGCCCTACGGGGTCTGAACTGGAATACTAACATTCGCTTGCCTCCTTATCGTAGTAGACTTTTACTAATTAATCTTCCCTCTTTCTGACCGGAGAACAATGCTTGGTGTAGTCTTTCTACACAAACTAATTATTGGTGAAATTGATTCATCTGAATTAATTAGCTATATTAGTTTTGCTGTTCCTATCAGAAGTTCTAGAAATTTCTTACCTTTTTCTCTTCAATCCTGTATTGCTTACTATGCTATTCATAACCCTTTCCGAGTTCTTTGTTGTAATTATAACAATCTTTCTCAATTTATTACTAATTCTTCTTCTGTACAATTTCTGAATACATCAATTATTTCTTACTTATCTAGCTTATAGTTAATGTGTGTTTTAGTTTATTGTTGTTTAATACACTGTTTTTCCGTCTTTGTCCGCGCGTCAACAAGCCCGTGCTTGGTGTCGTTTGGGCCACTTGAATGTACCGCTCGTTTAGTACATCAACGTCCATCGTCCAAAATATTGCAAGCTTTGCCTGCATGCATGCATAGATATGCCCTTTCCGAAAAATAATTAGATTTTAAAGGTTAACGTTAATTTTCATTGCTCATAAGTGCGATCAGCCTGATTTACTTTACTTTAATTTACAATTACATATTTAACTCGCACTTGCAAACAATTTACGACAAAAAGAATATAACCCCAAACGGGTAATAGACACGGCAGAAGGCCAATTTAAAAATAGCAATTTAACATTTAAAGACGAAACAAAGACATTCACGAAACATATAACTCCAACAGACACACTCCAACGAAGCAACGAAATCTCAAAAAATGCAATCAGCTGAGGCGGCGTTAGCGTAGCCTAATGCAGCTTAGTTATTGCTGGACATAGCGGTACTTGAATCTACGTCATCCAAGCAAATTTTAAAGCTCCGGCTGCCGAGGTCGTTGCTCCTTCAAAAAAAAACACTTAATATAGCCTATATGGTAGGCAGCTGGATAAATTCCCAGGTGGTGGATTAAAATTTCCAAATTAGCACAAAGTGCCAAATCTTTTCCTATTGTTGATTTGGCACGGATCAAGGGTTTTTGCCTTTGGTTCTCCTGGAGTATCCGCAATTTTGGCACAATATAAACTTTTTGAATTATTTTTCACTTTTTATAATTTTCTCACTTAAGATTTTTTTTTTCCTCAAATTAATTGACTTGTGGCTGCCTGACAAGTTGACAAGATCAGCTGTTCGGATGGTCTTTTTTTGGTCATTTTATTTTTAGGGTGCCTAACCTCTAATGACCGACAGATGGCGCTAATAATTTTTTTGTTGGCGGTGTCACATTAATACGACAATAAATAGTTACAGCACACAAAAACATTAAACATTCACTCAAAAATTAAATAACATTGACATGGAGCAATAAATAGAGAATTAAATAAGTTAATTTTATTTAAAAGCACTTGGCAAAGCTTTGGCCAGTAGCAATATATTGCATACCTTAAATTAATAATTTTTGCCTACTTTGGGGCTGAACTCGAAAATACCTAATATTCACCAAAAAAAAATACATACTAACAAAAAGAGAAGAGAATACAAATAAATAACGTATCCGACAAGCGGCCTGTTACACTCCCCCTGCCAAAATCACACTTTTATTGTTTTATGTCCTTGTGAGGCAGCATCTAGCTGCATCACAACAATTAAGTATGCTTTGATTTTTATTACACAGTGAACGAGCCAGTGGATCGTGCTCGTTCACTTGATTTCCCTTAGTTTATACGAACGTCGCATGGAGAGAAAACGTTCAGTTCCTCACAAAGAACCGCGCATGGAATAAGTCGAAGTCCTTTTGTTCAGTTTTTAGTTCCCGTGAACCCTGCACTGGAGCGTGATCGTTCACCTAGCTCACGTGAACGAACACGGAAAAATGGTGGAATTTCCGTCATGCCGGAAAGCGCCACTTTTCTGACGGGCTCGTAGTGTGAAGATCGCAGTTGACGTCCGTCTGCCCTCATTCTTCTTCGTAATGAATCGAACAAGGGACACTCAAAAAAGGCCTGTCCTGTCAACAGCTGACAGATGTAAAAATCGACTTCTCTCCAGATCTTTTGCAGATTATGCAGGCAGCAGTCGAGCTGCAATCCTTCGCTGCGTGGTTCTCTCCTCCACAGTTAAAGCAGAGCTTGGTGGCGTCGAACTTGCTTCTGCATCTTGATACAATGTGGCCGAAGCTGAGACATTTAAAGCATCTTCGTGGTTCCACTTTAGCACGAAGGCGGCAGACTGCCCAACCAATTCTCATTTTGCCAAGATTGAGAATGTGCTCGGCAACATCCTTGGGCAGGATCAGTGTGGCCGTCTGTGTGCCTTGGTAGCAGTGTTGCCAACTTTTATTTGAAAAAAAAAAGCTGTTTTTGACGGGAGGAGCGATGAAAAAAAGCTGAAAAATTAATGAAAAAAGCCATAAAAAAAGCTAGTTTTATAATTCAATAATTCCAGTATTTTCTCCTGAGAGCAGAAGAGTGAGCGCGCAAAATCAGGTTGCCTAGAAAGAAACTGAACCATTTGAGCATCTGCTGATCTTTTATTCATAAGATGTGAATAATTTCATCAATGTTGTCCTCATTCTCCTGATTTTTCATTATCTTCTGATAATCCCGTTCCTATCATCCGCAGGAATTTATTGGGAAGCTTATATAGCAGCACTTTTCGAGTCTGTGCAAGCCATATCAGTAAATTCATAGCAGAATAAATTATTTTTATTTTAAGTTGTAACGATCCTTTAGGCCGGGCTAACTCGGTCGATTACGTAAGGTTCGTGCAACAAATTTATAAGTTGCCTGTTTTGCGAATAAATAAGAACTCAAAACATTTCAGTTTAATGGATTTATTAGCGGCTCCTGGCCGACTCTTTAACTTCAATTGTTTCGTATAAAATATGTTTGTAAAGCTGGTTACTGCGCCACTCGTCCTGGGGTCCCTGGTGTGTCGTCCTTCAAGATTCGGTAGGGGATCCGCGCTGTTGACGTAACCGCTGCTGCCACGCGGCCTCTCGTCTTCGTAGGGCCGCTGTTCCGCTGAACCCTTGTTACTGCAAGGATCGTTGTGGGGATCCTTGTTACAGCAAGGATCGATGTAAGGTCCTGGCTACAGCTAGGACTGATGAGACCCTTGATACCTCAAGGATTGTTGAGGAGTCCTTGTTACTGCAAAGACTTTTGATCCTTGCTACAGCAAAGAACTGTTGGTCCTTGCGACGGCAAAGCTGATGAACTGATCCTTGTTACAGCAAGGATTGCTGACGGGTCCTTGTTACTGCAAGGACGGCTGATCCTTGTTACTGCAAGGATTGTTGATCCTTGTGACAGCAAGGACTGATGACTTGATCCTTGTGACAGCAAGGACTGATGACTTGATCCTTGTTACAGCAAGGATTGCTGACGAGTCCTTGTTACTGCAAAGACTGCTGATCCTAGTTACTGCAAGGATTGTTGATCCTTGTGACAGCAAGGACTGATGGCTAGATCCTTGTGACAGCAAGGATTGATGACTTGACCCTTGTTACAGCAAGGAGTGTTGACGAGTCCTTGTTACTGCAAGGACTGCTGATCCCTGTTATTGCAAGGATTGTTGATCCTTGTGACAGCAAGGACTGTTGGCTAGATCCTTGTGACAGCAAGGATTGATGACTTGATCCTTGTTACAGCAAGGATTGTTGACGAGTCCTTGTTACTGCAAGGACTGCTGATCCTTGTTATTGCAAGGATTGTTGATCCTTGTGACAGCAAGGACTGATGGCTAGATCCTTGTTACAGCAAGGATTGATGACTAGTCCTTGTTACTGCAAGGACTGCTGATCCTTGTTATTGCAAGGATTGTTGATCCTTGTGACAGCAAGGACTGATGACTTGATCCTTGCTACTGTAAGGATTGTTGACTTGACCCTTGGGACACCAAGAGTTGTTGATCGCTTCTTGTTCCTGCAAGAAGACCCCGCTCGTACTGACCCCCGAGTCAGCAGTTGCCTGTGCTTTTAAAGCCGCCGACTGCTGACGTCACCGCTTCGCTCACTCAACGACGCTTTGCTCAGTTGACGACACTCTCTCGCTCTCTCGATTCGCTCACACTGTCGTTAACTTAGCGGCACCTGCGCTCACGCTCTCTTCTGTTTGCTGATTGTTTGCCGTTTTTTTCCGTTTTGCGTATCTTATAAAAAAACCTCTTTACGAGGTAAAAGTCTAGTGACGAAAACATTTTAATGCACCAAAATTTCTGATATCCAATTTTGTGACGAATAATATTAAGTTTTACTTAAAAATTACTACAAAAAAATTTTTTTGTCACTCGGCACTGCGCAAAAAATATATATTTATTAGGTATGAAGAAATTAGCGCAATGTGCCGAGTGACAAAAACATTTTTTTGTAGTAATTTTTAAGTAAAACTTAATATTATTCGTCACAAAATTGGATATCAGAAATTTTGGTGCATTAAAATGTTTTCGTCACTAGACTTTTACCTCGTAAAGAGGTTTTTTTTATAAGATATCAGAAATTTTGGAGTAAGATATCAAAAGTTTTGAAAATTGCAATATATTTTGACGGTACAATTTTGTCAAAATCTAACAGAACTCTCAAGCTCTGGCTGCTACGACACGTTGTTGCTGCTGTCCTATTCCAATTCTAAGCAAAACGTATATATTCTGTTAACAGGTAATATCTTCCAAACACATCGAAATTTTACAAACTACAATATATTGAAAATTATAAAAAATCATTACTTGCGTTTTCACAAAAATCGCCTTAATGTGGGAAAAAATACCTTATTTCACCTGTTGCTGTTTACCTTTTATCTTAAAAAAACACTAAAGTTATTCCTAAGAGCCCTTTAAAATACCTTTTCAACGATATATATATCACATCTGTAGCTTTTATCGTTTGGATGATTTGGGGTTCCAATTTTAGCGGTTTTTAGTGATTTCCCGCTAAACTAGCTATTTTTCGAAAAAGTCGAAAAACAAAAGTTTCTATATTTTTGATTATAAAATGATTTATCTGCCTCAAAAAGAATTGACCACTTGCAAGCAGTATCTTTCCACATGCACTGCAAGCAGTGTACATACTGCATATGTACATGCAGTAGTGTAAAGGTGTAAGGTATATTCAGTTAATAGGTAATATCTTGCCCAAACGAATTTTGACAGATATGTGTTATATGTCAAAAAACGCGTAATTGAATTCTCTACAATATGCAGTATATTTAAAAGTGATTTGATGTGTAGATTTTTCTTAAATCGCCAAAATGTGGAAATAAATAACTTATTTCACCTGTAGCTGTTTACCTTTTTACTTAAAAAAAAAACTTTGAAGGTATGCCTAAAAGCCCTTTAAAACACCTTTTCAACGACATATAGAACAGATCTGTAGCTTCTATCGTTTGGATGCTATGGGGGTTTCAATTTTAGCGGTTTTTAGCGATTTCCCGCTAAACTAGCGATTTTTCGAAAAAGTCGTAGAACAAACGTTTCTAGATTTTTTATCGGGAACAAGTCCTCATTCAAACTTTTAAGCTAAATCAACGCTTTGATCTATACAAACAAACAAACAAACAAACAGACAAACAAACAGACTGACTTTTCATCTCGTTTTGAAAAGGGCACCAAAAATTTCGAAATTAATTATCTTCTGAACCAGTGGTCGGATTTTGATGATCAAGGTGTCATTCGACGCGTATTTTTGATAAATATAGTGAAAAATTATAAAAAAAATCTAAAAGGCTCCAACGGCCCCATTTGCTCCAATCATTTTAATTTTGCCCCTCCCACTTACACCTGTTTATCTCACGAACCAGGAAAGTTTCCAAAAGTCTTAGTATGCACATTTTTAAGTTAGATTGATACCTTTCGATCGGTATATAATTCGACCCGATCGGACAGTCATAGCAAATTTTCCGTTCTTCCTGTGTATATATGCTAGTCGCCTTTCGCACCCTTCGTGCTGCTTTCGTCACTAGCGCGGACTGCCGTCCGCAGTGATTTAACGGTGCCTTCCATGGGCGTCGTGTAAATCGTGTTTTGTGGGGAACAATTATGTTCCTCACACTCCCCTCCCACTTGGTAAACGAAAGAAGCCTGTATTTATTTATTTTCTTTATTATTTTTTTATTATTCCAGCTGCTACTGCTGTGTGCACGCATGTGCAATAGCCGTTGAGCCGAGTTGGGAGAGAGAACTAGTTTTGCTGAGAGGCGTTACTTTCCTGGACTTTGAGTCGAAGCTTGGCTTTGAATATACATATATATTGAATTATGTATGTCTCTCCCCTCTCTCTCTTTTTTTTTGTGTTGAAAGAGTAAACAACCGTTAGTCCGAAAGCAGAAAGCGAAAAATGTAAATTTAACAATTGTTATAATTTTAAAAATGCATTTGCGAAGTTCAAAGTCCACAGAAAAATTTTTGACTTTGGTTGACTTGAACCCGCGCCACTGGTTTTGCAGTGGCCGACTGCAACCAGTGCGCCACGCTCGCGCCCGGTAAGCAACAGCTTAACCGGCACCACAATACCTCTTGGTCGTTTCACTGCTTGCACTGCTTACTACTGCAAGCAGTCGACTACTTGCTTGTACTGCTTACTACTGTAAGCAGTCGACTACTTGCTGGTTAGTCTAAAAATAGCTTTGTGTGACGTATGTATGTATTAGTGGCGGCAAATACAGAAATGTATGCCAATTATATTTTTGTTAAAAATTTTGTTTTTGACTTTTTTTTTTTTTTTAAATTGTTGGCGTGTTTTATTATTGATTTATATCGCCCTTTTAGTTTCTTTGTGGGCGTGGCCACACTAGGGTGGACCCAAACCATGGAAAAAAAATGTTAGCCAAGAATATTCTTTTTTGTTTCTGGTAAAATATTTGCCCGGTTTCTTTGTTTTTCTCTTGCAGTGGACTCATGATGATTCTAGGGTGGACCAAATGTTAAAAAAAAATTAAAATTTAAAAAAAAAAATTTTATTATTTTTTTCCTTTTGCGTGCCTATGCCCGGTTCTTGTTTTCCCTTGCCGAGGAGTCATGCAAACATTAGGGTGGACCAAATAAAAAAAAATTTAAAAAAATAATTTTATTATTATTTTTTTTTCCTTTTGCGCGCATATGCTCGGTGCTTTTTTTCCCTTGCCGAGGAGTCATGAAAAAAAAAATTAGGGTGGACCACACAATAATTATTTTCAAATTTTTTTTTTTATATAAAAATAAAATTTTTTTTTTTTTTTTGTGTCATGCGTTTGTTGTTTTTGCCATGTTTTTTTTTTGTTTCTTTGTAATCAAAGACATATATGTGGCCGTGATCATATTAAAGGTGGCTCGGACATAGGCGAAGACTCACCCGCGTAAGTCTTTATACTGACTTGTTTCCAGAAGCCGTCACATGTGACTTTAAGTCACCAATGTGTGCTCGTTTTGTCTTGTTGTCCGTAAGCGACTGTAATTTGCAGATTACTGGCGACACGTAGTCCACCACCCGATATGGTCCTCCGAACCTCGGAGCTAATTTCGCCGCAAATCCTTCCGCCGCATTTGACAGATGGTGTTCCTTCAGCCAAACTTGATCGCCCACACTGGGTTTCCATGATCTCCTGCGCAGGTTGTAATGTCTTGCTTGATCCTGTGCAGCCTTCTCCAAGCTTCTGCGTACAATTTCAAAGATCTCCTTGAGTTTTATTGCGTTTTCACGTGGTTCTTGTGCCACCTGTCCTGTGCCGATAGTCACCTCATCGTAAAGTGCTTGTGGCAGCCGAGGCTCTCGTCCCTGCGTTACGAACGCTGGTGAATATCCTGTCGACGCAGTCACGCTTGTATTGACGGCCAACGTGATCTCCGGTAGAGCCTCATCCCAGCACCTTTGATTTGCTCCTGCGAATTGGGCTATCATTGTTTTCACGGTTCGATTTGCTCGTTCAGTGGGATTCTCTTGTGGTGTGTATGGAGCTGTGTACTGGTGTTTTACCCCCATATCCTGAAGAAAATTTTTGAAAGTCCTGCTGGTGAATTGGGCTCCGTTATCGGTGATGAGCACTTTTGGTACACCAAATCGGGCCAAAATCCTCTCTCTGAACGCCTTCTGAAGAGCCGCGGCTGTTGCGCTTCGTAGAGGCACCAATTCGGTCCATTTCGAGAATCGGTCGACAAACACGAGAAGCGTTGTGTTTCCATGCTTCGAGCGTGGTAATGGGCCCACAAAATCTGCGCATACCGTTGCCCATGGCTCCTCCGGAATTTGTGTGAGCATTTGTCCGGCAGCCTGTAGTTGATTCGGCTTGTATTGCTGGCAGATTTCGCAATGTTGCACATATGTTCGCACGTCTCGGTGTAATCCTGGCCAATAATATCGTGCTGCCACCCTGGCTATTGTTTTCCTCGTTCCTGGGTGTCCTGCTGCTGCCGCATCGTGGTTTTCACGTAGTACTCGCTGCCTCTTCTCTTTTGGTACACACAACTTCCACGATGGCACATCTTCGTGACCGGCGCGATGTGGAATGTGTCGGTACAAATTACCCGCGTCCTCCATGTAATCCGGGAACTTCCTGGGTTCCTTGTGGATCTTTTCCAGCATTTTCTGTATCCACTTGCAGTCAGTGCCACCAACTTCTGTGCCTTTATCCTGCACGTCGACTCTGCCGCACATTTCCTCGTCCAATGGTTGCCGGGAAAGTGCGTCTGCTACCACGTTTAGCTTCCCCTTGCGATAGGCCACCTCGAAGTCGTATTGCTGTAATTCCAACGCCCATCTCGCAATGCGACCGGAAGGGCTCTCGATAGAATTCAACCATTTTAGTGCCATATGATCTGTTATGACAGCGAAATGATATCCTTCTAGATATGGCCTCAACTTCCGAATCGCCCAGACGATCGCCAAGCATTCCTTTTCCGTAGCTGAGTAATTCTTTTCCGCACCGTTGAGTGTCCTGCTGGCGTACGCAATTACTCGCTCGTCCTTGTCGGATCCTTGTGTGAGGATAGCTCCTAATCCGTAATTGTTTGCGTCTGTTTGTAAAGTGAACTGTTTGCTGAAGTCAGGGCACGCCAGGACGGGTGCTTTGGTCAATTTCTCCTTCACGTTTTCGAAGGCTTCCTGATGTTCCTCTGACCATGACCATTTGACCCCTTTCTTCAGTAACTCGTTCAGTGGGTGCACCGTATTCGCGAAATCCGGGACAAATCGCCTATACCAGGATGCCACCCCGAGGTACTGACGCAATTCCTTTGCGTTAGTCGGCGGCTTCAATTTAGAGATTGCGTCTACCTTCTCTGGATCGGTGCAGATGCCGTGTTCCGTCACCTTGTGGCCCAGATACTTCAGTTCCTGTTTAAAGAAGTCGCACTTGTCGACGTTGATCCTTAAATTTGCTGCTCGTAGTCTTCGAAACACTTCCTTCAGATTGGCCATGTGTTCCTCCAGCGTTTTTCCGATGACGATGATGTCGTCCAGGTAAGCGAAAGCATGGGGCAGCATTTCGGGTCCAATTACCCGATCCAGAGCTCGTTGAAATATTGCTGGTGCCGCGTGGAGTCCGAAGGGCATCACCTTCCATTGGAAAAGACCCCTGCCGGGTACGGTGAAAGCTGTCAGTGGTCGACTTGCTTTTTCCATCGGTATTTGCCAATAGCCGTCTTTTAAGTCGAGGCTCGTTATGTAGTGAGCCTCCCTTAACTGGTCCAAGATGTGGTGCACCCTGGGCAGCGGATACGCATCCTTGACCGATCGGCTATTTAGCTGTCGGAAATCGACGCACAATCTCCATTTGCCAGTCTTCTTCTTGACCATGACGATCGGAGCACTGTGTGGGCTGTTTGAAGGCTCGATACATCCTTTTGCTAACAATTCGTCGACCTGTTTGTTGATTTCCTCCTGCATTTTCGGGTTTTTCGGGAAATAGCGTTGTTTTATTGGTCGGTCGTCGTGCATCACGATTCGATGCTCCGTAATGGGTGATGTTCCCGTCATGGACGCAAAAGCGGCTAATTCCTGTCGCAGGAATTGATCTATAGCTGCATCCGTATGTAAGGGTTCATAACTCGTCTCGCCGTTATTCGTATATCCATGCTTATCTGCCTCGCTCTGTTCCTCCGATGTTGCCTGCTCCTGTATCCTCTGTTCTTGTGTTTCTTGCTGCCGTGTTTCTTGTTCCTGCGATGTTAGCTCTTGTGCTTCTTGATTATTCTGTGTTCCTTGTTCCTGAGTTTCTTGTACTACTGTTGTGTGATCCTGTGTGTTGACTACCGAGAGTCTCTCTTCTCGTCCCTTGTTGCACCGTCGGCGAGCCGGAATTCGGACCTGTATACCGGCACACTCGAGAATGGTTCCCATGGTGGACAGGAAATCCCATCCCAGCACCAATTCGTCGATGACTCCCGGTAGTACAAGTAATGCCAGATCCACTTGCCTGTTCCCCAGACTGATCTGCACCTCCACCTGCTCCGTCACTCCGCTGGACCGTCCATCCGCCAACCGTACATGTCTGTGTGTCGCTCCCAGTTCAAAACCTTCCTCAACCAATGTCACCGCTAATTCCTCGCTAACGAAACTGCTCGTTGCTCCAGTGTCGATTGTAGCGTTGTAGGAATTGTTGCCGATTTGAACTGTGGCTAACAGGCGGTGGCCCTCGTCCCTCAAAGCGCCGACTAGTTCTGTGGAGCTGCTTCTATCGGCATCCGCTCGCTCCTGGGAGCTGGACGCCGACGGTCGTTTCCCGCTTGGCAACATTGGACTGTGCGAACTCCAATTCGCCCACACACCCAGCAGAACAACAAATTCTCGTTCTGGCATTCTCTCGCCCAGTGACCCTCACGCCCACATCTTCTGCACGCCTGTGTTGGGTTTGGCACGTGTGTCGGTGGTCCTGAGAACGCCCTTGAAATTGGCTGTGGCTGTGTCCTGGCATGTTCGGCACATCGGGTGCATGAAGCGTTGTTCTCCCGTGGTCTAGAATCTTCCATTGCCATTAACCGTGACCGGTTTTGTCGAGTGTGCTGCCAGAGTCTCTCCCTGTCACGTTCTAGTTCCTCGAACTCCTCGGCCAACTGCATCAACTCGTTCAGGCTGCCATTCTGATACGGCCGTGCAAACGCTCGGAAATCCGGGAGGCTGCAATTGTAAATTTGCTGTCGTTCGCGTTCTTTGGAGAATCGCAGTGGCCGCATCAACGTTTGCATTTCTACCATGTATCTCTTGAAGGGTTCGTCGACGCCCTGTTTCCGTCGAGTGACTTCCTCCAGCAGCTTTGTGAAATAGTCCCGTGGAAGGAAAAACTCCTGAAAGCTGGTTGCGAACGATGTCCAGGTCCTCCAGTGTTCATTATTGGCGATGTACCACTTCAGTGCTGTGCCCTTTAGCAGCTCTGGCATCGCTCTTGGGACGAGATCTAATTCCAGTCCATATGTCTCCGCAGACCATTCGACTTGCTCCAAAAACTCCAGCGGCTTTGAGTTTCCGTCGAACTTAAAGCTCCACTCTCGGACTTGCTTGGCCACTGCTGCATAGTCCCGGACAGGGTTCCTTTCTACGTTTGTCCTGTGTTCTGTGCTCGTCTGGTTTTGTGGGAAAGTCGATGAGGTTCCCCAAGGAGCTCTCCGCTTCTGGTCTTCTAGGCGACGTGCTTCCTCGCTAGTTGACGCAAAGTCCATTTTTGCCAGGGACGCCACCGTTCTATTTACGTCCAGGTTTTCGACCTGTATCGCGGGTGTCCTGAATGGCGAGTTCCTTCCGTGTTTCCTGGCCAATGCGTCCAATCGTTCGGCGTGGGGAGCGTGTCCTTCGTTTGCTTCGACCCACTCGCCGAATTCCTTCCGCATGGTGTCCACCGTGCCCGTGAGTTCGATATTGAATTCGCCACCATATTGTAGGAGTTCCTCCCTCCTGAGGTTGTAAATCCATGCACGTACCATTCTGAATTTTCTCTGGCCTTAATATTCGCAAAACCCTGCAAGTTGGGCGCCAGTTGTAACGATCCTTTAGGCCGGGCTAACTCGGTCGATTACGTAAGGTTCGTGCAACAAATTTATAAGTTGCCTGTTTTGCGAATAAATAAGAACTCAAATCAATTCAGTTTAATGGATTTATTAGCGGCTCCTGGCCGACTCTTTAACTTCAATTGTTTCGTATAAAATATGTTTGTAAAGCTGGTTACTGCGCCACTCGTCCTGGGGTCCCTGGTGTGTCGTCCTTCAAGATTCGGTAGGGGATCCGCGCTGTTGACGTAACCGCTGCTGCCACGCGGCCTCTCGTCTTCGTAGGGCCGCTGTTCCGCTGAACCCTTGTTACTGCAAGGATCGTTGTGGGGATCCTTGTTACAGCAAGGATCGATGTAAGGTCCTGGCTACAGCTAGGACTGATGAGACCCTTGATACCGCAAGGATTGTTGAGGAGTCCTTGTTACTGCAAAGACTTTTGATCCTTGCTACAGCAAAGAACTGTTGGTCCTTGCGACGGCAAAGCTGATGAACTGATCCTTGTTACAGCAAGGATTGCTGACGAGTCCTTGTTACTGCAAGGACGGCTGATCCTTGTTACTGCAAGGATTGTTGATCCTTGTGACAGCAAGGACTGATGACTTGATCCTTGTGACAGCAAGGACTGATGACTTGATCCTTGTTACAGCAAGGATTGCTGACGAGTCCTTGTTACTGCAAAGACTGCTGATCCTAGTTACTGCAAGGATTGTTGATCCTTGTGACAGCAAGGACTGATGGCTAGATCCTTGTGACAGCAAGGATTGATGACTTGACCCTTGTTACAGCAAGGAGTGTTGACGAGTCCTTGTTACTGCAAGGACTGCTGATCCCTGTTATTGCAAGGATTGTTGATCCTTGTGACAGCAAGGACTGTTGGCTAGATCCTTGTGACAGCAAGGATTGATGACTTGATCCTTGTTACAGCAAGGATTGTTGACGAGTCCTTGTTACTGCAAGGACTGCTGATCCTTGTTATTGCAAGGATTGTTGATCCTTGTGACAGCAAGGACTGATGGCTAGATCCTTGTTACAGCAAGGATTGATGACTAGTCCTTGTTACTGCAAGGACTGCTGATCCTTGTTATTGCAAGGATTGTTGATCCTTGTGACAGCAAGGACTGATGACTTGATCCTTGCTACTGTAAGGATTGTTGACTTGACCCTTGGGACACCAAGAGTTGTTGATCGCTTCTTGTTCCTGCAAGAAGACCCCGCTCGTACTGACCCCCGAGTCAGCAGTTGCCTGTGCTTTTAAAGCCGCCGACTGCTGACGTCACCGCTTCGCTCACTCAACGACGCTTTGCTCAGTTGACGACACTCTCTCGCTCTCTCGATTCGCTCACACTGTCGTTAACTTAGCGGCACCTGCGCTCACGCTCTCTTCTGTTTGCTGATTGTTTGCCGTTTTTTTCCGTTTTGCGTATTTAACGGTGCCTTCCATGGGCGTCGTGTAAATCGTGTTTTGTGGGGAACAATTATGTTCCTCACAAAGTAGCAAACAGTTAATCCAATTTCTCAATATTCTCAAGTGTAGTTTTTTTTCGCAGTTTTGACTTTACAAGATTGACTTTGCTAAATATGCGCTCCACTTCAGCGTTAGACCAAAGCAACGATAACATATCAATGGCAACCTTAGCCAGGTCTGCAAAAGTATTGTTGCTCACAGAATCCTTATAGAAATTGACTTCCATCCAAATTTTTGTAGGGCTGTCATTATTTTGCCATTTTACGAAGTGAATTTTTTGTATTGCCTTTTAATTTGCCCTATATTTGGGCATTTATCAAAAAAATCTGAAAAAAAGCCATTTCCAAAAAAAAAAGCCAGAATTCCCACTGCCCGCAGTTAGCAAATTTTTCTAGCAAATGGCCTTTGAAAACAGCCAGATTTGACGGGAAAAAAGCGACTCTGGCAACACTGCTTGGTAGGCCGGGCGAAGCTTAGGAGCAGCCTCAGAGCTTAGGTCGCAGTCGATGGCTTTAAAAACAGCTTCTAGGACGTCATCAATTGTTGTCCACTCAGCGATGTCGCGAATCTCAATTGTGACCTTGTCAGCGATGGCTTTGACTACTGCCTGATCGCCGATTGCTTTTTGGATAGCCTTTGTCAGCTTCCCTGTCGTTTCGTCTGAGGCCTTGTTCATTCGCAGAATAATCTCCCCTGCTGCTGTGTGACAATACCTCGATACCTCGCTGTGGACGGCTTTAAGGACTTGTGCATACGCATCCTTTTCTTTGCAACGTATCATTACTGCATCGGGTCTGCTGTTTTGATTTTTGGTCTGTTTTGTGCGTTTGCTGACTTTTTGCCATTTGGAACTTTCAGCTTTGGATTGGTGTTGCATGATGTTCGCATCAAGAGAACGGGGATTTCCATTTTCCTGTGTGCTGGGTATAGTGCGTTCCATATTCTGGGACATGTGAGACTCGTTGGTATGTTTAGCTAGAATTGGTGCCGCAGGAGGGGCGCAACTTGTCTTCTGGAGATGTGCTGATTCACATTTGGTGCATCCTTTTGCGTGCTTAGCATCCTTAGAGTCCCTCTCCAGATGATCACTCACTTCTTCCTTGTAATATTCGTGGGACTCTCTATTTCCCGGCCTCTTTTCGGTGTCTCATCTTTGTTGCCAGCATCAAAGACAAAGACTCCTTCGGCGATTCTCGGTGGCGCCGATGACGGGCCATGTGCACACGATGGCGGTGCTCGGATCATCTTTTTCGATGTAGCAAATGCCTGCTCATCGTTATGTTCTCCATTCCCACCTACATTGCCAGCTGCTCTAGCGGCCAGGATGGGCACCGCCAGAGCAGTGTATGTTTGGCTAGGCAGCGTCCTTAGTTGGATCGGATTTCGCTTTAGATGTTCAATTCCCAAGCAAAAAAATTAAAATTGATAGTTTCAACTCAATTTAAGTTAAAAATATTCAAATTTTAATTTAAATTATCCGTTTGGCGCGAAAAAGTTAATTTGGTTAATCCGTTGGGTTAAAGCTCAGTCTGGAGATGTTGTGTGCTCAAATTTAAACGATAATTTGTATTTAAAATTTTAATTTACAAAATCAAGTTTAAATTTGAATTAATAGCTTGGCGCTAAAGTTTGCAGAGTTGACCAAAAGAAAGCTCGCTGATATGCGACTTTCGTTTGATCGAGATGCAGCCCTGGTTGATTAGATCAGCTGGTTAGCAACGTGATACGCAAGTTTTGTCAAAGTTTCGCAAGTTTGTGAAAGTCAGGAAGTAGAAGAGAGAAAGCAGCAATTCACTGGCAAGGCTCCCCTCTTTTGTCACCGAACTGAAGCCCTTCAAAAGCCGCCTTTGGAATCCAAAATTGGCCACAGCACTCTCCAAGTGTTCCAGCAAGCTCAGGTGAGCACAGTCAAGCCTCGACAGCGTTCGTACGTGAGCGCGTGTGTGTACCCACGTTTTGCCAACGGCCAAACGAAAGTAGTGCAGCGCCACTAGCAGCCGCACTTTCGTGTGTGTGTGAGCGTACAGGCTCGTCCGCAGCCGCCTCGCAACCACAGTCGCAACCACACAGCGCAGCGCAGCGAAATTTTTCAACACTGTAGCGGAAGGTTTATTTCACAGATCCTCAATTGGATTGGTGTTCGGACCCATTGCTGTTCACTTTAAAACTGCTATAAATGTTTATTAAAATACTCGGAACTCAGCTTCTCCCAGGGTATTGAAGCAATATCCTGCTGAAAGGTCCAGCCATCGCCGAAAAATTGACCACCAAACTCCGCCAACTCGTCGTCCAATAACTCCTCTTACATTTCGGCATTCCCTCTGGGGAATATAAAATACATAGGACTCTTTCTCATACAGCAAAACGTGGCCTATACAGTTAACGGCCAACCACCTTGACCACGCTTTTAACAGGTGCATCGATCCAGTCGCATATCTCTCCTATATTTCTCACAATGATCAGGACCGCCCATATTAAACTTTTTTTAGTCACTGAAAATTGTATTTTGCCATTCCTTCTCCCAGAATAGGTATCTGAGTGCGAGCTTCATGCGCGCCCTAATTTGGCGAAGTAGAAGCTTGGGCTTAGGAACCAAAGAGTATATTTAGGATATGGATTTTCATAGACTATTTTAATAATTCTACTCTTTTTACATTGACTCCCAATTGAGACTTAATCTGTCCACTGATCATTGAATCCACTGCTGCAAATCGGTGGATTTGTCGATTGTA
This sequence comes from Drosophila limbata, assembly GCA_963924055.1. Classification (NCBI taxonomy): domain Eukaryota; kingdom Metazoa; phylum Arthropoda; class Insecta; order Diptera; family Drosophilidae; genus Drosophila; species Drosophila limbata. The sequence continues at coordinate 270,939 of CAWUOW010000172.1, forward strand.
TCGGGTGTCAATATCGGTTGTCCGCCCACTGCGTGGTGTTGTTCCATATCCACTTGGATTTTTAAGGAAATTAATTATTGTATTTTTATGACTATTGAGTCTTCTATAAATTTCAATGTTTTCGGAACCGATTTCAAGCATTCCAAGGATCAATCCTTGTTCATGCTCTAAAACGCTAGTTCAACGAGGCATTTTGCACACTTTAATACACAAAAAGTAATACAATGCATTATATAAAAATGCAAATATAAAACAAAATTCATGCACTTCATCCTTTAAAAACCAACTATCGAGCAAAAGCAGTGAGCTAAATGTAAATGTCACATATAATTCTTTTTAACCAAATGTCAAAGGCTCGCTAACGTTTTGAGTTAACGGTTAACCGAATATGTAAATAATGGGGAAATCATAATTGATTAGACATAACAAAATGTCACTAAAACAAACTGCCTTCTCCCAAATAGAGTATCTTTACCTGAAACGCAAAGAGGAGCAAAAATAGTTAGTCACATATAATTCTTTTACTGAGGTAGTCAACATTGCGACTACGCAGATTATAAATCTTTTCATTGCGTTGATGCTGCGGCTGTATCGCCTTCTGGGCCGTTTTTCTAATAAGGTCGAAAGAATATTCTCTGTTAAAATTCACAGTTCGATCTTCCAACTGTTGTAATTTCCTCAACAAAATATATGTGTTTCCGTCTGTGATCATATGTTGACCAAAAGCAACGCGATACGGGCTGTCATTTATGGCCGAATGCATGCTTGATCTGAGGGCACAACAGATATGACTGAGATGCGCATACCAGTTGGACTGATCCGGTTTTATATAGGCCTTAATTGCAGCGATCACAGACCAGTTGACGCGTTCAGAAGCATTCGCTTGTGGTGCATATGCTGCAGTGTAAGCGTGTTACACATGATACTTTTGCAACAAAGCATTAAACTGATGCGATTTGAACTGCACACCATTGTCTGATATGACCACTTCAGTCACACCGAAACTATCGAAAATATCCTGTTCTAAGAAACCGATGATAGCGTCATTTGTGAATTTCTTTACTGGCTTCGAAAAAAGGATATTTCGAAAGGCGGTCTAACACGATGAAAATACCTATGTGTCCGGATTTACTTCGAGGATACGGGCCTAAGAAATCAACATACAGTTTCTGAAAGACTCGGCTGATTTCTGTGGATGCGCTTTGACGTCACTAGCCAAATTCGGCTAGTAATAGTATCGACGGATCTTCTCTAGCGTCTTGTTAATACCACTATGCGAGGCCAAAGGATCTTCGTTGGACAGTTTTAAAATTTCTGGGACGAGATCTTTTGATACCTATAGTTTCCAGCATACGTCATCTGCAAATTGTTCTCCTGTAGCATGCTCAGCGCGACGATAAATTTAATTGTCGATTACTTTCAAGTCGGGAGTCTGCGCTTGATTGGCAATAATCGTGTCTTAAGTTTTTCATATTCACTGGACTTGAATTGCGCAGAATTTAGGTCTATTAAAATATTCTTGCTGAGTTCTGACAAATCTTCAGCATGCACACGAGACAAAGCATCGGGATCGACACTTTGACTCTCTCTTTGATGAAATATTTTAAATAAAAATCCCTGCAGTTTTAGGGCCCATCTGGCCAATCTGGAACTCAAGTCAGTTTGCGACATTAACCATTTTAAAGAGGCATGGTCTGTGTGAATAGAAAACTCATGACCCTCTACATACGCTTTTAACGCTCGTTATGGCCGCCAGCATTCCTTCTCTGTAACTGAAAAGTTTCTTTGGCCACTATTTAGCTTTCGAGACATAAATGCTATAGGCACATCATTACCTTCGCTGTCCGTTTGCATAAGCAAGCCTCCCACACCGGTGTGGCTTGCATCGCAATGAATGGCGAAAAGAACGGAAAAGTTAGGGCTGTGTATCACAGGAGCATTGCATAACTGATCCTTTAGATTTTCAAAGGCCTTTTGCGCTTCTTCTGTCCACACGAATTTTTTCCGATTCTTCAGCGTGTCAGATATAGCTGCAGCAATGCCAGCATAGTTTTTAATGAATTTGTGGTACCAGCCTGTAGTCCTCAAAAATCTGCGAACTTGCTTAATAGATTGCGGTACTGGGAATTCGCGGATAGCTGCTACCTTATCAGGATCTGTTTGAATTGTCCCATATCCTATCTAACCTCCTTTAAGCAAAACTTGCTCTTTTCGACATTGATCGTGAGTCCAGCTTGTGACAGTCGTTCTGCTAAGGATTTTAAGACCATAATGTGTTTCTCGAACGACTCGGAGATAACCAACAAATCGTCCAAATAGATAAATATCGCATTTCGGAGAGTTGGAGGTATCACCTTGTCCATAAGCTTGGACTTTGTCTGCGTTTGACAGACCAAAGGGCATCACCGTGAACTGATATAGAGGACTTCCCGGCACCGTAAAAGCAGTCTTCTCTCTAGCTCTTTCTGTGAGAAAGATTTGCCAACATGCATCTTTTAAATCAATGCTCGTGATGAATTTTGCTTTTGGCAGTCTACTCAAAATCCCATCTATCAGCGGCATTGGATATGCATTCTTTATCGTTACGTTATTGACTTTTCTACAATCGATACATAATCGGACTTTTCCAGGTTTCTGAACTAGCACTACAGGGGAACTCCATGGACTATTGGATTCTTCGATAACGCCGAGAGTTAACATACGGTCCAATTCTTGGAACATTAATTTTTCCACTGCAGGCGACACTGCGTAATGGCGTTGTTTTATCGGATTAGTCTCTGTAACCTCAATATCATGGGATATCCAACCTGTTTTCCCCAATCCCTTTTCAGCAAATGACGGAAACATTTTCACCGCTTCATTTAATTCCTGCTTCTGCTGTTCGGTTAACAGAATTTGTAGTGGATCATTATAGTCTATGCTCGATAACAAAGACGAGTGTTCTTTATTTAGTAGAAATAAGGGTAGTAACTCAAAGCTTCTCCAGAAATCTATACCTAAATATAAAGATTGTGCTAAGCTAGGTACTAAATAAAAGCAGTCTTCTCTCTAGCTCTTTCTGTGAGAGGGATTTGCCAATACGCATCTTTTAAATCAATGCTCGTGATGAATTTTGCTTTTGGCAGTCTACTTAAAATCCCATCTATCAATATCATGGGATATCCAACCTGTTTTCCCCAATCCCTTTTCAGCAAATGAAGGAAACATTTTCACCACTACATTTTATTCCTGCTTCTGCTGTTCGGTTAACAGAATTTGTAGTGGATCATTAAAATCTATGCTTGATACCAAAGAGGAGTGTTCTTTATTCAGTAGAAATAAATCGGACAACTATATCATATAGCTCCCATATGAATAATCGGTTAAAAAAAGATATTTTGTATAAAAATCATCTTGTTTTCCAAGATATCTCGACAAAACTTATAACACATGAGATTTATTATAGCACTTAACTTTCATAGGAACAATCAATTCTTAGTCGAGTCTTGCATAGAAAAATAAATGTTTCCTGTATTTTTTGTTGTCTTTTCTGTTAAAATACATTAAAATTTAAGGTTGTCAAAAAAGTCTTGCGGTATTTCCGCAAGCTTGTCTTTGCAAGAGCGTAGTTCTAGTTGTATTCGTCGCATCGGTTCATGCTAGAGCTTTTTGGAAAGCTCTTTTCACGCGCTAGCACGTGTTTGTTTTTGTTTCTTAAGATATCTCAACCAAACTCACAGATTACATGTTTGGTACTGTCTCTTACATTCTGACCAAATTTGGTCAAAGTGGAATGACTATATCTTATGGCTGCCATAGGAACAACCCGATGAAAAACACCTTTAGTATGAAAAACTTTTTTGTTTCTTAAGATATCTCAACCAAACTCACAGATTATATGTTTGGTACTGTCTCTTACATTCTGACCAAATTTGGTCAAAGTGGAATGACTATATCTTATAGCTGCCATAGGAACAATCCGCTGAAAAACACCTTTAGTATGAAAAATATTTTTGTATCTTAAGATATCTCAACCAAACTCACAGATTGTATGTTTGGTACTGTCTCTTACATTCTGACCAAATTTGGTCAAAGTGGAATGACTATATCTTATAGCTGCCATAGGAACAATCCGATGAAAAACACCTTTAGTATGAAAAACTTTTTTGTTTCTTAAGATATCTCAACCAAACTCACAGATTGTATGTTTGGTACTGTCTCTTACATTCTGACCAAATTTGGTCAAAGTGGAATGACTATATCTTATAGCTGCCATAGGAACAATCCGATGAAAAACACCTTTAGTATGAAAAACTTTTTTGTTTCTTAAGATATCTCAACCAAACTCACAGATTATATGTGTGATACTGTCTCTTACATTCTGACCAAATTTGGTCAAAGTGGAATGACTATATCTTATAGCTGCCATAGGAACAATCCGATGAAAAACACATTTAGTATGAAAAACTTTTTTGTTTCTTAAGATATCTCAACCAAACTCACAGATTACATGTTTGATACTGTCTCTTACATTCTGACCAAATTTGGTCAAAGTGGAATGACTATATCTTATAGCTGCTATAGGAACAATCCGATGAAAAAACCTTTAGTATGAAAAACTTTTTTGTTTCTTAAGATATCTCAACCAAACTCACAGATTGTATGATTGGGGCTGTCTCTTACATTCTGACCAAATTTGGTCAAAGTGGAATGACTTAAAGCTGCCATAGGAACAATCCGATGAAAAACACCTTTAGTATGAAAAACTTTTTTGTTTCTTAAGATATCTCAACCAAACTCACAGATTATATATTTTTTGTACTGTCTTTTACATTCTGACCAAATTTGGTCAAAGTGGAATGACTATATCTTATGGCTGCCATAGGAACAAACCGATGAAAAACACCTTTAGTATGAAAAACTTTTTTGTTTCTTAAGATATCTCAACCAAACTCACAGATTGTATGTTTGGTACTGTCTCTTACATTCTGACCAAATTTGGTCAAAGTGGAATGACTAAATCTTATAGCTGCCATAGGAACAATCCGATGAAAAACACCTTTAGTATGAAAAACTTTTTTGTTTCTTAAGATATCTCAACCAAACTCACAGATTATATGTGTGATACTGTCTCTTACATTCTGACCAAATTTGGTCAAAGTGGAATGACTATATCTTATAGCTGCCATAGGAACAATCCGATGAAAAACACATTTAGTATGAAAAACTTTTTTGTTTCTTAAGATATCTCAACCAAACTCACAGATTACATGTTTGATACTGTCTCTTACATTCTGACCAAATTTGGTCAAAGTGGAATGACTATATCTTATAGCTGCTATAGGAACAATCCGATGAAAAAACCTTTAGTATGAAAAACTTTTTTGTTTCTTAAGATATCTCAACCAAACTCACAGATTGTATGATTGGGGCTGTCTCTTACATACTGACCAAATTTGGTCAAAGTCGTATGACTATATCATATAGCTGCCATAGGAACAATCGGATGCAATCGGAGATATCCTAACAAAACTTTTAGATTAACTCTTCTTGCCAAATTTTGACAAATTCTCTTAATTTAGCTTTTTCCCGCCAAATTTAGCTTTTTCCCGCCAATTTTAGCTTTTTCCCGCCAAATCACCAAATCCTACTTTTTAGCCAAAGTTCAATTGCAAGAAAAAAATTAAGGCAGCGGACAGCGGAAGCTAAATATTTCCGTTTTTTTTTTTAGGAAAAATGTTATATTATATAAATTTGTTAAAACGGGCAACTAAATACAATGCTGCGAGCGTAGCGAGCTGCGGGTTGGCGAGCGAAGCGAGCAGGGGGCGAATATTATGTAAATTTGTTAAACTGGACAACTAAAGACAATGTTGCGAGCGAAGCGAGTTTGGGGGTTGGCGAGCGAAGCGAGCAGGGGGCGTAGCCCCCTAGTATATATATATATTTCAAAAATAAACAAAAAAAAAAAAAATTTTTAAATTAAAAAAAAAAAAAAAATTGTTTGTTTAAAAAAAAATTTTTTTTATACAACATAGTATATAACAGATACAAAAATAATACTAATAATAATTTTTATATTAAATATCTACAATATATTACGTTATTTTTTAAAATGGGAGGTGTAGTATGTTCTATGCCAAATGAGCATATTTATTTATTTTATTTATTTATTAATATAGCACGACTAAAAGCAGTCGGCAAAACTAAAATAATATTTAAAAATTAAAATTAAAATTAAATAAAATAAATGTATGTAAAATTTAAATTAAAAACTGAAAAGAAAAAGTTGATTTAAGTTAATTTAAGTCTGGTGAAAAAAATGATAAGTGATCCAACATTTGTTGCAAGGATTGGGGAAAAACCAGAAAAACCCAATCAGATCGAAAAAGAAAGTAAGAAACCTCTTGGAAAATTACTGATCCAATGGGGAAGATATTAACGCGAAGTTCAATTCAGCCCATTGAGATCAGAAATTTACCGGAGGTGATTAAAAAGAGATGCTTTAATTTGGTCGAGAGAGAGATTGAGTGATATTAAATTATAAAATTGATTGTAATCCGAGCATAGTATGCGAAAACGATTATGTAAAGCGTAGTCAGTAGTGCATGTAGGCAAAGATAAAGGAGCAAAATTCCTAGTGGCCCTGAAGGGAATATTGAAGCTTAAACGATCTAATAATGCTGGGGAGCAAATATCTCCAATAATTAATTTATGGAGGAAGATAACACCAAGAACAGTTCTACGGTGGACAAGGGATGGAAGATTAAGGAGAAGAAGTCTACTTGAGTAAGGTGGCAAACGAAGATTTGGATTCCAAGCTAAATCACGGAGTGCAAAAAGTAAAAATTGTTTCTGTACAGACTCAATTTGATCTTGATAAATTTTATGTAGAGGATTCCAAACACAAGAGCAATATTCAAGAATGGGTCGAACTAAAGATGTGTAAAGCAATTTGGTAACATAAGGGTCATTAAATTCTTTAGACCAACGCTTTATGAATGCAAGAGTACCCCTAGCCTTATTTACAATAGAGGAGATATGATGAGAGAAACCTAACTTATTATCAAAAAGAACACCAAGATCTACAACTGTCGATATGCGTTGGAGTGGTATATTATCGATGGAGTATGTTACCAAGTGAGGAGTAACCCTGCAGGGCTTTAAGGAAAAAAGTTTTTGGTAAAGCATGGTATCCACCACCGCGGAAAATAAAAATTTCTGTCAAACTTCATATAAAAAAAACTGAGGCAGAAACTTTTCGTTTTCGATTTCGTTGCTTGAGTATCCAGCAACTTAAACGAAATCCACAAATAAATATCGATTAATGGACTATCGACAGCTTGTGTGGACTGAGAGAACAGCTGATACACAGCCTAGGAATATATTGTCGACAATTATATCGCGAGTGAAAATGGAGGGAGCAGCTGTGCGCAAAACAAACAAAAGAAATTTAAATTTTGAGCGCGAGGACAAAATTGCCTTAATTAAAGCAGTTGAGGCAAGACCATGTCTATGGCGAATCACCGAAAAGACGCATTTTAATCACGTATCAGTGAAAAGTGCATGGGAGAGTGTTGCTGCTGAAATAAATAAAGAAGGTAAGTTGTGCTTATGTGTTGAAAGTTAATAAATTAATTAATGACAATTATCCTTTGTAGCGAATGAATGCAAGAGCGCATGGGCATCTCTGCGGGACAGCCTAAGGTACCATCGCAGCAAGCTTGCCAAAAGCGGCAGCGCTGGAGGCATCGCCTTAGGTCAGCCTAGGCTCAAAGAAAATCTTGATTGGCAATTTGCCGAACATATGGCTTTTCTGCCTGTTATGTCGTTGGAGAGACGGTAAGTTATGATCCGACAAATTTTATTTTATATGCATTAAACACCTTTTGATGTAGTACCAAAATAAGCACCACAATGTTTCTGGACAGCCCAGTAGGCAGCCCCGATGCATGCTCCAGTCCTTTTCCACATGCAACTGAGGAAAATCAAATGACTGCTAGCTCGGAGCCAAACTGGGTCCCCATTGATGATGACATTGCAAGCACGTCCTCTGCTTATTCCTATGTAAGTACTATTCACCTGTTTATTATAACAGTAATAAATCAAAACTTCTTTTACAGCAGTCAAGAGCTTCCAAAAGGAGTAAAGTGAAGGAGCCGGCAGCAGATGATGAAATCACTGGTTTGCTGGGTCAATATTTGAAAAACAAGCAAACTACAAGACCTATCTTCCCGTATTGGGATAAGTTGCTGTCGAAGCTACCGGAGGAGATTGCAACCGCAACAGAGGTGGAGATCACCAATTTGCTATTTGCCAAAGTTCAGCTGCATGGAAATCAGCAATAAATTTTAATAATAAAATAAAATTTAAAATAAATACAAATAAAACTTTGTTTATAGAAATTAATTATCGAATACTTTATTATTGGACCACACCAGCAGATTCATTTTGCCACGATACAGAGCCGGCTTGAGAGTTGACAAAATCCTTGATATTATTTCTAATAAATTTGGGGTAATCTTGTACCCGACCACGGTAGGCTTCAGTAACAGTCTCCGCTGGGCTTTCAGTTAATAGGCTTTCAGCCTTGGCGCCATATAATTGTGGAGATAACATGTTGCCATAGTTATATTTTGCGCTCTGTTTGGGCCACACCGCAAAGGGTTTTGAACAGCCATCCACCTATGACTTAGAATGCCGAACGCATTCTCAATGCAACGACGGGCTCGACTTAGCCGGTAGTTGAATATCCTTTCTGAAGTGGATAGGTTTTTAGACCCATATGGCTTCATTATGCGCTTGTGCAACGGGAATGCATCATCCGCAACAATATAGTATGGCGTACGTACTCCCAGCAGCATGTTATCCTCCGGAAATGAGACATTGTCCAATAAAATTGCTTTTCCAAGCGAGCAATGAGAAAAGGCACTCATATCCCCCTCACTTCCGTAAACCCCAACATCGATGAACGTGAACCTATACGAAGCGTCACAAACCGCCAAAAGCACAATTGAGTGAAAGCCCTATAGAAGTAAGGAAAGGGTTATTTATATACATTGCCTCTGGTAACTGACTTACTTTATAATTGTAAAAAGCGCTACCACTGTTGGGTGGTGCCTTGATCGCTACGTGTTTTCCGTCGATAGCACCAACGCAGTTTGGAAAGTTCCATTGCTCCATGAAATCTGTTGCCCACTTGAGCATGTTTTTAGAGTTCCATACCGGAAACTCTCCGTGCAGCGCAGTGCAGATAGCGTTAGACACAAGATCTATTGTTCTTCCCATGTGTTGCTTACTTATCCGATAGGTCGAGCCAACGTGACATTGTAAGTCTCCAGTTGCAAAATATCTAATATAAACGATTTAATAAGTATATACATATGTGTGCTATTGCAAAGGACTTACTCGAGAACAATGGCTAGTTTAGCTGTTTGTGTAAAGTTTTGAAAGCAGTCAGCACATAAACTGACTACTAAAAGGGCGTCGCAACTGGCACTTGTAACCAGGTGGACTTCGGAGAGGGAATTCCTTGATGCGCAAAGCTGGGTGCGATCGTAGAAATGAGTGAATGGTTCTTGTAGTTTGTACTAAAAACACACTGATTTTATTAATCCAAAAATCACAATATTTATAGGTAAAAATAGCTTAGTTAAAAGGTGTGTGGTGTCAATTAAAATTAGGTTATTGTGTACTCAGCAGTTGCATGTAATGTAGAGTAGCTTACTTTGCAACTACCGGGTTGGCTTACGGCACATATTGTGTGTTGTGTAGTCAGCGATATTCTGTGTGGTCAGTTATGCTGTCAGCGATATTTTGTGTGTGAAGTGTTGACATGGTTTTATAAATTGTGTTACATAGCTGTTCTGTTTTTGTTTATAATTTAGATATGTGTAATTTATATGCACCTAAACATTCTCCCGGCCGTTGAAACGGTGTTCAACCATCGTCTAGCTCCACTGTGAATCGTCTTGGGGATGCTGATGGAGCGGATGGAGCAGATGGATTGGCGGCCTTATTCCTTGTGGCTGTGGGTCGCAAAGTCCATAGGCGTTGCTTCCGCATTGCATAGGCACATAGTAGTATAACAGATACCACTAAAGCAGCATAGGCGGCTATATGATGATGTTGGACCGATCTTATTTGGTTGGGCAGCTCTTGTTTGTTGAGTGTTGCCAATTTCAGCTGCAGGTCGTCCAGATCTTTGTCTTCTTGTACCTTGTAATCCGAGATATTGAATTTTGTTGGTGGTACAATTGTGATGTTTGGCTTGATGATGTCACCAAAACGTGCGTAACTATTCGTAGCTTGACTTATAATGTTGTCAAAGGTACTGATGCTGATTTCTGCGTTGCGTGCAGTACAGCCTGATGATAGCGAAAGTAGTCCGGTGTCTTCTAGTTGTATTGTGGATGGTGTTCCGTTGCATACGGCTTGTAGTTCCATTGTAGAATGTGTTGCAAAAATCCAGTTATTCGGTTGGTGTGTTTTTTCCCATACCATATTGGTTGTTCTGCGAGTTATTTGACACATTGTTGGTGTCTTGTTGTTAAACAGCTGAAACTCACATCGGTTGTTTACGTTGAACACAGCTTGATGGTCAAAGCATATGTATTCTTCATTTGGTAGTGTGAAACAGCGTCGCAGATCATCGTGTGTAAGTCCCATGAATTGATCCCTGTGGTCGTTTACAGCTATTATAGGTGTTTTGAGCTCAAACAATCTCCAACTTGTTGAGTCCCACACCGGAATTGGCACAATATTAAATAGATCTAATATTGATGTTGACACTAGTGGTAATATTACTCTGAATATTACATGAGTGTCGGTGGCTGTGCCTTCTGCTCGCATAATTCTGTACAGTTGGATTACGTTGGATGAAGTCACAGGTAGCATTTGATCTGTTGGCAAATGATCCCGTATTTGATCCAATTGATCCTTTAGTTGATTAGGAGAAATCAATATTGGGCAATAATGGTGTCGAATTCCAGTTAGTACGTCCACTATTTCCAATTGCATGCGCTGAAGCGTGGATGCTAGCAGTGTTAGTTGAGTTGTCAATGCCAGGTACGTCTCCGTGAGCCGTGCTCCAGCGTACTTTCCTCTGCTTTCGGCAATGGCAGCAACTTGTTGCTCAAGTAGTCGAAGACGCTTGTCCGATGTAGCCCTTGTCTTTTTGACAACGTTAATGGTTGAGTCCAGTACTGATGTTTGATTTCTCAGCAGGCTCAGTACGAATTCCTCGTTGGTTTGTACCTTCTTGATGACCTTGGTCATTTCATTAGCGTAGTTTGAGTCTAACACTCCAAATAGACTATTCGCAATATTGCCTACTGCATCAAATGGTGATCGACGTGTTCGAGTGTGCTGCATAAATACGTTTGCCATTTGCAGTTCATAATACAAGTGTCGATAGTGCTTTGATATGAAATCACATGTTTGTTTGTTGTTCACCTCTGGGCATAGGTATTGGAATTCGTCTATTCCTTGGTAAAATGTCTTCATATCTCGCCAGTATGGATCCAGTTCATAGTATACGACAATGGTCCAGTCGGATATTGCTCTTTTTGCTTGTCCAATTTTTTCATAATAGATCCCTGGCTTTGTGTCGAATTTTGTTACTGATACTGACTGTGTCAGCACCAAAGGTAGCATCAGAAGCAGGATCAGCAAGGACGAGGATATGGTTGGCGACATTAATCGCTTTCGTTGGACGAGTGGTGCATCTGTGTCTCCCGCGTCATTGATGGGTCGTTTCTTGGCCATCTCTTCTGGAAAGATTTGCGCAAGCCTGGTTATGGGGCGCTTAAAGATGCCTGAGGCAGTCTTTACGTCAACCACTCGGACGTGGTTATCTTGTCCTGGATATGTTTTTACAATGCGTCCCATTGGCCAGCTCATCACAGGTAGGTTGTCTTCTTTGATTAGGACAAGCATACCTTCCTTGATGTTGGTATTAACGGTTTTCCATTTGTGTCTGGCTTGCAGCTCTTGCAAATATTCTTCTGACCATTGCTTCCAGAATCCTTGCTTAAGTCTGGAAACTAGTTCCCAACGTTTCAGTAAGGATTTCTCATTGCGGTCGGCGTTGACATCGGGGGGAGCAGTGAGCGTTTCCCCAATTAGAAAGTGTGCTGGAGTAAGAGCAGTGGTGTCCGTAGGATCATTTGACATCGGTGTAATTGGCGTGAATTCAAGATCGCTTCAATTTCGATGATCACCGTGTTTAATTCTTCAAATGTTAGAGATGCAGTGTTGGTAGTCGTAACCAGTAGCCGCTTTGCAGACTTGACTGCAGCTTCCCATAGCCCTCCAAACGATGGTGCTCGTGGCGGAATGAATTTGAACGCCACTTGCTTCTTGTTGCAGTGATTGATGATCTCTTCTTGGGCCTTTTCGCCAAATATTGTTCCTTCCAGTTCCTTCAGCTGGTTGTTTGCTCCAATAAAGTTGGTGGCATTGTCACAATGAATTGTTTGACATTTGCCGCGGCGGCTTAAGAAGCGTCTCAAAGCTCCCAAAAAGGCGTTTGTAGTCAGATCACTGACTAGTTCAAGGTGTACTGCCTTTGTGGAGAAGCAGCAGAATACAGCTATGTATGCCTTATCTGGTCTTTTTCCTCGAATTTTATGATGAATCCAGATTGGTCCGCAGTAATCTACGCCTGTAGTTAGAAACGGGCGTGTCGGTGTTACTCGATCGGCTGGCAAGTTGCCCATGATTTGGTTCATTAATTTAGGCCTTGCCTTATTGCATGTCACGCAATTGTGAATAATGTTCCTTGACATAGTTTTGTCGTTCAGGATCCAGTATTGTTGTCTTGCCATTGCTCGTAATGCTTGGGCACCGCAATGCATGTTGTCTTCATGCAGCGGGGCTTGCTCCAATCTACCTCCAACTCGCATAAGGCCATCTAAACCTAGTAGAGGAGACAGCGATGAGATGGAACTCTTTTTGTCCACCGTGTTGTGACGCTGCAACATTTTTAGGTCAGCGGAAAATTCAACTTGCTGTATTGTCCGCAAAATCAAGTTGCGAGCTTGGTCCAGTTCTGTTGTGCACAACGTGGTCGTTGCTGCTCTGTTCCCTTTGTAACAGAAGCGTAGCATGTAAGCAACAATGCGTTGTAACTTGTAGAATGAATTGCTGTGTCTACAGGTGTACAGCTCTTCCCCTATTGAGGACGGAGAAATTGCCAGACTTATGTGTTTGGTTTTCCTTTCCAAGTTGCTTGGGGTGATGATAGGTGGGGCTGTCCACTGGTCTGGAGAGCCATGCAGAAATAGTGGTCCATACAGTGTGAGGCAGCATCCAGCTGCATCACAATGTAGTTGTGTATTTTTACTCCGTGAACGAGCCAATGGATCGTGCTCGTTCACTTGATTTATTTTTTATTTATCGAACGTCGCATGGAGCGAGAACGTTCAGTTCCTCACAAAGAACCGCGCATGGAATAAGTCGCGGCTCTTTTGTCTAGTTCCTAGTTCCCGTGAACCCCGCACTGGAGCGTGATCGTTCACCTAGTTCACGTGAACGAACACGAGAAAAATGGTGGAATTTCCGGCAAGCCAGCGAGCGTCACTTTTCTGACGGGCTCGAAAAAGCAAGACGTGTTTTCTTCCACTCGTAATTTTCACCTCGCAAAGCAAAAAACCTCGTGTGCCAACGACAACAACAGTGCAACAACAACAATTACAACAAGTGCCAGCCAGATTGTGTGCCCAAGCTGCACAACAACAGTGCAACAACAACAGTGCGGCAACACAACTTTTCGTGCAGCACGATACCTGCACAGAATAACAACAACAATTACAACAAGAGCCGTGCAGCCTGCACCAAGCCAAACAACAACAACAAAACAGCAACGACCAGACTTCGTTTGTGCGTGTGTGTGTGAGCCGTGCAGCCGCCACAGCCTGCAACAACAAAGCAGCAATGACCACATTTAATTTGTGCGTGTGTGTGTGAGCGTGCAACCACTACAGCCTGCAACAACAAAACAACGACAACTACATTGTGTTTGTGCGTGTGTGTGTGAGCAGTGCAGCCGCCGCAGCCTGCAACAACAACAGCAGCGACCACGTTTATATTGTGCGTGTGTGTGTGTCAGCAGTGCAGCCGCCACAGCCTGCGACAACAACAGCGGCGACCGCATTTGAGTACGTGTGTGTGTGTGCCCTTGCCGAGGCTTGCAGCTAGCTGCCACAAGCGCCTACAGCGCAGCGCCGAACCACCGGCCGCAACGTGCAGTGCAGGGATATCCCTCCTGCAACTTCACGGCAAACAGCCGGCAGCGAGAGGACCACACGCGAAGTGTGAGTCGCAAGGAGCCACTTGCGGAAAACAAAGCAGGAGTAGCAGATCTCCCCAACATAAATCGACACGCAGCGGGTAAGCCGGTCAACAGTTTTGTACCTTCCTCCTTTTTCTTGGCTCCGCCTCTTGGAGCAGTAACCAGTTTCTTCTGACCGTGCGGCAAAAATACTTTTGTAAATCCAGAATGTAAACCCAATAAAGAAAAGGGGTAAAATCTTTGTAACGATAGTGGCACTTGAGTTTTCATTCGATATTCCTTTTAGTGAAACATTTCCTGACCATTCCTTTCAGCTAAATTTCAGGAAACTTGACGCGGGCCCCGGGAGACAGGTTCATGGTCAAACCGCCCGGCCGGACCTGGTGCTCCGGAGGTGATCCAGAAACAGAATTTCGGTCCGTTCCGTTTTCTGTTCCTGAGTCCTCTCCGGGGACCAGGCCTGGGAACACCTGGATCCGGTTCGTGGATGGAAATTTGGTCTGTTCCGTTTTCTGTCCCCGGATCGGACCAGGCGGCCGGGTCTGGACGACGTTGGGAGGCCTTCCTGGAATGGGATCTCGGTCAGTTCCGCTTCTCATTCCTGGGTGTATCACCCGACGCCGCCGGAAGGGCATCCTGTGTCCAAATCCGAACCGAAGGGTTCAGGGGGGAGCGATGTGGGCGACGCAACGGGCTTCGGGAGTCCCTTCATCGTCCTCCTGGACCACTCTTGGGTCCGCCACATAGTCATTTCAGCCGATCTTCGAGCGAGTGCGTCCATCTACCTACCGACGCTCTCGCCGCTCACTCCATTAGTCCCAGATGATTACAAATCTTATAAAAAAAACCTCTTTACGAGGTAAAAGTCTAGTGACGAAATCATTTTCATGCACCAAAATTTCTGATATCCAATTTTGTGACGAATAATATTAAGGTTTATTTATAAATTACTAAAAAAAAATTTTGTCACTCGGCACATTGCGCTAATTTCTTCATACCTAATAAATATTTTTTTTTTTGCGCAGTGCCGAGTGACAAAATTTTTTTTTAGTAATTTATAAGTAAACCTTAATATTATTCGTCACAAAATTGGATATCAGAAATTTTGGTGCATGAAAATGATTTCGTCACTAGACTTTTACCTCGTAAAGAGGTTTTTTTTATAAGATATCAGAAATTTTGGAGTAATATATCAGAAATTTTGAAAATTGCAATATTTGTTGACGGTACAACTTTGTCAAAAGGTGTTTATTGTTTGTACAAGCAAAAACAAACTGTCTGGCAACACTAGTTCAAAGTATGCCTAAGAGCCCTTTGTAATACCTTTTCAACGATATATAGATCACATCTGTAGCTCTTATCGTTTGGATGCTATGGGGGTTTCAATTTTAGCGTTTTTAGCGATTTCCCGCTAAACTAGCGATTTTTCGAAAAAGTCGTAAAACAAACGTTTCTATATTTTGATTATAAAATGATTTATCTGCCGCTAAAAGAATTCACCACTTGCAAGCAGTTTATTTCCGCATTACGCTGCAAGCAGTGTACATACTGCATATGTACAAGCAGTAGTGTAAAGGTAAAAGGTATATTCAGTTAATATGTAATATCTTGCCCAAACGAATTTTGACAGATATGTGTTATATGTCAAAAGACGCGGAATAAAATGGCCTATAACATATAACATATTTTTAAGTGATTTGATGTGTAGATTTTTCTTAAATCGCTAAAATGTGGGAAAAAATACCTTATTTCACCTGTAGCTGTTTACCTTTTTACTTAAAAAGAAAACTTTGAAGGTATGACTAAAAGCCCTTCAAAATACCTTTTCAACGATATATAGATCACATCTGTAGCTTTTATCGTTTGGATGCTATGGGGGTTTCAATTTTAGCGGTTTTTAGCGATTTCCCGCTAAACTAGCGATTTTTCGAAAAAGTCGTAGAACAAACGTTTCTAGATTTTTGAGCGGGAACAAGTCCTCATTCAAACTTTTAAGCTAAATTAACGATTTGATCCAAACAAACAAACAAACAGACAAACAGACAAACAGACAAACAGACAAACAGACAAACAGACAAACAGACAAACTGACTTTTCATCTCATTTTCGGAAGGCCGCTAAAAATTTTAAAATTTATTATCTTTTGAACCAGTGGTCGGATTTTGAGGATCGAGGTGTCATTCGACGCGTATTTTTGATTAGAATAGTAAAAAATTAAAAAAAAATTCAGAAAGGCTCCAACGGCCCCATTTGCTCCAATCATTTAAATTTTGCCCCTCCCACTTACGCCTGTTTATCTCACGAACCAGATGAGTTTGCAAAAGTCTTAGTATGCACATTTGTAAGTTAAATTGATACCTTTCGATCGGTATATAACTCGACCTGATCGGACAGTCATAGCAAATTTTCCATTCTTCCTGTGTATATATGCTAGTCGCCTTTCGCACCATTCGTGCTGCTTTCGTCACTAGCGCGGACTGCCGTCCTCAGTGATTTTCTGTAATAAACCCTGGCCGGACTGAGACGCAGACCCCGGCTGGAAAAGCTTCGTTACAACAGCCATAGGTTGTGCTCGTGTAATCTTCGAGCGGGTATTCCTCTTGAGAGCACATCTGCTGCGTTGTTGGTGGAAGACACATGGCGCCATTGATTTTGACTTGTCAATGCTTGTATCTTCGCTATCCGGTTGGCCACAAATGTATGGTATGTGGACGCAGCTGCATTGATCCATGAAAGGACAACAGTAGAATCCGACCAAAAATATCCTGGTACTGTGCTGGAGTCTAGGTTAAGGTCTCGTCGAATCCTGTCCGCGAGTTCAGCACCCAATAATGCAGCACAAAGCTCTAGACGAGGGAGTGACTGCTTTGCCGTTGGGGCTACTCGAGACTTCGAACATAGCAGACGCACAGAAATTTGTTTATTTTTGTACTCGTATGTATTTTTGCGCGTATGTATATTGCGGCGCCGTATGCTCGTTCCGATGCATCCACAAATGTATGCACTTCCTTTGTGACTGGAACCTTTCCATCGTATATATGTCGGGGAATTTGCATCGAATTCAGGCTTTGTAAATCAACTCGATAGTCCTTCCATTCGTTCTGAAGAGCTGTAGGTAACTCGTCATCCCATTCCAGTTTGTCTTCCCAGAGTCGTTGCATGAAAATCTTGGCCTTCACAACGACTGGGGCGAATAAGCCTAGGGGATCGAAGATTTGTGCCAGCTCAGAGCAAACGATACGTTTAGTAATTTTCGTAGCTGTGCTGCTCTGAGCCCGGCCACACAGATGGTCCTTTTTGGGCATCCAAATAAGGCCCAATGTTTTGATCCTGTAGCCGTCCAATGTGTCCTCAAACTTTACGTCGCTTGCTACGTCGTCTTTGGGTATTCCTTGTAACAGTTGCTCGTTGTTCGAGCACCATTTTCGTAAATTGAATCCATTAGGGCGCAGGATCTTCAGTAACTCCTCCCGAATTTGGATTGCTTCTTGGGCTGAATCTGCTCCTGTGAGGCAGTCGTCAACATAGAAGTCATTCACTAGTGCAGCGGCTCCTACTGGTGATTTGTCCATGTGTGTTGTGCCCAAGTGATTTAGACACTTGGTTGCTAGGAATGGGGCCGACGCCGTGCCATAGGTAACTGTTTTTAGTCTGTAGTACCTTAACTCCTCATTGGGATTGTTTCTCCAAACAATCAGCTGGTGGAACTGGTTCTCAGGATTGATCCAAATCTGACGGTACATTTTCTCGATGTCTGCAGTGAACACATATTTATGTGTTCTAAATCTTAATAAAATTGACATTAGGTCGCTCTGCACAGTGGGTCCTACTTGCAGTATGTCGTTAAGTGATTTTCCTGTCGACTTCTTGCAAGATGCATCGAAAACCACTCTTAGCTTTGTAGTGCTGCTATCAGGTTTCAGCACACAATGATGAGGGATGAAGTAGTTGCTTGATGGAAGTAGGTTGCGAGGGACAATTTTCATGTGACCTAATTGTTCATATTCGGCCATGAAGTCCACATATCCTTTCCAAATCTCTGCCTTGGTCCTTTTTTCTAACGACAAGAACCTTCTTTCTGCAGTCTCCAACGAGGGCCCCAGGGCTGAAGGATGTTCAGAAAACGATTTTTAAGTTGTCGATGAAGTGTTTTTCGCATGCCTTCTCAATTGGCGTACGATGTTTTTCCGACGTTTCAAAGTTGTCTAAGCTCCAGAATCGTTCCAATATGGCATTAGTTTCTTCTCCTGTAGTAGCTGCACATATGGCCGGTGACATGTTTGCTTCTTTTATTTTTCCAGCCACAACCCACCCCAACCTGGTTTGTTGTATGATTGGACCAGAGGGCGTGAGTTTTTGCTGTTGTGGGAGCAATAGTGCATAATAATGCTCAGCACCGATCAGCATGTCAATTTTTCCTGGTTTGTTAAAGTGGGGATCCGCCAACGGACGATTTTTCGGAATCTTCCAGTTTTCTTCATTAATGTTTTGGGATGGCTGATCCGTGATAATGTGCGGTGGAATGAATGCTTCGATCCGCACTGTAAAATTACTGTGTAGTGACTTCACTAACACATTTACCCGAGCCCTACTGGTTCTCGGTTGTCCACCGATACCTTCAATTCGTAGTGCGGTATCATGGCGCTTTAGGGACAGTGATGATGCAAGACGCTCTGATATCACGTTAATTTGTGATCCAGAATCTAGCAGTGCCTTAAACGTGGCTTGTTGTCCATTATTTCCTTGGACTAAAACCTTTGCTGTTGCAAGTAGATTTATAGTTTTGCTGCTTGCCGATGCCACAACCGGATTATGTGGTTCCACTGAAGTCGTCTCCAGATGCAGCAGCGTGTTGTGCTTTTTGTCGCACTTGAAGCATTTATATTTGCTTTGACACGCCTTCGCCATATGATCTGCTTTGAAGCAGTTGACGCATAGCCTTTGGCGTTGAACCCAATTCAATCTCTCAGCGACTGATTTTGAGCGGAAGTCGTCACAACGAAACATCGTATGATTTGGTTTCTTGCAGTATGGACAATCCTTCCTTGAAGTTGATGAAGAGGCACAGGTTGCTCCCTTCGAATCCCGTTTGGCTTGGTTCTGTGTTTTGCTCCCGGTGGCTAAAACACGGACTCTTTGTTCAAGAAACTGAAGCATGGTGTCAAGTTTCTGAATTTGCTTCGAGTCGCTTATTGATTGCTCGTACAGCGTCCTATTTGTGCAGTCCAGCTTGTTTCGTAGAACCTCTATCAGTATCGGGTCCCACGTCGAAATGTCTAAGCCGAGTCCCTTGAGAGATGCAAGAGACTCCATAGTGACTATGTATAGTTCCTTGAGCGATTTAACATTGTCGTTGATCGCCTGTTGAGTCAAAAATCGGTTTAATACCGTTGTTGCAATGTCTCTTGGATTGTCATAGGTGTCCACCAAGATGTTCCATGCGTGAAGATAGTTGTCTTCTTTTAGGTCGATTTGGCGTATCATTCTTTCTGCCTCGCCGACCACGCTGGTTTTTAGATACCACATTTTCCGAATAATGGGCATATTGTTTTCGTGAACCATGGACACAAACATATCGAAGAATTGTGTCCATTTCAATATATCACCATCGAATTTGGGAATAGTTATTCGAGGTAAATTTCTGTCAATGGTGCACTCTGTAGGGGGTTTCGCCGCTAGCGCCCTTTGCACATCCCGTTCTGCTTGTAGATACTTCTTTATATCATATCCATTGTCTTCCGGGACTTCAACTTCTTCATAAAGTTGAAAGTGGACCTCCTGAATTTGGGACCATAGATTCCTTGTTAGATCCATTGCGGTATGCTCCATAGGCTGTTGCAATGTGCGATATAGTGATGCTATCATTGCCTTTTGCCGTCTGCATAACGCGATGACTTTTGGTTCCACGCTTGGTTGCTGACGCTGTCCGTCCTCGACTTTTGTAGTCTTGAGTTCCAAGCTTAGTTGCTGACGCTGTCCGTCCTCAACTTTTGCAGTCTTTTTGCTTAGGCTTTCCGCATCTTTATTGATGGCTTCTTGGAACTTCAGGACCGTGGACCTTATGTCATTAAAAAAGGTGAAGTACTCATGGTTTTCCGGTAGGCCGCCAGATTTTCTAATGATTTCATCATTTGCTTGAATGATGCTCCATTTTTCATTGAGAGTTTTGGCCTTAATCTTATGATAACCGGCCTGGCATTTTCTCTCAGCTGAATCCTTTTTGTAGTTGGATATCAGCTTTAAGATTTCTTGGCTGACATCTTGTTGTACATCTAGTAACTCATCGATGGTTACTTGATCTGATGCCATTTTTAGTAAGTTAATATCTTAACTTTGTCGCTTGGTGGACTTTTATTTATGTGACCAGAGCACACTCAGAAATTTGTGTGTCGCCTGGTTGACAACTTTAATGGAGTGCCAATAGATCCGTTCACCAATTATTTTGGTGAATCTTTATGCTCCTGTTCTGTCGCCTTGTTGACAACTTCAGATGGGCAGGTTGCAGGTATCCTTTGAATGTCGCCTTGTTGACAATTCAAGTAAGGATTGTGTTCTGGAGGTTATCCTTGTGTCGCCTAGTGGACAACGCGGATTTCCAGTGTCGGGGTCACCAAAAATGTTTGTGTAAAGTTTTGAAAGCAGTCAGCACATAAACTGACTACTAAAAGGGCGTCGCAACTGGCACTTGTAACCAGGTGGACTTCGGAGAGGGAATTCCTTGATGCGCAAAGCTGGGTGCGATCGTAGAAATGAGTGAATGGTTCTTGTAGTTTGTACTAAAAACACACTGATTTTATTAATCCAAAAATCACAATAATTATAGGTAAAAATAGCTTAGTTAACAGGTGTGTGGTGTCAATTAAAATTAGGTTATTGTGTATTCAGCAGTTGCATGTAATGTAGAGTAGCTTACTTTGCAACTACCGGGTTGGCTTACGGCACATATTGTGTGTTGTGTAGTCAGCGATATTCTGTGTGGTCAGTTATGCTGTCAGCGATATTTTGTGTGTGAAGTGTTGACATGGTTTTATAAATTGTGTTACATAGCTGTTCTGTTTTTGTTTATAATTTAGATATGTGTAATTTATATGCACCTAAACATTCGCCCGGCCGTTGAAACGGTGTTCAACCATCGTCTAGCTCCACTGTGAATCGTCTTGGGGATGCTGATGGAGCGGATGGAGCAGATGGATTGGCGGCCTTATTCCTTGTGGCTGTGGGTCGCAAAGTCCATAGGCGTTGCTTCCGCATTGCATAGGCACATAGTAGTATAACAGATACCACTAAAGCAGCATAGGCGGCTATATGATGATGTTGGACCGATCTTATTTGGTTGGGCAGCTCTTGTTTGTTGAGTGTTGCCAATTTCAGCTGCAAGTCGTCCAGATCTTTGTCTTCTTGTACCTTGTAATCCGAGATATTGAATTTTGTTGGTGGTACAATTGTGATGTTTGGCTTGATGATGTCACCAAAACGTGCGTAACTATTCGTAGCTTGACTTATAATGTTGTCAAAGGTACTGATGCTGATTTCTGCGTTGCGTGCAGTACAGCCTGATGATAGCGAAAGTAGTCCGGTGTCTTCTAGTTGTATTGTGGATGGTGTTCCGTTGCATACGGCTTGTAGTTCCATTGTAGAATGTGTTGCAAAAATCCAGTTATTCGGTTGGTGTGTTTTTTCCCATACCATATTGGTTGTTCTGCGATTTATTTGACACATTGTTGGTGTCTTGTTGTTAAACAGCTGAAACTCACATCGATTGTTTACGTTGAACACAGCTTGATGGTCAAAGCATATGTATTCTTCATTAGGTAGTGTGAAACAGCGTCGCAGATCATCGTGTGTAAGTCCCATGAATTGATCCCTGTGGTCGTTTACAGCTATTATAGGTGTTTTGAGCTCAAACAATCTCCAACTTGTTGAGTCCCACACCGGAATTGGCACAATATTAAATAGATCTAATATTGATGTTGACACTAGTGGTAATATTACTCTGAATATTACATGAGTGTCGGTGGCTGTGCCTTCTGCTCGCATAATTCTGTACAGTTGGATTACGTTGGATGAAGTCACAGGTAGCATTTGATCTGTTGGCAAATGATCCCGTATTTGATCCAATTGATCCTTTAGTTGATTAGGAGAAATCAATATTGGGCAATAATGGTGTCGAATTCCAGTTAGTACGTCCACTATTTCCAATTGCATGCGCTGAAGCGTGGATGCTAGCAGTGTTAGTTGAGTTGTCAATGCCAGGTACGTCTCCGTGAGCCGTGCTCCAGCGTACTTTCCTCTGCTTTCGGCAATGGCAGCAACTTGTTGCTCAAGTAGTCGAAGACGCTTGTCCGATGTAGCCCTTGTCTTTTTGACAACGTTAATGGTTGAGTCCAGTACTGATGTTTGATTTCTCAGCAGGCTCAGTACGAATTCCTCGTTGGTTTGTACCTTCTTGATGACCTTGGTCATTTCATTAGCGTAGTTTGAGTCTAACACTCCAAATAGACTATTCGCAATATTGCCTACTGCATCAAATGGGGATCGACGTGTTCGAGTGTGCTGCATAAATACGTTTGCCATTTGCAGTTCATAATACAAGTGTCGATAGTGCTGTGATATGAAATCACATGTTTGTTTGTTGTTCACCTCTGGGCATAGGTATTGGAATTCGTCTATTCCTTGGTAAAATGTCTTCATATCTCGCCAGTATGGATCCAGTTCATAGTATAAGACAATGGTCCAGTCGGATATTGCTATTTTTTCTTGTCCAATTTTTTCATAATAGATCCCTGGCTTTGTGTCGAATTTTGTTACTGATACTGACTGTGTCAGCACCAAAGGTAGCATCAGAAGCAGGATCAGCAAGGACGAGGATATGGTTGGCGACATTAATCGCTTTCGTTGGACGAGTGGTGCATCTGTGTCTCCCGCGTCATTGATGGGTCGTTTCTTGGCCATCTCTTCTGGAAAGATTGGCGCAAGCCTGGTTATGGGGCGCTTAAAGATGCCTGAGGCAGTCTTTACGTCAACCACTCGGACGTGGTTATCTTGTCCTGGATATGTTTTTACAATGCGTCCCATTGGCCAGCTCATCACAGGTATGTTGTCTTCTTTGACTAGGACAAGCATACCTTCCTTGATGTTGGTATTAACGGTTTTCCATTTGTGTCTGGCTTGCAGCTCTTGCAAATATTCTTCAGACCATTGCTTCCAGAATCCTTGCTTAAGTCTGGAAACTAGTTCCCAACGTTTCAGTAAGGATTTCTCATTGCGGTCGGCGTTGACATCGGGGGGAGCAGTGAGAGTTTCCCCAATTAGAAAGTGTGCTGGAGTAAGAGCAGTGGTGTCCGTAGGATCATTTGACATCGGTGTAATTGGGCGTGAATTCAAGATCAATTCAATTTCGATGATCACCGTGTTTAATTCTTCAAATGTTAGAGATGCAGTGTTGGTAGTCGTAACCAGTAGCCGCTTTGCAGACTTGACTGCAGCTTCCCATAGCCCTCCAAACGATGGTGCTCGTGGCGGAATGAATTTGAACGCCACTTGCTTCTTGTTGCAGTGATTGATGATCTCTTCTTGGGCCTTTTCGCCAAATATTGTTCCTTCCAGTTCCTTCAGCTGGTTGTTTGCTCCAATAAAGTTGGTGGCATTGTCACAATGAATTGTTTGACATTTGCCGCGGCGGCTTAAGAAGCGTCTCAAAGCTCCCAAAAAGGCGTTTGTAGTCAGATCACTGACTAGTTCAAGGTGTACTGCCTTTGTGGAGAAGCAGCAGAATACAGCTATGTATGCCTTATCTGGTCTTTTTCCTCGAATTTTATGATGAATCCAGATTGGTCCGCAGTAATCTACGCCTGTAGTTAGAAACGGGCGTGTCGGTGTTACTCGATCGGCTGGCAAGTTGCCCATGATTTGGTTCATTAATTAAGGCCTTGCCTTATTGCATGTCACGCAATTGTGAATAATGTTAATTGACATAGTTTTGTCGTTCAGGATCCAGTATTGTTGTCTTGCCATTGCTCGTAATGCTTGGGCACCGCAATGCATGTTGTCTTCATGCAGCTCTCGCAATATCATTTTTACTATGTGATCGTTGTAAGGCAGTAGAATTTGGTGCTTTGCATTGTATGGGAGCGGGGCTTGCTCCAATCTACCTCCAACTCGCATAAGGCCATCTAAACCTAGTAGAGGAGACAGTGATGAGATAGAACTCTTTTTGTCCACCGTGTTGTGACGCTGCAACATTTTTAGGTCAGCGGAAAATTCAACTTGCTGTATTGTCCGCAAGATCAAGTTGCGAGCTTGGTCCAGTTCTGTTGTGCACAACGTGGTCGTTGCTGCTCTGTTCCCTTTGTAACAGAAGCGTAACATGTAAGCTACAATGCGTTGTAACTTGTAGAATGAATTGCTGTGTCTACAGGTGTACAGTTCTTCCCCTATTGAGGACGGAGAAATTGCCAGACTTATGTGTTTGGTTTTCCTTTCCAAGTTGCTTGGGGTGATGATAGGTGGGGCTGTCCACTGGTCTGGAGAGCCATGCAGAAATAGTGGTCCATACAGCCATAGGTTGTGCTCGTGTAATCTTCGAGCGGGTATTCCTCTTGAGAGCACATCTGCTGCGTTGTTGGTGGAAGACACATGGCGCCATTGATTTTGACTTGTCAATGCTTGTATCTTCGCTATCCGGTTGGCCACAAATGTATGGTATGTGGACGCAGCTGCATTGATCCATGAAAGGACAACAGTAGAATCCGACCAAAAATATCCTGGTACTGTGCTGGAGTCTAGGTTAAGGTCTCGTCGAATCCTGTCCGCGAGTTCAGCACCCAATAATGCAGCACAAAGCTCTAGACGAGGGAGTGACTGCTTTGCCGTTGGGGCTACTCGAGACTTCGAACATAGCAGACGCACAGAAATTTGTTTATTTTTGTACGTTGCGCGTATGTATATTGCGGCGCCGTATGCTCGTTCCGATGCATCCACAAATGTATGCACTTCCTTTGTGACTGGAACCTTCCCATCGTATATATGTCGGGGAATTTGCATCGAATTCAGGCTTTGTAAATCATCTTGATAGTCCTTCCATTCGTTCTGAAGAGCTGTAGGTAACTCGTCATCCCATTCTAGTTTGTCTTCCCAGAGTCGTTGCATGAAAATCTTGGCCTTCACAACGACTGGGGCGAATAAGCCTAGGGGATCGAAGATTTGTGCCAGCTCAGAGCAAACGACACGTTTAGTAATTTTCGTAGCTGTGCTGCTCTGAGCCCGGCCACATAGATGGTCCTTTTTGGGCATCCAAATAAGGCCCAATGTTTTGATCCTGTAGCCGTCCAATGTGTCCTCAAACTTTACGTCGCTTGCTACGTCGTCTTTGGGTATTCCTTGTAACAGTTGCTCGTTGTTCGAGCACCATTTTCGTAAATTGAATCCATTAGGGCGCAGGATCTTCAGTAACTCCTCCCGAATTTGGATTGCTTCTTGGGCTGAATCTGCTCCTGTAAGGCAGTCGTCAACATAGAAGTCATTCACTAGCGCAGCGGCTCCTACTGGTGATTTGTCCATGTGTGTTGTGCCCGAGTGATTTAGACACTTGGTTGCTAGGAATGGGGCCGACGCCGTGCCATAGGTAACTGTTTTTAGTCTGTAGTACCTTAACTCCTCATTGGGATTGTTTCTCCAAACAATCATCTGGTGGAACTGGTTCTCAGGATTGATCCAAATCTGACGGTACATTTTCTCGATGTCTGCAGTGAACACATATTTATGTGTTCTAAATCTTAATAAAATTGACATTAGGTCGCTCTGCACAGTGGGTCCTACTTGCAGTATGTCGTTAAGTGATTTTCCTGTCGACGTCTTGCAAGATGCATCGAAAACCACTCTTAGCTTTGTAGTGCTGCTATCAGGTTTCAGCACACAATGATGAGGGATGAAGTAGTTGCTTGATGGAAGTAGGTTGCGAGGGACAATTTTCATGTGACCTAATTGTTCATATTCGGCCATGAAGTCCACATATCCTTTCCAAATCTCTGCCTTGGTCCTTTTTTCTAACGACAAGAACCTTCTTTCTGCAGTCTCCAACGAGGGCCCCAGGGCTGAAGGATGTTCAGAAAACGGCAACTTGACAATGAATCGCCCATCAGCAGCGATTTTTAAGTTGTCGATGAAGTGTTTTTCGCATGCCTTCTCAATTGGCGTACGATGCTTTTCCGACGTTTCAAAGTTGTCTAAGCTCCAGAATCGTTCCAATATGGCATTAGTTTCTTCTCCTGTAGTAGATGCACATATGGCTGGTGACATGTTTGCTTCTTTTATTTTTCCAGCCACAACCCACCCCAACCTGGTTTGTTGCATGATTGGACCAGAGGGCGTGAGTTTTTGCTGTTGTGGGAGCAATAGTGCATAATAATGCTCAGCACCGATCAGCATGTCAATTTTTCCTGGTTTGTTAAATTGGGGATCCGCCAACGGACGATTTTTCGGAATATTCCAGTTTTCTTCATTAATGTTTTGGGATGGCTGATCCGTGATAATGTGCGGTAGAATGAATGCTTCGATCCGCACTGTAAAATTACTGTGTAGTGACTTCACTAACACATTTACCCGAGCCCTACTGGTTCTCGGTTGTCCACCGATACCTTCAATTCGTAGTGCGGTATCATGGCGTTTTAGGGACAGTGATGATGCAAGACGCTCTGATATCACGTTAATTTGTGATCCAGAATCTAGCAGTGCCTTAAACGTGGCTTGTTGTCCATTATTTCCTTGGACTAAAACCTTTGCTGTTGCAAGTAGATTTATAGTTTTGCTGCTTGCCGATGCCACAACCGGATTATGTGGTTCCACTGAAGTCGTCTCCAGATGCAGCAGCGTGTTGTGCCTTTTATCGCACTTGAAGCATTTATATTTGCTTTGGCACGCCTTGGCCATATGATCCGCTTTGAAGCAGTTGACGCATAGCCTTTGACGTTGAACCCAATTCAATCTCTCAGCGACTGATTTTGAGCGGAAGTCGTCACAACGAAACATCGTATGATTTGGTTTCTTGCAGTATGGACAATCCTTCCTTGAAGTTGATGAAGAGGCACAGGTTGCTCCCTTCGAATCCCGTTTGGCTTGGTTCTGTGTTTTGCTCCCGGTGGCTAAAACACGGACTCTTTGTTCAAGAAACTGAAGCATGGTGTCAAGTTTCTGAATTTGCTTCGAGTCGCTTATTGATTGCTCGTACAGCGTCCTATTTGTGCTGTCCAGCTTGTTTCGTAGAACCTCTATCAGTATCGGGTCCCACGTCGAAATGTCTAAGCCGAGTCCCTTGAGAGATGCAAGAGACTCCATAGTGACTATGTATAGTTCCTTGAGCGATTTAACATTGTCGTTGATCGCCTGTTGAGTCAAAAATCGGTTTAATACCGTTGTTGCAATGTCTCTTGGATTGTCATAGGTGTCCACCAAGATGTTCCATGCGTGAAGATAGTTGTCTTCTTTTAGGTCGATTTGGCGTATCATTCTTTCTGCCTCGCCGACCACGCTGGTTTTTAGATACCACATTTTCCGAATAATGGGCATATTGGTTTCGTGAACCATGGACACAAACATATCGAAGAATTGTGTCCATTTCAATATATCACCATCGAATTTGGGAATAGTTATTCGAGGTAAATTTCTGTCAATGGTGCACTCTGTAGGGGGTTTCGCCGCTAGCGCCCTTTGCACATCCCGTTCTGCTTGTAGATACTTCTTTATATCATATCCATTGTCTTCCGGGACTTCAACTTCTTCATAAAGTTGAAAGTGGACCTCCTGAATTTGGGACCATAGATTCCTTGTTAGATCCATTGCGGTATGCTCCATATGCTGTTGCAATGTGCGATATAGTGATGCTATCATTGCCTTTTGCCGTCTGCATAACGCGATGACTTTTGGTTCCACGCTTGGTTGCTGACGCTGTCCGTCCTCGACTTTTGTAGTCTTGAGCTCCAAGCTTAGTTGCTGACGCTGTCCGTCCTCAACTTATGCAGTCTTTTTGCTTAGGCTTTCCGCATCTTTATTGATGGCTTCTTGGAACTTCAGGACCGTGGACCTTATGTCATTAAAAAAGGTGAAGTACTCATGGTTTTCCGGTAGGCCGCCAGATTTTCTAATGATTTCATCATTTGCTTGAATGATGCTCCATTTTTCATTGAGAGTTTTGGCCTTAATCTTATGATAACCGGCCTGGCATTTTCTCTCAGCTGAATCCTTTTTGTAGTTGGATATCAGCTTTAAGATTTCTTGGCTGACATCTTGTTGTACATCTAGTAACTCATCGATGGTTACTTGATCTGATGCCATTTACATACAAGACATATACATATGTGTGCTATTGCAAAGGACTTACTCGAGAACAATGGCTAGTTTAGCTTTGAGTGGAATAGCGTCTGGTCGTGAATTGCGCTTTGGCACTAAGAAGGGCTCTACCAATGAAAAAAGATGGTTGAACTGGCTTTCTCCCATATGAAAGTTCTGGTGAAACATATTCGGGTTCTGCACCATATTCTGAAACTATAAAATGTGTGAGAGATATTGCAATTGGTACAAATATTATTTATAACAATACTCACATCATTTTGGAACCTTCCCCTATTCCTTTCTCAACTGCAAATAGCTGTTCACCCAACATTTGTGGCGCCTCTGTGTGAGCTGTGCTTCCTTCTTTTTTTTGGAAACAATAAGTGCCGCCACCAACACAATCGCTTCTTCGTCAAAGTTCATTTTTCTTCTTTCTTTATTTGGGTATTACTTTCGCAATTTACCTTTCTTTACAAAACGCAGCTGATTGTTTTGGCGCTGTTTACAAAACACAGCTGACTCGACAGAGTGACCATGCACGTTTTGGCTACAACGTCACTTGTTTTATGTACATGGGCACACTGTCTTATTTATGTTCCACAGACACGAAATAAATAGCAAATTCCTAACATAAAAATTTCGCGGTGCTGGAGACAGGCCTTAACGAGGAAATTCTACGTTTGGAGTTGACGAAGGAATAAAATTGTTTAGGATCCCGCGCAAATTGATTCTTACAACGAATGAGATAGCTTTCATAGCATTGAGAATTGTAAATTGAAAAATTAGCTTTAGCTTTAGAATATTTCAGAAAGTCCAAATTGGATGACGTCAACTTGAACTTTTTGAAATATTTTGATTTTAAATTTTTTAATTGAGATAATCTTTGAGTGAACCAAGGAGGCTTTAATGAAGCAGACTTAACAACACTATTGGGGATACAGACATCAAAAAGAGAATTCAGAGTGTTGTAAAAGAAAGAGACAGCTAAGTTAATATCATTCGTTTCATACAGAGTAGACCAATCTGTAGCAGAAATCAGTTGGTTAAGTAAAGAAAAATTTCCTTTACGAAAACAACGGCGGGTATTAATAGGAAGTTGGAAAGACGCAATGTTAGTATTAAGAATAGAAATTGAAAGTTCAAGTGTAGGATGGTAAGAATCTTCAGGTTCGACTACAGGGGAAGATCTAGTGACAGTAGCACAAGATAAATTGTTAATAAAGACAAGATCAAGCATTCTGCTAAGACTATTCGAAATTGAATTAATTTGAAAAAGTGGAAGGTCAATTATACTGTTGCTCGTTCGACTAGTTTTCTAGCGATGCGCCCGCAACCATTGAAAACAAATCCGCTCTTCAGTTCAATTTTTATTTACGGACGTCAGTTTCCTCAATTGCGTCACTTCAAAAAACTATAATGTTTCACATTATAAAATATGATATAAAAATATAACTACAATGTACAAACCCTAGTCTATTGGCAGCGAACAAACATCTAAATGACAAAATCAAATGCACAACGAAGCGCAAAAGCTCCGCTGATCTGTTGTTGTTGCTTTACAATCGGTTGAGCTTGCGTTACAGTTATTTTATGCTGTGCAGCTGCAGCCCCTGTTGGAAATTGGCTGCGCTGCTGAATTATCGTAAACGTTTGCAGGCCTTGTAGAAATTTCGGCAACATTCCCCTCCCAGTAAGCGAACGGAGGAGCTTACTTATTAATTGCCGACATCAAGGACTGCTAGCTTGACTGCTGGCCTGGTTAGAACGCCATTCGATGTCTGGATTTTTGCGCGCCGTACTTGGCCATCTTCGGCGGTGGTTACCTCAATGACTCGGCCTTTTGTCCAGGTGTTTCGGCGCTGGTTTTCATCGACGATCAAAACGATGTCCCCTACGGCTATAGGCTTGACCTTTTGATGCCATTTATTTCTTCTTGTGATGTTTGGCAGCATCTCTTTGACCCATCGGTTCCAGAATTGGTTGGCGAACAGCTCGCTTTGGCGCAGAGTCCACTTGTAGTCGATTTCTTCTGCTGGACAGAATGATTTCTCGCCATTTGATGTCCCCAAGAGCAAATGATTTGGGGTTATAGCTTCTTGATCCTCGTGGTCGAGGGAAACGAACGTTAACGGCCTTGAGTTGACCGTCATCTCCACCTCCATCATGGCCGTGAGCAGGCTCTCGTCGGTGAATTTTTGGTTTGGTACTATGCGGTAGAGTACAGTTTTTATGGAACGCACTAAGCGCTCCCATGCACCACCCATGTGAGGGGCAGCTGGCGGGTTGAAATACCACGTTGCATCAGTTTTTGGTGCATCTCTGAGTCGTCCAGTTGTAGTTTTTCACGGATAAAGGCGTCTGTTCCACGGAAATTAGTTCCGTTATCGCTGTATATCTCCTTTGGTGTTCCACGGCGTGCGATATGTCGACGTAGACCCATTAGGCACGAGTTCGTGCTTAGACTGTGGACGATCTCGATGCTTATTGCTCGCATTGTGAGGCAAGTGATGAGCATGTCCCAACGTTTCAGAGCCTTTCTGCCATCGATGACTGTGAGCGGGCCAAAATAGTCGATGCCCACGTACGTAAACGCTGGCATGAAAGCACCCAATCTAGCTCTTGGTAGTGGCGCCATCAGCGGTGGCACAGGTTGAGCATTTTGTAGCTTGCAGTGCTGACATTTACGTCGGATGCCTTTAAGTAGTGGTCTTAGTCTTGCAATTGAGTATTTTTGCCTCACCTCGTTGATTGTTGTCTCGTGGTTGATATGAAAATACTTTTCGTGATAGCTGCGGACTATCAGATTTGTGGCCCAATGTTCGGGCGATAAGGCGACTAGATCCTCATTGATGCTCGTGTAGCCCCTGGCACGGTTGCGTACACGCATCACACCATAGTCGTCTATGTAGAGTTGAAGTCTCCACAGAGGGCTGCTGCGGCAGACTGATTGTCCTTTGGTGGTGGCTGCGTACTCGTCTGCAAAATATTTCAGCTGCGTGGACCGGTATATGAACCTCCGGGAGTTGGCAATATGATCCACGTGCAAACGTGTAGCTCCACTTGTTTTCCGTATTTTATTGAGCAGCTTTTCCTTGTAAAGATGCCAATATGCGACTTCTCGTGACAGCCGGTTCCAATTGGAAAAGTACTCGCAATTCGGCCGCGCGACATCCTCCCGCATGTGAAGAAAACGCGGTCGTAATTCTACTGTGGCTTCGATGTTGCTGTTGTTTTTCGCCGGCCAGGCTGACGGCGGCAACTTTAGAAATTGGGGACCGTCGAACCACTGCTTGTAAGCATCTGGTCCTCGTTGGCATTTGGTGGCGACATCCGCCACGTTTAAGTTGCTCGGCACCCATCTCCAGTTCTCGACGTTCGTCGGTTCAGTAATTTCAGCAACTCTAAACATTGCAAATTCCTGATATCGTCGAGGATCTCCCTTTAGCCATGCCAAGACAGTTTTTGAGTCCGACCATATGTGGCACTGCTGGAGTTCGACCTCATGTTGATCTTTGATGCTCCTCAGTAGTCGGGCGCCAGTGACGGCTGCCTGTATTTCAAGACGCAGTATGGATAGTGAGCGCAGAGGAGCTACCTTGGATTTGGCTGAAACGAGACGAAGAAAAAACTTACTCTCATGCTCGATCCGGAAATACGCGACCGCAGCATAAGCGTCTTCTCCAGCGTCGACACATACACGGAGTTGAATTTGGACATCTTCGGCTCGCTGATGCCTAAAGTAGCATCTTGGTATTTTGACCTCTGCTATCACTGGAATGAGTGACAGCCGGGTCCGCCACATATCCTGTAATTCCAGTGTGAGCTCTTCGTCCCAATTGATTTGCGTTCGCCAGATTTGTTGGAGCAGGATTTTAAGGTACATCATGATGCATGACACGAAGCCCATGGGGTCGAAAACGGACATCAAAACTTGTAGGACTTCTCTTTTGGTAGGCACGGTATTAGACGCAATTATGTTGCGTATTATGCGTACGAATGCGTACGCATATGTAAATGTATCTTGGTTGGGATTCCATTGCATTCTCAGTATTTTTTCATGCGAGTATAATTCCTCGCTGTTGTAGAATTTCTTCTCATCCGGGCTAGTGGCCCGACAAGTGGGCAGACAAGACTTCTTTGGAGTTTGAGCACCACTTACGCATATGAAAGCCACCACGGGCGTGAACAGCACGAGCTTCCTTCGCTAGTACAATAGCCTCCTCTGCCGTGTGACAAGAGTTTATGTAGTCGTCCACGTAGTGGTGATTTGTGATGGCCCTCGAAGCAGCTTGGAACTCGTTGGCGTATTTTTTAGCATTTAAATCGCGAACATAGTGCGCGATACAGGGTGAGCACGTAGCTCCAAATGTGAGGACATTCAGTTGGTAGACCTCTACAGCACCTGTCTCCGAGTTGCTCCAAAGGAATCTTTTTGCTCTGGCGTCTGGTTCTCGTACAGCAATACGGTGAAACATTTCGGCTATGTCTCCACATACGCCGACAGCTCTCATCCTGAAGTTGTACATTATTTTGAGAAGTGGTACAAGTAGGTCTGGCCCTTTCATCAGGTAGTCGTTTAGCGAAGCTCCTGATGACTTTGCTGCAGCGTCCCACACCAATCGTACTCTGTCAGGTTTGTGCGGATTGCACACAGTAAATATTGGAAGATACCATACGTCTTTGATGCTGGTTACCGTAGCGCTGTCTCTTAGCTTTTTGGCGTAGCCCTTGTCGATGAGATTGTTTATTTGTTTGTTTATTTCGGCAGCGAGTTTGTCGTCACTAGCCATTTTGCGCTGCAGACATTTTAGTCTCTTCATTGCCGTTGACAGGCCATCTGAGAATTGGCCATAATCATCTTTCCATAGTAGGCCCACGGTGTACCTGTCGGCTTCGCAGCTTATTGTGTTTTCCAGAATCTGTACGGCTCGCTTTTCTTCTGGAGTTGTTGTGGCCTTCTGGGTAACGTTGTCCTCAGAAAGCATGCTGCTTTTCACCAGCTCTTGTAGTTCTTGATCACATTGACATTTTGAAGGTGGAGCCTAACCTCTGACCTGCGCGAGCCTCCATACACGGTCCATCCCAATCTCGTCTTTGCTGCAATTGGTTGCTGCCATTTTTCTTCCCGTATTTTGAGTGAGGATATGAGATTTGGGTTGTTGACACCGATGATGATTTGAGGGACTACCTTTCCATAGCTTGGTAAAGGTAATCCTTTGAGATGCGGATATTTCATTTTTGTTTTCTCCGCTTCCATTGTGTCAGCAGACATACCCAGACTTTTGACCGTGGGAACGTCTTTGAGTTGGAACACTTTGGTTCCTTAGCACTGCTTCGAGATCTTCAAATTAAATCGTCTTGATTGGGGTTCGTTTCTCCAAACTTTTCCTGTCCTGTCCAGGCTATGCAGAGTGGGCTGGCAATGCCCAGCTCATCCAGTTCATAGGCGACGCTCTCCTCAATGAGCATCAGTGTCGACCCATCGTCCATGAATGCATAAACGTCGATTGATTTCGACTTGCCATGCAAAGTTACTGGAACGATTCTATAAAAGGTTTTATTAGTGCTAGATGGTGTCTTACGAAGGCTGTGAAGAACGCTCGTTGTTGGTGCTTCCTGGTCCACGTGGAGAAGAGAGCTGTGCTTTTCGCTGCAACCTTTACGGTGCAGCATCTTTTCGACCAGCAGGATCCTTTGAACCTTTTGAGACACTGCGCACATATTTGGTTGTTTTTGACTACTTCCAATCTGGCTTCAAAGGACATTCTCTTGAAGGAGACACAAGCAGTCAGACTGTGCGCCTCTTCGCATAAGATGCATTGGGTATGTGGTTGATCCTCGCCTCTGACGGCTGCATGTGTGTTTAATGCCGCTCTGCGTGTTCCACCTATGTTGGTTATGGGCCTCCGCAAGCTCGAACAACCAATCCGCCAGGTCCTGCAAATTCGGAGTGTATTGCCCAGTTCAGCATCATGTCTGATCCCATCTTCTCGATGAGTTCCTGCAGAAGCGTCGGGTTGTTTAAATGCGCATCCAACTTGCTGGCCTTCATAGTTGTGCACATATTTTTGACCGCAAACGCAAACTCGATCAGCGGCTCTAAATTGCCCTTCAGTGAAGGCAAATTGCGTACCTTTTCAATTAGGACTTTCACTATGTGTTCCGGGCGGCCGAAGTACATTTAGAATGTGCGTATGACATCGGGCAGCATATCGGGAAACAAAAGACAATCTCGCACGGCTTCTAGTGCCTTTCCCTTAAGGCGTTTCTGTAAATGGATCATGTTTTCCTCATTGCTATAGCCGGCGACCCTTGTGCTGTTCTTATAGGAGCTGAGAAATAGTAGCCATTCTTTGGGGTCTCCATTGAAGATTGGTAGATCCCTCGGCATTGATAGCCGAACAAGTGATTGTCGAGATATGCCACCAGTGTTATGAGGCAATCCCCTGTTTTTGGTGCACGTCGCCTGCGGCGTGCTGCATTCACCTGGTTCATTTAGTTGCTCATGAGCATTGTTCAACTCTCATTATATTAGTTGGTTGTTGATAATCAGGTTCAGACCCGTCTGATGGCGAGTGCATGCGTATCAATTCGTATTTTCGGCGCAAGAATTCCTTTTGTTGGCGGGCGAGCTAAAATTTCCAGCAGGCACTAAGCGTCAAATTTTCTACTGGGCACTAATTATCGCCAATTCCTTACTGCCTACTGGAAGTTTACCGTTTAAGTTATATATTAATCTCGCTCGCACTTACATGCGAATGATCAATGCGTGCAGCTGCACATTTTTCTTCGTCTGTAAGTCAATTGAAATTTGCACATTGGCCCAAGCAGAGGCACATTTTTGTAAATTGGGATTAAAGTGTGCGCGAAGCACGAATGTAAGTAAGAAAATTGAATAATTGTGAAACTTTATACATATACAAATACTGAACTGTGAAAATAAAGATTTCAGCTGATCCACCACAATTGTTTTGGTATTTT
This sequence comes from Drosophila limbata, assembly GCA_963924055.1. NCBI lineage: Eukaryota > Metazoa > Arthropoda > Insecta > Diptera > Drosophilidae > Drosophila > Drosophila limbata. The sequence goes on from CAWUOW010000172.1 coordinate 306,517, forward strand.
CGGTGGTGGACTGCTAGGAATTCAGGCAAAGCACACAACGGCACGGGTCCGGTGCCAACATTCTGAAATATTCTTCGCAGCCTGAAGCGTGTTCTGGAATATTTTCCACAACCAGGTGGAAATCGCCGTAGAGAACAACTTCTGAAGAAGTTAAATAGAAAAGCACATTTTAGGTCGGACATAACCTAGAAGTAGTGCTGGGACTTTACGATTTTTTTAAAAATCGATTTAATTCGATTTCTCAATCAGAAAAAATCGATTTAAAATCGATTTTTTTAAATTAAGCAGAATATTTTTACCTTAATTTTTTTTATTACTTTATTTGGATTTTATTATTTTTTTTTTTGTTTTTTAGTATTTATATTATTTATCACAATTTTTGTATGTTATTTAACAGTCATCGTTAATAAAAAAAGGAAAAAATTACCAAAATTAAAATAAATTCAGATTTTATTGACTAAAATTAAACTCGTTTAATTCATATGGGAGATGGAAAAACAGCTATTCTTTAGTACATTTTGTGTACTCAAACATACGCGCCTTTATATTCCCAGTCACAAGTAGCATTTCACAGGACTGTTTCTTTTTAAAAAAAATCGATTTTCCTTAAAACAAAATCGATTTTGGCTCCATAACAGAAAAAATCGATTTTAATCGATTTAAAATCGATTTTATTAAAATCGGTCCCAGCACTACCTAGAAGTGCCCGAATATGCATAACGCGGACGAAGCCCTCGTGAGTGAGGGAGACAAGGCAGGTGACACTCAACTCAGTCACGCTGCTAACACGCCTGCATTTCAAGATCCAACAGGACTTGCTCACGGATCACGTGAGTCCGTTAATGTGCAAGCCGCAGTTGCGGACTTTGAACGCAACGGCGCAACACACAGAGAGGCAACTAAAAGCGGTACGTCCGCGTCAGTCGGAGCTGGCACAGGATCGTCTTCGTCAACACCGGCCCAGCACCGGTTCAATAGCTCCGGATATGGCACCGTAATCACTAAGCCTCAACAGGAATACTCGGCCTGGGGCGCTGCACTTACTCTGCCATAGCAGGCAAACACGGCTGTTTTCAATCAAGCCTCTGTGCCTCTCATAGGTGCGTTTGGGGGTGTTGCCAATGGAATCCTGGAACCTGGATTAATCGGATCAGCTGGCAATACGCAGCAGCCCAGTAATACGCATTTTGGTAGCACCCCGACTAGGAGTGGATTGCTGACATCAACGCAAATCAGTGCGCGTCATGTCATTAGTCGCGATCTACCAATTTTCACCGGCAAACCAGATGAATGGCTGATTTTCATCAGCAACTATGAGCAGTCTACGGAAAGATGCGGATTCAGCAATGCAGAGAATCTTATACGATTGCAGAAGTGCCTCAGAGGACAGGCCCTGGAATCAGTACGTGGGAAATTGATGGTTCCAGAGACGGTCCCGTATGCTATCGGCACATTGAGGATGCTGTATGGCCGCTCTGAAATAGTGCACGCGGCTCTGCAACGCAAACTGAGAGATGAACCAGCGATAAAAGCAGAAAATCTGGATGGCGTTATACGACTTGCACTGGCAGTTCAGAACTATTGCGCAACAATGGCTGCAGTGGGTCTTCATGAATATTTGCATGATCCCGTACTGTTGAATGAGCTAGTTGCAAAGATGCCGTGTAGTATGAAGCTAGAATGGGGTCGTCACCGGCTTGCAAATCACAGTGTCAACTTGACTACATTTGACAATTGGCTTTTCAATGTGGCGATGTGCGCCACTATGGTCACTCCGTACGAGCTTCAACAGGACGACATTGCTAAGAGAAATCCGGGCAGAAGTACAAAAGAAAGGCTATTTGTGCACAACGTTACGACCAGTAGTGAAGATGCTCAACAGTCACCGAGTCGAAGAGATTCAGATACGACCCAGTGTCCAAAATGCACAGGCGCACATCACCTGGCAGAGTGTGCTGACTTTCGTGGCCTGAGCATTAAGCAGCGATGGGAATTTATCAAAAGCAAGCGACTCTGTTTCTGCTGTTTTATGCGGCATCTCGTTCGTAACTGCAAGGCAAAGAGAGACTGCGGCGTTGATGACTGTACATCAATCCACCATATATTGCTGCACACTGCCAGCTCAAATGGTAACAGAGGTGGCACAACTGAACAGACGTCTTCCCATGTTAGCAAGAAGGAGGAGTCCGCACTCATGTTTCATGGAAAAACTGCAGGCCGTGCGCTTTTTCGATACATACCGATCACACTGTACGGCAAATCGAAATGCGTACATACGTACGTTGTTTTTTTGCTCTCTTTGCTTAGAGCTAGCTTCGAGTTGCCTCCCGCTCTATTTTCGTGCGCTTTTGCTATCTATAGTTTTTAGCGACCCCAGTAGGAAATGTCGTGCTGTAAGAAGAACTGCACTATCAAGCGTGCTGATGATGCTGCGCAGCCGCAGTTTGTTTATTGTTGGCTGTGCGACAATATCATGCATGCAAAGTGTGCTGGTCTTTCGGGTCGAGACTGTGATAAACTCATCGCCGCATCTAAAAAGGAATGTGGTGTTTTGAATTGGTCTTGCCCAGTATGCATTGAAAAGCAAATTGACTTCTCACGAATGTACAATTCTGTGAGAAATCAATTCTTAAAACTTAGCAAAGCGGCTAAACTTCTTTCGAGCGACTTTGACTCTAGCGTTGAGTTGCTCAGCCAATTTAAATTTGATTCACCCCCTGATCCCCAATTTTTAGCTGTTCCCTCTAATGATTTAATAAACCGGTCTCCTTCGACTCCATTGGCATCTCGTCAACACCTTGACGCAACGCCAACGTTGTCATTGTCGCCCTCTCCGGGCACCTCAAATTTATTTAGTCCTGCTCCATCAGGAGCTGTCATTGTTACTGCTCCGATTGCAGATTCTGCCCATATCATCGAATCTTCGATGCGAGCAGGATCTGGTCGGAAAGCTAGGCCCCCCATTAATTCAGTCCGTAAGGAAAGTGGCAACATTGAAGTTCCTCATCTCAATGTTGTTGCCCCTCGCAAACAAATATTTGTGTCTAGGTTATCCTCGGACACCACTTGTGAGTCAGTTGCGGCTTACATTTCCAGTAAAACCCCTGCGAGTGTCTCTATTACTAAATTCAATTTTTCTACACCTCGAGAAATATCCTCGTTCAAAATTAGCGTCCCTAACGACTCTTTTGCTGTCATATGTGACCCAAAATTTTGGCCACCACATATGATTGTGCATGAGTTTAAACCGAAAAGGAGATCAGAGCCTGTTGCCCTACCTGCTGGTAATTCTAGCCCTCAAGCTTCCACCAGCAATGCCCCAAAAAACTAGTTCCCTGTCCCGACTCTGCCCTAATACATTACCAGAATGTTAGAGGCCTTTTATCTAAACTTAAAAATTTATTTTTGAATAGTTTATCATTTGATTCTGACATTATTGCATTATCAGAGACTTGGTTAACGCCAACTGTTTCTGATGGTGAAATAATGTCAAGTAATTATAATTTATATAGATATGATCGTCCGATTCGTCGAGGGGGTGGTGTATTAATCGCCATTAAATCGTCACTTCAATCAGAGCGTATCTCTTTTATTATGCCTACTGATGTTGAAATTGTTGCTGTTAAAGTAGCATTTCCTAATAAATCAATTTTTATCACTTGCTCATATATACCCCCGACTTCTCATATTGAAGTTTATATGCAGCATATAGCTTGTTTCAATGAAGTTTCTCTTCAAGTGAGGGACAGTGATCTTTTTGTTGTGCTAGGTGATTTTAATTTACCTAATATTTCTTGGTCCCTCTTCAGTAGTGCCAATTATCTAGTCCCTTCAAATCAACATGATTTTTTAGATTGTATTTTTGATTATTCATTGTTTCAAATAAATTCAATAAAAAATTACTTAGATAGAATCCTCGATCTGGTATTTATTAACGACTTCGCAAATTCTGCCGTCTCTAGGTCATTCCCACTATCAGTGCCTGAAGACTTACATCATCCTGCAATACAAATTTCTATTTCTATGCCTTATACCCTTCCTCTATTATCTCAGCAATCACCACGTCGCTGTTTTCGCAAAGGAAATTATTCATTGCTTAATGAACTTATTCTTGCAACCGACTGGTCATTTATAGAAAAATCAGCTGAAATTAATACCGCCCTTAATACTTTTTATGTGACTCTGAACGCACTATTAGATGTGTGTGTTCCCAATTTTATTCCAGCGTCTTGTTCAACAAAGCCCCCTTGGTTTACACCTAGACTTTCTTATTTGAAGAATATTAAGTCTAAATATTTCAAAAAATTTAAGATTTCAGGTTCCTGTCTCGACTGGTCTAAATACACAGTAGCCAGATCGAACTTTGCCCTTTTAAACTCGGCTTGCTACGAGAACTATCTTTCTCGATGTAAAAGGCAGTTTAGACGCGACCCTAAGCAGTTTTATAAATTTGTTAACTTGAAGCGTAAATCTAATAGTCTACCTTCCTCTTTCTTTCTTGGGTCAGATAAAGCTTGTAATGATTCTGCTGCCGCTGAACTATTTGCTAACTTTTTCCAATCAACTTACTCTCCTATCTCTTCCTCCAACTCTTCTTATCCTTACACTATAATTCCATCTAGCTCTACGTTTGCTCCCTATTTTTCATATAACACCGTAGTTTCTTCGATTAATTCTTTAAAATCTTCCTTCTCTCCTGGGCCTGACAACATTCCTAGTTGTGTCCTTAAGGAGTGCTGTTCTTCTTTAGCTGCACCATTGCTACAGCTTTTCAACCTCTCCCTTGATTCTTCAACCTTTCCACATCTCTGGAAGGATTCTTACATCATTCCCCTCCACAAAAAAGGAGGTAAGTCGGATATTTCGAACTACAGAGGAATTGCTAAGCTATCAGCCATCCCCAAATTGTTAGAAAAAATCCTTGTTTCGTCTTTGCAACATCTCTGTAAGTCAATTATTTCCCCGGCACAACATGGCTTTGTAAAGGGTCGGTCCACTACGACCAACTTACTTGAATTTACTTCCTTGGTAAATGACGCATTTTTAGAGAAAAAGCAAACTGATGTGATTTATACTGACTTCAGTAAAGCCTTTGACTCTGTGAACCATGACCTTTTGTTATTTAAGCTCGATCATATAGGTTTTCCACCCTCCTTTTTAAACTGGATTTCCAGTTACTTAAAAGGTAGGACTCAAAAAGTAATTCTAAGATCATCCATTTCGAGTTCGGTTCACGTAACATCTGGTGTACCTCAAGGAAGTCACTTAGGACCATTATTTTTCATTCTTTTCATTAACGATCTACCTACTGTTCTGTCCCATTCTTCTATTCTAATGCATGCGGATGATGTTAAGCTTATATTCTCTTATACAGATCCCCTTCTTCACAATTGTCTGCAAGATGATTTAAACGCCATGCAACTATGGTGCTCGGCCAATCAGTTGCATCTTAATTGTTCAAAGTGTATGTTTATGACTTTTAGTCGTAATAGGCCATACTTAGGTTCATATACGATTGACAGTACTCTGCTGCAACGTATCACGTCAGTAAAAGATCTTGGTGTTTTATTTGATTGTAAATTGAATTTCAATTTGCACATCTCCACTATCGTTAATGAAGCCAAAGGAGTTCTCGGTTTTATTAAACGTTGGTCGAAAGAATTTAATGATCCTTTCACCACTAAACTCCTTTATGTCTCCTTAGTTCGTCCTATCTTGGAATATTGTTCATGCATTTGGTGCCCTCAGTATCTTATAAATCAAGTCCGAATTGAGTCAGTTCAAAAGCAATTTTTGCTTTTTGCCTTACGTGGTTTAAACTGGGATCCCAATCTTCGTTTACCATCGTACTCCAGCAGGCTTCTTCTTCTAAATCTTCCGTCTTTAATCAATCGTAGAAAAACTCTTGGTGTTGTTTTTCTACATAAATTAATTAATGGCAGTATTGATTCTAGTTTTCTTTTAGAGCGCCTTACCTTTTCCGTTCCCCGTAGAGCCACTAGGAACTATCAGCCATTATCTTTACCTACATGCACAACTGATTACGCTTTGCACAGTTCACTTCGTGTTTTGTGCACATACTATAATAGCCTTTATCACGTTATCTCTGCAGAACTCTCTCTCCCCTCCTTTAAAGCCTCCCTTTTCCTCTTCCTTTCTAGAAATCCCTAACCTTACTAATTTCTAATATTTGTAATATTATTAACTATCACTACTAATACTTTTGATCTGATTGGGTTTTTCTGGGTTTTTCCCAATCCTTGCAACGAATGTTGGATCATTTATAATTTTAATACCCCCAGATTTTAACTTTAATTTTCAATGTAATAATTTTTTTCTTTTTAATTTAATTTTCATATTTTCAGTTCATCATTAAATTTTAACTATAAATATTTAGCATAGTTTTTATTTTTTATACTTTATACATTAATTTTTACTTAATTTGGTCAACTGCTCTTAGTTGACATTAAATAAATAAATAAATTGGCAGACGACGGAGCTGCGTGTACGTTAATGGAAAGATCGCTGGCAGACGAGCTCGAGCTGGAGGGACCAGCAAGTCAACTATGTCTGAAGTGGACAGGAGACGTTTCCAAAACAGAACAGGATTCGAAGACGCTGACGGTGAACGTATCGGCTATGAAATTGGATACACGGCAATACACTTTGAAAGGTGTAAGAACAGTGACAGATCTGGATCTGCCAGAACAGAGTCTTCAGTCTCAATTATTGAGGTCCCGGAGCCACTTGTTTGCATTGCCAATTGAGCCGTATATCGAAGTAAGAGCCCGAATAATCATAGGATTGGACAACATTAAAACGACTGTACCACTGGAGATGCGCGAAGCCGAAGGCGACGATATAATTGCAACACGCTGCAGACTAGGTTGGGCTGTATACGGCCGTGCAGTGAAGGAAGATGCAACGATACCCCGCCTGCTACATATTTGCCAATGTAGTGAGACGCGCGGTATGGATGATGCCCTAAAAAACAACTTTTCCCTGGAATCGTTGGGGATCACTGTCACGTCAAGTCCATTGAGATCCAAAGATGACGAGCGTGCTATGAAGATTATGGAAGCAACTACAAGCTTTCGTGAAAAGGAAAAACGATGGCAAACTGGGCTGTTATGGAAATTCGACCGGGTCGTTCTACCAGACTCGTATCAAATGGCTCTCAAGCGACTCAAATGTCTTGAAGCAAAGATGTCAAAGGATCCACAGTTAAAGGAGTTTATGTTGGCCACGATGAACAGTCATAAACAAAAGGGATACATCAGGCGACTGGAGGATAGTGAGCTGGTGCCTAATGATATAACATGGTTTCTTCCTATCTTTACAGTTACCAATCCAAACAAGAAGAAGACGCGTTTAGTGTGGGACGCAGCTGCCAGAAGCCAAGGCGTGGCACTTAACGACTGCTTGTTAAAAGGTCCCGACACACTAGCGTCATTGATGGGCATTCTCATACGCTTTAGAGAACGCCCAATCGCCGTTTCAGGAGACATACGTGAGATGTTCCACCAGGTCAAGGTGCGCCCAGAGGATCAAGCAGCTCAGAAATTTCTCTGGCGTGATGGAAACTCGTTACGCCCGCCTGAAATGTACGTCATGCAGGTCATGACATTTGGAGCATCATGTTCACCGGCTCTGGCTAGCTACGTCCTGAGTCGTAATGCTAAAAGGTACGAAGCCGATTATCCTGAGGCAGTGAAGGCGATCTGCCGCAACACGTTTGTTGACGACTGGCTGCAGTCCGTTGACACGGAGAGTGAAATGATCGAGCTGGCAATGGCAGTTAAATCGATTCATGCAAACGGCGGATTTGATATGCGACACTGGACTTCAAACTCCCAGAAAGTAGTCTGTGCTCTTGAGAACGATCCGGAAATCTTTGTGAAGCCCATTATTTCACCTGATGTTACTCAAGAGAAAGTTCTGGGAATGTGGTGGCAGCCTACCCAGGATTGGCTGACGTTCATGGTGAAACCAGACACAGTCGCTAAAGCCCAGGATGGTCGTCCGACCAAACGGCGAGTTCTGAGTATGGTCATGTCAATCTTTGACCCGCTCGGACTGCTGGGATTTTTCAATATACGAGCGAAAATCATTCTGCAAAACGTGTGGAGGTCCAATACTGGATGGGACGAGCCACTTAGAGAGGAAGATGAGGCCGACTGGCGCCACTGGCTAGAATTGGTGCCAAAGCTGAACGACGTGTGCATACCACGATGTCTGTCAGGGGTGAGCAACTCTGGGGATTTACAAATTCATACCTTTGTAGATGCCAGTATCAACGCTTACGCAGCAGCCGTCTTCCTACGAGCTGAAGAGAATGGTCATGTACATTGCAGTCTAGTGGCGTCCAAAACAAGAGTTGCCCCGTTGAAGCCTGTCTCGATACCTCGCATGGAACTGATGGCTGCAGTTTTGGGTTTGAGGCTAACCAAATGTATTGAGACGGAAATGTCAGTGCGCGTCAAGAAGCGCGTGTATTGGACCGACTCAAAGGACGTCCTATGGTGGATCCGATCCGACGCTCGCAAATTCCAACAATTTGTGGCACTGCGAATAGGCGAGATTCTAGAAGGGTCCGAGGTGGACAGTTGGAGTGGCAGACGACGGTACCAAATGGAACAGGACGCCCGAATTTAATGTTTCCAACAGGTGGTTCAACGGGCCATCCTTTTTGTACCAAGACGACTCGCAATGGCCACAAACGGATATCGACTACAAGCAGCGTGGTCACCTGATACTGCAACACGAAGAAATACAGTCGCAGCACATTTCGCCACTCAGCTGTATTTCACCTGACCCTACGAGATTCAGCAAAATTGAGAAATTGAGAGCCGTTCAACTAAGTATACTGGATTTCCTGCGATCTGTTACCAAGAAGAGTCCCGGCGCCGTATTGAAGAGTCTGCTTGAACTAAAGCGGAGCGAAATGGATGTCCTCTTGATACGAGTTTGCCAGGAACAGGAGTTCTTCAACGAGTTCAAGTGCTTGAAATCAGAACGTGGAACTGTGGAACGAAAAAGTTCAATATTTAAATGCTCCCCTTATATAGACGAGATGGGCATCCTGCGTATTAAGGGGAGAATCGACATAATAGAAGGAGTCGAGATCAACGTGAAGCGTCCTATCATTCTGCCAAGACGACACCGGTTGACATATCTGATGGTCGAATCGTATCATCGGCGATACCATCACCTACACGACGAGATTGTGGTCAATGATCTTCGACAACGATTCTGGATTTTCGGTCTGAGAGCCTTAGTGAGAGAGGTCTCTTCTGCTTGCCATGCGTGCAAGATACGACGTGCCCGACCCGAACCACCAGAAATGGGAAATCTGCCACAGGAACGCCTGTCACCGCACACACCGCCGTTCACATACACGGGTGTGGACTACTTTGGGCCCATTGATATCATCGTTGGACGACGACATGAGAAGCGCTGGGGAGTCCTGTTTACATGCCTCACCATGCGCGCCGTGCACCTAGAGATTGCAACGTCGCTGTCCACAGACTCGTTCCTATGCGTTTTGAAGTCATTCGTATCGAGACGTGGTTGCCCGCGCCGTATGATGTCTGACAATGGAACCAACTTTCGTGGAGCAAGCAGAATATTAAAAGCCGAAGTGAAACGCATATCGACTCGAGAAGTGGAGCGACGATACCCAGAAATGGAATTTGTTTTCATTCCGCCAGGATCTCCGCACATGGGCGGTGCCTGGGAAAGATTGGTACGCTCAACGAAATCCATCCTGTCTGAAATTCTGCCGTCTGATGGTCTACGAGAAGAAATACTGCGTGCAGCTTTGGCCGACGTTGAGTGCACTATAAATTCGCGGCCGCTTACATATGTACCATTGGAGTCATCGGAGTCAGAGGCGCTCACACCAAATCACTTTTTGCTGGGCCACTCCAGCGGATTGCGTGAAAAGGGTTCCGAAGTTCAGAGCGGCGCTATGCTAGCAAAAGGTTTCCGAGTTGCAAGCCAATTAGCGGACCAATTCTGGAAAAGATGGCTGAGGGAGTATTTACCCACGCTTACACGTCGCACAAAATGGTTTCAGCCGTCGCTGCTGTAGATGACATCGTAGTCATAGTGGACGAGAATAGCAAAAGAAACAGCTGGCCCAAAGGAGTAGTTCTAGATGTTCATCGATCAAGAGACGGTCAGGTTCGAAGCGCCGTAGTGCGCACTATGGAAGGAATACTGACTCGCCCCGCCGTAAAGCTAGCCAAATTAGATTTGAGAGTTGGTAATACACAGCGCGAATGCTAGTGAATTACGGGGTGGGGAATGTTGGCGGGCGAGCTAAAATTTCCAGCAGGCACTAAGCGTCAAATTTTCTACTGGGCACTAATTATCGCCAATTCCTTACTGCCTACTGGAAGTTTACCGTTTAAGTTATATATTCATCTCGCTCGCACTTACATGCGAATGATCAATGCGTGCAGCTACACATTTTTCTTCGTCTGTAAGTCAATTGAAATTTGCACATTGGCCCAAGCAGAGGCACATTTTTGTAAATTGGGATTAAAGTGTGCGCGAAGCACGAATGTAAGTAACAAAATTGAATAATTGTGAAACTTTATACATATACAAATACTGAACTGTGAAAATAAAGATTTCAGCTGATCCACCACAATTGTTTTGGTATTTTCGGTGGTGAACTGCTAGGAATTCAGGCAAAGCACACAACGGCACGGGTCCGGTGCCAACACCTTTTTTTCATCTCCAAGATCTTTTTGTTTGTTGTGTTGCATAACCGTAGCATTTGACACGTTGTCGGTGCCAAGCGCAGATGACTCAGGGTTGAGGTTATGTTTGCCTTCTACAGATGACGTCTCACTTTGCAGGTTGTGTTGAACTTTTATGCAAGTCGCGCACTGCCATGTGCTTGTGGAAGCGCAGCTATCTGATCCACTGTATTGGAAATTATACTGGCTTGAACACTTAGAGCATGTGAGCATCTCATCGTTGTCCGGCGTGGTACATGAATTGCAACTGTTCAAGAACTTTGTATTATTTTTCCTTTCTGCCGCTGCAGCCAGGAATTTTATTGTAGATTTTTGTTAAGTTTTGTTCTGGAGTGCGCAGCAACTCTGTCCCGTAGGGAGTTGCGTCGTTTCCAAAGAATTGGCTTGGCAATTCTCACCGTGGGTTTAAGAAAATTGGCGTGGATTTTTTAAAAATTTGTTGCTCGTTCGACTAGTTTACTTGCGACACGCCCGCAACCATTGCAAACAAATCAGCTTTCCAGTTCAATCTTTATTTGCGGACGTCAGTTTCATCAATTGCGTCACTTGCGTCACTTTAAAAAACTATAATGTTTTACATTATAAAATATGATATAAAATATAAATTCAATGTACAAACCCTAATCTATTGGCAGCGAACAAACAACTAAATGGCAAAATCAAATGCACAAAACGAAGCGAAAATGCTCCGCTGATCTGTTGTTATTGCTTTACAATCGGTTGAGCTTGCGTTACAGTTATGTTATTCTACGCAGCTGCAGCCTTTTGGAAATTGGCTGCGCTGCTGAATTATCGTAAACGTGTTCAGGTCTTGTAGAAATTTCGCCAATAACGATAATGTCGTCCAGATAGGCAAAGGCATGTGGCAGCATTTCGGGTCCTATTACTTGATCCAGAGATCGTTGAAATGTTGCCGGTGCTGCGTGGAGTCCGAATTATTTGACGGAAGTCGACGCTGCTTTATTGGCCGGTCGTCGTGCATCACAATTCGGTGCTCTGTGATAGGTGATCCTCCTGCCGGAGGAATGTATCTATAGCCGCATCCGAATGTAAAGGCTCACAACCTATTCCGCCATTCCTCGAATGTCCTTGTTCATTTGTGCTGACTACGGATAGTCTCTCCTCTCGTCCTCTGTCGTCGGGCCAAAATTCTGACTTGCACATTCGAGAATCGCTCCCATGTGGGATAGGAAATCCCACCCCAGCACCAATTCATCGATGACTGCCGGTAGTACAAGTAATGGCAGATCCACTTGTCTGTTTCCTAGTTCGATCTGCACCTCCACAACTCCCGTGGACCGTCCATCTGCCAACCGTACCTGCCTTTGCGTTGCTCCCAGCTCAAATCCTTCTTCACACAACGTCACAGCTAGTTCTTCGCTCACGAAACTGCTCGTGTTTCCTGTGTCGATAGTAGCGTTGTAGGAATTGTTACCGATATGAACTGTCGGTGGCCCTTGGCATTCTCTCGCCCAGTGGCCCTCGAGTCAACATCTGCTTCTCGCCTATGTTGAATTTGGTACGTGAGTTGGGGGTCCTGTAAATGCCTTCGGTGTTGGCTGCGGCTGTGTCCTATCGTGATCGGCACAACGGGTGCATGGTGTATTATTCCCCGTTGGTGTCGCTAATCGCACCCTACTTAACGTTCTCCACTCGGGAAGCTATTTCATTACGGACCTATAAAAGCCACGGCAGCGCAGCATAAGTTCTCTTCTGCCGATCGAAAAACCTATTTGAAGTTGTCAAGCGCCAGCACCTAATTTGGCCACTGGACACCGCAGGCTCCACTATTTTCTACTCCGTGTGAGCTGACACGAGCCCCATTTTTTTTTGTGGGAAAAAAGGAAATCCGACGGCCCCCTAAAAACCCTGGTTTAAATTTGGCCAAAACCAGTGGTTCTGGCAGCAACGGGATTACAGACTCTCCCGTGGTCAAATAAAACCAAATCCGGAGGCATCCGCAAACTGGTGTCATTAAAAAGTCTTTTTCGTACTCATCTGTACTCTCACCAGCAAAGGTATGATCGCATTGCTAATATTTTGGCTTCACGTAAAACTAATTTTTACTTCAATCATACTATACTGCTCCCCTTTTGCTTTATCATACCAAGACGATTAGCGTGGCCACTAAAGTTGGCAATTGGATTCACTTCGTCATCTGGCTGGAAGAGCCCAACGAGGGTTACTTACTCATCAAAATTCTTTCGACAACAACATTTCCTCAAAACCCCAAATTCTGCAAGAAAAATTATTAGCCAGTGAAGTGTGTGTGTTAATGGAGTTGGTCAAGAGAATATATCTACAAATATATATTAGTCAATGCAGTTAGTTGATTAAAGAAGATAATTTTTTTTGTCTACAAAATGAAAAGAAAACTGGGGAAAAAAAAAAATAAATTCTTTTATGTGTGTGCTCGCCTTAGTCAGTAAAAGAAAAAAATTTAAAAAGTCACCTGTTACAAAAAAAGAATAAATTAAGAAAAAATTTAAATTTGCATATGTGAGTAAAGAATTTAGTCAAAGTGCTCAAGAAGTGGAAGAGGAGAAAGAAAATAATAAATCGAAGTGCAGAAACAAAGAAAAAAAATTTAATTAAAGCAAGTGAAAAAAAAACACAAATTACAACTATACGAATAAAAATACCCTACAATGGGTAACAATTAAAAATCCATCGTTGGAAGGCCTTTCACCGCATCGAATTAAATTGTACGTAAGTCAACACCTTCTATTTACTATTTCTTCTTTCTTGTGTACGTGGCTGGATTTCTGCTGCCTTTTCGGAGTATACACTTGCATATGGCTAACCTCAATATGTAAGTGTGTGCTGGCGGTAAGAGTATTTAGCCATCGACTTTCTTTTATTCTATATGCAATTTTATAATCTAAAGAACAAAAAGAGAGAATTCAAAACCAAGAGCTTAACTGCAAACAGTTAACAAAGAGCGAGCAAACAACAGCTGAGCATATGCGATCATACACATAAAAGACATCTCAACAGCATAAAACGGTTAATTTATTGGCACAATTTTAACAAAAAGTATTCGTCCACTTGATAAATAAATAATAAAACAAATAAAAATACCAATTCTTGGAAATAAGTGAGTTAGCTAAAAGATAAAAAAACATCCGTGAGATAGAATTATAATTAGTTTAAAAAAAATACGAAACAAAGAAAAGCTATAATGAAATGTTTGAAAAGAAATATTTTTTTGAAAATAAATGCATCAATTAGATAAACTATAATAAAGTTATATAGATCAGAAAATTTTTTTTACGAGGAAAAATCTATAAATATATATTGCACACTGTCCGAAACCCACATACCCACTGTAATAAAAAGAACAAGACAAACAATGTAAAAAAAGTTCTTATTCAATTAGTTAAAAATATCAAAAATGTTAAAATTAGTTAATTTTATAATCAAAAGAATTACATGAAATGTTTGGTAATAAATAATTTACGTAACAATGGAAATTGAAACGATTGCTTAAGTTTTTATTTCTTATGGGGGCTGTATAGGAATTCGATGTGATAGATTTTTTTTGGGAGTCTCTAATTGTTCGCCCCAGAGACTCATAGTGGGTGGGTACAGAACGCGAGGATCGATTTTCATCTTAGATCCCGCAAACTTCAACAGCTACAAAATAGTTTGAATTCAACCGACTTTTGTTTATGCGAACAAGAAAACTCATTCTACATTGGCCTTTGATTTATATGAGTAGCTCGGTAGAAAGATTTGTTTCTTTTCAGTTTAGGTTCAGGAGGGACTCTACAATAATTAAGTTTATGTAGTCAGAGCCGTCGGACACAGCAACCCCACCCCATACCGAAAGAGCTAGGGTATAAAAGGGTCCCGAACTCCGCTGTGAAAACATGGTTCATGGAAAGGCTTTCGGGTTTTTCTTTTTTTTTTTAAATGCGATGCCCAACTGAGGCATTACATAAGTTTTGGTGCCCAGAAACGTGGGGCATGCTAACATTAATATTGTGCGGATATATTAGTTTATGTTGTCGATATTAGTTAGTAGCCACACATCCCGGATTTGTGAGTGGCTGAGAGATTTTGCTTTACAGTGATAGTGGTATTATGATTACTCTATACTAATAGGTGCATGGTATTCAGTTGTATTGAGCATATAGGTATTGGAACTTTAGCATTTGGCAGAGATCGAATTCATTGCCGACATACTATATGGTTAATGACAATATACAACCATTTGTGAAAGTAAATGATCTATCGTAGCCTTCGACACTATAGCTATTGCAGCGCTTGCAACCAAAGCTCGTTTGTCTTCGATTACCATTTTCGTTTTTTCAATTTTTATTCAGTAAGTCTGCAAGGGACTGTAGTACCTTTTTTCTGGAATCTTGTGTATTTAGCTGAGATTGAATACCCTGCCGAATGAGTATACATCAGCTGTTTTGTGAGCTCGCTAATATTATTTGAAGTGATAATTTGGTTTTCATATCCGTTAGGATAAAATTGGAAGATTTGGTAAAGTTTTATAAATATTCCTGGTGCAGTTTTCTGAGAGGAAAATGCTTTGGAAAATTTATACACAGCCTCTATCAATCTATCTGATGTTAAGTGCAATAGCCCAGTATTAAAATATCATTCTATTTCGTTATCAAAAGCTGTTTTTTGTACATTAATTTCTATTCACTCGAATCATTATGTTTGCCCCCTATTAAAATTTTAGTTGGAATTATTATGACTCTTACACATAGTCCCCAGCTGACCCCAGCATCTTCTGATGCTGCCGCAAAGAATTGCAATATCTGTAAACAGATTATGACAAATACTCAATCCTGTTACATGATCAGTTGCAAACATATTTTTCATAAAAATTGTCTTGAGGGTTGCTTACAAACCAACAATACTTGTCCAGATTGTGCCACTCCGGTACATTTACAAGATCTAAAAGTGGTTATAGGAAACTGTTCTCCTCGTCCAAAGCAAGCAGATCCTTCAGGTGCAGGTCCTAGTAATCGTATGGTTACACGAAACTTAGCTAGAACTATGCAGGAGGTGGCAACTCAAGGAGTTTCTTCAGATTCTCGTCCTTTGGAAGTGAGTGATGATCCGTTGCCAGAGTTAGATGCAAGCAATGGTACTAATGGTACTAATCCACCTGACCGTTCTTTGTTCCGTGGAGGAAATCCAAGAAGAAGAGGACGTCCCTATCGTTCAGTCAACACGCGCCGAGAAGAACCTGTGTCAATTGATTATTCTTTGATACAGAATATGATCGAACAAACTGTGACACGATTAATGACTTCATTAGCAGTGAGCCCTAATCCTATTGCTAACGTTCAGCAATCACCATCAGCCCAGACTTCATCAGCAAGTCGTACATCAGTGCATCCTAGTAAAGTTGCCCAGATAATGCAGAAATGGAACATACATTTCGATGGCTCTGCTGAAGGTTTGAGTGTAGATGAATTTATGTATCGCGTAAAAGTGCTCACCGATGAAACTTTAGATGGAGATTTAAGTGCTTTGTGCAAGCATATGCATATCCTGTTTGTTGGAAGAGCGAGGGATTGGTATTGGCGTTACCACAAGAAAGTGGATCGCATTACCTGGTCTGAGTTTTGCCTTGCCTTACGTCAACAATATAGAGATTATAAATCAGAGTTCGCTAGCAAAGAGGCAATACGTTCCCGTAAGCAAAAGTATGGCGAAAGTTTTGCCAATTTCTATGAGAGCGTGGTTTCTCTAATTGATAAGTCGTCTGTCCGAATTGAAGAGGAAGAACTGATTGAAATTCTTAAAAACAATCTGCTTCCAGAAGCACGTCACAAGCTACTATATCAACCTGTGGATTCTGTAGGACAGTTGCGAAAATTGGTACAGATGCACGAGAACTTAGTCACTGAGATAAGCAGTTGTGCTGGAGGTGTTCCCAAGCCGAAACAACCTCTACAGCGGCGTCAAGTATACGCAGTGGAAGAAGTAGATGCAGAAGATGACTTAAGAGTAGATATTAATTCAGAACAAGAGATCGCTGCAATTCGCCATTCAAATGCCACCTGTTGGAATTGCGATATGCAGGGACACGAATGAGAAAACTGTCTTGCTCAGCGTCGAATATTTTGCTATGGTTGTGCTGCACTTAATGTGTATAAGCCAAAATGCAAGAAATGTATTCAGCGTATATCGGAAAACCGCCAGAAGGGAGCGTCCCCCAACAACAGGATGCCCCCGACCGATTGATTGCCACTGACACAGTCCTCATGGCATAAAGCATTATGGCAAACTATTAGTATCTGCTATATTCAATAATCGTTGTTATGCAGAAGTATCATTTTTACAATTTACAGAACACGGTCTCTTAGACACCGGCGCAAACGTAAGTTGTATGGGTTCCTCATTAGCGTTGAAACAATTTTCTGCTTTACCTGAATTTAAGCCCCTTAAATCGCACGTGAAATCAGCTGATGGAAATTCTCACGAGGTTATCGGCGTAATCACGGTAGCGATGAATTATAAAGACATGACTAAACCAATACAGTTGTACATAATCCCTGCAATAAAACAAATTCTCATATTAGGTGTAGATTTTTGGAAAATATTCTCGTTAGCTCCTCATGTAATTATTGCTATCGAATCGACATCTACTGAGTCTGAGAAACGTCTTAGCAGTTGGAGGTGGTGAAAAATCTCTTTCCAAACTGCCGAGAAAGATTAGGTCGCACTTCGTTAATTCAACACCACATCGATATTGGTGATTCAAGACCCGTAAAACAACGTTTTTACCCTGTCAGCCCAGCAGTTGAAATTCTTCTTTACAAAGAAATTGACCGGATGTTTTAACTTGAGGTTATAGAGCCTTCTGTCAGTGCCTGGAGCTCACCTAGGCGACTTGTTATGAAACCCAACAAGATCCGTCTGTGTTTAGATGCACGCAAGTGAAGAGATTTATTTCGAAAACAGTGCAAAGATATTCGCAAAGCAGTTCTATCTTCAGTAGTTGATAATTGTAATGATCTGCGACCGTATGCCGAAGTCACGATATTTGGCAGATGTACCAGCGGATTAATGGACACTGGTGCCTCAATAAGCTGAATAGGGGGAAACTTTGCGCAAGAATTTGCAAACATTCACAGTGATTTCAAGCCTATGCTTGCATTTGTTCGCACTGCGGATGGAAAAGGTCAAAACATTTTAGGTAGAATTTCCACGTCAGTTTGTTTTCGCGGTGAGACAAAACGATTATGTATCTATCTTGATGGAAATGACGTTCCAATCGCATTCATGTCTCGCAAGTTGAATCATTGTCAGAGGAATTATTCTGTTACAGAAAAAGAATGTTTAGCAGCCATTATGTGCGTGAAAAAGTTTCGAGCATATGTTGAAGGCCATGAATTTTCCATACATACTGATCATGCGTCCTTAAAATGGCTTATGTCCCAATCGGACTTAAGTTCTAGGTTGGCTCGATAGGCTCTTAAACTCCAAGGGTTTTCTTTTAAGATTTTTCACCGCAAAGGCAGCCAAAATATTGTCCCGGACGCTCTATCTCGTGTTCACACTGAGGACTTGTCAGGAATTAGCGTAGATACGTTGATAGACCTACAGTCTGAGCAATTCAAGTCAGCAGAGTATCAGGATCTGAAGGACAAAATTATAGCAAATCAAACACAGCTACCAGACGTTAAAGTCATCGATAATTTCATATTTCGTCTCGCAGAACACGCAACTGGTGATCAAATTGCAGACGACCTGTGTTGGAAGCTGTGGATTCCAAAAGATCTTGTTGTAGAAGTGCTCAAACAAAATCACGAACATCCGTTAGCATCCCATAGTGGCATTTGTAAACGGCTGTGCTATTTGCAAATGTACTAAACACCCTAATCGTCCGTTACGACCGCCACTAGGACCAGTGAAAGAAACGCAGCGAGTGTTTCAAAAGCTTTTTGTTGATTTCTTGGGTCCATATCCTCGGAGCAAATCTGGAAATATTGGAATCTTTGTTGTATTAGATCATCTCTCAAAGTATCCGTTTCTTAAGCCCGTAAAGAAATTTACAACGGATGCCATAATTCGTTTCATGGAAGAAGACACATTCCATTGCTTTGGTGTACCCGAGATAATTGTGTCCGACAAGGGAGTACAATTTAAGTCTCACCAATTTAATACCTTGCTGCAGAACTATAATGTTCAACACTTTTATACAGCCGTGCACGCACCTCAGGCAAATGCGTCTGAGCGCCATCGTCAACAGTCCCTATCGTGTTGCATTTGGACAGCACATGATAACGAATGGTAACACGTATCCGCTCTTACGAAACCTACAGCTATTAGAAGACCGTACAATTAGTTTTGATCGTGAAGACTCATTTGATTTAATTAGGAAAACTGCTCAGAATTCAATTCTACAGCAGCACCGCAGCACAGCGAAACGAAAAATTGTATAATCTTAGGAGTGGTGAAGTTGATTTCAAAGTTGGTCAAGAGGTCTATAGACGAAATTTTCAGAAAAGCAACTTTGCAAAAGGCTTTAACGCAAAATTAGCACCAACATTCGTAAAATCTCGAATCAAACGTAAGCTCGGTAATAGCTATTATGAACTAGAGGATGCCCAAGGTAGATATATCGGAAAGTATCATGCGAAGGACATCAAGCATTGATTCCTTCCATATATAGCATGTCCTCCAAGCGAGTAACAGCCTTTGGTATTTCAACACCAAAGTGTGATTTTGGCAGGGGGGATTGTAAAGGTGGCTTGTCGTTTAAATTTTCAGAACAGCCTGAAAGTAGACAATAGTTTTTTGGTATCTGAATCGCGGGTATGCAGTACTTTTGCACCGACCCAAGCGTTAGATACGTCACAAATAGCATAACCTAAATGTATTATATTTATTAACTTTACGTCTATATTTGTTATTATTAAATTTTTGTAGTTTTTCCATGTATTTAGCATTCCGTTCTTATATGTATTTTAATGTTAAATGTACTTTGTTTGTTATGTAGAATTGTTAGCGCCATCTAGGGGTGAGGTTCATAATGGGCACAAATCAAACAGAAGATAAATGTACCCAACAATGAATTTCGAAGATTTGACAGACCCTTGTGAATGCCAAGGATAGGAGAAAAGAGATTTCCGGAAAATTCGATTTCTTCTAGGCCCAATCATTTCTTCTCCTCGTGGTCGTCAATGAGACAAGTTGTGCGTGAATAAGCTCCGCTAATTTATTAAAAAAAAAAATTATTAAAGTGCATAATAGTTAAAGTTATCAAGTGATTGCAGATTGCAAATATCTTTTCATGTGAGTAGCATTTATTTTCTCTCAGTGAACAGTTAACGTTAAATGGTCGATTTTTTTTGTCTTTAAAGTGCATTGCATTTTACTGGCCACATTGGCCACCCAAAACCATAACGCCCTGGAGAAACAAAAGACCCAAGCTCTCCAACACAGTGCCTTCTTCATTAAGGGTAAATATTTTTATTTAATAAATCGAGTAATGTTAACGTAAATTTTCTAAGTTTTCGATTTTGATTGGAAATATTGTGGAAATCTGTGCAGATGCGGCCAATTGAGTGCTGAATATTTAAGTCAACTCGTTGTGCTTGGTGATCTGGCCCTGATTGTGTGTGCTGCTGTGCCATTTTCTCTGGGAACAACATACCTCAACTCAACCTATGGACGACGTCGCCTGTCCAATATGTTTATGTTTGCGATTGTCTTTTAGTGCAAAGTGATTGTTTCTTTTTGACCAATTTTTGGGCCTTCAGCCGCCACATGTTGTAACGCATGATTTGATAATTGTAAATTCGTGTATTTTTGAGCCAAACTGTTGTATTGAAGTTGAGTGTGTTAATTGTCAAGGTGGTATTATGCAATTAATGTGTTCAAATCAATGTAATCATAGGGCATGAAGATGCATAATTTGCGAGTACCATAATCATGGTTCAGCATTAATGTTAAATAAATAAAATTTTGTTGTTTATATTTATATATCGGAATCTAAGACTTTTTGAGGCCTTCTAAAGGTTTCAACAACAAGCAAGAGCGCAGCGAGTCCCTGCGTGTGTAGTCTCTCACTAGACTAATTGCCAAGTCACCTCCTGTGACACACACTCACACCAGAGCCACACTCGATGACAGCCTCTGCTGTCATCCCACTCCAGCAGTGTCAATACTGCCCAACACTATTAGGATTCACAACACTAGTTATCAGTATCAAAGTAACCCGCCCAATATGAACTATCCCATCTCCGACATATATATTTTCTATATTAAGCATAAAAGCTTAAAGCTTGTATGCGCTGTAGCAGTGAGCTTTTTGTCAGGCCACGCAAGCTCAGCTTAAATTCCACAGCTTTGCAGCAACACACACACACCCACACCTATACCAGCTGAGAAAGATCTTTCTACGCGGGAAACATGCTGTAAGTGAGCTTTTGTTCTCTTTATTAATATAATGCTGCTGTTGTAAACATTGAGCGCAAAGCCTCTCTTTGACGCGAGCATTTTTATTGCTGACCTTGACGAGTCTCTCTTAAGACTGCTTCACAGCTGTTTAATGCTTTTGCTTATGCAAACTTAAAGATAAATAATCTCAATCTTTGGCAAGGAATTGAAATAGATTTTGTTTATATTGCCATATATAAATTTATTTTCAAAGAATGGAAAATAACAAAATATATATCGCAATATAATTAAAAAAATTTGTATAATTAACTATTTATATTTTGAGTCATTTACGTATATTTATATATTAATAATTCTATTATATTTATATATAATTATATTCATTTATAAACATAAATTAGTGATACCCATATTTATACATATCTACAGCAAAATTTACTGCTATCATTCTCCATAAAATTTGAGAAGCGAATATCGTTTATGAAACTGTTTTTTGTTGTAAATAATGCTTTCTCATGTATGAATATCGTCCCATATATTGTTAATTATTATTAAAATGTTTATAATGTTATTTATTTGCTAATTTGTCGTTATTTTGGAACCATGCAGCGTTTAGATGAGATAGGCTAGTTGACACAGGACTTCTTTTAGGGATCCTTATATTTCTTTGGCTCTTTAGGATCATGGTTGGGAGGGCGATTGCACAAGTTTAATGCAAATTTAAAGAAGAAGTCCGTTGTCGATTTTAGATCCCATTACTGTCCCTTTTGTTTCCTCTCTGGTATCCATGGCATCCTTCCTATCCTATTGATCCCCTTCATTTTCTCTTTCCCCCTTCTCTAAAAATAATACGCGAAATTAATAAGATATTATAATAAGGAGCGAAGCAACTTAACGTGAAGGTTTAAATAGTATACCCACACCCATCCGACCAGAAAGTAGCCGGTTGCAAGCGCGTACTCCTTCGGACCGCTATTCGAACATCAGCTTCATTGCTCGAAGATTTTCCTTTGTTACTCGTTACAGTTATAATTATTTTATTTGGCGCCCAGACGTGGAGCCAGGTTTAGCGTGCTTGTAAATCATGTAGATTTACAAATCGGAGCTACATTTTATTACAAGTATTATGATGCACTAGGCTGACCTGTCCTCGACTTAGAAAATATTTGATAAAGTCAAACAACACCAAACAAGCGATGCATATACATGCTTTTCTTATGACTTTGATATCCTTTTGTTCATATCGTTCTATCTTTTCCTCCCTTTCCTCTCATGTACTTGTTTTGAATACTGAGATGTTGGATGCCTTAATAGTTTCAATATAACTTTAAGCCGCGTCCTACTCATATTCAAAACTCATGTGCTATTGTGAGTTGTTCTGGACCTATACTAGTTTCAAAATAGCTGTATAGCCGAACACTAAGAACACATAGTTACGATATTCCCTTTGCGTATACTGTCATGTGGAGTCTAAGCTGGAAACAGGTTTATTTGTGGATGTGAGCTACGACCTGCCGCTAGACAGAAACATAAATAGTAGATGCACAAAACTAGCCATGAAGTCCTCTTTTAATTCACTCTTTTAAAGTAATTTCAGCAATGCTAAAATTAATACTGCAGGCTATTGCCGGAAGAATATAGTTCCCTTTTGCCGGTGCGTTTCTCTTGTCTATATTTCTTTCCTGAAACAATAACTTCTGTACTAAGGTGTTGATTGATGCATTGTTAAAAATTGCCTTTCAATGTCAAATGCTATCCTTTTAATTTTGTTTTTCGCAGCAAACAAACATTGTCGTGATCTTTGCGTGGGCACGAGTGTAAGTTAGTCTGTAAAACAACCACTCTCCGAATTTTGGTAGTAGCTTCAATATTCGCTGGAAACAAGTTAGTGGCTTAGAGCTACTAGAACTTGCCGCTATATTTGAAATTACTAATACTAAGATTTCCTATTGTCTTTTTGTTCCCCTTTCTTGATCTACATCGAATAGTAGCTGTCAACAAACTTTTTCTCGGATAAATGTTGTGTGGTTCCAAAAATTTGTTTATGATATATTGTTATATTTGTGAGTTCATTTTGTTTATTTATCGTGAGTTTATCTTGGTTATTTATCGTTTTCGCCTTTCATATTAGTACATCGTACGTTTAGCCTTTAATAATAATACATTTAAACTATGCCGTTGAATAGAAGTAGTGACACTCCATATCAGAGACAAAGTAATGAAACTTTTTGTTGTGTATGCACAAAGGAAGTTGAATACCCTGCTCAACTTTTGACTACGAGTTGTAACCATTATTTTCACCACTCTTGCTTCAACACCCGAACTGGGAACCGAAAAGTCTGTCCAGTGTGTAGAACTGCACTTAGTAAATCAACCTTGAGTTTGTCTAAATAGATAGCTAATGCTCAGAGGTCTAGAGAACAAGCTAGATCGGTATCTGTGACCAGATCAAGGGCACGAGCACAGCAACAACAGCAAGTTCAGTCTGCAAGTCAGCAGGATAATTTAAAAATGAGTCAGCAGGATGCACAAAGAGATTCTACAGATCCAGCTGCGTCTACTTCTGCAGCTCCAGTTGCAAACTTATAGCAAAGTATTGCTGAAGCAGTTTCAGCCGCTCAAGCTCAGCACACTCAATTATTAACCCAGGCAATTGAAACAGGATTTCAAAGACTGACACTTCAAGCGTCAGTTCCTCCTACAACTGATAGAGACCAATTTACTAATAGACAGTCTTCTCCAGCTAGGCAACATCAATCTTTTGAGCAACTGTTTAGAGTGCCTAATAGAGATGGTGTAGATATGCCAAATCGAACGTCCAATACTCAGAACAGTCAATCATTGTCGCCAGAGTTCCCACAATCCCACAATTTGCGCCCTGACAGGATAAGTCAGGTAATTTCTAACTGGAAGTTACGATTTTCAGGGCATTCTTCAATAGCCATTGATGATTTTCTGTATCGCGTCGAAGCTCTGAATAGTCAAACTTTAGACGGTAACTTTGAATTGCTGGCAAGGTATGCGAGCAATCTTTTCGAGGGTAGCGCTAGTGAGTGGTACTGGAGGTATCACAGAAGTGTATCAGTTGTCCGATGGATTGATTTATGTATCGCTCTCAGATCTCAGTTTGCAGATGGACGAACAGATCTAGAGATTCGAACACCTATTTCACATCGAAAGCAAAAGCCGAGCGAAACATTTGACAACTTCTACGAAGGTATTGTTGCTCTAGCTGATAGACTTGATCAGCCCATGACTGAACAGTCTTTGCTAGAAGCACTACGAGCGAATTTGTTGACTGAAATACAACATGAGCTACGACAGTTACGACAATTCGTACGCAAGCGTGAGAGATTCTTGCAAAATTCTGTAAAGCCAACTTCTTCGAATAGACGATTTATTCCACGACCACACGTCAGCGAAGTTTCTGTGCAATCAGAAATAGCCACAAAATCAGAGAGTGAAGAAGTGGAAACGTTAGATGTGGAAGCAGTTTCTCTTTCCTGTTGGAATTTGGAGAAGGCCATCCCTATCAGGAATGCGAAGCAGTTCACAGTGTTCTGCTATGGTTGTGGCAAGCGCGACACTTACAAACCGTCGTGCCGCAGATGTGCCGTGTCAAAAAACGGACAGACTTGTGCACCGTTGACGAGTGCACGCAAACTAGTTTCGAAAGCCACAAACACAGAGTAACTTGTGATAGTTCAATTTTACTCTCCAATAACGCAGACATGACCCAAATTCCAGCTATTCCTTTACACAATCGTGAGCAAATTCAACCTATTTCTTGTCCAGAATTTAACCCTAAAAATCGTGATCATAAGCGCAGAGATTCATTTCGAAATCAGTGCAAGGATATTCGCAAAGCA
The DNA here is from genome assembly GCA_963924055.1 of Drosophila limbata. Taxonomy (NCBI): domain Eukaryota; kingdom Metazoa; phylum Arthropoda; class Insecta; order Diptera; family Drosophilidae; genus Drosophila; species Drosophila limbata. The sequence continues at coordinate 331,535 of CAWUOW010000172.1, forward strand.
GTCCTATCGTCAGAAGTTGACAATTGCAAAGATCTGCGACCGTATGCCAAAGTCACGATATTTGGCAGAAGTATCAGTGGATTAATCGACACTGGTGCTTCAATAAGCTGTATAGGGGGAAACTTGGCGCAAGATTTGGCTCACACTCATAGTGATTTTAAGCCAATGCATGTATTTTTTTGTTCTGCAGATGGAAAATGCCAAAACATCGTTGGTAGAATTTCCACACCAGTTTGTTTTCGTGGTGAGACATGTATCTTGTACCGTCATTAGCGCAAGAGTTGTATCTAGGCATCGATTTTTGGAGGAGTTTTAACTTATTGCCATTGTTTTTGATGAACAAAGAAAACGCAAACAATTTGGCAGCAATTAATTTCGAGGATCCGTCAAAGATACCGTTGTCTGAGATACAACATAAAGAGCTATTAACTACAATAAAATTATTTCCGTCATTTGTTGAAAAAGGTTTGGGAAAGACGAACTGGCTAACACATGACATTGAGGTTACAGAATCTCGACCAATAAAACAACGTCATTACGCAGTGTCGCCTGTAGTCGAGAAACTGATGTACGATGAGCTCGATAGGATGATAGCAATTGACTTTATTGAAGAGTCTGATAGTCCGTGGTCTTCTCCTGTCGTTATTGTCCGAAAGCCAGGTTAAGTAAAGTAGCCGCAAAGTCAATGATATAACTATCAAAAATGCATATCCGATGCCTCTCACTGACGGTATATTGAGCAGACCACCAAAAGCCCAATTCATTTCGAGCATTGACTTGAAAGATGCTTATTGGCAAATTCCGCTTACTCCCAGAGCTCGTGAGAAAACTGGCTTTACAGTGCCAGGAAGACCGCTGTATCAATTTACAGTCATGCCATTTGGATTATTTAATGCTCCCCAGACAATGTCAAAACTAATGGACAAAGTTATCCCGCCAAGTCTGAGAAATGAAATATTCATTTATCTTGATGATTTGTTGGTGATTTCGGAATCATTTGAGAAACACATTTTTGTTTTGAAGGTGTTAGCAGATAGACTGTCCCAAGCAGTTCTCACAATTAATGTGGAGAAAAGTAAATTTTGCCTCAAGGAGGTAAAGTACTTAGGACACGTCATTGGACATGGAACAATTCAGACTGATCCCGACAAAGTGGCAGCCATTCGAGAGTTTCCAGTGCCCCGATCGGTCAAGCAAGTGCGTAGATTCCTAGGAAAAACCGGGTGGTATCATAAATTTATTAGAAACTATGCCGAGATTGCTGCCCCTATTTCCGACACTCTCAAGCAGCGTCGCACCTTTGTTTGGTCTGACGAAGCACAGAAGGCGTTCGAACACTTAAAGGAACAGCTTTGTACGGCTCCTGTGTTACATTGCCCTGATTTTTCTCTCCCATTTGAAATCCATTGCGATGCTAGCCATACAGGAGTTGGAGGCGTTTTAATGCAAAAGAATAGCGATGGAAATGACGTTCCAATCGCATTCAAGTCTCGCAAGTTGAATCATTGTCAGACGAGTTATTCTGTTACGGAAAAAGAATGTTTAGCAGCCATTATGTGCGTGAAAAAGTTTCGAGCATATGTTGAAGGCCATGAATTTTCCATACATACTGATCATGCGTCCTTAAAATGGCTATGTCCCAATCGGACTTAAGTTCTAGTACTAAACACCCTAATCGTCCGTTACGACCGCAACTAGGACCAGTGAAAGAAACGCAGCGAGTGTTTCAGAAGCTTTTTGTTGATTAGGAAAACTGCTCGGAATTCAATTCTACAGCAGCACCAGCGAAACGAAAAATTGTATAATCTTAGGAGTCGTGAAGTTGATTTCAAAGTTGGTCGAGAGGCGAAATTTTCAGCAAAGCAACTTTGCAAAAGGCTTTAACGCAAAATTAGCACCAACATTCGTAAATAATAGCTATTATGAACTAGAGGATGCCCAAGGTAGATATATCGGAAAGTATCATGCGAAGGACATCAAGCAATGAATCCTTCCATATATAGCATGTCCTCCAAGCGAGTAACAGCCTTTGGTATTTCAACACCAAAGTGTGATTTTGGCAGGGGGGATTGTAAAGGTGGCTTGTCGTTTAAATTTTCAGAACAGCCTGAAAGTAGACAATAGTTTCTTTGTATCTGAATCGCGGGTATGCAGTACTTTTGGACCGACCCAAGCGTTAGATACGTCACAAATAGCATAACCTAAATGTATTTTATTTATTAACTTTACGTCTATATTTGTTATTATTAAATTTTTGTAGTTTTTCCATGTATTTAGCATTCCGTTCTTATATGTATTTTAATGTTAAATGTACTTTGTTTGTTATGTAGAATTGTTAGCGCCATCTAGGGGTGAGGTTCATAATGGGCACAAATCAAACAGAAGATAAATGTACCCAACAATGAATTTCGAAGATTTGACAGACCCTTGTGAATGCCAAGGATAGGAGAAAAGAGATTTCCGGAAAATTCGATTTCTTCTAGGCCCAATCATTTCTTCTCCTCGTGGTCGTCAATGAGACAAGTTGTGCGTGAATAAGCTCCGCTAATTTATTAAAAAAAAAAATTATTAAAGTGCATAATAGTTAAAGTTATCAAGTGATTGCAGATTGCAAATATCTTTTCATGTGAGTAGCATTTATTTTCTCTCAGTGAACAGTTAACGTTAAATGGTCGATTTTTTTTGTCTTTAAAGTGCATTGCATTTTACTGGCCACATTGGCCACCCAAAACCATAACGCCCTGGAGAAACAAAAGACCCAAGCTCTCCAACACAGTGCCTTCTTCATTAAGGGTAAATATTTTTATTTAATAAATCGAGTAATGTTAACGTAAATTTTCTAAGTTTTCGATTTTGATTGGAAATATTGTGGAAATCTGTGCAGATGCGGCCAATTGAGTGCTGAATATTTAAGTCAACTCGTTGTGCTTGGTGATCTGGCCCTGATTGTGTGTGCTGCTGTGCCATTTTCTCTGGGAACAACATACCTCAACTCAACCTATGGACGACGTCGCCTGTCCAATATGTTTATGTTTGCGATTGTCTTTTAGTGCAAAGTGATTGTTTCTTTTTGACCAATTTTTGGGCCTTCAGCCGCCACATGTTGTAACGCATGATTTGATAATTGTAAATTCGTGTATTTTTGAGCCAAACTGTTGTATTGAAGTTGAGTGTGTTAATTGTCAAGGTGGTATTATGCAATTAATGTGTTCAAATCAATGTAATCATAGGGCATGAAGATGCATAATTTGCGAGTACCATAATCATGGTTCAGCATTAATGTTAAATAAATAAAATTTTGTTGTTTATATTTATATATTTTCTATATTAAGCATAAAAGCTTAAAGCTTGTATGCGCTGTAGCAGTGAGCTTTTTGTCAGGCCACGCAAGCTCAGCTTAAATACCACAGCTTTGCAGCAACACACACACACCCACACCTATACCAGCTGAGAAAGATCTTTCTACGCGGGAAACATGCTGTAAGTGAGCTTTCAACTCTAATGCTGCTTTTATGCAGTACATTGAATCTGAGTAAGTCGTAATCGATTGTGCATTGTAAACTTTAGCAAATATCAATTTTAATTTTGCATTTGCTAAGAATTGTTTTGCCTTTTCCGTTTTTGCATTTGCTTGTGCATGCGTTTGTTTGTGTTTTGCTCTCGCTTTGCACCTCGCTCACATAAGCTTTGTTGTTAGTGTTTATCCGCAGTTCTTAGTTTCAGCGCTTCCCTTGTCCTAAACAAGCGTGCGTATGTGTGCTTATTTGTGCATTTCGTTTCTGTTTTGTACCGCGCTCTCCCAAGCAATTGTTTTTGTTTTTCGCTCTCTTTGATTTGAGCTAGTTTCGAGTGTCTCCCGCTCTATTTTCGTGCGCTTTTCTTGCCGGCAGTTTTAGTGACATCAGTAGGTAACGTCGTTCTGTAAGAAGAACTGCACTATCAAGCGTGCTGATGATGCTGCGCAGCCGCAGTTTGTTTACTGCTGGATTTGTGATAACATCATGCATGCAAAATGGGCGGGTCAAGACTGTGACATCTAGGTCATTTCCATTATCAGTGCCTGAAGACTTGCATCATCCCACCATAAATATTTCAATTTCTATCTCAAAGCCAAATTACCCGCTCTGTCTCAGCAATCACCACATCGTTGTTTTCGCAAAGGAAACTATTCATTGCTTAATGAACTTATTCTTGCAAAAAATTTAAGAAGTCAGGTTCCTGTCTCGACTGGTCTAAATACACAGTAGCCATATCGAACTTTGCCCTTTAAAACTCCGTTTGCTACGAGAACTATCTTGCTCGATGCAAAAGGCAGTTTAATTCATTAAAATCTTCCTTCTCTCCTGGGCCTGACAACATTCCTAGTTGTGTCCTTAACGTCCTGTTCTTTTTTAGCTGCACCGTTACTTAAGCTTTTTAATCTCTCCTTGACTCTTCAACCTTTCCATATCTTTGGAAACAGTCTTATATCATTCCCCTCCACAAAAAAGGTGGTAAGTCTTGTGTTTCGAATTACAGAGGCATTGCAAAGCTATCAGCCATCCCTAATTTGTTAGAAAAAATCCTTGTTTCGTCTTTGCAACATGGCTTTGTAAAGGGACGGTCCATAACGACCTACTTGCTAGAATTTACCTCCTTGGTTAATGAAGCATTTTCAGAGAAAAAGCAAACTGATGTCATTTATACTGACTTCAGTAAAGCCTTTGACTCTGTAAACCATGACCTCTTACTAACTAATATTGATCGTATAGGCTTTCCGCCTGCCTTTTTAGGTTGGATTTCTACATACTTAAAAAGTAGGACTCAAAAAGTGCTTCTTAGGTCATCCATTTCAAACTTGTTTCACGTTACTTCTGGTGTACCTCAAGGAAGTCACCTAGGACCTTTACTTTTGACCCTTTTCATTAACGGTCTACCCGACACCCTGTCCCATTCTTCAATTCTTATGTATGCGGATGACGTTAAGCTTGTCTTCTCATACACAGATCCCCTTCTTCATAATTGTCTGCAAGACGATTTAAATGCTATGCAACATTGGTGCTCGGCCAATCAGTTGCATCTCAATTTCTCAAAGTGTATGTTTATGACTTTTAGCCGCACTAGACCTTTTTTAACGGTATATATGATTTACAGTACTCCACTGCAATGTATAACTACTGTAAAAGACCTTGGAGTATTATTTGATTGTAAATTGAACTTCAATTTGCACATCTGTACTATAGTTAATTAAGCCAAGGCACAGTGGTTGCGCCCATAGGCCAAAATTCAAAATATCGCCAGTACAAAAAATTTGCGAAAAGTACACAAATTGTCTTAAAAATTTCCATGCTTCTTAATGGCAAACCGGATTTTTCTTGAAATCTAACTGAACTTTCTAAAAATAGAACGCAAAGCGTGAACACGTGTTACATTTTGCAGCGCAGCGGCGTTACGTCAGCTGTTCGTCAAAACAAAATTGCATTTCAAAGTGGTCAAACGTTCGCAAGAGAGTTCCGAATTCGATTATTTAAAATGAAATTTAAAGTTTCAGGTATTTATTTTAATAAATTCTTCTTTTGAAATTAATCTCATTGATTTATTATTTGTTGTGTATGTATAATTAATTATACTTTTTTTATGAATTATGTGAACGTCATTTTCATGCTTAAATAGACTTTTAGATATGTTTCCCCCCGATTCCAAATTTATGAGTGTTATCAGTGTATTTGTCAAAGCTTGAAGGTAATAAAAGCGTTAAGTGTAGCTGCTGATATTTGCTGATTTGTGTGTTGTGAGGCAGCATCCAGCTGCGTCACAATTTTTGGATTATTATGCCACTGAGCAAGCCACTGGATCGCGCTCGCTCAGTTGGTTCTTTTAAATTATGTTCCTTTGAACACCGCATGGAGCGAACACGAAGAACTAGCGCAATGAACTAAGTCGCGTTCTCGTAGTTAAATTTTTAGTTCTAAGGAACCACGCACGATCGTTCATCTCGTTCCAAAGGTGAACGATGAAGAAAAATGGTGGAACTTCCGCCACGCGGCATTTCTTCACTTTTCTGACGGGCTCACAGCAAGCAGACGTGTTTTTCCTTGACCTTCGAGTTTTCGCCAAAATAAAACCAACGTGCGCGGGCAATACTGCAAAAGCAACAACAACAACAACAGTGTGTACGCGGGCATCACAGCCATCAGCAACAGCAACAGTGTGTGCGCGGGCATGTCTTTTTTTGCCGCAAGCAGCAAACAAACAACAGTGTGTGCGCGGGCATTTTTTTTTTTGCCGCAAGCAGCAACAACAACAAAGCACAGCGCAGGTCAGCGCCATCAGCCGCAACACCCTCGTGTGTGTGTGTGAGAGCGATCCAGGATCCGCCAGCCGCCAGCAAACAACAACAATCAAAAAACAACACAGCGCAGCGCAGCGCCATCAGCCGCAACACCTTCGTGTGTGTGTGAGGACAACGAGCCACCTGCGGAAACGCAGCCACCCACTTCTGCCGTGTGCATAGCCGGTAAGCTGACCAGCGGCCCCCTTCTTGTTCTCGGCTCCGCCTATGGAGCATTGACTCTATGTCTTCTGCTGTGTGCGGCGGCAAAAATTCCTTTCCTTTTCCCCCTTTTCACTATTCCATGTAACTAGCAATAAACCCAGAAAATGGAAATGGCATGCTCGGCGTTTTATTTTCCCCTTGGTTCGGGGTAAATATTTTTCCGTTTAGTTAATTACAGGATTGCAGGTAACCTGATGCGAGCCCTAGGCTGCGGAGGCATGGTCTGCCCAACCGGCCGGACCTGGTGCGCTGGAGACGCCTCAGAAATAAGCCTCTCTTCGGCGACCAGGTTTGGAACACTTGGATACGATCCACGAACAGAATTTTGGTCCGTACCGTTTTCTGTCCGTGGATTCGATACCAGGCGGCCGGGTCTGAGCGACTTTGGGGTATCCATGGAATGAGATGAGATTTTGGTGTGTTCCGTTTCTCATCCCTGGGTGCAGCACCAACGCCGCCGGAAGGGGACGACATTGTGGCCGCATCCGAACTGAGAGACTCAGGGGGCGAGAAGAGGACGACATAACGGGATTCGGGAGTTTCCTCCTCGTCCTCCTGGGTCGCTCGTGGGTTCGCATCATGGTCTTTTCCAGCCGATCATCGAGCGGGAGCGTCCGCATACCCTCTGACGCTTCCGCCGCTCATTCCAGCCGTCCTAGATGTTTATAAATTTTTCTATAACACCCTGGCCGGACTGAGACTCCGACCCCGACTGGGAAAACTTCGTTACAGATGGCGCCCGAGCAGGGACGTCTGGAATAAATGATTATAAGGCAGTTCTTGTCTGTATCATCAGGCACAAAACATCTAGAGCAAAGATATCGGCAGATAATTTAGTCCTATTGGGAAGCATGCCATTAGAAGTTATATTTTTCCATTTCGAGCCAATACAAAAATTTCCGAGCCCGTCAGGAAAGTCAACCACGGGATCTTCGCAAGCATACATTTTTTCCCTCACCGGTCTCAGAAATATTAGTGCCCTTGTAGCTAGCAGTACTAACCAAAATACCCTGTAGAACATTTTGCATTTCTATATTTTTTTTCCTTGGCATTTTACCACGCGGCATTTTCCCCCGCGCCATTTTTTTTTTACGCGGCATTTTTTCCCTTCCACGTGGCATTTTCTCTACGATCAGCGAATTTTTCGCCTGCCCGAAACATTTTTCCATTTTTTTTTTATATATATTTTCGGGAAATAATTCTTTTTAGGGGGTAGTTAATTTTGAGGGGACATTTTATTTAGTCTTCCTTTCTTTTTCTCCTGGACAAGTAGCAGAGGGCCCAGAAAAATAAGCAGCGCCAGTTCGCCGCAGCGGGAGATATTGTTGCTGTCTTCCAGATCACGAGAGAACGGGAGAGAGAAGCGGGACCGCGACGTCCCCGCGGCCGCCCAGGCATAGAACCGCCCCCAAACAGTCCTCGGTGCTCGGACGATAGCCTTTCGACGGAACCCAACATGGCCATCACGAGCTCCGTGCCGACCATGAGTCCGGTATCGTTAGCCGCAAGAGAAGCCGCCGCCCAGGAGCCGGACGTCGCCAGGGCAGCCGTCGGTTGGGGCCAAGTTAATTGGGTTGCCGCTCCATCAGCGTGGCACCTTCGCGGCCTGTACGGGCTAGTTCCAGTTGCCCTTCTGGATTGTGTCTACAGGGCCCGAAACCACGCCCGTGGCCGGAACATCAGGGCTCGCGTGCGCACCGGCGGAAGGATGTTCCAGATCCAGATATTGCGGAACGGAACCGTCACTGTGACCTATATCCCGCCAGAATAAAATCTTTTTAGATTTCTCAGTCCCTAGCTGATTCACGTCTTTTTTCTCTTTTTTTTTTGCTTATATAACAAGCAGAGTTGCAGCGCAGGCAGAAACACAACGCAAGCAGAGCTACAGCGCAGACAGCAGCGCAACGCAAGCAGAGACACCGCGTGCGACCACAAAGCTACAACCTGGCTCTGCCGCTACAAGGGCGGGCAGCGCTACAAGCTGGCTCTGGCGCCACGAGCGCGGGCAGAATTCCAAGCGAGCGAATTCTGCGCCTCGTGCGCGAGCAGCAGCCACAGGCTGGCTCTGACGCCACAAGGGCGAGCAGAGGGCTAGGCGACATTTTGTCGCGACGCGTTCACGAGCAGCGCTACATTCACGGCCTCTGCCGACGTCGACTGCGATCGCTGCCGGTCTCATGGCTTGAGCCGAAGCAGCGAGCGGGGAGTCAATCAGTAACCTTCACCGCGAGCAGTCGTCTTTTCTAAACAAAGAAACAGTTAGCTGAGAACCATCACCGCGAGCAGTCGACCTCAAGTTTAAAACAAAAGCAAAGAAAAACAGTCACTACGGAACCATCACAGCAAGCAGAGCTGCAGCGCAGGCAGAAAACCACGCAAGCAGTGCTGCAGCGCAGGCAGAAACACAGCGCAAGCAGAGATACAGCGCAGACAGCAGCGCAACGCAAGCAGAGACACCGCGTGCGACCACAAAGCTACAACCTGGCTCTGCCGCTACAAGGGCGGGCAGCGCTACAAGCTGGCTCTGGCGCCACGAGCGCGGGCAGAATTCCAAGCGAGCGAATTCTGCGCCTCGTGCGCGAGCAGCAGCCACAGGCTGGCTCTGACGCCACAAGGGCGAGCAGAGGGCTAGGCGACATTTTGTCGCGACGCGTTCACAAGCAGCGCTACATTCACGGCCTCTGCCGACGTCGACTGCGATCGCTGCCGGTCTCATGGCTTGAGCCGAAGCAGGGAGCGGGGGGTCAGTTGAGAACCATCACCGCGAGCAGTCGTCTTCACTAAGCAAAGAAACAGTCAAGCAAGAATCTTCACCGCGAGCAGTCAGTTTTTTTTCACAAAGCAAAGCAAAGTAAATCAACGCGAGAAAATCAACAAGCAAAGCAAAGTAAACCAACGCGATTAAAATCATTTAAAAGCAAAGCAAAGTAAACCAACGCGATTAAAATTATTTAAAAGCAAAGCAAAGTAAATCAACTTGAGTAAATCATTCGGAGCACGTGTTCACCTCGCTTACCCAAAACCACAGCCACGTGTAGCCATTGAAAAAAAACTCCAGCCGCGACTGGTTGCTTTTCGAAACCCACGCGACCCAAGAATCTAGTATCCAACCACGTGCGCCTAGCTTAAAGAGGCGTTTTCTTCGTTCGTCACTTTTGAGATAAACACGTGTGAAAAACCAACATGGTCGGCGTTAGTTGGGTGTACTTCCGACGCAGGGATCAGTTGATAGCGATAGCAACCGAATTTGGCCTCGATCATGAGGGGACCGTGGCAGACCTTCGTGCCCGTGTTGCGGAGTTCGTATCAATAAGCACCCATGCGGAGCAAGTCAAGCAGCGGCTGCTAGAACGAACAGCAATACCGGGATGCCTCGGGATCTGACCACAGCGACACCAAGAGTCGATCCCGCAGCGTCTCACCAGTCCCAAGGGACCAAGTTGTGCCACAAGTGATCGTGACGGGGCCGGGCAATCCACCACCGGAGATTCGAACGAGCAGTCGGCTTGTCCGAGGGAATCGGATCCTCGCCGCCGCTCACCTGATCGACTTGGCACACCTTTCACAAGCCATTCCAGAATTGCTCACTGGGAATGCTAGTGATTGGTTCCGCGTCAGTCGGTTGCAGGGAGCATCGTGGGCCACGTTCAAGCAAGATTTCCTAAACTTTTTCTTGCCCCCTCGCTACTTTCAGCGTCTGGAGGACCAGATTCGAGCAAGGCAACAGAGGCCGGGAGAATGCTTCAAGACGTACATTGTGGAACAAAGGCTGCTCATGAAGCGAGCAAGCTACTCAGGGGCGCAGGAACTGGATCGGGCCTACGAGAACTTGCTGCCCGAATACCAACTGTATATCCGGCGGCACGAGGCCCACTCACTCCCGCAACTGACACAATTCGAGTTTGTCCGAGATCGCGAGCGGCAGAGCAGTGGACCTGCACAACTGGGCCTAGCCATAGCCCACAACCGGGATGAGCCAGCCGTAGCGACCAGACATCGGAATCCTTTCCGAGACAGCCAGCCGAGCCATCAGCCATCCGTAGGAGAACCTCACGTTAGCAGGATGATGCAAGAATCAGGTCCAGCCATCGACGTACAACGAGCCTGTAGACGCTGTGGTGAAATCGGTCACCAGGGACTGTCGCAACCGGCAGCTGTACTACTGCTGGCGCTGTGGCAAACGAGGAATCAAGACGACGGAGTGCTGCGGCTTGGCTTCGGGAAACGGACAGCGGTCTTACCTGCCCCAGGACCAGGTGAGGACAGCCGCCAACACGTCCCGGGAATAGATCCAGTCATGCGAGTGGAGAAGGCGCGCATCGTGGCTCAGGTCAAGATCGAGGGTCAGATGAGGCAAGCCACCATAGACACTGGAGCCACGAGGAGCTTTATTAGCGAGGGTGCAGCAAGCCAACTCAACAGTCAACAACTTCGAGATATACGAGCCAAAGTCAGCATGGCAGATGGAAGTCGCGCCACCGTGTGCAAGGCACTCGTCGCAACAGTGCAGCTCGGCGAGAAATGTGCTTGCATACCCTTTCTGGTACTGCCAACCGTCGTGGACGACGTGATCCTGGGCATAGATTTCTTGTGTGCTATCCAAGCGTCCCTACTCTGTGGAGCCGTACAATTGCGGTTGACGCCAGCTTGTCTACAGACCCCCACCGGTCGTCGTAATACTACCCGCGCCACCACGGCGAGCCAGGATCCCCTTCCCGGGTGGGAAACGACGTTTGGCAGGACGACGGAAGCACTCATCACCCATACTCGAACCACAGCCGGACCAGGCGACCTGTCCGCATCAGCGCAAGTACACCACGAAGACCCCTTCGGGGGAACCACAGCCGGACCAGGCGACCTGTCCGCATCAGCAAAGCATCACGAAGACCCCTCCTGGGGAACCACAGCCGGACCAGGCGACCTGTCCGCATCAGCAAAGCATCACGAAGTCCGTTTCGGGGGAACCACAGCCGGACCAGGCGATCTGTCCGCAGCAGCACCAGTACACCACGAAGTCCCCTTCGGGGGAACCACAGCCGGGGCACACTGTCCTGCAATGCAACCAGAGAATCCCACGCGAGTCCAGAAAGACCCAAAGACGGGCAACCAACGTAATGTGTATCAAGACCCTTTCGAGGGCAATCCCACGCGAGTCCAGAAAGACCCAAAGACGGGCAACCAACGTAATGTGTATAAAGACCCTTTCGGGGGCAATTCCAAGGAAGTCCAGCCAGACAGAAGACGGGCACGCCACGCAAAGTATCTCAAGACCCAAAGGTGGGCACCGCACGCGACCAAGAAGACGCTCCGACGACCCTAGTACAGGAAGACGAGGAGGACCATGAGACGAAGACGACTGAGGATACCCGTTCCACCGGGCCAAGTTCTTGGGGACCACTTGAAGATGGCGAGCCATCTCAACGTCCCTACCCCTTCGGGGAAACCACGGCCGAGGTATGCGCTTTGGCAATACCCCCGGAACCAGATCCTCACGTCAACGAGGCGGACGACGATGACCCCAGCGAGGCACAACCAAGTCAAGAAGAAGAACCCGATCTAGAGCCATGGGTACGAAATTTCCTGGAACGAGAGCTAGCCCAATTCGAGACGCTGACCGGGGTGACGCACATTGCCGAGCATGTGATCACTATGAAGGATGACCGGCCCATCAAACTGAGATACTACCCGAAGAATCCAGCCATGCAGCGCATCATCGACGATCAAGTCGACGAGCTTTTGAAGAACAACTGCATCGAGCCGTCCAAGAGCCCTCATAGCGCGTCCATTGTGCTCGTGGGGAAGAAGACCGGCGACGTCCGGATGTGCATCGATTACCGGCAGCTGAACGCGAATTCTATCCCGGATGCGTATCCACTGCCGAGGATCCATCACATCCTGGAGCGTCTGCGCAACGCGAAATACATCTCGACGTTGGACCTGAAGAGCGGTTACTGGCAAATTCCTATGGCACGCGGCAGCCGGGAATACACCGCATTCACAGTACCCGGACGCGGTCTCTTCCATTGGAAAGTGATGCCATTCGGCCTCCACTCAGCGCCTGCCACTTTTTAAAGGGCCCTGGACAGCGTCATAGGCCCTGACATGGAGCCCTGCGCGTTCGCATATCTCGATGACATTATCGTGAGCGGAGCCACACTGGAGGAACATGTACGCAACATAGGGGAGGTACTCCGAAGGCTAAGGCAAGCCAACCTGCGGCTCAACCGGGCCAAATGCAAGTTCTTCCGACGCAGTCAAGTTTATCTTGGTCACGTCATCAGTGGAGAGGGAATCCACACGGACCCCGACAAGATCGCAGCAGTCCGAGAGTTACAGCCACCAGCGACCTGCCGTGAGCTAAGACGATGCCTGGGGATAGCGTCCTGGTATCGCCGCTTCGTCCCGAACTTCGCCGGCATCGTCCAGCCCATGTCACTCTTGCTCAAGAAGTGGGACTGGAAACCAGAACAGCAAGCTGCATTCGAGGAACTCAAAGCACGTCTGACGGAAGCCCCAGTCCTCGCCTGTCCGGACTTTAGCGAGAAGTTTGTACTCCAAACCGACGCGAGCGACTGCGGACTTGGAGCCGTATTGACTCAACAGCACCAAGGAGCCGAACGGGTGATCGCCTATGTCAGCCGGCGGCTGGTCAAAGCGGAGGAGAACTATTACGCCACGGAGAAAGAGTGCTTGGCCATAGTCTGGGCCATTCGCAAGTTGCGCTGCTACCTGGAAGGCTACAGGTTCGACGTAGTGACGGACCATCTCGCTCTCAAATGGCTAAACAGCATCGACAACCCTACCGGACGGATCGCACGATGGGCCCTGGAGCTGCAACAATACCAGTTCGACATACACTATCGCCGAGGCAAGCAGAACATCGTAGCAGACGCTTTGTCTCGCCAACCATTGGAAGTAGCCCTGCAAATCACACGAGAGGAAGAATCAAACTGCAAATGGATAACACGGCTCACCAAACGCATCTTGGAGTCTCCAGACAAGTTCCCGGATTTCACCATTGAAGGAAGTCAAGTATATCGCCACCTTGGTCATCGACCAGAGGAGGAGGACTACGTGCCCTGGAAGCTGTGCGTCGCTTCCGACCACAGATCTAGGGTGCTAGCTTAATGTCACGACCATCCCACCGCCGGACACCTGGGTATCCGGAAGACAATCGCTCGGATCAGTCAACGCTACTACTGGCCCGGCTTATTCCGGGACGTAGCCCGCTACGTAAAGCAGTGCGAGAAGTGCCAAAAGTTCAAGGTGAGCCAACTCAAGCCTGCAGGCCGGATGCTGACACGCCAGGTGGAGGAGCCTTTCGGAACACTTTGCGACGACTTCGTTGGTCCACTCCTACGGTCCAAGCATGGGAATACCATGCTCCTGGTATTCTTCGACGCGTTCACCAAGTGGGTCGAGCTCATCCCCTTACGGAAGGCGACGTCAGCACACCTGGAGCGAGCGTTTCGAGAGACCATACTTAGCCGGTTTGGAGTACCACAGCGTTTTGTGTGCGACAACGGTACACAGTTCACTAGTCGATCTTTTCGTGCCTTCTGCCTAACCGCTGTCATCGAGTTACAGCACACCGCCCCGTACAGCCCGCAACAGAATCCGACCGAACGCGCGAACCGGACAATCAAGACGATGATCGCGCAAAACATCTGTGGAGACCAGAAGACGGGGGACGATCTCTTGCCAGAAATCATGCTGGCAATCAACACCAGCGTCTCGGACACTACCGGATTCAGCCCAGCGTTCCTAGTCCAAGGGCGGGAGCCCCGACTTCCGGGAGCACTCTACGACGAAGTAACTCCTAGCATCGGACGGGAACCAGAAGCACCCGACACAAAGGCCAGACGACTTCAAGACATCTTCAAGATAGTAAAGGAGAATACGCAGCGAGCAACGATCGACCAGGCCAGACATTACAATCTCCGACCGCGCGGATGGCGCCCGGAGCTGCAAAGTCTCGTCCTTGTAAAACACCACGTTCTATCTAACACCGCCGAAGGTTTCGCGGCCAAACTGGCACCGAAGTACGAGGGTCCCTGTCACGTCCGGAAGTTTATTTCGCCAAACGTGGTGCGGCTACAACGAGTAGGCTCATCCCTACGTCGGGTGGCTAACCTGGCCGATCTTAAAGCCTACCACGCCGAATTCACACCCGTTGTCCCACTTGAGGAAAATTCTACTCCATTAGCGCCTGAGCCAAGCTTAGGCCAAGCTTCGAAATAACCACGAGTCCTACCTCTTCGCCAAACTCCGACCACCTGATAGGCTGAACTACGTTACGTTTCTTTTAACCCTCCGAATACTAGCTACGTCTCTTGTAACCCTCCGAATACTAACAACGCCTCTTCATCTTGACTTAACCCAGAACCAGTGCGGAAGCCCGTAATTAATCATCCCCGTTCTTTTCTGCAGTACGACTACATCCACAGCTCTACCAGCCGGCGATGGAGGACGAAGAGCGGGGAGGCGGCAGTCTTCCGGGGCCTTTGCCGGATTCCACCGCCCTTGGCGCGATTCTCGCAGCCGAGATCAACCCCTCGGGCTCGGTCGTCGAGGATTTGTCCTTGCTGGGGAACGAGGAGTACGACGAGGTGCTGGCCGCAGTTGGCGACGTCGACGTCGCCCAGGATTTGCCGTGGGAGCAGTTGGACTGGGTGGAGATCCCGGCCGGATGGCGCGATTTTGGATTGGGGGCCATGGTGCCCGTAGCAGTATTGGACGCCGTGGGACGGGCCCGACCTAGAGTTTCGACGGAAGGGTCCAAGAAGTTCGTGGTGGAGGCACAAGGGCAGCGCTTCCAAGTCCGCATCTCCCGCCAAGGCGAGGTCACGGTCTTTCTCCGCCCCCCGAAGTAAAGGAGGGTGTGAGGCAGCATCCAGCTGCCACACAAATTTAGTATTATTATGCCACTGAGCGAGCCACTGGATCGCGCTCGCTCAGTTGGTTCATTAAATCATGTTCCTTTGAACATCGCATGGAGCGAACACGAAGAACTAGCGCAATGAACTAAGTCGCGTTCTCGTAGTTCAATTTTCGTTCTAAGGAACCACGTACGATCGTTCATTTCGTTCTGAAGGTGAACGAGCAAGAAAAATGGTGGAACTTCCGGCGGACGTGTTTTTCTGACCTCCCGAGTTTTCGCAAAAAGTACCAACAGCAACGACAGTGTGTACGCGGGCATCACAGCCATCAGCAACAGCAACAGTGTGTGTGCGCAGGCATTTTTACCACGGAAAACAAACGACAACAGTGTGTGCGCGGGATTTCTTTTGCCGCAAGCAGCAACAACAACAGTGTGTGCGCGGAATTTTTCTTTTCTGGCCGCAAGCAGCAACAACAACAAAACACAGCGCAGCGCAGCGCCATCAGCCGCAACACCCTCGGGTGTGTGTGAGAACGCAGGTGCATCACTGCCGTGAAGAGGAAAACGAGCCACCTGCGGAAACGCAGCCACCCACTTCTGCCGTGTGTATAGCCGGTAAGCTGGCCAGTGGCCCCCTTCTTGATTCTCGGCTCCGCCTATGGAGCAGTGACTCTATGTCTTCTACTGTGTGCGGCGGCACAAATTCCTTTCCTTTTTCCCCTTTTCACTATATCATGTAACTAGAAATAAACCCAGAAAATGGAAATGGCATGCTCGGCGTTTTATTTTCCCTGTGGTTCGGGGTAAATATTTATCCGTTTAGTTAATTACAGGATTGCAGGTAACCTGATGCGAGCCCTAGGATGCGGAGGCATGGTCTGCCCAACCGGCCGGACTTGGTGCGCTGGAGACGCCTCAGAAATAGAATCTTGGTCTGTTCCGTTTTCTGTTTCTGAAGCATCTCTCCGGCGACCAGGTTTGGAAACACTTGGATACGATCCACGAACAGAATTTTGGTCCGTTCCCTTTTCTGTCCGTGGATTCGAATCCACCAGGCGGCCGGATCTGAGCGACGTTGGGGTACCCATGGGATGAGATTTTGGTCTGTTCCGTTTCTCATCCCTGGGTGCAACACCCAACGCCGCCGGAAGCGGACGACTTTGTGGCCGCATCCGAACTGAGAGACTCAGAGGGCGAGAAGAGGACGACATAACGGGATTCGGGAGTTTCCTCCTCGTCCTCCTGGGTCGCTCGTGGGTTCGCATCATGGTCTTTTTCAGCCGATCATCGAGCGGGAGCGTCCGCATACCCTCTGACGCTTCCGCCGCTCATTCCAGCCGTCCCAGAAGTTTATAAATTTTCTATAACAGACCCTGGCCGGACTGAGACGCCGACCCCGGCTGGGAAAACTTCGTTACAATCTTAATTGTTCTGCAGCAATTCAGTTGCAGATGTTGGAGCGGAAATGCAAAAGAAGGGTTATGGGGACCTCTGCACTATTTATACGCCGGCAGAGCTTTCGTCATGCCGATCAAAGCAGCGCTGCCAACGGGTGCGCAGGCGCTTTATCGCAGTGGCAACATTGTCGCCGTCGCAGCGATAATGCAAAAAAGCTGGCTGCTATAAATATACGTTACGTTTAAATTGCGCGCTATCGCGGCCGTTACACCCACCCGATGATATCCCACCGTTATACGGAATACTAGCGGGAATTAGACTCTGATGTCTTTTTCGTGAAATGTGCCTATTTCTCTTCCCTCTAGGTCTTCTAAAATGTAAAAACAATTTCCTAGTTTCTTTTTAATGCGGCATTTTAGAAACTGTGGTGCAAGTTTTGCATTGAAGTTTTGTGTAAGCTTACTTTGAGCAAAATTGCGGCGAAGCACTTCTTGGCCTTCTCGAAAAGACACAGGCTTACTTCGTAGATTGTACTGCGCTACGTTACGTTCGTATGCCTTTTTAATGTTATTCTGAATGTCTTTCTTAAAAAGGCTAAATTATCTGACCTTGATATTGGCGTCATAGGCTCTTCTAACATGGATTTTTTTTTATAATTTGTAATCCGAACCATGAGTCAACATATCTAAAAATGTCGAAGTCGAAGTCAGCTGACGCTTTTATTTTTTGCTCCGTAAAATTGGCATAAATTCATCATTAAAATTGTTTGAATAATTATAAACTAGTGGACGGTGCTACAGTCAAGCATACTCGACTTTCGGAGACCCCGTTCTTACTATGGAAAAAAAGTTTTTCATACTAAGACTTGATTTTTGACTGATCGTTCCTATGGTAGCTATATGATATAGTGGTCCGATTCCAATCAAATTTGGTCGAGATGTATATGATCATCCCATATGCATATACTGTCAGTTTAGTTGAGATATCTCAAACAACAAAAAGGTTTTTCATACAAGACTTGATTTTTATTTATTTATTTATTTAGTGTCAACTAAGTACAATTGACCAAAATTAATGTAAGAAATTCAATAAAAAAAAGTAAAATTAAAAGTAAGTAATATAAAAATAATTTAAATTAAATTTAAACTGAAATGATAAAAAATAAGAAGTTAAAAATTACAAAAAATTAAAAAATTAAAAATCTGGGGCTATTCAAGAATGTTTAAAATGATCCAACATTTGTTGCAAGGATTGGGGAAAACCCAGAAAAACCCAATCAGATCAAAAAGTATTAGTAGCAATAATTAGTAATAATACAAGTATTAGAGATTAGTAAGGTCAGTGATTTCTAGAAAGGAAGAGGAGAAGGGAAGATTTTAGGGAGGGAAGAGAGAGTTCTGTGGAGAAGACTTGATAAAGATTGTTGTACTCAGCGCACAAAGCACGAAACGAACTGTGCAAAGCGTAATCGGTTGTGCATGTAGGTGAAGCTAAAGGTATAAAATTCCTAGTAGTTCTACGGGGGACAGAAAAAGAAAGACGTTCTAAAAGGAAAATAGAATCAATCTCCCCAATAATCAATTTATGAAGAAAAGTAACGCCAAGCGTTATTCTACGATTGATTAAAGACGGAAGACTGAGAAGAAGAAGCCTACTGGAATACGAGGGTAAATGGTTTAAACCACGTAAGGCGAAAAGCAAAAATTGCTTTTGAACTGATTCAATACGATCCTGGTTAATATGATACTGCGGGCTCCAAATGCATGAGCAGTATTCCAGGATAGGACGAACTAAAGAGGTATAAAGCAGCTTAGTGGTAAAAGGATCACTAAATTCCTTCGACCAACGTTTAATAAAACCAAGCACTCCCTTGGCTTCATTGACTATAGTAGAGATGTGCAAATTGAAGTTCAATTTACAATCAAATAAAACTCCAAGGACTTTTACAGTAGGTATACGTTGCAGTGGAGTACTGTCAATTATATATACCGCTAAAAAAGGTCTAGTGCGGCTAAAAGTCGTAAACATACACTTTGAGAAATTGAGATGAAACTAATTGGCCGAGCACCAATGTTGCATAGCATTTAAATCGTCTTGCAGACAATTATGAAGAAGGCGATCTGTGTATTAGAAGACAAGCTTAACATCATCCGCATACATTGGAATTGAAGAATGGGACAGGGTGTTGGGTAAATCGTTAATGAAAAGGGTAAAAAGTAAAGGTCCTAGGTGACTTCCTTGAGGTACACCAGAAGTAACGAAAATTGAGTTTGAAATGGATAACCTAAGAAGCACTTTTTGAGTCCTACCTTTTAAGTATGTAGAAATCCAACCTAAAAAGGCAGGTGGGAAGCCTATTCGATCAAGTTTAGTTAGTAAGAGGTCATAGTTTACAGAGTCAAAGGCTTTACTGAAGTCAGTATAAATGACATCAGTTTGCTTTTTCTCTGAAAAAGCGTCATTAACCAAGGAGGTAAATTCTAGTAAGTTGGTCGTTGTGGACCGTCCCTTTACAAAGCCATGTTGTGAAGGGGAAATAATTGACTTACAGAGATGCTGCAAAGACGAAACAAGGATTTTTTCTAACAATTTAGGGATGACTGATAGCTTTGCAATGCCTCTGTAATTCGAAACATCAGACTTACCACCTTTTTTGTGGAGGGGAATGATAAAGACTCTTTCCAAAGATATGGAAAGGTTGAAGAGTCAAGGGATAGATTAAAAAGCTTAAGTAACGGTGCAGCTAAAGAAGAACAGCATTCCTTAAGGACACAACTAGGAATGTTATCAGGACCAGGAGAGAAGGAAGATTTTAATGAATTAATAGAAGAGACTACGGTGTTATAAGAAATATAGGGAGCAAACATATAGTTAGATGGAAGTATAGTGTAAGGATAAGAAGAGTTGGAAGGGGAGATAGGAGTATTGTAGTATGTTGTATGCCAAATGAGCATATGCCCACAGTATTGTAGAGTATACAGTATAACAAGTTGCCCAACTTAAAAGTAAGAGTAACAACTCATAACAGAACGACACTTTGTTGCTATGTTTATAAGTGCAGTAATAGGATCCGTCACTTATGCGGACTGGCTCCAGAGTGAGATCGCTAACGTAAACACATTTCAAGTATGTGCCATCTGTACATATATACATATCTATACATAGCCACATAAGTACATACATACTGCAAACTCTCTCTCTCTGCCGACGCTCTTAGCGTCAGAGCTCACTTAGAATATTGTATGTAATTAGCCAAATATAAAATTGAATAAAACCGAGAGAACACTCTCGATCAATGATCAAAACTAAACAGACGTCTAATTATTGTCCCGCAATCTTTCTAATTTAACATGGCGACCGTGACAAGTTTCACGAACATGTTGTGCGTGTAATAAAGAAAATTAATGAAATTAATAATAAAATTAATTAATTAATAAAGAAAATTAATTAATTAACTACAACTGAAGCAGCGGCAGCAGCAACAACAATCATCAACAACAACATATACTAAAATTGGAACGAGACAGAGAAGACTACAATGGATTAAGCAGCGGCAGCAGCAACAACAATCATCAACACTATGCAGCAGCAGTACCAACTTGAGCAACAACAACAAGAACTACAACAGCAAAGCGGCATCATAAGCGGCGTGGAAATTAAATACTGAGTGCCTAAAGGCAGACGCAGTGGAGTGCAAAAACGGCTAAAAACCAGAAAAGCCGAGCTCCTAAAACTGCTATTTGCCCCCAACACAACAATTAGTTGGGAAACAAGCAATCACTGCGGACGGCAGTCCGCGCTAGTGACGAAAGCAGCACGAAGGGTGCGAAGGCGACTAGCATATATACGACTGTCCGATCAGGTCGAGTTATATACCGATCGAAAGGTATCAATTTAACTTACAAATGTGCATACTAAGACTTTAGGAAACTCACCTAGTTCTTGAGATAAACAGGTGTAAGTGGGAGGGGCAAAATTTAAATTATTGGAGCAAATGGGGCCGTTGGAGCCTTTCTGAATTTTTTTTAAATTTTTTTCTATTCTATACAAAAATACGCGTCGAATGACACCTCGATCATCGAAATCCGATTACTGGTTCAAAAAATAATTAATGTTGAAATTTTTAGTCGCCTTTCGAAAATGAGATGAAAAGTCAGTATGTCTGTTTGTTTGTTTGTTTGTTTGTTTGTTTGTTTGCTTGTATCAAAGCGTTGATTTAGCTTAAATGTTTGAATGAGGACTTGTTCCCGCTCAAAAATATAGAAACGTTTGTTCTACGACTTTTTCGAAAAATAGCTAGTTTGGCGGGAAATCGCTAAAAACCGCTAAAATTAAAACCCTCATAGCATCCAAACGATAGAAGCTACAGATATGATCTATATATCGATGAAAAGGTATTTTGAAGGGCTCTTAGGCATACCTTCAAAGTTTTTTTTTAAAGTAAAAAGGTAAACAGCTACAGGTGAAATAATTTTTTTTTTTTAATTTATGAAAAATCTACAAATGAATTCACTTTTAAATATGTAGTATGTTGTAGACAATTCAATTCCGCGTCTTTTGACATATAACACCTATCTCTCAAAATTCGTTTAGGCAAGATATTACCTGTTAATCGAATATACCTTTTACCTTTACACTACTGCATGTATACTAATGCATGTACACTACTTGCACTGCTTGCAGTGCATGTGGAAAGATATTGCTTGCAAGTGGCGAATTCTTTTTGCGGCAGATGAAACATTTTGTAATTCCAATTACAGCAAGATTGAAATATATTTATAAATATATATAATTAGATTTTTATTTATTTACTGTGAGTTTAAGTTACTTTATTCAAAAACAATTATCAATTTTCTTTTCGTTGTCATTGATCACTGCGGACGGCAGTCCGCGCTAGTGACGAAAGCAGCACGAAGTGTGCGAAGGCGACTAGCATATATACACAGGAAGAATGGAAAATTTGCTATGTCTGTCCGATCAGGTCGAGTTATATACCGATCGAAAGGAATCAATCCAACTTAAAAATGTGCATACTAAGACTTTTGAAAACTTACATGGTTCGTGAGGTAAACAGGTGTAAGTGGGAGGGACAAAATTTAAATGATTGGAGCAAATGGGGCCGTTGGAGCCTTTTTGATTTTTTTTTTAAGTTTTTACGTTAATATTAAGGTTTACTTATAAATTACTATAAAAAAATTTTGTCACTCGGTACATTGCGCTAATTTCTTCATACCTAATAAATATTTATATTTTGCGCAGTGCCGAGTGACAAAATTTTTTTTTAGTAATTTATAAGTAAACCTTAATATTATTCGTCACAAAATTGGATATCAGAAATTTTGGGGCATGAAAATGATTTCGTCACTAGACTTTTACCTCGTAAAGAGGTTTTTTTTATAAGTAAAATACAAGCTGAAATTGACAATATCGAGTCAATTCAGCAAAAACATAAAGAAAGCTCAACCTCAACCTACAAACTTAACACTGGAGGCAACACAGTGCAAATACACCTGCTGCAAGAAGACCGTCACCGGCGCCCCAACCGCCTGTAAGAAGACCGGCACCGGCGCCCCAACCCCCAACAGCCTGTGAGAGGACCAGGACCGGCGCCCCAACAGCCTGTGAGAGGAGACCAGCACCGGCACCACTTAGCGTTCCAAGCTAAGTCATCATCAAGGACCGGCAGCGCTACACAGAGCGCGCAACTTAATTTAAAAAAAATATATATATATTTGTTAATTTTCAAAAATTTTTTATAATAATTTCAATGTTAACATAAATGAAATGTAAAGAAATGTTTGTAATACTGAGCGATAATTGCGTTGCTCGTAATAGAGTATGGCCTGTGAAGCCAAGCGAAACATTAGCCAGGAGATCACTGCGTTGATCGAATAGGAAAATATTAATACAAAAAATTTTTTTTTTTTTTTTAACCGGCACAATTCTGTACAAAGTACAAGATGAATCTACAATATCCGGAATAATAAACAAGCTTAAAGATAACGTAAAAGGAGAATCTCCCGACGTATTAAAAGCCAAATTACTGAATATAAAACAAAAAGGCAAAACCGCTTCCCAGTATGCAACCGAAATGGACAATTTGCGAAAGCAATTGGAGGCAGCCTTTATTGATGACGGCCTAGACCCAAACAATGCGGAAAAATTCTCAACAAACGAGTCTATTTCTGCAATGATTAAAAATTGTGAGCATGAGAAACTGAAAGTAATATTGGAAGCTGGTAACTTCGTCACTTTCAATGATGTAATGGGTAAATATCACTGCGGACGGCAGTCCGCGCTAGTGACGAAAGCAGCACGAAGGGTGCGAAAGGCGACTAGCATATATACACAGGAAAAATGGAAAATTTGCTATGACTGTCCGATCGGGTCGAAATATATATACAGATCGAAAGGTATCAATCCAACTTAAAAATGTGCATACTAAGACTTTTGAAAACTTACCTGGTTCGTGAGATAAACAGGTGTAAGTGGGAGGGAAAAAATTTAAATGATTGGAGCAAATGGGGCCGTTGGAGCCTTTTAGAATTTTACGCGTCGAATGACACCTTGATCAATAAAATCCGACCACTGGTTCAGAAGATACCTAATTTTGAAATTTTTAGTGTCCTTCCGAAAGTGAGATGAAAAGTCAGTCTGTCTGTCTGTTTATCTGTTTGTCTGTTTGTCTGTTTGTTAGGATCAAAGCGTTGATTTAGCTTAAAAGTTTGAATGAGGACTTGTTCCCGATAAAAAATCTAGAAACGTTTGTTCTACGACTTTTTCGAAAAATCGCTAGTTTAGCGGGAAATCGCTCAAAACCGCTAAAATTGAAACCCCCATAGCATCCAAACAATAAGAGCTACAGATATGTTCTATATGTCGTTGGAAAGGTGTTTTGAAGGGCTTTTAGGCACACCTTCAAAGTTATAATAATAATATTAAGTTTTTCTTAAAAATTACTACAAAAAAATTTGTTTGTCACTCGGCACATTGCGCTAATTTTTCATAAATAATAAATATATATTTTTTGCGCAGTGCCGAGTGACAAACAAATTTTTTTGTAGTAATTTTTAAGTAAAACTTAATATTATTCGTCACAAAATTGGATATCAGAAATTTTGGTGCATTAAAATGTTTTCGTCACTAGACTTTTACCTCGTAAAGAGGTTTTTTTTATAAGATATCCATTGCAGCACAGAAATGACTGGGAGTGCAAGCACAGTATTATTTCAGCGAGGCCGCAATAATAGAGGAGGTAGTTACTATGCTCAAAGAGGTAGAGGCAATGGCCGCGGTGACTACAATCCCAATAATAACAATAACAGAAACAACAATAGAGGTGGACGAGGTTATAACCGAGGTAGGAATAATTCCAACCAAGGAAACAACCAAAATATAAATCATTATAACAACAATAATGTCCGAGTTGCCCAAGATACTTCGGGAAACTCGCAGACACCTCCAGATACTCAGTGTTAAATAGAAAAATATACACTGTTAACTTAAGTCTCAATAATTTCGTATCATTCAAAAATGTTGCAACAAATAAAAAGATAACATTTTTGATTGATACAG
The DNA here is from genome assembly GCA_963924055.1 of Drosophila limbata. Lineage (NCBI taxonomy): Eukaryota > Metazoa > Arthropoda > Insecta > Diptera > Drosophilidae > Drosophila > Drosophila limbata. Next base: position 355,924 of record CAWUOW010000172.1, read on the forward strand.
GTGCAGATATTTCAATTATAAAATCAATCAATCAATAAAATTATAGACATTCGAGGCATAGGAGAAGGAGTAATAAACTCCAAAGGACTAGTCTCAATCGAAATACAATCAACAAAATATATTATTCCATATACATTTCATTTACTTCATTCAGATTTCGCAATCCCTTGCGATGGAATAATAGGATTAGATTTCATAAAAACATTCAATTGCCAATTAGATTATAATAGTTCAGAGGATTGGTTTATAATTAGACCACCAAACCTAACGTATCCTATCTATGTTCCAATAACATTTAGTTCTGGTACTAATTCCACACTTGTACCAGCAAGATCACAAGTGATACGCAAAATAGAGTTGTCTTCAGCAGAAGAAAACATTTTAATTCCAAATCAGGAAATTAAACCGGGTGTTTATGTTGCAAACACTATTGCTACAGCCCAAAATACTTTTGTCCGTTTTTTAAATACCACAGATAAATGCCAAATAGTAGGCATTAATAACATAAAATTTGAATCACTTTCGAACTACGATGTAGTTCAAAATCTAAAAGACAATAGAAAAGAGTCTGAACTTAATAAATTAAAGAAAAATTTTCAAATTTTGTTTAAACAACAACTTGAAGAAATATGCACCGAGTATAGTGATGTGTTCGGACTTGAAACCGAACCAATCACAACAAACAACTTCTATAAGCAAAAACTGAGACTTAAGGATGATGAGCCAGTATATGTTAAAAAAAATGGCGATTAGTAATTGACTATCGCCAAATAAATAAAAAATTGCTGTCAGATAAATTTCCACTCCCCAGAATTGACGATATTCTTGATCAATTGGGTAGAGCTAAATATTTTTCATGCCTTGACTTAATGTCAGGTTTCCACCAAATTGAGCTTGCGGAAAGCTCAAGAAATATAACGTCTTTTTCAACAAGCAATGGTTCATATCGCTTCATGCGATTACCATTTGGTTTAAAAATAGCGCCTAATTCATATCAGAGAATGATGACAATAGCATTCTCAGGCCTAGAGCCATCACAAGCTTTCCTTTACATAGATGATTTAATCCGTATTGGTTGTTCTGAACAACATATGATTAAAAATTTAACAGATGTTTTCAAACTTTGTAGAAAACACAATCTGAAATTACATCCAGAAAATGTTCATTTTTCATGCACGAGGTGACATTGTTAGGTCACAGATGCACAGATAAAGGAATCCTACCAGACGATAAAAAATTTGATGTTATCAATAACTATCCAGTCCCTACGGACGCAGACAGCGCTAGAAGATTCGTAGCATTTTGCAATTATTATAGACGTTTTATAAAAAACTTCGCCGAATATTCACGGCACATAACAAGATTATGTAAAAAGAATGTCCCATTTGAATGGGCAACGGAATATGAAAAGGCATTCCAGTACCTAAAAAATCAACTTGTTCAACCAAATTTATTACAGTACCCAGATTTTAGCAAAGAATTTTGCATTCTAAGGAGGTCATACAGGCATAAACAAAACGATATCAAAAATAAAGAGACGATATTATTGGAAAAACATGACTAGACATGTAAAAGAGTACATAAATAAATGTCCAAAATGCCTGACGTCGAAAACGACGAAACATACAAGATCACCTATGATTATAACCGAAACTCCACAATATGTTTTTGGCTGAGTGATAGTAGACACAATTGGTCCACTACCACGTTCGGAAAATGGGAATGAATACGCAATCACTTTAATATGTGATTTGACAAAGTATTTAGTAGCAATTCCTGTTGCAAACAAAAGTGCAACAACTGTGGCAAAAGCCATATTCGAATCTTTTATTCTGAAGTACGGTCCAATGAAGACGTTCATTACGGACATGGGAACAGAATATAAAAATTCCATTATAACTGACTTGTGCAAATATTTAAAAATAGATAACATAACATCTACAGCACACCACCACCAGACATTAGGTACCGTTGAAAGAAGTCATAGGACATTCATTGAGTACATTCGTTCATATATTTCAGTAGATAAAACTGATTGGGACGTATGGTTACAGTATTTCGTGTATTGTTTTAACACAACACCATCAGTAACTCATAATTAATGTCCATATGAACTTGTATTTGGTAGAAAAATAACTTACCAATACAATTTAATAGCGTAATCACCATAGAACCTATATATAACATAGAAGATTATTCTAAAGAAGTTAAGTTTAGACTAGAAAACGCGTATAAGAGAGCTCGAATACTTTTAGAAAAAAATAAAATTAAGCAAAAAGAAATAAATGATAAGAAAGTTTTAGATTTCAAAATAGAAATAGGAGACCAGGTTTATTTAAAGAATGAAACGGGTCATAAATTAGAATCTTCTTATACAGGACCATTTGAGGTCATTAGTATAGAAAACAATAATAATATAATTATAAAGAATAAGAAAAATAGGGAACAAAAAGTATATAAGGATAGGCTTAAAAGGATAAATAATTGAAACAAAAAAAAAAAAGAATTGGAATATATATATATTTCAAAAATTAAAAAAAAATTTTTAAATTAAAAAAAAAAAATTTTTTGTTTAAAAAAAAAAAAATTTGTTTTTATACAACAGAGTATATAACAGATACAAAAATAATACTAATAATAATTTTTATATTAAATAACTACAATATATTACGTTATTTTTTTTAAAAGGGAGGTGTAGTATGTTGTATGCAAAGCTATTGAGTCTTTCCGCAATGTTACTTGCTGTTGTAGATCTCAACAGTATTGCACACACAATGCATACAAAGTATCAAGTCTTTCCGCAATGTTAGTTGCTGTATTAGATCTCAATACTATTGTACGCAGGCCAATCCCTAAGTAAAACACTCTCGAGTTATGATTATGAACTGACATCGTTTATTGAATTGTATGCGGTTTTAAAGGATTCTTATGTACTAATAAACAGAGTAAGATATAGTGTTAATATATTCCTGACTTCTTCTTACTTATTGTATTGTCTTATGTATTTATTTAGACCGAGTCGACAGTTGTCTTGTATTATGTTTGGTTCTCTTTTACTCATTGTCTAGTCTGATCTTATCTTATGTAACATCTATTTGACACATATCTTTTACTCCTTCTTACCCTTGTGCTCTATGCTCTTATCTGCTCTACATATATTTTACTCCTTGCTCTCTATGATCTTATCTGCTCCCACATACATGCAGGCTCGCTTATGTTTATTTGATCTTTTTATTGCTGAGAACAGGGATCTCGACCCGTGTGGTAATTCTATGCCGTCGTGACCCTTTTGCGTCACTTGAGTGTTGCACATGTGGTGGCGCATTCCGAGGGCTGATTGAAAAGTATGTTAATTTATGAACATTTTGCGGGGGGCCATGCTTAAGTGGCTGTTGTTGGTGGTGATCCGAAGACTATATTAATATTTGTTTATCTATTTTACATTTCCTTATTATAAACATTGTACCTAAAGCTATCATTCCAATATTGTTTCTTAACCTTATCAATTTATTGAGTTTTTAGTCATCTTATAATTTCTTCATATTATTAATTTCTTCTACATTATTTATTAGCTTATTAAATATGGCTTTTACTTTATTAAGTGAAATATTATTTGCTAGCTGTTTGATGTTGAATGTCATCCGCTGTTGTAATTACTTGAGAAGCGGTCAGTAAGTGCTTGTCTTGACGGGCAGTGCATCCTTCTTATAGCTGCAAGATGTCTTGTGCTGTTATTTGTAGCACTTGACTGTGTTGACTTCCGCAGGTCCATTCCAGTATTGGTTTGCTGACAACTTGAATAACCAAGTGTTTCGGGATTGCAGCTATGTCCATATGTGTTCGGCTGCTACTTGTTGAAACTCGCATGCTCGTTTTTTCCATCTACTCCTGGGTGAGATTCTTCTACTCGTACAAGTTGCTATTTTGTCGGACTTGTGCTCTCGTTTTTTAATAGTACTGTCTTTCCATTTTTGCCAAAGATGTGTTTTCATTATCGATAGTAATTTCCAACGATCCGTTAACCAAATTTTCTTATCGCTTTCAGTTTCCTTCACCTCCAACATCGGTCTTCCGATTAGAAAATGACCTGGAGTCAGAATATCCTCGCATTCTTTTCCGTAGTCAATCGGATATAATGGCCGAGAGTTGATAATAGCTTCAATTGTCGCTAGCCTGTCCTCGTACTTGAGTGTGCTGTCTCCAATTCCTCCGAAGTGAGGACTTGCCGGCGGGATAAATTGACATTCTATCCTTTCCTTTTGCACCTTTTCTTCTCGATGTTTTGTTTGCTTGGACTGCTCCTCTGTGACATTGTCCAAAGTAGTTTTATTTCTGTTCTTTGGTTTTTTCATATGCTGATATTCCTTTACCTCCGCTTCCTGTTCCGCTTGTTCCTGTCGTACGCTTTCATTTTGCTTGGAGTCCTTAAGTTGATCGATCGTTTTTAGCTGTTTTGGCTTGTTTTGTTTTGCTTCACCTAGCGTCCGTTCCAAATTAGTGCGCCCTTGTTTTCGCTTCTCCTGGGTTTGCTTCTCATTATTTTGCTCATCTTCGGATACGATTTTCTTGGTTACCGCAACGCCTTGGTGATCTCCATCATCCGTGTCATTTTCAGCCTGTCTAACGCTATCCTTCTCTTCGCTACTTTCTTGCTCGTCCATCTTCTGATTCTGCTTGCCATCTTTTTCCTGTTGTAGCTGCACTTGATCTGCTGAACTTTTTTGTACGGGATGGGGAACAGATTGCACATCGTCTTCCTTGCTCAATTTGTCCTTTGATTGTGTGTGTTGTTCTGTTTTCTCTTCCCTTGTCTCTGGCTCTTCAGGAGTCTCTCGTTTTTGCTCTTCATTATTTTTATCAATTTCACCACGTGTTTGTGTCTCCGGATACTTTTTCATAAATGGAATAAATCGTATTATTCGCTCACTATCTTTCCGAAATCTTTTTTCTGAGTTTAGAAAACGTTCCATCTCCCCTTTTTCTTCAGTGAGCTGTTCGTAACGAATTTGCATTGATGACGTTACTTGCTCATGGGATTTCAATTCTTTGAAGATTTCTGTTATCCTATCGAAATCTTCTTTGATCTCGTCCAGATCGTTTTGGATTTGTTTCGGATATTGTCCACAAATGTTCAATGTTCTTTCCAATGAATATATCGCTCTGTTAAATTCTTCTATCCGCATAACATGTTTCGCAATTTTCTTGTATAATTGTGACATTATTTCATTTTGTATAGCTTGAGTTCTCCCAAAGGTTCCATCCATAAAATAATCTTCTGCCCAAAAGGATAAATTTTCCTGTAGAATCTTATCTTGTTTCTTGAACAATTCCCATTTCTCTTGAACTTTTGTTGCCCAATCCAAACTTGGGAATTTGTCTTCTTTTATTTCTTCGCCCCAGCTTTTCAATTGGGCGTATATGGCATATTGACTAACCTCCAGTGCATTGAGCTCCTCTTTAGTATACGCAATTTTGAACTATTTTATTTATTTATTTATTTATTTATTTTTTTTTTTTTTTTTATTTTTTTTTAGCAACTCCTGTTGCCTGGTCTCTCGTGTCGCCGCACGTTACAATGTTGCGCTGCTGTGGATTCCGTTTTACCACTTTCCAACGTAGCGCTTCCTTTTTTATTAGTTCTACAGAACTATTTTTTCTTGCGCCGCTATTCTGGGTTGTCAACTCTGACCCGCGCAGATCTTTCCCTGCGTCGTCCAGTCGCTGATTCCCACGTCGCTTTCTTCTTCAACGCCCAGATGTTGACACAATCTGGTTGATTCGTTGATTTCGTTTATTTTTAGAAACTCCTGTTTCTATTCGTTTTTCCTCTGTGACTTCGCAAAGCCACACTTTGAGGGTTGTTTTTTTTTTTTTTTCTCGTGTCGCCGCACGTTATAATGTTGCGTCGTTTTGTCTTGGGTTATCGTTCCTGATACTGCGTTGTCCAGGCCAGCGATACCCACGTCGCTTTTTTTGTTGCGCCGTTTATTTTGGGTTATCGTTCCTGATACTTCGTTGTCCAGGCCAGCGATACCCACGTCGCGTTTTTTGCTGATCAGCTCTGATCCCGCGCAGCTCTTTTCCTGCGTCGTCCAGTCGCTGATTCCCGCCGTTAAATTGTTAGCGCCGTTTTTTCTTGGTTGCTAACTTCTGATTCCGCGCAGCTCTTTACTGCATCGTCCAGTCTTGTTGCTCCCACGTCGCTTACTTTATTGCGCCGTTTTTCTTGGGTTCCCAACACTGATCCCGCGCAGCTCTTTACTGCGTCGTCCAGTTGCTGTTCCCACGTCGCTTACTTATTGTTGATCAGCTCTGATCCCGCGCAGCTCTTTTCCTGCGTTGTCCAGTCGCTGATCCTTTCCGTTGCAAAATTTCCTCAGCTCCGACACCGCGCTGCTCTTCTTACGCTACGAAGCTAATTCCCTCGCCGCTCTTTTTCCAGCGTCGCTTGTTGTGTGAAGCTCCACCGCCGCTCGTCCAGTCCCACGCTGCAGTCAATCGTGGTAGCAGGATATTATTATTTTTTTTATTTTATTATCCCTAGCTTTGCCACGATGCACGATAGGTGCGATCAATGGACTTGATCTGCGCGATACCGATTAAAGTATCTGCTACAGTTGGCAGTCACTGAGCTCAATTGCTCGAAGGACCATATGTATGCAAAGCTATTGAGTCTTTCCGCAATGTTACTTGCTGTTGTAGATCTCAACGGTATTGCACACACAATGCATACAAAGTATCAAGTCTTTCCGCAATGTTAGTTGCTGTATTAGATCTCAATACTATTGTACGCAGGCCAATCCCTAAGTAAAACACTCTCGAGTTATGATTATGAACTGACATCGTTTATTGAATTGCTCTACATATATTTTACTCCTTGCTCTCTATGATCTTATCTGCTCCCACATACATGCAGGCTCGCTTATGTTTATTTGATCTTTTTATTGCTGAGAACAGGGATCTCGACCCGTGTGGTAATTCTATGCCGTCGTGACCCTTTTGCGTCACTTGAGTGTTGCACATGTGGTGGCGCATTCCGAGGGCTGATTGAAAAGTATGTTCATTTATGAACATATGTTGTATTCCAAATGAGCATATGCCCACAGTATTGTAGAGTATACAGTATAACAAGTGGTCATATGCCCAACTTAAAAGTAAGAGTAACAACTCATAACATAACGACACTTTGTTGCTATGTTTATAAGTGCAGTAATAGGATCCGTCACTTATGCGTACTGGCCGCAGCGTGAGATCGCTAACGTAAACACTTTTCAAGTATGTGCCGTCTGTACATATATACATATCTATACATAGCCACATACGTACATACATACTGCAAACTCTCTCTCTCTGCCGACGCTCTTAGCGTCAGAGCTCACTTAGAATATTGTATGTAATAAGCCAAATATAAAATTGAATAAAACCGAGAGAACACTCTCGATCAATGATCAAAACTAAACAGACGTCTAATTATTGTCCCGCAATCTTTCTACTTTAACAGTATAGGTTGATTGGAAGAAGTTAGCAAATAGTTCAGCGGCTGCAGAATCAGTATTGGCTTTATCTAACCCAAGAAAGAAAGTGGAAGATTTACGTTTCAAGTTAACAAATTCATAGAATCGTTTGGGGTCGAGTTTAAACTGCCTTTTGTATCGATCGAGATAGTTCTCGTAGCAAACCGAGTTTAAAAGGGCAAAGTTCGATCTGGCTACTGTGTATTTAGACCAGTCGAGAGAGGAACTTGACTTCTTAAATTTTTTGAAATATTTAGACTTAATAGTTTTCAAATAAGAAAGTCTAGGTGTGAACCAAGGGGGCTTTGTTGAACCAGACGTAGGGATAAAATTGGGAACACACACATCTAATAGTGCGTTCAGGGTCATATTAAAAGTATTAAGGCCAAAATTAACCTCAGTTGACTTTTAAATAAATGACCAGTCGGTTGCAAGAATAAGTTCATTAAGCAATGAATAATTTCCTTTGCGAAAACAACGACGTGGTGATTGCTGAGACAGGGGCAGGTTAATTGGCTTTGAGATAGAAATTGAAATATGTATGATGGGATGATGCAAGTCTTTATACACTAATAGTGGAACTGACCTAGAGACGGCAGAGTTTGCGAAATCGTTTACAAATACCAGATCTAAGATTCTATCTAAATTATTTTTGATTGAATTCATTTGAAACAATAAATAGTCAAATAAGCAGTCTAAGAAATCATGATGATTTGAAGGAACAAGATAGACAGATCGTGATGATTTGAAGGAACAAGATAGATTGTGCTACTGAAAAGGGACCAAGTAATGTTAGGTAAATTAAAATCACCTAGCACAACAAATAGATCACTATCCCTAACTAGGAGAGAAACTTCATTTCTACTGACCCTTCTTATGGCAGTTATATGATATAGTGGTCCGATTCCAACCAAATTTAGTCAGGATGTATGGGACCATTTTACATGCATATTCTGTCAGTTTGGTTGAAATATCTAAACAGCAAAAAAGTTTTCCATACTAAGACTTAATTTTCAACTGATTGTTCCTATGGGAGCTATATGATATAGTGGTCCGATCCAAAATCTAAAACAAACTCGATCTGCTTGCAATATAGACGAACCTACATACCAAGTCTGGAGTCTCTAGCTTTTATAGTCTCTGAGATCTAGGCGCTCTTACAGACGGACAGACGGACGGATAGACGGACAGACGGACATGGCTATATCGACTCGGCTGTTGATGCTGATTAAGAATATATACATATACTTTAAGGGGTCTGCCACGCCTCCTTCTGCCTGTTACGCACATTTTTTTTTGTGACAAAGTTAATAGACCCCTTTACATTTTTAAAGTACGGGTTCTAAAAACAAAAACAAATAAAATAAGGATCAGAGAAACTTAACTTGTCAATGCGTGTGACTTTATTTTCCTGCTTACAGAGGATATCGTAATAAGGTGAAAACTGGTGTATAATTGGCTTTTCTGAAATAACCCATAGGCTGGCAGGTTACCAAATTCTCTGAATTCAATATACAATTGCCTATTCTGATCGAATTGTTGTTGCCTATGGGGATTCTGTGGTACTCGTTGTCAAAACTACTATTTTTAAATTCCATATTAAATGAACAAAATCATGCTTAATCATTTATGTGATTTTTAATGTATTTATTAAGTATTGTTGGTGTAAAATGGCATTCGCATTAGTCTTTCAGATGTGAAAAATTGCGAAATTTGATTAATCGATCATTTTCATTTAATCGCGATTAGTTGCGATTAATAATCGCAAGGATGCGATTAATCATGTGAAATCAATAATCGATTAATATTTTTTTTTGCCATCTCTACTCGTTGATAAGGTGTTTGGTTACTGTTTAGACTCAAGTTTTGGGCTTGCGTGGGAAACCTGAATGTATTGAAGGGACGACTGAATTGTTGCCTGGGATAAGTGCTTTTGTTGTGATTGGTATTAGTTTTGTTGTTAGTAATTGGGATTAGGGAATAAGCGCCTAACTTTTGACGATTATCAGATTTCTTGTTTTTTTCAGAGATTGGGTCTTCTAGCTCATAGTATCAGTTGTCTATGCTTAGAGGGTTCACTATTTTGTGAAACCCTTTTAGCGAATTATAAAATAAAATATGCGAAATTAAACGAAGACGTGTGCGTTCAATTTAGTAGCGATGCGTGGGTGTGTGTATTGCTTTTTGATTACAGAGATCGACTGATTGATATTAACATTACAAGATGCTGCACAAGCTCGCAAATTATATTAAAGAGAGTTGGTTTACAGATCATATGCTTATGTATATGTACAGCTTTAAGTTTAACAGATTTTAAGTAAGCTAACATATTTTAGCAAATAATAGCATAATTAGGTTAAGTGCAATAGATAATTTTAGTTCTGCTCCCGACATGCTCCCCCCGTTGGAAGAAGTATCCATTCAACCGAAGTGGTTTCGACGGGCAGATCGGCTATCTTGCTCACAGCTCTCTTGACCAATCCAGATGCATACCGGATTATGGCAACACGAACAGTGCCATCTTCTCCAGCGATCGTCTCCTCAATCCTTCCCAAGCGACATTGAAGTGGGGGAAGATTGTCCTCTTTAAGAGCGACGATGCTGTTCCTTTCCAAATTTTTCGCTGATTTGCACCAGTTGCCATGTTCTTGAACTAGCGAGAGTTAATTGGAGCTCCACTTTCTCCAGAAAAATTGTTGCATCTGGCAGACGCGTTGCCACCTTCCAAGGCGATTGATGTCAAGATGAAACGATGCGAAGGCTGATCCAATTAAGAAATGGCCAGGAGTCAAAACATCCAAGTCGTCAGGATTTTCTGTAATGGGAAAAAATGGTCGTGAGTTTAACATTGCAGATATTTTACAAACAATGGTGCGGAGCTCGTGAAAAGTTAGAATCGTCTTCCCAACAACACGATAGAAGTGAAATTTGGCCGATTTCACTGCAGCCTCCTACAATCCGCCAAAATGAGGAGAACGTGGTGGAATGAAACGCCAGTTAATTCCGAGAGAACAGCATGAGCTGATATCTCATTGGATTGAGGATCGCCGTGGAAGAGTTCCCGAAGTTCCTTGAACTCGTTTTTGGCACCCACAAAGTTCGTCGTATTACCCGACCAAATAGCGTTTGGTTTGCCTCTAATGCTGATAAACCTCCTTAGTGCAGCAATAAACGACGATGTAGATAGATCTTCAACAACTTCCAGGTGCGTTGCCTTTGAAGCGAAGCAAACGAAAACGGAAATGTAACATTTAGTTGGTGGCCTGTTCCTTTCTTCCGATTTGCAAAGAAAGGGACCACAGAAGTCGATTCCAGTGGTGAGAAACGGGCGATTCGGCTGATATGCTCGCAGAGTTTGGGCCTTAAACGAAAGCATCGAATGCACTTGCTGATCACAGCTGCAACAGGTTTCCGACCACCAATTGGTCAGAATCTCTGGCGCAGAGCTGCGAGAAGACTTTGTGAACCAGAATGCAAGAACTTGTGGTGATAAAACAAGATAATGGAATTTGTTACCGGATGCCGTTTCGGGAGCAGCATTGGATGTCTAGCAACGAAGTCCAGGAGCGAGTTCTGCAAACGCCCACCAACTCGTATTAGTCCTGTGTGATCAAGCAGCGGATTCAAGGAAATCAGCCTACTTTTGGATGAGATTGGCTTCTTTGCGCTCAGGGCCTTGTTCCAATTGCATGGCTTTAACCAGCAAGTGCGTGCCACTCCTGATGTCATTAACTGTTAAGCCACCTCTTTCGCGCGCAGATCCTTGCGCTTAAGTTGCAAAAAGCGATGAACATAAGCGAAAACACGCTGAAGTTTGCAAAACCGAATTTTGGTATTTCAAGGTGAATGTGATGTCCAGCGGATGAACCAGAACTAATGCTTGCCGACGGCGTTCAGCTTAATCTCCAACAGACGGCGCAGTTGCTGGCCAATCGTATGCTTTCGAACGCAGAAAGGCAGGTCCCTTGCACCACAGGCTTGATCCAAGCAACTCGAGCGTTGTGCATCCACGAGAAAGTATATCTGCGAGATTCATTTCGGATGGTACATGACGCCACGTCATTCCTTTGGTTTGTTCCTGAATTTGAGCTATCCTGATTGAGACGAAGTCAATGAAATTAGAAGGAGCTTCACGAATCCATGAGAGAGCTATAGTGAAATCTGACCAACAACAACAACTACAAGAAAATGGAACTATCTCTGCGATGTTAGAGATGAGTTCAGGCAATAAATGCACTGCTGCCAGCTCCAACTTGGGAATTGTGAGTGTTTTCAGAGGAGCTACCCTTTCCTTTGAGCAAAGCAGACGAGAGGTTAGTTCTTCTTCTGATTCTGATCGAATGTAAATACAGGCGCCGTAGGCAGACATGCTAGCATCGCAAAAGCCATGTATCTCCCACGAAGCATGAGGCAGCAATACAAAACGAGGAAATTTAAAAGAAGTGGCAGCTTGAATCCTCGATTTGTGCTCCAACCAAGATGAGTGCTGGGCTAAAGGCAAGCTTTCATCCCAGTCAAGCTTATATTTCCATAACTCCTGCAGGAAGATTTTCATCTTCGTAATGTTTGGTGCTATAAGTCCGAGGGGATCATAGAATTTAGCTAAGGCTGATAAAATTGCTCTTTTAGTTGCTGACCTCTCAGGCAACTCTTCCGAAAAGTGAAAGATCAAGTCGTCGGAACTTGGATCCCAAACCAAGCCCAAAGTCTTCGCAATATCCCTTCCATCGTGGAACTTCAACAACTTTTTTCGTCGTCTTTAGACTCGCCTTCCAGTGCAGCTGGCTCGTTCGAACACCATTTGCGTATTGGGAAGTGACCTATGCGCAGAAGTTCCTTTACTTGCAGTCGAATTTCCATGACTTCTTCGACAGAATCGCCTCCAACTGCGACAACTGCTGCATTGATCGTATGGATAACTAGTGGACGGTGCTACAGTCGAGCATACTCGACTGTCGGAGACCCCGTACTTACTATGGAAAAAAAGTTTTTCATACTAAGACTTGATTTTTGACTGATCGCTCCTATGGTAGCTATATGATATAGTGGTCTGATTCCAATCAAATTTGGTCGGGATGTATATGATCACCCCATATGCATATACTGTCAGTTTGGTTGAGATATCTCAAACAACAAAAAGGTTTTTCATACTCAGACTTGATTTTCAACTGATTGTTCCTATGGGAGCTATATGATACAGTGGTCCGATCCAAAATCTAAAACAAACTCGATCTGCTTGCATTATAGACGAATCACATACCAAGTCTGGAGTCTCTAGCTTTTATAGTCTCTGAGATCTAAGCGCTCTTACAGACGGACAGACGGACGGATAGACGGACAGACGGACATGGCTATATCGACTCGGGTGTTGAAGCTGATTAATAATATATATACTTTATGGGGTCTGACCCCTTTACTTTTTTAAAGTACGGGGTCTGAAAACACCATTATCAGTGACCTACGCAGCAGCAGCATATCTATTGCAAATTTGTGTCCGATAAATAAACAATAAATAAAAAACAATCATTTAAAGTTTTGCCCAAGCTTGACGCGGGAAAACGAAAACTAAAACAACAACAAACAGTTTAAGAGAGCAGCAGCTGAGAGCACTAAACACTCAAAAGACAAAATAGTGAAAAAACTCACATTTACACATACAAAAACAATCAGTGATACGCGCTCACCAAAGTGACAAAATAAAAAAACTGAAAACAAAAACAAAAACGAAAAACGGAAAAGAAGTACACTAAACACAATGGCACCAATAACAAATAGAATGCGCGAGAACTCCAATGCGGAGATAAAGGCGAGCGAAGGGATGGACATGAGGTCTATTTTGCAGCTTATCAACGAGCGTTTCAAGGAGCAGACTGAATTGATAGCAAGCAAAATGAATGAGTCTGAAGAGCGCATACTCTCTTTGCTTCATGAGCGGCTGGATGGCATGAGCAATGAAATGCAAAAGCTGTGTGAGCACGTCCAACAACTGGAGAGAGATGCATCTGTGGTGGAGGCGTTAAAGACACAGGTGGGCTTGCTTGAGTCAAAACTATCGACTCTTTGTTTTTCACTGGGTATAACACCGGCACCGAAGCTAAGAGATAATCGTAGGATGAGACAAGCCAAAACGGCAAACACAGTTGTCGATCCCACAATAATCATAAAACTGGAGAATGCACGCGATAAGATCGCACTCATACAGGCGGCCGGAGAGTATAGGCGGACGACAAAGCAACTACTGAACTTGCAGTTGTTGGGCTTTGACTAGTGCAAGCCTATATACCTTAACGAACAGCTGACGAAAGAGAAATACGCTGTTTTTAAAAAGGCTATGCAGATGAAGAGGAAAAGAATTCTAACGGCAGTTTTCTGTCGACGCGGCTGCGTATTGTTTATTTATTTATTTATTGTCAGGCTAAAAGCAGACAGCATAACAATTAATTTAAAAATATAACATTAAAGTCAAGTTTGCTCGACTGGAGGATACCCTGTGCCAGTCTCCATAAAATAGAATATTGGTTGGGACCATCTCATATACATATTCTGTCAGTTTGGTTCACATATCTTACACAACAAAAAAGTTTTTCATACTGATACTTGATTTTCGACTGATGGTTGCTATGGCAGCTATATGCTATAGTAATCCGATTACAATCAATTTTGGTCAGAATGTATGCGACCATCCCATATGCATATTCTGTCAGTTTGGTTCAGTTATCTAAAACAACAAAAAAGTTTTTCATACTAAGACTGGATTTTCGACTGATCGTTCCTATGGCAGCTATATGATATAGTGATCCGATTTCAACCAAATTTGGTCAGAATGTATGCGACCATCTCATATACATATTCTGTCAGTTTGGTTTACATATCTCAAACAACAAAAAAATTTTTCATACTGCGACTTGATTTTCGACTGATCGTTCCTATGGTAGCTATATGATATAGTGTTCCGATCCAAATTTAAAAACAAACTTGATCTGCGTCCGGTGTCCAGCAACCTACATACCAAATTTGAAGTCTCTAGCTATTATAGTTTCTCAGATCGACGCGATCAAACAGACGGACAGACGGACGGACAGACGGACAGACAGACGGACATGGCTCAATCGACTTGGCTGATCAAGAATATATATACTTTATATGGTCGGAGATGCTTCCTTCTGCCTGTTACATACATCACACAAATCTAATATACCCTTTTTAACCATTTTCAATGGGCACAGGGTATAAAAATAGTATATATATATATATTTAAATCATAATATAAGTTAGAATTAAAAACTCTGGGGAATTTAAAATGAGAAAGAAAATAATTGGCCCAACATTTGTTGCTAGGATTGGGGAAAACCCAGAAAAACCCAATCAGACCAAAATAGTATTAATAAACAGTTAGTTTTTTAGACTAGTTAAACTAGATAATATAGAGGCTTTAATAGTGAGCGGAGAACACTCGAAACTAATCGTACGGTACACTCTCTCACTCACTCACTCTCTTTGATTTGAGCTAGTTTCGAGTGCCTCCCGCTCTATTTTCGTGCGCTTTTTTTTGCCTGCAGTTTTAGTGACCCCAGTAGGTAATGTCGTGCTGTAAGAAGAACTGCACCATCAAGCGTGCTGATGATGCTGCGCAGCCGCAGTTTGTTTACTGCTTGCTGTGTGATAACATCATGCATGCAAAATGTGCGGGTCTTTCGGGTCGAGACTGTGACAAGGTCAGCGCCAAATCTAAAAAGGAATGTGGTGCTTTGAACTGGTCTTGCGCGGTATGCATCGACAAGCAAATTGACTTCTCAAGAATGTATAGTTCTGTGAGAAATCAATTCCTAAAACTTAATAAGGTGACTAAGTTACTTTCGAGAGACTTTGACTCTAGCGTTGAGTTGCTCAGTCAATTTAAATTTAATTCTCCTCCCAAATCCCGTTTAGAGCCCCAATTTTTAACCGTTCCTCCTAATATTGCACTTCCCCATTCCCCTTCGACTCCGTTGGTATCTCGTCAATAACTTGACGCTACGCCGACGTTGTCACTGTCGCCCTCTCCAGGTACATCTAATTTATTTAGTTCCCCTGCAGGTGTTGATATTTTAACTGTGCCGATAACAGAATCTACCCAAACCAGCGAATCTTCGGGTCGGGCAGGATCTGGTCGGAAAACTAGGCCCCCTCGCAACTCAGCCCCTATAGAAAACAGTAGTAATCAAGTCCCTATACTTAATGTTGTTGCTCCACGGAAACAAGTCTTTGTGTCCAGGCTATCCTCGGACACTACCTGTGATTCCGTAAAAGCATTCATTGCAAGTAAATCCCCTGCTAACGTCTCTATTTCCAAATTTAACTTCTCTACGCCTCGAGAAATAGCCTCTTTCAAAATTGGCGTCCCTCATGACTCTTTTGCCGTCATTTGCGATCCAAAATTTTGGCCGCCACATATGATCGTGCATGAGTTTAAGCCTAAAAGAAGATCAGATCCTGTCACACTTCCAGCTGGTAATTCTGTCTCCCCAGCTCCTACTAGTAACGTCCCAAAAAACTAGCTCCCTGTCCCGACTTTGTCCTAATACAATATCAGAATGTTAGAGGCCTTCTGTCTAAACTCAAAAATCTTTTTTGAGTAGTTTTTCCTTTGAATCTGACATTATTGCATTATCGGAGACATGGCTAATGCCATCTGTATCTGATGGTGAAATAATGTCGAATCACTATTCTCTGTATAGATATGATCGACCGATCCGTCGAGGTGGTGGTGTATTATTCGCCATTAAATCGTCATTTCGGTCTGAACGTATCTCATTTACTGTGCCTACTGATGTTGAAATTGTTGCCGTTAAAGTGACATTTCCAAACAGATCAATTTTTATTATGTGCTCTTATATACCCCCGACTTCTCATATTGAAGTTTACATGCAGCATATTTCTTGCATTAATGAAGTTTCGCTCCTAGTTAGGGATAGTGATCTATTTGTTGTGCTAGGTGATTTTAATTTACCTAACATTACTTGGTCCCTTTTCAGTAGCACAAACTATCTTGTTCCTTCAAATCATCATGATTTTTTAGACTGCTTATTTGATTATTCATTGTTTCAAATGAATTCAATCAAAAATAATTTAGATAGAATCTTAGATCTGGTATTTGTAAACGATTTCGCAAACTCTGCTGTCTCTAGGTCATTTCCACTATCAGTGCCTGAAGACTTGCATCATCCCACCATACATATTTCAACTTCTATCTCAAAGCCAATTAACCTGCCCCTGTCTCAGCAATCACCACGTCGTTGTTTTCGCAAAGGAAATTATTCATTGCTTAATGAACTTATTCTTGCAACCGACTGGTCATTTATTGAAAAGTCAACTGAGATTAATTCTGCCCTTAATACTTTTTATATGACCCTGAACGCACTATTAGATGTGTGTGTTCCCAATTTTATCCCTACGTCTGGTTCAACAAAGCCCCCTTGGTTCACACCTAGACTTTCTTATTTGAAGAATATTAAATCTAAATATTTCAAAAAATTTAAGAAGTCAGGTTCCTGTCTCGACTCGTCTAAATACACAGTAGCCAGATCGAACTTTGCCCTTTTAAACTCCGCTTGCTACGAGAACTATCTTGATCGATGCAAAAGGCAGTTTAAACGCGACCCTAAACGTTTCTTCGAATTTGTTAACTTGAAACGTAAATCTAATAGTTTACCTTCCTCTTTCTTTCTTGGGTTAGATAAAGCCAGTACTGATTCTGCTGCCGCTGAACTATTTGCTAACTTCTTCCAATCAACCTATACTCCTATCTCCCATTCCAACTCTTCTTATCCTTACACTATACTTCCATCTAACTATATGTTTGCTCCCTATATTTCTTATAACACCGTAGTCTCTTCTATTAATTCATTAAAATCTTCCTTCTCTCCTGGGCCTGACAACATACCTAGTTGTGTCCTTAAGGAATGCTGTTCTTCTTTAGCTGCACCGTTACTTAAGCTTTTTAATCTATCCCTTGACTCTTCAACCTTTCCATATCTTTGGAAAGAGTCTTATATCATTCCCCTCCACAAAAAAGGTGGTAAGTCTGATGTTTCGAATTACAGAGGCATTGCAAAGCTATCAGTCATCCCTAAATTGTTAGAAAAAATCCTTGTTTCGTCTTTGCAGCATCTCTGTAAGTCTATTATTTCCCCTTCACAACATGGCTTTGTAAAGGGACGGTCCACAACGACCAACTTGCTAGAATTTACCTCCTTGGTTAATGACGCTTTTTCAGAGAAAAAGCAAACTGATGTCATTTATACTGACTTCAGTAAAGCCTTTGACTCTGTGAACCATGACCTCTTACTAACTAAACTTGATCGTATAGGCTTCCCACCTGCCTTTTTAGGTTGGATTTCTACATACTTAAAAGGTAGGACTCAAAAGTGCTTCTTAGGTCATCCATTTCAAACTCGTTTTACGTTACTTCTGGTGTACCTCAAGGAAGTCACCTAGGACCTTTACTTTTTACCCTTTTCATTAACGATTTACCCAACACCCTGTCTCATTCTTCTATTCTAATGTATGCGGATGATGTTAAGCTTGTCTTCTCATACACAGATCCCCTTCTTCATAATTGTCTGCAAGACGATTTAAATGCTATGCAACATTGGTGCTCGGCCAATCAGTTGCATCTCAATTTCTCAAAGTGTATGTTTATGACTTTTAGCCGCACTAGACCTTTTTTAACGGTATATATGATTGACAGTACTTCACTGCAACGTATAACTACTGAAAAAGACCTTGGAGTTTTATTTGTTTGTAAATTGAACTTCAATTTGCACATCTCTACTATAGTCAATGAAGCCAAGGGAGTTCTTGGTTTTATTAAACGTTGGTCGAAGGAGTTTAGTGATCCTTTCACCACTAAGCTCCTTTATACATCTTTAGTTCGTCCTATCCTGGAATACTGCTCATGCATTTGGAGCCCGCAGTATCATATTAACCAGGATCGTATTGAGTCAGTTCAAAAGCAATTTTTGCTTTTCGCCTTACGTGGTTTAAACTGGGATCCCGACCTCCGTTTACCATCGTTTTCCAGTAGGCTTCTTCTTCTCAGTCTTCCGTCTTTAATCAATCGTAGAATAACGCTTGGCGTTACTTTTCTTCATAAATTGATTATTGGAGAGATTGATTCTATTTTCCTTTTAGAACGTCTTTCTTTTTCTGTCCCCCGTAGAACTACTAGGAATTTTATACCTTTAGCTTTACCTACATCACAACCGATTACGCTTTGCACAGTTCGTTTCGTGTTTTGTGCGCTGAGTACAATAATTTTTGTCAAGTTTTCTCCACAGAACTCTCTCTTCCCTCCCTGAAATCTTCCCTTCTCCTCTTCCTTTCTAGAAGTCACTGACCTTACTAATCTCTAACTCTTGTATTATTCCTAATTATTGCTACTAATACTTATTGATCTGATTGGGTTTTTCTGGGTTTTCCCCAATCCTTGCAACAAATATTGGATCATTTTAAACATTCTTGAATACCCCCAGATTTTTAATTTTTTGTATTTTTTAACTCTTATTTTTTATCATTTCAGTTTAAATTTAATTTAAATTAATTTCATATTACTTTTCTTTACTTAATTTCTTACACTAATTTTGGTCAACTGTACTAAATAAAAAAAATAAATAAATAAAAAACCTCTTTACGAGGTTTGAAAAATTTAGCGCAATGTGCACAGCGACAAAAATTTTTTTTTTTAATAATTCATGTGTCAAATTTAATATTTTTCGTCACAAAATTGGATATCAGAAATTTTGGGTCATGAAAATGTTTTCGTCACTAGACTTTTACCTCGTAAAGAGGTTTTTTTATAAGATATCAGAAATTTTTTAATAAGACATCGGAAATTTTGACAATTGTAATATTTTTTTAAACAATTCAATAATTATATAACTAAGAGAATTAAAAACACATTCAATCAGAGACGTTGCAATCTATATATATAAAACTCTTTGTCCTGACTGACTGACTCACTGACTGACTGACTCACTGACTCACTGACTGACTGAGAATCAACGTGCAGCCCAAACGGTAAGAGATAGAGAGCTGAAATTTGCACACAACATAGATGAGATAATTTCATCGTGCAATAAGACGGCGTTTTGCGAAATTCCACCTGTAAGAGGGTCAAAATCAAGGTCAAAGGTCACGGAATTGCTTAGTATGAAAAACTTTTTTGTTTCTTAAGATATCTCAACCAAACTCACAGATTATATGTTTGGTACTGTCTCTTACATTCTGACCAAATTTGGTCAAAGTGGAATGACTATATCTTATAGCTGCCATAGGAACAATCCGATGAAAAACACATTTAGTATGAAAAACTTTTTTGCTTCTTAAGATATCTCAACCAAACTCACAGATTACATGTTTGGTACTGTCTCTTACATTCTTACCAAATTTGGTCAAAGTGGAATGACTATATCTTATAGCTGCTATAGGAACAATCCGATGAAAAACACATTTAGTATGAAAAACTTTTTTGTTTCTTAAGATATCTTAACCAAACTCACAGATTACATGTTTGGTACTGTCTCTTACATTCTGACCAAATTTGGTGAAAGTGGAATGACTATATCTTATAGCTGCCATAGGAACAATCCGATGAAAAAACCTTTAGTATGAAAAACTTTTTTGTTTCTTAAGATATCTCAACCAAACTCACAGATTGTATGATTGGGGCTGTCTCTTACATTCTGACCAAATTTGGTCAAAGTCGGATGACTATATCATATAGCTGCCATAGGAACAATCGGATGCAATCGGAGATATCCTAACAAAACTTTTAGATTAACTCTTCTTGCCAAATTTTGACAAATTCTCTTAATTTAGCTTTTTCCCGCCAAATTTAGCTTTTTCCCGCCAAATTTAGCTTTTTCCCGCTAAATCACCAAATCCGACTTTTTAGCCAAAGTTCAATTGCAAGTAAAAAAATTAAGGCAGCGGACAGCGGAAGCTAAATATTTCCGTTTTTTTTTAAAGAAAAAATGTTATCTATATATATAAAACTCTTTGTCCTGACTGACTGACTCACTGACTGACTGACTCACTGACTCACTGACTGACTGAGAATCAACGTGCAGCCCAAACGGTAAGAGATAGAGAGCTGAAATTTGCACACAACATAGATGAGATAATTTCATCGTGCAATAAGACGGCGTTTTGCGAAATTCCACCTGTAAGAGGGTCAAAATCAAGATCAAAGGTCACGGAATTGCTTAGTATGAAAACCTTTTTTGTTTCTTAAGATATCTCAACCAAACTCACAGATTATATGTTTGGTACTGTCTCTTACATTCTGACCAAATTTGGTCAAAGTGGAATGACTATATCTTATAGCTGCCATAGGAACAATCCGATGAAAAACACATTTAGTATGAAAAACTTTTTTGCTTCTTAGATATCTCAACCAAACTCACAGATTACATGTTTGGTACTGTCTCTTACATTCTTACCAAATTTGGTCAAAGTGGAATGACTATATCTTATAGCTGCTATAGGAACAATCCGATGAAAAACACATTTAGTATGAAAAACTTTTTTGTTTCTTAAGATATCTTAACCAAACTCACAGATTACATGTTTGGTACTGTCTCTTACATTCTGACCAAATTTGGTGAAAGTGGAATGACTATATCTTATAGCTGCCATAGGAACAATCCGATGAAAAAACCTTTAGTATGAAAAACTTTTTTGTTTCTTAAGATATCTCAACCAAACTCACAGATTGTATGATTGGGGCTGTCTCTTACATTCTGACCAAATTTGGTCAAAGTCGGATGACTATATCATATAGCTGCCATAGGAACAATAGGATGCAATCGGAGATATCCTAACAAAACTTTTAGATTAACTCTTCTTGCCAAATTTTGACAAATTCTCTTAATTTAGCTTTTTCCCGCCAAATTTAGCTTTTTCCCGCCAAATTTAGCTTTTTCCCGCTAAATCACCAAATCCGACTTTTTAGCCAAAGTTCAATTGCAAGGAAAAAAATTAAGGCAGCGGACAGCGGAAGCTAAATATTTCCGTTTTTTTTTAAAGAAAAAATGTTATCTATATATATAAAACTCTTTGTCCTGACTCACTGACTGACTGACTCACTGACTGACTGAGAATCAACGTGCAGCCCAAACGGTAAGAGATAGAGAGCTGAAATTTGCACATAACAGAGATGAGATAATTTCATCGTGCAATAAGACGGCGTTTTGCGAAATTCCACCTGTAAGAGGGTCAAAATCAAGGTCAAAGGTCACGGAATTGCTTAGTATGAAAAACTTTTTTGTTTCTTAAGATATCTCAACCAAACTCACACATTATATGTTTGGTACTGTCTCTTACATTCTGACCAAATTTGGTCAAAGTGGAATGACTATATCTTATAGCTGCCATAGGAACAATCCGATGAAAAACACATTTAGTATGAAAAACTTTTTTGCTTCTTAATATATCTTAACCAAACTCACAGATTACATGTTTGGTACTGTCTCTTACATTCTTACCAAATTTGGTCAAAGTGGAATGACTATATCTTATAGCTGCTATAGGAACAATCCGATGAAAAACACATTTAGTATGAAAAACTTTTTTGTTTCTTAAGATATCTTAACCAAACTCACAGATTACATATTTGGTACTGTCTCTTACATTCTGACCAAATTTGGTGAAAGTGGAATGACTATATCTTATAGCTGCCATAGGAACAATCCGATGAAAAAACCTTTAGTATAAAAAACTTTTTTGTTTCTTAAGATATCTCAACCAAACTCACAGATTGTATGATTGGGGCTGTCTCTTACATTCTGACCAAATTTGGTCAAAGTCGGATGACTATATCATATAGCTGCCATAGGAACAATCGGATGCAATCGGAGATATCCTAACAAAACTTTTAGATTAACTCTTCTTGCCAAATTTTGACAAATTCTCTTAATTTAGCTTTTTCCCGCCAAATTTAGCTTTTTCCCGCCAAATTTAGCTTTTTCTCGCTAAATCACCAAATCCGACTTTTTAGCCAAAGTTCAATTGCAAGGAAAAAAATTAAGGCAGCGGACAGCGGAAGCTAAATATTTCCGTTTTTTTTTAAAGAAAAAATGTTATCTATATATATAAAACTCTTTGTCCTGACTGACTGACTCACTGACTGACTGACTCACTGACTGACTGAGAATCAACGTGCAGCCCAAACGGTAAGAGATAGAGAGCTGAAATTTGCACACAACATAGATGAGATAATTTCATCGTGCAATAAGACGGCGTTTTGCGAAATTCCACCTGTAAGAGGGTCAAAATCAAGGTCAAAGGTCACGGAATTGCTTAGTATGAAAAACTTTTTTGTTTCTTAAGATATCTCAACCAAACTCACAGATTATATGTTTGGTACTGTCTCTTACATTCTGACCAAATTTGGTCAAAGTGGAATGACTATATCTTATAGCTGCCATAGGAACAATCCGATGAAAAACACATTTAGTATGAAAAACTTTTTTGCTTCTTAAGATATCTCAACCAAACTCACAGATTACATGTTTGGTACTGTCTCTTACATTCTTACCAAATTTGGTCAAAGTGGAATGACTATATCTTATAGCTGCTATAGGAACAATCCGATGAAAAACACATTTAGTATGAAAAACTTTTTTGTTTCTCAAGATATCTTAACCAAACTCACAGATTACATGTTTGGTACTGTCTCTTACATTCTGACCAAATTTGGTGAAAGTGGAATGACTATATCTTATAGCTGCCATAGGAACAATCCGATGAAAAAACCTTTAGTATGAAAAACTTTTTTGTTTCTTAAGATATCTCAACCAAACTCACAGATTGTATGATTGGGGCTGTCTCTTACATTCTGACCAAATTTGGTCAAAGTCGGATGACTATATCATATAGCTGCCATAGGAACAATCGGATGCAATCGGAGATATCCTAACAAAACTTTTAGATTAACTCTTCTTGCCAAATTTTGACAAATTCTCTTAATTTAGCTTTTTCCCGCCAAATTTAGCTTTTTCCCGCCAAATTTAGCTTTTTCCCGCTAAATCACCAAATCCGACTTTTTAGCCAAAGTTCAATTGCAAGTAAAAAAATTAAGGCAGCGGACAGCGGAAGCTAAATATTTCCGTTTTTTTTTAAAGAAAAAATGTTATCTATATATATAAAACTCTTTGTCCTGACTGACTGACTCACTGACTGACTGACTCACTGACTGACTGAGAATCAACGTGCAGCCCAAACGGTAAGAGATAGAGAGCTGAAATTTGCACACAACATAGATGAGATAATTTCATCGTGCAATAAGACGGCGTTTTGCGAAATTCCACCTGTAAGAGGGTCAAAATCAAGATCAAAGGTCACGGAATTGCTTAGTATGAAAACCTTTTTTGTTTCTTAAGATATCTCAACCAAACTCACAGATTATATGTTTGGTACTGTCTCTTACATTCTGACCAAATTTGGTCAAAGTGGAATGACTATATCTTATAGCTGCCATAGGAACAATCCGATGAAAAACACATTTAGTATGAAAAACTTTTTTGCTTCTTAGATATCTCAACCAAACTCACAGATTACATGTTTGGTACTGTCTCTTACATTCTTACCAAATTTGGTCAAAGTGGAATGACTATATCTTATAGCTGCTATAGGAACAATCCGATGAAAAACACATTTAGTATGAAAAACTTTTTTGTTTCTTAAGATATCTTAACCAAACTCACAGATTACATGTTTGGTACTGTCTCTTACATTCTGACCAAATTTGGTGAAAGTGGAATGACTATATCTTATAGCTGCCATAGGAACAATAGGATGCAATCGGAGATATCCTAACAAAACTTTTAGATTAACTCTTCTTGCCAAATTTTGACAAATTTTCTTAATTTAGCTTTTTCCCGCCAAATTTAGCTTTTTCCCGCCAAATTTAGCTTTTTCCCGCTAAATCACCAAATCCGACTTTTTAGCCAAAGTTCAATTGCAAGGAAAAAAATTAAGGCAGCGGACAGCGGAAGCTAAATATTTCCGTTTTTTTTTAAAGAAAAAATGTTATCTATATATATAAAACTCTTTGTCCTGACTGACTGACTCACTGACTGACTGACTGACTGACTCACTGACTGACTGAGAATCAACGTGCAGCCCAAACGGTAAGAGATAGAGAGCTGAAATTTGCACACAACAGAGATGAGATAATTTCATCGTGCAATAAGACGGCGTTTTGCGAAATTCCACCTGTAAGAGGGTCAAAATCAAGGTCAAAGGTCACGGAATTGCTTAGTATGAAAAACTTTTTTGTTTCTTAAGATATCTCAACCAAACTCACACATTATATGTTTGGTACTGTCTCTTACATTCTGACCAAATTTGGTCAAAGTGGAATGACTATATCTTATAGCTGCCATAGGAACAATCCGATGAAAAACACATTTAGTATGAAAAACTTTTTTGCTTCTTAATATATCTTAACCAAACTCACAGATTACATGTTTGGTACTGTCTCTTACATTCTTACCAAATTTGGTCAAAGTGGAATGACTATATCTTATAGCTGCTATAGGAACAATCCGATGAAAAACACATTTAGTATGAAAAACTTTTTTGTTTCTTAAGATATCTTAACCAAACTCACAGATTACATGTTTGGTACTGTCTCTTACATTCTGACCAAATTTGGTGAAAGTGGAATGACTATATCTTATAGCTGCCATAGGAACAATCCGATGAAAAAACCTTTAGTATAAAAAACTTTTTTGTTTCTTAAGATATCTCAACCAAACTCACAGATTGTATGATTGGGGCTGTCTCTTACATTCTGACCAAATTTGGTCAAAGTCGGATGACTATATCATATAGCTGCCATAGGAACAATCGGATGCAATCGGAGATATCCTAACAAAACTTTTAGATTAACTCTTCTTGCCAAATTTTGACAAATTCTCTTAATTTAGCTTTTTCCCGCCAAATTTAGCTTTTTCCCGCCAAATTTAGCTTTTTCTCGCTAAATCACCAAATCCGACTTTTTAGCCAAAGTTCAATTGCAAGGAAAAAAATTAAGGCAGCGGACAGCGGAAGCTAAATATTTCCGTTTTTTTTTAAAGAAAAAATGTTATCTATATATATAAAACTCTTTGTCCTGACTGACTGACTCACTGACTGACTGACTCACTGACTCACTGACTGACTGAGAATCAACGTGCAGCCCAAACGGTAAGAGATAGAGAGCTGAAATTTGCACACAACATAGATGAGATAATTTCATCGTGCAATAAGACGGCGTTTTGCGAAATTCCACCTGTAAGAGGGTCAAAATCAAGGTCAAAGGTCACGGAATTGCTTAGTATGAAAAACTTTTTTGTTTCTTAAGATATCTCAACCAAACTCACAGATTATATGTTTGGTACTGTCTCTTACATTCTGACCAAATTTGGTCAAAGTGGAATGACTATATCTTATAGCTGCCATAGGAACAATCCGATGAAAAACACATTTAGTATGAAAAACTTTTTTGCTTCTTAAGATATCTCAACCAAACTCACAGATTACATGTTTGGTACTGTCTCTTACATTCTTACCAAATTTGGTCAAAGTGGAATGACTATATCTTATAGCTTCTATAGGAACAATCCGATGAAAAACACATTTAGTATGAAAAACTTTTTTGTTTCTCAAGATATCTTAACCAAACTCACAGATTACATGTTTGGTACTGTCTCTTACATTCTGACCAAATTTGGTGAAAGTGGAATGACTATATCTTATAGCTGCCATAGGAACAATCCGATGAAAAAACCTTTAGTATGAAAAACTTTTTTGTTTCTTAAGATATCTCAACCAAACTCACAGATTGTATGATTGGGGCTGTCTCTTACATTCTGACCAAATTTGGTCAAAGTCGGATGACTATATCATATAGCTGCCATAGGAACAATCGGATGCAATCGGAGATATCCTAACAAAACTTTTAGATTAACTCTTCTTGCCAAATTTTGACAAATTCTCTTAATTTAGCTTTTTCCCGCCAAATTTAGCTTTTTCCCGCCAAATTTAGCTTTTTCCCGCTAAATCACCAAATCCGACTTTTTAGCCAAAGTTCAATTGCAAGTAAAAAAATTAAGGCAGCGGACAGCGGAAGCTAAATATTTCCGTTTCTTTTTAAGAAAAAATGTTATCTATATATATAAAACTCTTTGTCCTGACTGACTGACTCACTGACTGACTGACTCACTGACTGACTGAGAATCAACGTGCAGCCCAAACGGTAAGAGATAGAGAGCTGAAATTTGCACACAACATAGATGAGATAATTTCATCGTGCAATAAGACGGCGTTTTGCGAAATTCCACCTGTAAGAGGGTCAAAATCAAGATCAAAGGTCACGGAATTGCTTAGTATGAAAACCTTTTTTGTTTCTTAAGATATCTCAACCAAACTCACAGATTATATGTTTGGTACTGTCTCTTACATTCTGACCAAATTTGGTCAAAGTGGAATGACTATATCTTATAGCTGCCATAGGAACAATCCGATGAAAAACACATTTAGTATGAAAAACTTTTTTGCTTCTTAGATATCTCAACCAATCTCACAGATTACATGTTTGGTACTGTCTCTTACATTCTTACCAAATTTGGTCAAAGTGGAATGACTATATCTTATAGCTGCTATAGGAACAATCCGATGAAAAACACATTTAGTATGAAAAACTTTTTTGTTTCTTAAGATATCTTAACCAAACTCACAGATTACATGTTTGGTACTGTCTCTTACATTCTGACCAAATTTGGTGAAAGTGGAATGACTATATCTTATAGCTGCCATAGGAACAATCCGATGAAAAAACCTTTAGTATGAAAAACTTTTTTGTTTCTTAAGATATCTCAACCAAACTCACAGATTGTATGATTGGGGCTGTCTCTTACATTCTGACCAAATTTGGTCAAAGTCGGATGACTATATCATATAG
Source organism: Drosophila limbata (assembly GCA_963924055.1). Classification (NCBI taxonomy): domain Eukaryota; kingdom Metazoa; phylum Arthropoda; class Insecta; order Diptera; family Drosophilidae; genus Drosophila; species Drosophila limbata. Next base: position 383,425 of record CAWUOW010000172.1, read on the forward strand.
CTGCCATAGGAACAATAGGATGCAATCGGAGATATCCTAACAAAACTTTTAGATTAACTCTTCTTGCCAAATTTTGACAAATTTTCTTAATTTAGCTTTTTCCCGCCAAATTTAGCTTTTTCCCGCCAAATTTAGCTTTTTCCCGCTAAATCACCAAATCCGACTTTTTAGCCAAAGTTCAATTGCAAGGAAAAAAATTAAGGCAGCGGACAGCGGAAGCTAAATATTTCCGTTTTTTTTTAAAGAAAAAATGTTATCTATATATATAAAACTCTTTGTCCTGACTGACTGACTCACTGACTGACTCACTGACTGACTCACTGACTGACTGAGAATCAACGTGCAGCCCAAACGGTAAGAGATAGAGAGCTGAAATTTGCACACAACATAGATGAGATAATTTCATCGTGCAATAAGACGGCGTTTTGCGAAATTCCACCTGTAAGAGGGTCAAAATCAAGGTCAAAGGTCACGGAATTGCTTAGTATGAAAAACTTTTTTGTTTCTTAAGATATCTCAACCAAACTCACAGATTATATGTTTGGTACTGTCTCTTACATTCTGACCAAATTTGGTCAAAGTGGAATGACTATATCTTATAGCTGCCATAGGAACAATCCGATGAAAAACACATTTAGTATGAAAAACTTTTTTGCTTCTTAAGATATCTCAACCAAACTCACAGATTACATGTTTGGTACTGTCTCTTACATTCTTACCAAATTTGGTCAAAGTGGAATGACTATATCTTATAGCTTCTATAGGAACAATCCGATGAAAAACACATTTAGTATGAAAAACTTTTTTGTTTCTCAAGATATCTTAACCAAACTCACAGATTACATGTTTGGTACTGTCTCTTACATTCTGACCAAATTTGGTGAAAGTGGAATGACTATATCTTATAGCTGCCATAGGAACAATCCGATGAAAAAACCTTTAGTATGAAAAACTTTTATGTTTCTTAAGATATCTCAACCAAACTCACAGATTGTATGATTGGGGCTGTCTCTTACATTCTGACCAAATTTGGTCAAAGTCGGATGACTATATCATATAGCTGCCATAGGAACAATCGGATGCAATCGGAGATATCCTAACAAAACTTTTAGATTAACTCTTCTTGCCAAATTTTGACAAATTCTCTTAATTTAGCTTTTTCCCGCCAAATTTAGCTTTTTCCCGCCAAATTTAGCTTTTTCCCGCTAAATCACCAAATCCGACTTTTTAGCCAAAGTTCAATTGCAAGTAAAAAAATTAAGGCAGCGGACAGCGGAAGCTAAATATTTCCGTTTCTTTTTAAGAAAAAATGTTATCTATATATATAAAACTCTTTGTCCTGACTGACTGACTCACTGACTGACTGACTCACTGACTGACTGAGAATCAACGTGCAGCCCAAACGGTAAGAGATAGAGAGCTGAAATTTGCACACAACATAGATGAGATAATTTCATCGTGCAATAAGACGGCGTTTTGCGAAATTCCACCTGTAAGAGGGTCAAAATCAAGATCAAAGGTCACGGAATTGCTTAGTATGAAAACCTTTTTTGTTTCTTAAGATATCTCAACCAAACTCACAGATTATATGTTTGGTACTGTCTCTTACATTCTGACCAAATTTGGTCAAAGTGGAATGACTATATCTTATAGCTGCCATAGGAACAATCCGATGAAAAACACATTTAGTATGAAAAACTTTTTTGCTTCTTAGATATCTCAACCAATCTCACAGATTACATGTTTGGTACTGTCTCTTACATTCTTACCAAATTTGGTCAAAGTGGAATGACTATATCTTATAGCTGCTATAGGAACAATCCGATGAAAAACACATTTAGTATGAAAAACTTTTTTGTTTCTTAAGATATCTTAACCAAACTCACAGATTACATGTTTGGTACTGTCTCTTACATTCTGACCAAATTTGGTGAAAGTGGAATGACTATATCTTATAGCTGCCATAGGAACAATCCGATGAAAAAACCTTTAGTATGAAAAACTTTTTTGTTTCTTAAGATATCTCAACCAAACTCACAGATTGTATGATTGGGGCTGTCTCTTACATTCTGACCAAATTTGGTCAAAGTCGGATGACTATATCATATAGCTGCCATAGGAACAATAGGATGCAATCGGAGATATCCTAACAAAACTTTTAGATTAACTCTTCTTGCCAAATTTTGACAAATTTTCTTAATTTAGCTTTTTCCCGCCAAATTTAGCTTTTTCCCGCCAAATTTAGCTTTTTCCCGCTAAATCACCAAATCCGACTTTTTAGCCAAAGTTCAATTGCAAGGAAAAAAATTAAGGCAGCGGACAGCGGAAGCTAAATATTTCCGTTTTTTTTTAAAGAAAAAATGTTATCTATATATATAAAACTCTTTGTCCTGACTGACTGACTCACTGACTGACTGACTGACTGACTCACTGACTGACTGAGAATCAACGTGCAGCCCAAACGGTAAGAGATAGAGAGCTGAAATTTGCACACAACAGAGATGAGATAATTTCATCGTGCAATAAGACGGCGTTTTGCGAAATTCCACCTGTAAGAGGGTCAAAATCAAGGTCAAAGGTCACGGAATTGCTTAGTATGAAAAACTTTTTTGTTTCTTAAGATATCTCAACCAAACTCACACATTATATGTTTGGTACTGTCTCTTACATTCTGACCAAATTTGGTCAAAGTGGAATGACTATATCTTATAGCTGCCATAGGAACAATCCGATGAAAAACACATTTAGTATGAAAAACTTTTTTGCTTCTTAATATATCTTAACCAAACTCACAGATTACATGTTTGGTACTGTCTCTTACATTCTTACCAAATTTGGTCAAAGTGGAATGACTATATCTTATAGCTGCTATAGGAACAATCCGATGAAAAACACATTTAGTATGAAAAACTCTTTTGTTTCTTAAGATATCTTAACCAAACTCACAGATTACATGTTTGGTACTGTCTCTTACATTCTGACCAAATTTGGTGAAAGTGGAATGACTATATCTTATAGCTGCCATAGGAACAATCCGATGAAAAAACCTTTAGTATAAAAAACTTTTTTGTTTCTTAAGATATCTCAACCAAACTCACAGATTGTATGATTGGGGCTGTCTCTTACATTCTGACCAAATTTGGTCAAAGTCGGATGACTATATCATATAGCTGCCATAGGAACAATCGGATGCAATCGGAGATATCCTAACAAAACTTTTAGATTAACTCTTCTTGCCAAATTTTGACAAATTCTCTTAATTTAGCTTTTTCCCGCCAAATTTAGCTTTTTCCCGCCAAATTTAGCTTTTTCTCGCTAAATCACCAAATCCGACTTTTTAGCCAAAGTTCAATTGCAAGGAAAAAAATTAAGGCAGCGGACAGCGGAAGCTAAATATTTCCGTTTTTTTTTAAAGAAAAAATGTTATCTATATATATAAAACTCTTTGTCCTGACTGACTGACTCACTGACTGACTGACTCACTGACTCACTGACTGACTGAGAATCAACGTGCAGCCCAAACGGTAAGAGATAGAGAGCTGAAATTTGCACACAACATAGATGAGATAATTTCATCGTGCAATAAGACGGCGTTTTGCGAAATTCCACCTGTAAGAGGGTCAAAATCAAGGTCAAAGGTCACGGAATTGCTTAGTATGAAAAACTTTTTTGTTTCTTAAGATATCTCAACCAAACTCACAGATTATATGTTTGGTACTGTCTCTTACATTCTGACCAAATTTGGTCAAAGTGGAATGACTATATCTTATAGCTGCCATAGGAACAATCCGATGAAAAACACATTTAGTATGAAAAACTTTTTTGCTTCTTAAGATATCTCAACCAAACTCACAGATTACATGTTTGGTACTGTCTCTTACATTCTTACCAAATTTGGTCAAAGTGGAATGACTATATCTTATAGCTTCTATAGGAACAATCCGATGAAAAACACATTTAGTATGAAAAACTTTTTTGTTTCTCAAGATATCTTAACCAAACTCACAGATTACATGTTTGGTACTGTCTCTTACATTCTGACCAAATTTGGTGAAAGTGGAATGACTATATCTTATAGCTGCCATAGGAACAATCCGATGAAAAAACCTTTAGTATGAAAAACTTTTTTGTTTCTTAAGATATCTCAACCAAACTCACAGATTGTATGATTGGGGCTGTCTCTTACATTCTGACCAAATTTGGTCAAAGTCGGATGACTATATCATATAGCTGCCATAGGAACAATCGGATGCAATCGGAGATATCCTAACAAAACTTTTAGATTAACTCTTCTTGCCAAATTTCACAAATTCTCTTAATTTAGCTTTTTCCCGCCAAATTTAGCTTTTTCCCGCCAAATTTAGCTTTTTCCCGCTAAATCACCAAATCCGACTTTTTAGCCAAAGTTCAATTGCAAGTAAAAAAATTAAGGCAGCGGACAGCGGAAGCTAAATATTTCCGTTTCTTTTTAAGAAAAAATGTTATCTATATATATAAAACTCTTTGTCCTGACTGACTGACTCACTGACTGACTGACTCACTGACTCACTGACTGACTGAGAATCAACGTGCAGCCCAAACGGTAAGAGATAGAGAGCTGAAATTTGCACACAACATAGATGAGATAATTTCATCGTGCAATAAGACGGCGTTTTGCGAAATTCCACCTGTAAGAGGGTCAAAATCAAGGTCAAAGGTCACGGAATTGCTTAGTATGAAAAACTTTTTTGTTTCTTAAGATATCTCAACCAAACTCACAGATTATATGTTTGCTACTGTCTCTTACATTCTGACCAAATTTGGTCAAAGTGGAATGACTATATCTTATAGCTGCCATAGGAACAATCCGATGAAAAACACATTTAGTATGAAAAACTTTTTTGCTTCTTAAGATATCTCAACCAAACTCACAGATTGTATAATTGGGGCTGTCTCTTACATTCTGACCAAATTTGGTCAAAGTCGGATGACTATATCATATAGCTGCCATAGGAACAATCGGATGCAATCGGAGATATCCTAACAAAACTTTTAGATTAACTCTTCTTGCCAAATTTTGACAAATTCTCTTAATTTAGCTTTTTCCCGCCAAATTTAGCTTTTTCCCGCTAAATCACCAAATCCGACTTTTTAGCCAAAGTTCAATTGCAAGGAAAAAAATTAAGGCAGCGGACAGCGGAAGCTAAATATTTCCGTTTTTTTTTAAAGAAAAAATGTTATCTATATATATAAAACTCTTTGTCCTGACTGACTGACTCACTGACTGACTGACTCACTGACTCACTGACTGACTGAGAATCAACGTGCAGCCCAAACTGTAAGAGATAGAGAGCTGAAATTTGCACACAACATAGATGAGATAATTTCATCGTGCAATAAGACGGCGTTTTGCGAAATTCCACCTGTAAGAGGGTTAAAATCAAGGTCAAAGGTCACGGAATTGCTTAGTATGAAAAACTTTTTTGTTTCTTAAGATATCTCAACCAAACTCACAGATTATATGTTTGCTACTGTCTCTTACATTCTGACCAAATTTGGTCAAAGTGGAATGACTATATCTTATAGCTGCCATAGGAACAATCCGATGAAAAACACATTTAGTATGAAAAACTTTTTTGCTTCTTAAGATATCTCAACCAAACTCACAGATTACATGTTTGGTACTGTCTCTTACATTCTTACCAAATTTGGTCAAAGTGGAATGACTATATCTTATAGCTGCTATAGGAACAATCCGATGAAAAACACATTTAGTATGAAAAACTTTTTTGTTTCTTAAGATATCTTAACCAAACTCACAGATTACATGTTTGGTACTGTCTCTTACATTCTGACCAAATTTGGTGAAAGTGGAATGACTATATCTTATAGCTGCCATAGGAACAATCCGATGAAAAAACCTTTAGTATAAAAAACTTTTTTGTTTCTTAAGATATCTCAACCAAACTCACAGATTGTATGATTGGGGCTGTCTCTTACATTCTGACCAAATTTGGTCAAAGTCGGATGACTATATCATATAGCTGCCATAGGAACAATCGGATGCAATCGGAGATATCCTAACAAAACTTTTAGATTAACTCTTCTTGCCAAATTTTGACAAATTCTCTTAATTTAGCTTTTTCCCGCCAAATTTAGCTTTTTCCCGCCAAATTTAGCTTTTTCCCGCTAAATCACCAAATCCGACTTTTTAGCCAAAGTTCAATTGCAAGTAAAAAAATTAAGGCAGCGGACAGCGGAAGCTAAATATTTCCGTTTTTTTTTTAAGAAAAAATGTTATCTATATATATAAAACTCTTTGTCCTGACTGACTGACTCACTGACTGACTGACTCACTGACTCACTGACTGACTGAGAATCAACGTGCAGCCCAAACGGTAAGAGATAGAGAGCTGAAATTTGCACACAACATAGATGAGATAATTTCATCGTGCAATAAGACGGCGTTTTGCGAAATTCCACCTGTAAGAGGGTCAAAATCAAGGTCAAAGGTCACGGAATTGCTTAGTAAGAAAAACTTTTTTGTTTCTTAAGATATCTCAACCAAACTCACAGATTATATGTTTGGTACTGTCTCTTACATTCTGACCAAATTTGGTCAAAGTGGAATGACTATATCTTATAGCTGCCATAGGAACAATCCGATGAAAAACACATTTAGTATGAAAAACTTTTTTGCTTCTTAGATATCTCAACCAAACTCACAGATTACATGTTTGGTACTGTCTCTTACATTCTTACCAAATTTGGTCAAAGTGGAATGACTATATCTTATAGCTGCTATAGGAACAATCCGATGAAAAACACATTTAGTATGAAAAACTTTTTTGTTTCTTAAGATATCTTAACCAAACTCACAGATTACATGTTTGGTACTGTCTCTTACATTCTGACCAAATTTGGTGAAAGTGGAATGACTATATCTTATAGCTGCCATAGGAACAATCCGATGAAAAAACCTTTAGTATGAAAAACTTTTTTGTTTCTTAAGATATCTCAACCAAACTCACAGATTGTATGATTGGGGCTGTCTCTTACATTCTGACCAAATTTGGTCAAAGTCGGATGACTATATCATATAGCTGCCATTGGAACAATCGGATGCAATCGGAGATATCCTAACAAAACTTTTAGATTAACTCTTCTTGCCAAATTTTGACAAATTCTCTTAATTTAGCTTTTTCCCGCCAAATTTAGCTTTTTCCCGCCAAATTTAGCTTTTTCCCGCTAAATCACCAAATCCGACTTTTTAGCCAAAGTTCAATTGCAAGGAAAAAAATTAAGGCAGCGGACAGCGGAAGCTAAATATTTCCGTTTTTTTTTAAGGAAAAAATGTTATCTATATATATAAAACTCTTTGTCCTGACTGACTGACTCACTGACTCACTGACTGACTGAGAATCAACGTGCAGCCCAAACGGTAAGAGATAGAGAGCTGAAATTTGCACACAACATAGATGAGATAATTTCATCGTGCAATAAGACGGCGTTTTGCGAAATTCCACCTGTAAGAGGGTCAAAATCAAGGTCAAAGGTCACGGAATTGCTTAGTATGAAAAACTTTTTTGTTTCTTAAGATATCTCAACCAAACTCACAGATTATATGTTTGGTACTGTCTCTTACATTCTGACCAAATTTGGTCAAAGTGGAATGACTGTATCTTATAGCTGCCATAGGAACAATCCGATGAAAAACACATTTAGTATGAAAAACTTTTTTGCTTCTTAAGATATCTCAACCAAACTCACAGATTACATGTTTGGTACTGTCTCTTACATTCTTACCAAATTTGGTCAAAGTGGAATGACTATATCTTATAGCTGCTATAGGAACAATCCGATGAAAAACACATTTAGTATGAAAAACTTTTTTGTTTCTTAAGATATCTTAACCAAACTCACAGATTACATGTTTGGTACTGTCTCTTACATTCTGACCAAATTTGTTGAAAGTGGAATGACTATATCTTATAGCTGCCATAGGAACAATCCGATGAAAAAACCTTTAGTATGAAAAACTTTTTTGTTTCTTAAGATATCTCAACCAAACTCACAGATTGTATGATTGGGGCTGTCTCTTACATTCTGATCAAAATTGGTCAAAGTCGGATGACTATATCATATAGCTGCCATAGGAACAATCGGATGCAATCGGAGATATCCTAACAAAACTTTTAGATTAACTCTTCTTGCCAAATTTTGAAAAATTCTCTTAATTTATCTTTTTCCCGCCAAATTTAGCTATTTCCCGCCAAATTTAGCTTTTTCCCGCTAAATCACAAAATCCGACTTTTTAGCCAAAGTTCAATTGCAAGGAAAAAAATTAAGGCAGCGGACAGCGGAAGCTAAATATTTCCGTTTTTTTTTAAAGAAAAAATGTTATCTATATATATAAAACTCATTGTCCTGACTGACTGACTCACTGACTGACTGACTCACTGACTGACTGAGAATCAACGTGCAGCCCAAACGGTAAGAGATAGAGAGCTGAAATTTGCACACAACATAGATGAGATAATTTCATCGTGCAATAAGACGGCGTTTTGCGAAATTCCACCTGTAAGAGGGTCAAAATCAAGGTCAAAGGTCACGGAATTGCTTAGTATGAAAAACTTTTTTGGTTCTTAAGATATCTCAACCAAACTCACAGATTATATGTTTGGTACTGTCTCTTACATTCTGACCAAATTTGGTCAAAGTGGAATGACTATATCTTATAGCTGCCATAGGAACAATCCGATGAAAAACACATTTAGTATAAAAACTTTTTTGCTTCTTAAGATATCTCAACCAAACTCACAGATTACATGTTTGGTACTGTCTCTTACATTCTTACCAAATTTGGTCAAAGTGGAATGACTATATCTTATAGCTGCTATAGGAACAATCCGATGAAAAACACATTTAGTATGAAAAACTTTTTTGTTTCTTAAGATATCTTAACCAAACTCACAGATTACATGTTTGGTACTGTCTCTTACATTCTGACCAAATTTGGTGAAAGTGGAATGACTATATCTTATAGCTGCCATAGGAACAATCCGATGAAAAAACCTTTAGTATGAAAAACTTTTTTGTTTCTTAAGATATCTCAACCAAACTCACAGATTGTATGATTGGGGCTGTCTCTTACATTCTGACCAAATTTGGTCAAAGTCGGATGATATCGGAGATATCCTAACAAAACTTTTAGATTAACTCTTCTTGCCAAATTTTGACAAATTCTCTTAATTTAGCTTTTTCCCGCCAAATTTAGCTTTTTCCCGCCAAATTTAGCTTTTTCCCGCTAAATCACCAAATCCGACTTTTTAGCCAAAGTTCAATTGCAAGTAAAAAAATTAAGGCAGCGGACAGCGGAAGCTAAATATTTCCGTTTTTTTTTTAAGAAAAAATGTTATCTATATATATAAAACTCTTTGTCCGGACTGACTGACTCACTGACTGACTGACTCACTGACTGACTGAGAATCAACGTGCAGCCCAAACAGTAAGAGATAGAGAGCTGAAATTTGCACACAACATAGATGAGATAATTTCATCGTGCAATAAGACGGCGTTTTGCGAAATTCCACCTGTAAGAGGGTCAAAATCAAGGTCAAAGGTCACGGAATTGCTTAGTAAGAAAAACTTTTTTGTTTCTTAAGATATCTCAACCAAACTCACAGATTATATGTTTGCTACTGTCTCTTACATTCTGACCAAATTTGGTCAAAGTGGAATGACTATATCTTATAGCTGCCATAGGAACAATCCGATGAAAAACACATTTAGTATGAAAAACTTTTTTGCTTCTTAGATATCTCAACCAAACTCACAGATTACATGTTTGGTACTGTCTCTTACATTCTTACCAAATTTGGTCAAAGTGGAATGACTATATCTTATAGCTGCTATAGGAACAATCCGATGAAAAACACATTTAGTATGAAAAACCTTTTTGTTTCTTAAGATATCTTAACCAAACTCACAGATTACATGTTTGGTACTGTCTCTTACATTCTGACCAAATTTGGTGAAAGTGGAATGACTATATCTTATAGCTGCCATAGGAACAATCCGATGAAAAAACCTTTAGTATGAAAAACTTTTTTGTTTCTTAAGATATCTCAACCAAACTCACAGATTGTATGATTGGGGCTGTCTCTTACATTCTGACCAAATTTGGTCAAAGTCGGAAGATATCGGAGATATCCTAACAAAACTTTTAGATTAACTCTTCTTGCCAAATTTTGACAAATTCTCTTAATTTAGCTTTTTCCCGCCAAATTTAGCTTTTTCCCGCCAAATTTAGCTTTTTCCCGCTAAATCACAAAATCCGACTTTTTAGCCAAAGTTCAATTGCAAGGAAAAAAATTAAGGCAGCGGACAGCGGAAGCTAAATATTTCCGTTTTTTTTTAAAGAAAAAATGTTATCTATATATATAAAACTCTTTGTCCTGACTGACTGACTCACTGACTGACTGACTCACTGACTGACTGACTCACTGACTCACTGACTGACTGAGAATCAACGTGCAGCCCAAACGGTAAGAGATAGAGAGCTGAAATTTGCACACAACATAGATGAGATAATTTCATCGTGCAATAAGACGGCGTTTTGCGAAATTCCACCTGTAAGAGGGTCAAAATCAAGGTCAAAGGTCACGGAATTGCTTAGTATGAAAAACTTTTTTGTTTCTTAAGATATCTCAACCAAACTCACAGATTATATGTTTGGTACTGTCTCTTACATTCTGACCAAATTTGGTCAAAGTGGAATGACTATATCTTATAGCTGCCATAGGAACAATCCGATGAAAAACACATTTAGTATGAAAAACTTTTTTGCTTCTTAAGATATCTCAACCAAACTCACAGATTACATGTTTGGTACTGTCTCTTACATTCTTACCAAATTTGGTCAAAGTGGAATGACTATATCTTATAGCTGCTATAGGAACAATCCGATGAAAAACAAATTTAGTATGAAAAACTTTTTTGTTTCTTAAGATATCTCAACCAAACTCACAGATTACATGTTTGGTACTGTCTCTTACATTCTTACCAAATTTGATCAAAGTGGAATGACTATATCATATAGCTGCCAAGTAGTGTACATGCAGTAGTATACAGGCAGTAGTGTAAAGGTAAAAGGTTTATTCAATTAACAGGTAATATCTTGCCTAAACGAATTTTGAGAGATATGTGTTATATGTCAAAAGACGCGGAATTGAATTGTCTACAACATACTACATATTTAAAAGTGAATTCATTTGTAGATTTTTCTTAAATTAAAAAAAAAAAATTATTTCACCTGTAGCTGTTTACCTTTTTACTTTAAAAAAAACTTTGAAGGTATGCCTAAGAGCCCTTCAAAATACCTTTTCATCGATATATAGATCATATCTGTAGCTTTTATCGCTTGGATGCTATGAGGGTTAATTTTTGCGGTTTTTAGCGATTTCCCGCTAAACTAGCTATTTTTCGAAAAAGTCGTAGAACAAACGTTTCTATATTTTTGAGCGGGAACAAGTCCTCATTCAAACATTTAAGCTAAATCAACGCTTTGATACAAACAAACAAACAAACAAACAGACATACTGACTTTTCATCTCATTTTCGAAAGGCGACTAAAAATTTCAACATTAATTATTTTTTGAACCAGTAATCGGATTTTGATGATCGAGGTGTCATTCGACGCGTATTTTTGATTAGAATAGTAAAAAATTAAAAAATAAATCAAAAAGGCCCCAACGGCCCCATTTGCTCCAATTATTTAAATTTTGTCCCTCTCACTTACACCTGTTTATCTCACGCACCAGGAAAGTTTCCAAAAGTCTTAATACGCAGATTTGTAAGTTAAACTGATACCTTTCGATCGGTATATAACTCGATCCGATCGGACGGTCATAGCAAATTTTCCATTCTTCCTGTGTATATATGCTAGCCTCTTTCGCACCCTTCGTGCTGCTTTTGTCACTAGCGCGGACTGCCGTCCGCAGTGATTATAATCTGCACACAGAGTACGAAGAGGTTCGTGAAGCTCCCAGTTAGTGGAACAACGTGAAAGATGTAAAGGATTAAAGGTTCGAGTTACTCTAAAGGGTACGTTAAAGGTTATTTCATTCAACAAATTAGCCGAGTCTTTGTGACCCTGCAGTAATTTGTGGATGAACATTACTCCAAGCATAATTCTACTGTTATTAAGAGAGGGAAGATTGAGTAAGAGAAGTTTACTAGAATATGAAGGCTACTGAATTTCCGAGTTCCAACTCAAGCCACGTAAAGCAAAAATTAAAAATTGTTTTTGAACCGACTCTATCCTGGCACGATGGGATTCATATTGAGGAGACCACACACATGATCCATACTCAAGAATCGGACGAACAAGAGACGTGTAAAGAAGTTTAGTAGTAAAGGGATCATCAAATTCCTTGGACCATTGCTTAATAAACCCGAGAACTCCCATTGCTTTATTGACAGCTATCGCGATATGCTTATCAAATTTCAGTCTATGATCTAGAACTATACCCAAGTCATTAACTGATCTTTCGGAATCGTTCAAGCATTCCAATAAAATGCCATTAAGTGAATACCGTGAAATAACGTGGGAAGATCTATAGGACGATAAACAAAGCTTGACGTCATCCGCATACATGATTGCATGGGAGTGAGATAGTATAGATGGAAGATCATTTATAAATAACGTGAAGAGTAGTGGACCAAGATGACTACCTTGCGGTACTCCAGAAGTAACTTTAACTAACTTTGAAAATGAATTTTTAAAAATAATTAATGTTGAAATTTTTAGTCGCCTTTCGAAAATGAGATGAAAAGTCAGTATGTCTGTTTGTTTGTTTGTTTGTTTGGATCAAATCGTAAATTTAGCTTAAAAGTTTGAATGAGGACTTGTTCCCGTTCAAAAATCTAGAAACTTTTGTTTTACGACTTTTTCGAAAAATCGCTAGTTTAGCGGGAAATCGCTAAAAACTTCTAAAACTGCTTGCAGTGCATGTGGAAAGATACTGCTTGCAAGTGGTGAATGATAAATGTAGACTTGGATGTAAATGTTCTTAATAGTAGTTTTGTCAATATTAATGTTTGTCCAGCAACATGTATTTCGTATTTAAATTCTGTGCCGTTAAATAATTGTGCAAGCTGTTTTAATTTTATGAGTGTTAGTCAATGTAATGTCCTTGAATCAATCTTAAAAATAAAATCAAATGCAAGTGGATTTGACGAAATCAACCCAAAGTTTGTGAAAATAATACTTCCGCATATTCTAGGGCATATAATGCACATTATAAACTATGCAATAACCACATCGACCTTTCCTGACATGCGGAAAATTGCTAAGATCTTCCCCATTCCAAAGAGTAAAGACGAATTCAGACCAATAGCTATTTTACCATTTATATCTAAAGTATTTGAAAATTTATTAGCAACACAGATTACAACATATATGGACACTAACAATTTTCTTAGTAATAGGCAATCCGGGTTTAGAAAAAAGAAAAGCTGTACAACCGCTATTTTAAAAATTGTTGAAGACAAAAGAAATCATATGGACAAGAGTGAAGTAACCCTCTTGACACTTTTTGATTTTAGTCAGGCTTTTGACACGGTAAACCACGAGATTTTACTAACGAAGTTAAACAGACTGTACAATTTCTCCTCAACTGCAATTAAGCTAATGACCCCATACTTGATAAACAGAAAACAAGCCGAAGTTGTACAAAAATCTACATCTGATCTTATAACCACAACGCGTGGTGTTCCACAGGGTTCAATTCTAGGTCCACTTCTTTTTACGATTTATGTTAATGATCTTCCAAGTGTCTTGTCTATTTGTGAAGCCCATATGTACGCTGATGATGTTCAATTATATGTGAGTCGTCCTGTAAGTCAGATTAATCAGTGTATCATGTTGTGTAATAATGATCTGTTACGTGTATGTAAATGGGCAAGTAACAATGGTCTTCGTTTAAACCCGTCCAAGTGTAAATGTATTGTGGTGTATAAGAACAAATTTAATGTTAGTAATTTAAACAAATTATGTATTGACAATGTAGAGATTGATTATGTGGAAAAGGCTGATAACCTAGGTATAACAATCAACAATACACTTACTTGGAAAGACCATGCAAATAGAGCAGTTGGAAAATCCTATGGCATTCTCAGGCAGCTTATGGTAACACAGGCCTGGTTGCCATCTAGCACAAGAATGACAATCGCGAAAACCTTAGTGATACCAATACTTTTTTATGGAATTGAAATTTTTGCAAACTGTGATATTGTTAGTCAACAAAAACTTAGAGTAGTATTTAACAATATTGCACGCTACGTTTTTGGACTTCGACGATTCGACCATGTCACTTGCTTTGCAAATCCCATATTTGATTTAGACTTAAGAAGCTGGACGAAATATAAAATCTTACTCTGCTTCATCAGATTATCTTTATGACAAAATACGCTTTGCGGTATCATTGAGGACATGTAACATTGTGTGTCCTAGAATTAGACTTGCATCCTCTGCCAAGCACTTCTTTTTATGGGTTGCTCGACTTTAGAATCAGTTACCAATTGAAATTAAAACCATTCGAAGCACATCAAATTTTAGTTTTAGGCTAAAATCACACCTGCAACTTCATATACAGTAATAATAATAACAGTGACAGTAATAATAATAATAATAATTAATTATAATAATAATCATATTTATGATAATAATTATTTTAATAATAATAATAATAATAATGATGAAAATTGTAATACATATATAAGAATTAGAGTTACATATTTCAACTTGATGTTAATTTGATAAGCAAAATAATCTTAACCTATTAATTATACCGGGGTGCCACAGAAATCGCTTGCGAAGGTGCCACAGAAATTCGAATGATTTAATGTTTTTTAGCATTTCCACCAACCTTTTCGAACTAGGCTGCTTAGGGTTGACACCGCCTCAAATTAAATTCCCCAAGGTTTTGTATAGCAACTTTTTTAAGTTTATAATTGCAGAGCAATAGGTTTTTAATTTGTTTCTTATTTAATTAATAAAATTTAATTTATTTTTGTAATAATTGAATTTGTTTAGCTGAAAAAAAATTTAAAATTAATTGGCGCGAAAAAATAAAAATTACTCTACAACTCTAGCAATTGTCTGCCATTAGTCTGGCAACTCTTCGAGAAAATTGTTTTCACAAATTGCACAATAAGTTAAAGGTTTTTATCGGTAAAACTTGATTTACCTCAAAAGACCTTTTTTTAATGCTTAATTTGAAGAAAACTGAAGTGGTTCTATATATTTTTTTTAAAATACTTTAATTCGAATTCTGACTAAAAAATGTGGCATCGCTGACCCTGACTTCGAAAATCTGAATCGGACTAGGTGACAGCATCGGGCGCCAGCGATTTTAGCGCTAGTTTAATACGCGTAAACTTATTCTGCGATTTGACCTGTGGCACAGCGAAATGAAATTTCTGTGGCACCCCCGATAATTTTGAAAAATATATATGAGACTGTCAAGTGTGACTAGTGCACTAATTCAAAAGTATCCCTACTTGTAGCACTAGGAAATAGTTAATAAATAAATAAAAATAAATAAATAAAATAGGACTCGATATGGAGAACTGTTGCAGGACAGATCTCAAGGAATAAGAGATTCCTGTGAGATGCTGATCCCAGTCTGTTTGATCCTGTTTCAAATAGCAATGAATCGCAGCAAGCAGTTAACGATTGACTCGGGGGGTATACAAAGCTGTGTACATGTGTCTGATTCCGAGCTCCGTTAGTAAAGCGTTAAACTCTCGAGCTTTAAATTGAGTACCGTTGTCAGTAATGATCATTTCAGGCACTCCATACCAATGAAAAATTTCTTCCAAATGAAATTTCAGAACTGCAGCTGACGTAAATTTCATTAGAGGAAGCAGCCAGTGGAACTTGCTAAAATGATCTAAGACAATTAATAAGCCTACATGGCCGTTTTTGCTTCTCGGATACGGTCTTAATAAATCAATATATAACCGTTGAAACGGTCTGCATGTTGGTATATGGTCACCCACGTATAGTTTGGGGCTTTTGTCTCTTTACAAATATCGCAATTTCGAATATACTCGCGTACGTCATTAGCCAAACCTGGCCAGAATAAATGACGACGCAACTTTTCTATAGTTTTGTGCATTCCTGCATGTGAATAAGTGACGCTATCATGAGCTTGTTTCAAAACTTCGTTTTTAGTGCCCATAATTTCCAGGCAAGCTTGTCTTGCTCATCGTCTCCAATAACGTGTTCAGTACGAATGTACAAAAAGTTGCAACTAAAATAATACAATGAGAGAAAAAGGATAAATGTTTGTTGGTCTATTGTAACTACAATGGAAAGCGTTTAGTAAAAAAAATAATCTGCTTAAATTAATCAGTATTGCTCGGCAAGGATACGCAGATACAGCATATGTCCAAATTTCAGACAGCGATACTGACCAATATCTCACAGACGCTTTAAAGCTAAAACAATTGCATTCCAATATTTATGACTCCTAACTATGATAAATTTTAGATCTACCAAACCAAAACCGAGCTATCACAGGGGCAATCAGTACTTGTATCTTAACTAGATACTAAGTATTCTGAAATTGCATGCAAAAGTCTTTTACGTATCTGCGAAATAAAAGATAGTTTTTGTTAAGACCATAAGAAAGCAAACGAGCAATTGTGTGGCACACGAATTCACAGCTGGTGTTAGGTGCTGTCTTTGTTTGTCTTTATATATCTAAAATCTTCCCAAAGTTGCAACATCAGTTTCTCGGTTTCGTATTCGCGTTTCGAATACTCAACATCGTAGACTTAATTGCGGCTTTGTCCAGACTAGGGTCCCGCAAACGGAAGTTCGACAAAAGACAGTCGAATCAACGTGATCCTTCATTTAAAAAGTTTATTTGAATCGTATGCCCCACGTTGGGCGCCAAAAGTTTATGTAGCGTAAAGCGGGGGGGAATAAAATACATATATTCAGCTTCCCGAGGAATCAACAGCAGCGATGAGCATTCATCTGCACCGCTTCCACAAAAAGAAGCAGGCCAATGCTGTGATTCCTGAGAGTAGAGTTAACACAGCCAGATGGGATCCTCTGGTTCCGTAGCTCTTTCGGATGTGGGGGGGTTCGTTGCTAGGTCTCGACCAGCGTACACAATTTAATTTATAGGATCCCGACGGATACTAATTGAGGGAGACAGACTCCAAAAATCAAAGAAATAAAATGGACCAGGCGATATTAAACAAAAAAATTGAAATAGGCTACAGTCGAGTTTGCTCGACCGGAGGATACCCTGTGCCAGTCTCCATAAAATGGAATATTGGTTGGGACCATCTCATATACATATTCTGTCAGTTTGGTTCACATATCTTAAATAACAAAAAAGTTTTTCATACTGAGACTTGATTTTCGACTGATGGTTGCTATGGCAGCTATCTGATATAGTAATCCGATTACAATCAAATTTGGTCAAAATGTATGCGACCATCCCATATGCATATTCTGTCAGTTTGGTTCAGTTATCTCAAACAAGAAAAAAGTTTTTCATACTCAGACTTGATTTTGGACTGTTGGTTGCTATGGCAGCTATATGATATAGTAATCCGATTACAATCAAATTTGGTCATATACATATTCTGTCAGTTTGGTTCACATATCTCAAACAACAAAAAAATTTTTCATACTGAGACTTGATTTTCGACTGATCGTTCCTATGGTAGCTATATGATATAGTGTTCCGATCCAAATTTAAAAACAAACTTGATCTGCGTCCGGTATCCAGCAACCTACATACCAAATTTGAAGTCTCTAGCTATTATAGTTTCTGAGATCGACGCGTTTAAACAGACGGACAGACGGACGGACAGACGGACATGGCTCAATCGACTCGGCTGTTGATGCTGATCAAGAATATATATACTTTATATGGTCGGAGATTCTTCCTTCTGCCTGTTACATACATCACACAAATCTAATATACCCTTTTTGACCATTTTCAATGGGCACAGGGTATAAAAATTTAAATGGCTCTCATTATAAGTATAATATTATAAAAATCATTATAAAAATATTACATCTACATCCTTATCCTACCATGTCACCAGGAATAAATAAACCTAGCACTTCATGCTAATTTATTTCCAAAACATTATAAAATTTCAGTTTATTCTTCGGGGTGGTTCATTGCAAATTTTTTTTTTGTCTTATTCCAAGCAGACAATAATTAGTTGCCAATGATTAACATAATGTTTAATGAAGATTAAAATAGCATAACATAAAAAGGAAATATCAACTATTGATTGAGGAAAAAAAATTTAAACTATGGAAAAGGATCAATTCTAAACTTGGATAACAAAATTATTAGTTAAAAAAATTATTATAAATCTCGGTCGATAGAAAAAAACAAAATGAACCGAGAACTTAATCGATTTGAATGCTAAGAAAAGATTAGCTATTATTATTAGAATTGGTATTCCTATAAATTGGCATTGGCATTGATAAAATTAATGTGGGCAAACAAAACCATAATTAATAAGTGCTGCAATAAAAGTAATGGATTATGTGCAAAGATAAAATTATATATATAAACTAGGGGGCTACGCCCCCTGCTCGCTTCGCTCGCCAACCCCCAGCTCGCTACGCTCGCAGCATTGTATTTAGTTGCCCGTTTTAACAAATTTTTATAATATAACATTTTTTCTTTAAAAAAAAACGGAAATATTTAGCTTCCGCTGTCCGCTGCCTTAATTTTTTTCCTTGCAATTGAACTTTGGCTAAAAAGTCGGATTTGGTGATTTAGCGGGAAAAAGCTAAATTTGGCGGGAAAAAGCTAAATTAAGAGAATTTGTCAAAATTTGGCAAGAAGAGTTAATCTAAAAGTTTTGTTAGGATATCTCCGATTGCATCCGATTGTTCCTATGGCAGCTATATGATATAGTCATCCGACTTTGACCAAATTTGGTCAGAATGTAAGAGACAGCCCCAATCATACAATCTGTGAGTTTGGTTGAGATATCTTAAGAAACAAAAAAGTTTTTCATACTAAAGGTTTTTTCATCGGATTGTTCCTATGGCAGCTATAAGATATAGTCATTCCACTTTCACCAAATTTGGTCAGAATGTAAGAGACAGTACCAAACATGAAATCTGTGAGTTTGGTTAAGATATCTTAAGAAACAAAAAAGTTGTTCATACTAAATGTGTTTTTCATCGGATTGTTCCTATAGCAGCTATAAGATATAGTCATTCCACTTTGAACAAATTTGGTCAGAATGTAAGAGACAGTACCAAACATGTAATCTGTGAGTTTGGTTGAGATATCTTAAGAAGCAAAAAAGTTTTTCATACTAAATGTGTTTTTCATCGGATTGTTCCTATGGCAGCTATAAGATATAGTCATTCCACTTTGACCAAATTTGGTCAGAATGTAAGAGACAGTACCAAACATATAATCTGTGAGTTTGGTTGAGATATCTTAAGAAACAAAAAAGTTTTTCATACTAAGCAATTCCGTGACCTTTGACCTTGATTTTGACCCTCTTACAGGTGGAATCTCGCAAAACGCCGTCTTATTGCACGATGAAATTATCTCATCTATGTTGTGTGCAAATTTCAGCTCTCTATCTCTTACCGTTTGGGCTGCACGTTGATTCTCAGTCAGTCAGTGAGTCAGTGAGTCAGTCAGTCAGGACAAAGAGTTTTATGTATATAGATAAAAATAAAATGTTTATTTTCCAGCAGAAAATTTACGAATGTTTTTTTTTTTTTTTATCGCTGTAAAATTTTCATTATTCTTTTGTGTTCTCTCTTAAGGTTATTTGAAATCTTATAAAAAAACCTCTTTACGAGGTAAAAGTCTAGTGACGAAAACATTTTCATGCCCCAAAATTTCTGATATTATTAAAAAAAAAAATTTTTGTCACTGGCACTGCGCAAAAAAGTACTATTTATTGGGTATGAAAAATTTAGCGCAATGAGCCCAGTGACAAAATTTTTTTTTTTAATAATTCATGTGTAAAATTTAATATTTTTCGTCACAAAATTGGATATCAGAAATTTTGGGGCATGAAAATGTTTTCGTCACTAGACTTTTACCTCGTGAAGAGGTTTTTTTTATAAGATATCAGAAATTTTTTAATAAGACATCGAAAATTTTGACAATTTGCAATATTTTTTTAAACAATTCAATAATTATATAATTAAGAGATTTAAAAACACATTCAATCAGAGACGTTGCGATATTATATATATTTATAAATATATTTCGATCTTGCTGTAATTGGAATTACAAAATGTTTCATCTGCCGCAAAAAGAATTCACCACTTGCAAGCAGTATCTTTCCACATGCACTGCAAGCAGTGCAAGTAGTGTACATGCAGTAGTATACAGGCAGTAGTGTAAAGGTAAAAGGTATATTCAATTAACAGGTAATATCTTGCCTAAACGAATTTTGAGAGATATGTGTTATATGTCAAAAGACGCGGAATTGAATTGTCTACAACATACTACATATTTAAAAGTGAATTCATTTGTAGATTTTTCTTAAATTAAAAAAAAAAAATTATTTCACCTGTAGCTGTTTACCTTTTTACTTTAAAAAAAACTTTGAAGGTATGCCTAAGAGCCCTTCAAAATACCTTTTCATCGATATATAGATCATATCTGTAGCTTTTATCGCTTGGATGCTATGAGGGTTAATTTTTGCGGTTTTTAGCGATTTCCCGCTAAACTAGCTATTTTTCGAAAAAGTCGTAGAACAAACGTTTCTATATTTTTGAGCGGGAACAAGTCCTCATTCAAACATTTAAGCTAAATCAACGCTTTGATACAAACAAACAAACAAACAAACAGACATACTGACTTTTCATCTCATTTTCGAAAGGCGACTAAAAATTTCAACATTAATTATTTTTTGAACCAGTAATCGGATTTTGATGATCGAGGTGTCATTCGACGCGTATTTTTGATTAGAATAGTAAAAAATTAAAAAATAAATCAAAAAGGCCCCAACGGCCCCATTTGCTCCAATTATTTAAATTTTGTCCCTCTCACTTACACCTGTTTATCTCACGCACCAGGAAAGTTTCCAAAAGTCTTAATACGCAGATTTGTAAGTTAAACTGATACCTTTCGATCGGTATATAACTCGATCCGATCGGACGGTCATAGCAAATTTTCCATTCTTCCTGTGTATATATGCTAGCCTCTTTCGCACCCTTCGTGCTGCTTTTGTCACTAGCGCGGACTGCCGTCCGCAGTGATTATAATCTGCACACAGAGTACGAAGAGGTTCGTGAAGCTCCCAGTTAGTGGAACAACGTGAAAGATGTAAAGGATTAAAGGTTCGAGTTACTCTAAAGGGTACGTTAAAGGTTATTTCATTCAACAAATTAGCCGAGTCTTTGTGACCCTGCAGTAATTTGTGGATGAACATTACTCCAAGCATAATTCTACTGTTATTAAGAGAGGGAAGATTGAGTAAGAGAAGTTTACTAGAATATGAAGGCTACTGAATTTCCGAGTTCCAACTCAAGCCACGTAAAGCAAAAATTAAAAATTGTTTTTGAACCGACTCTATCCTGGCACGATGGGATTCATATACGAACAAGAGACGTGTAAAGAAGTTTAGTAGTAAAGGGATCATCAAATTCCTTGGACCATCGCTTAATAAACCCGAGAACTCCCATTGCTTTATTGACAGCTATCGCGATATGCTTATCAAATTTCAGTCTATGATCTAGAACTATACCCAAGTCATTAACTGATCTTTCGGAATCGTTCAAGCATTCCAATAAAATGCCATTAAGTGAATACCGTGAAATAACGTGGGAAGATCTATAGGACGATAAACAAAGCTTGACGTCATCCGCATACATGATTGCATGGGAGTGAGATAGTATAGATGGAAGATCATTTATAAATAACGTGAAGAGTAGTGGACCAAGATGACTACCTTGCGGTACTCCAGAAGTAACTTTAACTAACTTTGAAAATGAATTTTTAAAAATAACTCTTTGTGTTCTGTTACTTAAATAATTTGAAATCCAAAGAAGAAGATTGTACGGAAATCCAAGAAGATCAAGCTTATGAGTGAGTAGAGAGTGGTTTACAGAATCAAAAGCTTTACTAAAATCAGTGTAAATAACATCAGTTTGCATCTTTTTCTTGACTTCACTAGGGAAGTGAACTCAAGTAGGTTAGTGGTTGTAGATCTACATCTCATATATGTTGAAGATGAGAGGTTATAATTTTCTCAAACATCTTCGGAATAGCAGACAACTTGGAGATACCTCTATAGTTCTGAACATCGGACTTAATACCCTTTTTATGAAGAGGGATAATATAAGAATCTTTCCATAGCGCTGGAAAAGAGAAGGAATCTACGGACAAAGTTAACAACTTATGTAATGGTCTACATAAAGATTCTGCACAGTACTTAAGAACAGAAGCAGGCACCCCATCGGGACCTGGTGCGTGCACTGGCTTAATCAATTTAAGATCGCAAAGAAGCGAGCTTTCTGTGATTAGAGGGCAGTAAATACAGTTAGAACAGCTTAACCTATACGGGTAAGGCTGGCCAACACGGAGACTACTCGTAGAATATGTAGTTTGGAAAAAGTCAGCAAACAAATCTGCTATGGATTGATCAGTATTAGCTTGAATATCGTTGAAGACAACAGAAGATGGTAATGATGAGGCTTTGCGTTTAGAGTTTACGAATTTGTAGAATTGCTTCGGATCTTTAGAGAATTCAAGCTTACAACGTCGCAAGTAATTATTATAACATTGTGAGTTCAGAACTAGAAAGCTAGAGCAGGTAATTAAATATCGGGAGAAGTCATAAGGATTTCCAGACTTTTTAAATCACTGCGGACGGCAGTCCGCGCTAGTGACGAAAGCAGCACGAAGGGTGCGAAAGGCGACTAGCATATATACACAGGAAGAATGGAAAATTTTCTATGACAGTCCGATCAGGTCGAGTTATATACCGATCGAAAGGTATCAATTTAACTTACAAATGTGCATACTAAGACTTTTAAAAGCTCACCTGGTTCGTGATAAACAGGTGTAAGTGGGACTGGCAAAATTTAATTGATTGGAGCAAATGGGGCCGTTGCAGCCTTTTTTATTTTTTGTTAGTATTCTAATCGAAAATACGCGTCGAATGACACCTCGATCATCGAAATCCAACCATTGGTTCAAAAGAAAATTTATTTTGAAATTTTTAGTCGCCTTCCAAAAATGAGATGAAAAGTAAGTTTGTCTGTTTGTTTGTTTGTTTGTTTGGATCAAATCGTAAATTTAGCTTAAAAGTTTGAATGAGGACTTGTTCCCGTTCAAAAATCTAGAAACTTTTGTTTTACGACTTTTTCGAAAAATCGCTAGTTTAGCGGGAAATCGCTAAAAACCTCTAAAACTGCTTGCTGTGCATGTGGAAAGGTACTGCTTGCAAGTGGTGAATGATAAATGTAGACTTGGATGTAAATGTTCTTAATAGTAGTTTTGTCAATATTAATGTTTGTCCAGCAACATGTATTTCGTATTTAAATTCTGTGCCGTTAAATAATTGTGCAAGCTGTTTTAATTTTATGAGTGTTAGTCAATGTAATGTCCTTGAATCAATCTTAAAAATAAAATCAAATGCAAGTGGATTTGACGAAATCAACCCAAAGTTTGTGAAAATAATACTTCCGCATATTCTAGGGCATATAATGCACATTATAAACTATGCAATAACCACATCGACCTTTCCTGACATGCGGAAAATTGCTAAGATCTTCCCCATTCCAAAGAGTAAAGACGAATTCAGACCAATAGCTATTTTACCATTTATATCTAAAGTATTTGAAAATTTATTAGCAACACAGATTACAACATATATGGACACTAACAATTTTCTTAGTAATAGGCAATCCGGGTTTAGAAAAAAGAAAAGCTGTACAACCGCTATTTTAAAAATTGTTGAAGACAAAAGAAATCATATGGACAAGAGTGAAGTAACCCTCTTGACACTTTTTGATTTTAGTCAGGCTTTTGACACGGTAAACCACGAGATTTTACTAACGAAGTTAAACAGACTGTACAATTTCTCCTCAACTGCAATTAAGCTAATGACCTCAAACTTGATAAACAGAAAACAAGCCGAAGTTGTACAAAAATCTACCTCTGATCTTATAACCACAACGCGTGGTGTTCCACAGGGTTCAATTCTAGGTCCACTTCTTTTTACGATTTATGTTAATGATCTTCCAAGTGTCTTGTCTATTTGTGAAGCCCATATGTACGCTGATGATGTTCAATTATATGTGAGTCGTCCTGTAAGTCAGATTAATCAGTGTATCATGTTGTGTAATAATGATCTGTTACGTGTATGTAAATGGGCAAGTAACAATGGTCTTCGTTTAAACCCGTCCAAGTGTAAATGTATTGTGGTGTATAAGAACAAATTTAATGTTAGTAATTTAAACAAATTATGTATTGACAATGTAGAGATTGATTATGTGGAAAAGGCTGATAACCTAGGTATAACAATCAACAATACACTTACTTGGAAAGACCATGCAAATAGAGCAGTTGGAAAATCCTATGGCATTCTCAGGCAGCTTATGGTAACACAGGCCTGGTTGCCATCTAGCACAAGAATGACAATCGCGAAAACCTTAGTGATACCAATACTTTTTTATGGAATTGAAATTTTTGCAAACTGTGATATTGTTAGTCAACAAAAACTTAGAGTAGTATTTAACAATATTGCACGCTACGTTTTTGGACTTCGACGATTCGACCATGTCACTTGCTTTGCAAATCCCATATTTGATTTAGACTTAAGAAGCTGGACGAAATATAAAATCTTACTCTGCTTCATCAGATTATCTTTATGACAAAATACGCTTTGCGGTATCATTGAGGACATGTAACATTGTGTGTCCTAGAATTAGACTTGCATCCTCTGCCAAGCACTTCTTTTTATGGGTTGCTCGACTTTAGAATCAGTTACCAATTGAAATTAAAACCATTCGAAGCACATCAAATTTTAGTTTTAGGCTAAAATCACACCTGCAACTTCATATACAGTAATAATAATAACAGTGACAGTAATAATAATAATAATAATTAATTATAATAATAATCATATTTATGATAATAATTATTTTAATAATAATAATAATAATAATGATGAAAATTGTAATACATATATAAGAATTAGATTTACATATTTCAACTTGATGTTAATTTGATAAGCAAAATAATCTTAACCTATTAATTATACCGGGGTGCCACAGAAATCGCTTGCGAAGGTGCCACAGAAATTCGAATGATTTAATGTTTTTTAGCATTTCCACCAACCTTTTCGAACTAGGCTGCTTAGGGTTGACACCGCCTCAAATTAAATTCCCCAAGGTTTTGTATAGCAACTTTTTTAAGTTTATAATTGCAGAGCAATAGGTTTTTAATTTGTTTCTTATTTAATTAATAAAATTTAATTTATTTTTGTAATAATTGAATTTGTTTAGCTGAAAAAAAATTTAAAATTAATTGGCGCGAAAAAATAAAAATTACTCTACAACTCTAGCAATTGTCTGCCATTAGTCTGGCAACTCTTCGACAAAATTGTTTTCACAAATTGCACAATAAGTTAAAGGTTTTTATCGGTAAAACTTGATTTACCTCAAAAGACCTTTTTTTAATGCTTAATTTGAAGAAAACTGAAGTGGTTCTATATATTTTTTTTAAAATACTTTAATTCGAATTCTGACTAAAAAATGTGGCATCGCTGACCCTGACTTCGAAAATCTGAATCGGACTAGGTGACAGCATCGGGCGCCAGCGATTTTAGCGCTAGTTTAATACGCGTAAACTTATTCTGCGATTTGACCTGTGGCACAGCGAAATGAAATTTCTGTGGCACCCCCGATAATTTTGAAAAATATATATGAGACTGTCAAGTGTGACTAGTGCACTAATTCAAAAGTATCCCTACTTGTAGCACTAGGAAATAGTTAATAAATAAATAAAAATAAATAAATAAAATAGGACTCGATATGGAGAACTGTTGCAGGACAGATCTCAAGGAATAAGAGATTCCTGTGAGATGCTGATCCCAGTCTGTTTGATCCTGTTTCAAATAGCAATGAATCGCAGCAAGCAGTTAACGATTGACTCGGGGGGTATACAAAGCTGTGTACATGTGTCTGATTCCGAGCTCCGTTAGTAAAGCGTTAAACTCTCGAGCTTTAAATTGAGTACCGTTGTCAGTAATGATCATTTCAGGCACTCCATACCAATGAAAAATTTCTTCCAAATGAAATTTCAGAACTGCAGCTGACGTAAATTTCATTAAAGGAAGCAGCCAGTGGAACTTGCTAAAATGATCTAAGACAATTAATAAGCCTACATGCCCGTTTTTGCTTCTCGGATACGGTCTTAATAAATCAATATATAACCGTTGAAACGGTCTGCATGTTGGTATATGGTCACCCACGTATAGTTTGGGGCTTTTGTCTCTTTACAAATATCGCAATTTCGAATATACTCGCGTACGTCATTAGCCAAACCTGGCCAGAATAAATGACGACGCAACTTTTCTATAGTTTTGTGCATTCCTGCATGTGAATAAGTGACGCTATCATGAGCTTGTTTCAAAACTTCGTTTTTAGTGCCCATAATTTCCAGGCAAGCTTGTCTTGCTCATCGTCTCCAATAACGTGTTCAGTACGAATGTACAAAAAGTTGCAACTAAAATAATACAATGAGAGAAAAAGGATAAATGTTTGTTGGTCTATTGTAACTACAATGGAAAGCGTTTAGTAAAAAAAATAATCTGCTTAAATTAATCAGTATTGCTCGGCAAGGATACGCAGATACAGCATATGTCCAAATTTCAGACAGCGATACTGACCAATATCTCACAGACGCTTTAAAGCTAAAACAATTGCATTCCAATATTTATGACTCCTAACTATGATAAATTTTAGATCTACCAAACCAAAACCGAGCTATCACAGGGGCAATCAGTACTTGTATCTTAACTAGATACTAAGTATTCTGAAATTGCATGCAAAAGTCTTTTACGTATCTGCGAAATAAAAGATAGTTTTTGTTAAGACCATAAGAAAGCAAACGAGCAATTGTGTGGCACACGAATTCACAGCTGGTGTTAGGTGCTGTCTTTGTTTGTCTTTATATATCTAAAATCTTCCCAAAGTTGCAACATCAGTTTCTCGGTTTCGTATTCGCGTTTCGAATACTCAACATCGTAGACTTAATTGCGGCTTTGTCCAGACTAGGGTCCCGCAAACGGAAGTTCGACAAAAGACAGTCGAATCAACGTGATCCTTCATTTAAAAAGTTTATTTGAATCGTATGCCCCACGTTGGGCGCCAAAAGTTTATGTAGCGTAAAGCGGGGGGGAATAAAATACATATATTCAGCTTCCCGAGGAATCAACAGCAGCGATGAGCATTCATCTGCACCGCTTCCACAAAAAGAAGCAGGCCAATGCTGTGATTCCTGAGAGTCGAGTTAACACAGCCAGATGGGATCCTCTGGTTCCGTAGCTCTTTCGGATGTGGGGGGGTTCGTTGCTAGGTCTCGACCAGCGTACACAATTTAATTTATAGGATCCCGACGGATACTAATTGAGGGAGACAGACTCCAAAAATCAAAGAAATAAAATGGACCAGGCGATATTAAACAAAAAAATTGAAATAGGCTACAGTCGAGTTTGCTCGACCGGAGGATACCCTGTGCCAGTCTCCATAAAATGGAATATTGGTTGGGACCATCTCATATACATATTCTGTCAGTTTGGTTCACATATCTTAAATAACAAAAAAGTTTTTCATACTGAGACTTGATTTTCGATCAAATTTGGTCAAAATGTATGCGACCATCCCATATGCATATTCTGTCAGTTTGGTTCAGTTATCTCAAACAACAAAAAAGTTTTTCATACTCAGACTTGATTTTGGACTGTTGGTTGCTATGGCAGCTATATGATATAGTAATCCGATTACAATCAAATTTGGTCATATACATATTCTGTCAGTTTGGTTCACATATCTCAAACAACAAAAAAATTTTTCATACTGAGACTTGATTTTCGACTGATCGTTCCTATGGTAGCTATATGATATAGTGTTCCGATCCAAATTTAAAAACAAACTTGATCTGCGTCCGGTATCCAGCAACCTACATACCAAATTTGAAGTCTCTAGCTATTATAGTTTCTGAGATCGACGCGTTTAAACAGACGGACAGACGGACGGACAGACGGACATGGCTCAATCGACTCGGCTGTTGATGCTGATCAAGAATATATATACTTTATATGGTCGGAGATTCTTCCTTCTGCCTGTTACATACATCACACAAATCTAATATACCCTTTTTGACCATTTTCAATGGGCACAGGGTATAAAAATTTAAATGGCTCTCATTATAAGTATTTAGCTGCGTTGAAAGCGAAGTCTGAGATGGAAGTCGACTATCGCTTCTATACCCTCCCTACCATGATTTTCATTTAAAATGTTTCTGAAGATCCCAAAAAAAAAATATTACATCTACATCCTTATCCTACCATGTCACCAGGAATAAATAAACCTAGCACTTCATGCTAATTTATTTCCAAAACATTATAAAATTTCAGTTTATTCTTCGGGGTGGTTCATTGCAAATTTTTTTTTTGTCTTATTCCAAGCAGACAATAATTAGTTGCCAATGATTAACATAATGTTTAATGAAGATTAAAATAGCATAACATAAAAAGGAAATATCAACTATTGATTGAGAAAAAAAAATTTAAACTATGGAAAAGGATCAATTCTAAACTTGGATAACAAAATTATTAGTTAAAAAAATTATTATAAATCTCGGTCGATAGAAAAAAACAAAATGAACCGAGAACTTAATCGATTTGAATGCTAAGAAAAGATTAGCTATTATTATTAGAATTGGTATTCCTATAAATTGGCATTGGCATTGATAAAATTAATGTGGGCAAACAAAACCATAATTAATAAGTGCTGCAATAAAAGTAATGGATTATGTGCAAAGATACAATTATATATATAAACTAGGGGGCTACGCCCCCTGCTCGCTTCGCTCGCCAACCCCCAGCTCGCTACGCTCGCAGCATTGTATTTAGTTGCCCGTTTTAACAAATTTTTATAATATAACATTTTTTCTTTAAAAAAAAACGGAAATATTTAGCTTCCGCTGTCCGCTGCCTTAATTTTTTTCCTTGCAATTGAACTTTGGCTAAAAAGTCGGATTTGGTGATTTAGCGGGAAAAAGCTAAATTTGGCGGGAAAAAGCTAAATTAAGAGAATTTGTCAAAATTTGGCAAGAAGAGTTAATCTAAAAGTTTTGTTAGGATATCTCCGATTGCATCCGATTGTTCCTATGGCAGCTATATGATATAGTCATCCGACTTTGACCAAATTTGGTCAGAATGTAAGAGACAGCCCCAATCATACAATCTGTGAGTTTGGTTGAGATATCTTAAGAAACAAAAAAGTTTTTCATACTAAAGGTTTTTTCATCGGATTGTTCCTATGGCAGCTATAAGATATAGTCATTCCACTTTCACCAAATTTGGTCAGAATGTAAGAGACAGTACCAAACATGAAATCTGTGAGTTTGGTTAAGATATCTTAAGAAACAAAAAAGTTGTTCATACTAAATGTGTTTTTCATCGGATTGTTCCTATAGCAGCTATAAGATATAGTCATTCCACTTTGACCAAATTTGGTAAGAATGTAAGAGACAGTACCAAACATGTAATCTGTGAGTTTGGTTGAGATATCTTAAGAAGCAAAAAAGTTTTTCATACTAAATGTGTTTTTCATCGGATTGTTCCTATGGCAGCTATAAGATATAGTCATTCCACTTTGACCAAATTTGGTTTGGTTGAGATATCTTAAGAAACAAAAAAGTTTTTCATACTAAGCAATTCCGTGACCTTTGACCTTGATTTTGACCCTCTTACAGGTGGAATTTCGCAAAACGCCGTCTTATTGCACGATGAAATTATCTCATCTATGTTGTGTGCAAATTTCAGCTCTCTATCTCTTACCGTTTGGGCTGCACGTTGATTCTCAGTCAGTCAGTGAGTCAGTCAGTCAGTGAGTCAGTCAGTCAGGACAAAGAGTTTTATATATATAGATAACATTTTTTCTTTAAAAAAAAACGGAAATATTTAGCTTCCGATGTCCGCTGCCTTAATTTTTTTCCTTGCAATTGAACTTTGGCTAAAAAGTCGGATTTGGTGATTTAGCGGGAAAAAGCTAAATTTGTCGGGAAAAAGCTAAATTTGGCGGGAAAAAGCTAAATTAAGAGAATTTGTCAAAATTTGGCAAGAAGAGTTAATCTAAAAGTTTTGTTAGGATATCTCCGATTGCATCCGATTGTTCCTATGGCAGCTATATGATATAGTCATCCGACTTTGACCAAATTTGGTCAGAATGTAAGAGACAGCCCCAATCATACAATCTGTGAGTTTGGTTGAGATAACTTAAGAAACAAAAAAGTTTTTCATACTAAAGGTTTTTTCATCGGATTGTTCCTATGGCAGCTATAAGATATAGTTATTCCACTTTCACCAAATTTGGTCAGAATGTAAGAGACAGTACCAAACATGTAATCTGTGAGTTTGGTTAAGATATCTTAAGAAACAAAAAAGTTGTTCATACTAAATGTGTTTTTCATCGGATTGTTCCTATAGCAGCTATAAGATATAGTCATTCCACTTTGACCAAATTTGGTAAGAATGTAAGAGACAGTACCAAACATGTAATCTGTGAGTTTGGTTGAGATATCTTAAGAAGCAAAAAAGTTTTTCATACTAAATGTGTTTTTCATCGGATTGTTCCTATGGCAGCTATAAGATATAGTCATTCCA
This sequence comes from Drosophila limbata, assembly GCA_963924055.1. Classification (NCBI taxonomy): domain Eukaryota; kingdom Metazoa; phylum Arthropoda; class Insecta; order Diptera; family Drosophilidae; genus Drosophila; species Drosophila limbata. The sequence goes on from CAWUOW010000172.1 coordinate 414,340, forward strand.
CTTTGACCAAATTTGGTCAGAATGTAAGAGACAGTACCAAACATATAATCTGTGAGTTTGGTTGAGATATCTTAAGAAACAAAAAAGTTTTTCATACTAAGCAATTCCGTGACCTTTGACCTTGATTTTGACCCTCTTACAGGTGGAATCTCGCAAAACGCCGTCTTATTGCACGATGAAATTATCTCATCTATGTTGTGTGCAAATTTCAGCTCTCTATCTCTTACCGTTTGGGCTGCACGTTGATTCTCAGTCAGTCAGTGAGTCAGTGAGTCAGTCAGTCAGGACAAAGAGTTTTATATATATAGATAAAAATAAAATGTTTATTTTCCAGCAGAAAATTTACGAATGTTTTTTTTTTTTTTTATCGCTGTAAAATTTTCATTATTCATTTGTGTTCTCTCTTAAGGTTATTTGAAATCTTATAAAAAAACCTCTTTACGAGGTAAAAGTCTAGTGACGAAAACATTTTCATGCCCCAAAATTTCTGATATTATTAAAAAAAAAAATTTTTGTCACTGGCACTGCGCAAAAAAGTACTATTTATTGGGTATGAAAAATTTAGCGCAATGAGCCCAGTGACAAAATTTTTTTTTTTAATAATTCATGTGTAAAATTTAATATTTTTCGTCACAAAATTGGATATCAGAAATTTTGGGGCATGAAAATGTTTTCGTCACTAGACTTTTACCTCGTGAAGAGGTTTTTTTTATAAGATATCAGAAATTTTTTAATAAGACATCGAAAATTTTGACAATTGCAATATTTTTTTAAACAATTCAATAATTATATAATTAAGAGATTTAAAAACACATTCAATCAGAGACGTTGCGATATTATATATATTTATAAATATATTTCGATCTTGCTGTAATTGGAATTACAAAATGTTTCATCTGCCGCAAAAGAATTCACCACTTGCAAGCAGTATCTTTCCACATGCACTGCAAGCAGTGCAAGTAGTGTACATGCAGTAGTATACATGCAGTAGTGTAAAGGTAAAAGTTATATTCAATTAACAGGTAATATCTTGCCTAAACGAATTTTGAGAGATATGTGTTATATGTCAAAAGACGCGGAATTGAATTGTCTAGAACATACTACATATTTAAAAGTGATTTCATTTGTAGATTTTTCGAGGTGATCGAGGTGTCATTCGACGCGTATTTTTGATTAAAATAGTAAAAAATTAAAAAAAAAAATCAAAAAGGCCCCAACGGCCCCATTTGCTCCAATCATTTAAATTTTTTCCCTCCCACTTACACCTGTTTATCTCACGAACCAGGTGAGTTTCTAAAAGTCTTAGTATGCACATTTATAAGTTAAATTGATACCTTTCGATCGGTATATAACTCGACCCGATCGGACTGTCATAGCAAATTTTCCATTCTTCCTGTGTATATATGCTAGTCGCCTTTCGCATCCTTCGTGCTGCTTTCGTCACTAGCGCGGACTACCGTCCGCAGTGATATAAAAAAAAAAGTATTATATCAATATCAATATCAGCTGTTAATAAACATGCTGTTTCAATTTACTTTACTTTGCGTTATTTTGCATTTACGCGAATCAGCATTGGGAACGATCTGAAGGAATCAAAAAAAAAACAAAAACCACCACGACAAATTGCAATCGGTTGATTGCTATACACTGCAGACTGATATCAGACGATTGGGTCTAGCAGCAGTCTGGTTGTACAGAAAACACCTGATGATTCATATCACGGTGGGTTGCTTCTGTTTTGGTTCTTCAGACACTATAGCAGAGGTACGAAGATCAAATGAAAGCAGCAGACGATCGAATAATGAAGATTAATTTTTTTTTTTATCCGAGTTTCGACTTCGTCTGCGCTTCTTATCAGTGCCAACACAATATTAAAACAAACTCACATGCATGAAATCCGATGAAAGGCGAACGATGATAATTGCTTTTGTTGTTGTTTTGAAATAAAATTGGTTATTATGTTTTAATATGTTATGTGGCACTATTAAACATTTTATTCTCTTTGATTTTACCCTGTGCAATTATTTTTATTTATGATTTTAGGTATTTATTTGCTTCAGGTGTGCTTACGCCTTCAATTTCATTTCCTATTTTTATTTATTTCAGAAAATTTTAAATGTTTTTTTTTCTTTTTGTAGGTACAGTCAACCCTCGACAATTGCGACAAAAAATTTAATTTAAATTGTTCAATTTTTTGTTGTTTACAGATTCTTAAATTTTTCATTCGCACTAGTCATGTATGGACTCAATTTCCTTCACTTAGAATGATTTCTCGTGTTGTTCTCACTACCGGGGGTTCACTGTACATTACTTTGGAAGCACTAAGCACAGAAACAATCACATTTTTCCTTTTAAGTTATTATCTTATAAAAAAAAACCTCTTTACGAGGTAAAAGTCTTTACTCGGCGCTGCGCAAAAATAAATATTTATTAGGTATGAAAAAATAAGCGCAATGTGCCGAGCGACAAAATTTTTTTTTAGTAATTTATAAGTAAAACTTAATATTATTCGTCACAAAATTGGATATCAGAAATTTTGGCGCATGAAAATGTTTTCGTCACTAGACTTTTACCTCGTAAAGAGGTTTTTTTATAAGATATCAGAAATTTTTTAATAAGACATAGGAAGTTTTGACAATTGAAATATTTTTTTACAGTGTAACTTTGTCAATCGGTGTTTATTGTTTGTACAAGCAAAAAGAAACTGTCTGGCAACACTGTTTCTCTTTACTAACACACATGCCAACATGCCAAGCGCAAAATTTATCAGCACTCTCAAACTCTGGCTGCTATGACACTTTGTTGCTGCTGTCCTATTCCAATTCAAAGTAAAACGTATATATTCAGTTAATAGGTTATATCTTCCAAACCAATCAACAAAAATTTATGCATGATGTATCAAAAAACGCGAAATATTAAAAGCTCAAACATATTCAAAAACCGCCAAAATGTGGAAAAAATTACCTTTTTTCACCTGTAGCTTTTTACCTGTGTACTTTAGAAAAAAAGTTTGAACATATGCTTAAGAGCCCTTCAAAGTACCTTTCCAACGACATATAGATCATATCTGTAGCTTTCATAGTTTGGACACTATGGGGGTTTTTAGTTTTAGCGGTTTTTAGCGATTTCCCGCTAAACTAGCGATTTTTCGAAAAAGTCGTAGAACAAACGTTTCTAGATTTTTGAGCGGGAACAAGTCCTCATTCAAACTTTTAAGCTAAATCATCGCTTTGATACAAACAAACAAACAAACAAACAAACATACTGACTTTTCATCTCATTTTCGGAAGGCGACTCAAAATTTCAAAATTAATTTTTTTTCTAACCAGTTGTCGGATTTTGATGATCAAGGTGTCATTCGACGCGTATTTTTGATGAGAATTGTAAAAAATTCAACGAAAATTCAAAAAGGCTCCAACGGCCCCATTTGCTCCAATAATTTAAATTTTTCCCCTCCCATTTACACCTGTTTATCTCACGAACCAGGTGAGTTTTCAAAAATCTTAGTATGCACATTTGTAAGTTAAGTTGATACCTTTCGATCGGTATATAACTCGACCTGATCGGACAGTCATAGCAAATCTTCCATTCTTCCTGTGTATATATGCTAGTCGCCTTCGCACCCTTCGTGCTGCTTTCGTCACTAGCGCGGACTGCCGCCCGCAGTGATGGAATGCACTCAATTATTTCAAACCATTTTGAGTATTTTCGCAGAGCATTTGATTTTGTTCTGTTGCTTTTATTCCACATCTCCCTAATTTTTTTTAAAAGGTAATCCAGTTTGTTCTTCATATCTGGTGACTAAACCTCGTAACCTTCAACTTCAAGTTGCTGTTGTAAGTCTTCGTAAACTTTGTTTGCTTTTTCAGGAAATGAACCTTTATTTAAGCACCAAATATCGAAAATTGTTATGCGAGAAAGCATACATTGATATATTGTGCCTATTAATGAAAAACAAACGTTTTAAGAAATAAGGAAAATTATTAAATAAGAAAATACATAAAGAAACATGAGAAAACAACTAAAATAGACTTACACAACGAACAAGAACAGCTTCACAAAGCACACACAAAAAAAAACAAGACAGCACAATACGTCCACGAAAAAACGGTAGAAAATCAACGAGACCACTTTGGCTAAATGCATTTAACACAAACACAGGCCAAATTGGGCAGCTAAAATTCATGACTCAAAATACTAAAACAATAACTATTATTAAGACATAAGTCTTAACTTAGGCAAAGAAGGGCGTCTCAATCATTACTTTAGCTAAAGTATTAATATTTAGATAAGCACAAATCAGACAATGGCACTGGAAACAAGTAATTATTAAAACACAACTATAACAAATTTTTACATAAAAACAGTTGTAATTAAAGCATAATATCCAGTTGTTCAAAATATTTTGGGCGCTCAAAATGTTTAATATTTTGATGTCTGGCTTCCAAACTTCAGTGTGACAGCATTTCATCAAAAATCTCTAAAAAGTTGAGTGGTCACACTGTTACGTCAGCTGTGCACATAAAATAAGTAAACAACAATATAAATCAATTAAATAAAATTGCAAATAAATGAAGATCGAAAATGGACAAAACGGTCAATTGGTAGCAACTAATACCCTAATTATGGGATTAATGACCTCTTATATTGTCCTAAAAGAGGGGGAAGAGGCGGAAGAAGTGCAACAACGCAAACGGCCCCAATATTGGGTGAACCCATATTTAAAAGAAATAAAAACCAATTATAATTAAATTTTTGTGATCCTTTTTATTTATTTACATAAAAGTAGCTTCAGTTGCGGTCAAACCGCCATCATCTTCTTCAATTATCGGGCTCGTTCTCGAATTCCCAAAGCAGTTTTGTTACTGCTTGTGTAGCTCTCTGAGCGTTCTCCGGCTGGAACCCTTTTATAATGTCGCTCCAGTACACTGCGGCGGAAATTACCCCAGAACTGGAGCCAGAAAGCATGTTGACCTGCTTTTCTATTACCTTCTCCAGCTTGCCGATCACCTCCTTCGACGCTTGTACGGTGTCGAGCTTTGCGACCTCCAAGCAGTTTTTCAATCTTGTACTGAAATCAACATATTCAATTAAACAACTTTTCATAGATTTGGCAATCCAAGAAAACTTACCAGGTTTCTTCAACGCCTCTGCCACGCTTTCCCAAGCACTTTTTATAAAGATGGCATCGAAGTGCTTCTTATCGGTCAAGTCCCAAAGGATTGGCCGCTGTTGCACCTCTTCTATAAGCTTAATTTGCTCTTCATGATTGAAGAGCTCAATACGGCTTTTGTTCTGTTGCTTACTTGCTGCCATTGCTGCTCAAAATGATTTCGACTAGTCGAAACACTGAACGAATCGATGTTTTGAAAGGTCAAAAAAAAAAAGCTGCCAGCTGTCATTAAACAGTGCTGTAAAACACCCGAAAATTTTCTGAGCTGCCCAAATTTAGGTACTGGATACAAGGGTTTAGAAATAGCCTTTCAAAATAATTTCGAGCCAGTTTGCAACCCATTTTTTTATATGGAGTTGACACCTTTCAAACTGAATTTTCAACAACTGGATACTATGCTTAATAGTTAATACCTTTTATTACAATATTCATTTTAATTTGTAATTTTACAGCTCTATTTAAAATTTTAATTTAACTTTTAAGCGCGAGCTCACTTTTCAGCAAATTAAACTGCACAGTCCACGTGCATTTATTGCCTCTCTTTTGATGACATTCGTCATGTGCACTCTTGGAATAAAGTGAAAACGAATTAATCGATTAATAGCTTATTCATTTAAGAAAAAGTGATGACACATTTGGAGCCAAAATTCACACTTTGATTTTTTTCTTAATGGCCTATGAAACCGTCCACTGTGCGATGGTAGCTATGGCAGCTATATGATTTAGTAATCCGATTACAATCAAATTTGGTCAGAATGTATGCGACCATTCCATATGCATATTTTGTCAGTTTGGTTTACATAAGAAATTCGAACAACAAAAATTGTTTTTCATACTAAGACTTGATTTTCGACTGATCGTTCCTATGCCAGCTATATGATGTAGTAGTCAGATGTACACAAAATTTGGCCAGTATGTATGGGACCATACTAAATGCATGTTCTGTCAGTTTGGTTGAGATATCTAAAATTTGATTTTCGATTTATCGTTTCTATTTGATGTAGCAGACCGATATCAATCAAACTTTGTCAGGAAGTCTAGGACTTTCCCAAATACCAACATTCCGAGTTTATTGTATTTATCTTTTAAATTGACTTAAATTGAAGATGTGAAAATTGTTTTTCTATTTTGTGGGCGTTTAAGGGGGCGTGGCCAAAATCGAAAACAATGCACAATGCAAAGCACAAGTATGAAGGTCAATTTTCTTGTAGGCAATATTGTTAAAAAAAATAAGTGGGCGCGGCTACAGTCGAGTTTGCTCGACTGGAGGATACCCTGTGCCAGTATCCATAAAATAGAATATTGGTTAGGACCATCTCATATGCATATTCTGTCAGTTTGGTTCAGTTATCTCAAACAACAAAAAAGTTGTTCATACTAAGACTTGATTTTCGACTGATCGTTCCTATGGCAGCTATATGATATAGTGATCCGATTTCAACCAATTTTGGTCAGGTTATAAGGGACCATCTCATATGCATATTCTGTCAGTTTGGTTCAGTTATCTCAAACAACAAAAAAGTTGTTCATACTAAGACTTGATTTTCGACTGATCGTTCCTATGGCAGCTATATGATATAGTAATCCGATTTCAACCAATTTCGGTCAGGTTATAAGGGACCATCTCATATGCATACTCTGTCAGTTTGGTTCAGTTATCTCAAACAACAAAAAAGTTGTTCATACTAAGACTTGATTTTCGACTGATCGTTCCTATGGCAGCTATATGATATAGTGATCCGATTTCAACCAATTTTGGTCAGGTTATAAGGGACCATCGCGTATGCATATTCTGTGAGTTTGATTCAGATAGATCAAGCAACAAAAAAGTTTTTCATACTAAGACTTGATTTTCGACTGATGGTTGCTATGGCAGCTATATGATATAGTGGTCCGATTTCAATCAAATTTGGTCAGGATGTATGCGACCATCCCATATGCATATTCTGTCAGTTTGGTTTACATATCTCAAACAACAAAAAAGTTTTTCATACCGAGACTTGATTTTCGACTGATCGTTCCTATGGCAGCTATATGATATAGTGGTCCGATCCAAATTTAAAAACAAACTTGATCTGCGTCCGGTATCCAGCAACCTACATACCAAATTTGAAGTCTCTAGCTATTATAGTTTCTGAGATCGACGCGTTCAAACAGACGGACAGACGGACGGACAGACAGACGGACATGGCTCAATCGACTCGGCTGTTGATGCTGATCAAGAATATATATACTTTATATGGTCGGAGATGCTTCCTTCTGCCTGTTACATACATCACACAAATCTAATATACCCTTTTTGACCATTTTCAATGGGCACAGGGTATAATAAACATTCTTAAGAATATAAATACTTTTACGAACACACATGCCAATCGCAAAATCTATCAGCACTTTCAAACTCCGGCTTCTATGACACTTTGTTTATGAAGTGTTTCAGTTCCATGATCTATGGTCTTGGAACATGAAACTTCTATCAGCTTTTTAATTTTACCTAATGTGCTTTCGTATATCCGTTTATTGAAATAGTCATGATCGACTATTCCAATTTTTAACAGCACACTATTGTTTTCACTAAACTTTCTTTTTATGCCTTCTTAAATCGGGATCGAGTCCCTGGAAAGAATTCCCTTTTCTAACTCCTTAACTTTGACTGGTATCGACGATTGAGAGTCAAGAACTTGACTGTTTTGTCTGACAGCATATTGACTATTTATTCTTGAAAACCCAATTAAATTGGCTTACAATATTTTGCCAATCATATGTTTTTAGTAACAGCTTAACAGAGTTTAGTAGTTTTCAATTAGGGGGCAAAAGAGGTCTTGCAATGAATGCGGCTTCTCTTGCGTTACTTCGCACGAGTGCGAAGTTGTTTTTCAATGTCTGCCAGACGCTCTTTGTAGCGTTGCCGGTCCTCTTCCGTTGCCTATGTTTCCAGTAATTCCTTGGCTAGTCTTTTTTGATGTAGCAGTTTTACCAACTTCCCGCCCCGTTTTCTTTCGAAGCAATTTTGAATGTGTTCTCGTTTTTCGATCAAGGTGAAAATTTATTTTCGAGTACTTTAGGACCAAATGAACAAAAGAAAAAAAAAAAAAAATAAAAAAAAAAATGTTGATTTTATTTTGCCCCATATAATTTTTAAATTTTCCGATCCAAGTCGGCACGGGTTATCATACTCCGATTGAGCTAAAACTTTTTTTCCAAGTGCTTTAGGACCAAATGAACAGATCTAGCCCGTATGCGTTTAAAAATAACAACTTTGAAAAATAAGGGACACACTACTATACATTTTTTCCGATGTCTGCCTCGGATACGCAACTTTCACTATAACTTAATAGTTTAAGTTTAGATTTATTTGTCTTTATACCCTATCTAGTGACGAAAGCAGCACGAAAGGTGCGAAAGGCGACTAGCATATATACACAGGAAGAATGGAAAATTTGCTATGACAGTCCGATCAGGTGGAGTTACCGATCGAAAGGTATCAATTTAACTTATAAATACTAAGACTTTTAAAAACTTACCTGGCTCTTAAGTATACCTTCAATTTTTTTTCTAAAGTACACAGGCAAAAAGCAACAGGTGAAATAAGGTATTTTTCCCCACATTTTGGCGGTTTTTGAGAAAACGCCGCCAACGATTTTTTTTAATTTTCAATGTGTTTGATCTTGTAAAATTTCGAGTTTTTTGATATATCATACATAAAGTTTTGTTGATTGGTTTGGAAGATATAACCTGTTGACTGAATATATACGTTTTACTTTGAATTGGAATAGGACAGCAGCAACAAAGTGTCATAGCAGCCAGGGTTTGAGAGTGCTGATGGATTTTGCGCTTGGCATGTTGGCATGTGTGTTAGTAAAGGAAACCAGTGTTGCCAGACAGTTTGTTTTTGCTGGTACAAACAATAAACACCGATTGACAAAGTTACACTTTCAAAAAATATATCAATCTTATAAAAAAACCTCTTTACGAGGTAAAAGTCTAGTGACGAAAACATTTTCATGCCCCAAAATTTCTGATATCCAATTTTGTGACGAAAAATATTACATTTTACACATGAATTATTAAAAAAAAATTTTTTTCACTGGACACTGTTCGGAGCAGAGCAGTTGAAATTATTAATTTATATTTATCTTGCCATTTATGTTAATTGTCACAAGTAAATTAATGCAGCACCTGTGCGTATGCAACAAAATTGTAAATAATGCAACATGCATGTTATTAAAATGTTGTACTCATTTTGGCACATCATATGTTCTGTATAAAACTTGCAAATCACTAGAAAACAGCCGGCAATAAACCAAGTCAACAAAATCCAATTCGGTCGTGTTTTTAACTTAAAATACGGAAATAGGGACATATCGTTGCCCCTCGAAACATTGGTGACCCCGACGTGATTTCTCTCGTTCCTTGTCGTGCATATCGTTGCAACTTTGAACGGAGTCCGTAATTGTTTATTTCGTTAAACAATTCTCATATCGTTGTTGTTGTTTTGTGTGCAAATCGGTGCACACATTCAAATACATTTTTTCGGTGCATTCGCGTACCTACAAGCATTAAAATAAAATCGGCTTTTTAATTGCAAATAGCAATTTTACAAGCACACACACACACGCATACACACATTCATTCGTTCCCGCCAAAATCTGCCGGTTCGCGCAAAGTGCATCAACCCTCGCAAACAGTTACGTGAAAGCAAATCGAAGACAGCCGCTATTTGTCATTTGCTTTGTGCACTCATCGACAAAGTGACTTTTTGCGTGCGGTCATACAGGGTGATATTTTTTGTGCCAATAGTTTTTTGAGTGGTTATTGAGTGAAACCTCGTTTGCCTGCTGTGTAATTTAAAAGCTAAATAAAATGAATGGTGACAAAGAGCAAGCAACTGGTGCAGCTCAAGCACCAAGTGAAATTGACTTCTTTAGAGCCAAGTCGCATTCTCTGATGCGTCAAGCCGCCGCGTATGCCTCTTACTTAAGTGAGGATAGGCTCGCCGGTTATGACGAGGCGGATCTTCAGTCGCGGATAAAATACGTGGAGACTTTGAATGCTGATTTTAACGCAGCACAAACAAGTCTGGAGAAATTGGACTTAAATGAGCTAGTGTCGGATACTCGTGCCAACTTTAATAATTTGTTTTTCGACCTCGAAGCAAAACTGCAACGCGAAATGGCCGTTCTTCGCAGGAGTTCCAGTAATGCCATGAACTCGACAGCTGCGCCGTTTAATTTGGGGCACAACTTCGCTGGCGAGTCTTTTAGAAATGGATCGTTTAGAAAATCGCGTTTGCCCAATCTGCAGTTGCCGCAGTTTGGCGGTGAATATGCAGACTGGCCGGATTTCTATGCGATGTTTATCACAGTCGTCGATAGTGACCCAGAGCTAAGTAACCTTGAAAAATATCAATATTTGCGTGCTAATCTTTCTGGTTCTGCTCTTGAAGCTATTCGTTCACTAGAGCCATCAGATGCGAATTATAAAAAGGCAATCGACGTCCTCATTAATCGTTTCGACAACAAGCTTCTTCATTTTCAGGCACACGTAAGGGCGATATTCGGGTTGCAAGGTGTTGAGATGGGATCTGGCAGGAGTCTTCGAGAGCTGAGTGACAAGATGAATTCGCATCTGGACTCAATTCGCACGCTAGCCTCAACTGAAGAAATCTTGGATGGCTTCTTGATTTACATAGTGGAGAGCAAGTTGGACGAAAGGACCAGGGACAAATGGGAGGACATTTTGCCAACATCCAAGCTGCCATCATGGAATTCGATGAAGCTATTTTTGGAAAAGCGTTGCCGCTCGCTGGAAAATCGGGAAAGTGCTATGGTAAAACAAACACCTAGCCAGCAGGTGGGCAAAAATTCAAAAAATTCGATACCAAATGTATTAATTGCTAACGCTAACGCTAACACAAATTCAAATCTGCCATCCTGCGTATTTTGTGAAGCAAATGATCATTTTTTGAGCAAATGCAATCGTTTCTTGAGTCTGAGTCCTAATTTGCGTTACAAGGAGGCGAAAAGAATGCATTTATGTTTAAACTGTTTGCGCAAAGGACACAGCCTGCAGCAGTGCAAATCGGGTCACTGCAAGGAATGCCACATGAAGCATCATTCGTTGCTTCATTTAACGCAGGGTGCTCCTGCGTCAACTCCATCACCTAGCTCTGCTCCTCAAGCTTCAGCTTCTCTTATTTCGATTTCGACATCATATCATACTGAACCATACCCTCCGCCTGCAACCTCGAATAGCTCGCCTGCCGGTTACGTGTTGCTCGCAACGGCAGTAGTTTTTGTAAAAAATCGTTCTGGTTCATTTATTCCATGCCGCGCTATATTGGATTCAGCATCGCAGCTGAACTTTATTACGACGCGCATGTCTAACATGCTTCAACTCAAATCGAACAAATCATCCATTTCGATATCTGGAATAGGAGAATCCTCTTTGGTTTCGGATAGAACTGTCGACATTGTCACGCAATCGCAGAATGGAAGCTACCGTGCTTCATTCTCAGCTGTAGTGACGCACACTATCACCGATTATCAGCCTCACTTCGACATTAATTCCTCCAACTGGAATATTCCTACAAATCTTCATCTGGCTGATCCACTTTTTTTCAAGTCCCAGCGCATCGATCTTTTAATCGGAGCCGCTCTTTTCTTTGATCTTATCGACAAGGAAAAAATCCACCTTGCTGACAACTTGCCAATTCTTCAGAGCACCAAACTTGGTTGGATCGTTGCTGGAGGGTTGTCAAGCTTGTCAGTCAAGCATTCAGCGCTTGCCTCGATTGTTAAGGAGCCCATGGTCGATGCAAATGACGCATCGCTTAACGAAATCGTAAAGAGTTTTTGGGAAATTGAAAGCAACTACGCCACTGATTCTACAATTTCTGATGATGATGCACTTTGCCAGAATCTTTTTCGAAAGAACTGTACGCGCCTTGAGAATGGTCAATATTCGGTTCGGCTATTGGCCAACAATGGCTTCGAGGCCCTTGGGGATTCGTACTGTCTTGCTCGTCGTCGTTTTAAATGCCTGGAAACCAAGTTGGCGAAAAGCTCTGTCCTAAAGAACCAGTATTCTGCCTTTCTGAAAGAATATCTAGACTTGAAGCACATGTCTCCTGCATCAAAGCAGCCTGGAGTTCCTCAATTCTTTCTGCCTCATCATTGCGTTCACAAGCACGACAGCACAACCACCAAGCTTCGTGTAGTCTTCGATGGATCTGCGAAAACTACATCTGGTCGCTCTCTTAATGATTTGTTACTGGCAGGGCCGACTATTCAGCCAAAAATCTTCAACACTTTGCTTCGTTTTAGATTTTTCAGGATTGCGCTATGTGGAGACATATGCAAAATGTACCGCTGTGTACGTATGTCTCATCCTGACGAGTACTTGCAGTGCATACTCTGGCGCGAAGACCCTTCTCACGAGCTTAAGGCATACAAGCTAGACACAGTGACTTACGGAACGAAGCCTGCCGCCTTTTTAGCAATTCGAGCCATGCATCAATTGTCTTTTGATGAGGAGCATGATTTTCCAATTGGAGCCAAAATTGTGCGCAGAGACTTTTACGTGGACGATCTTATGTCAGGCGGCGACACTGTAGATGAGGTGAAGGAAATTCGTCGTCAAGTAAAGGATCTGCTACTACGGGGACACTTCCCAATTCGCAAGTGGTGCTCAAATGATCCAGCTGCTCTGGAGGGAGAGCCAGAGTGCGACAGGGAGAAGTTGCTCAAGCTGCACGACGATACTGATTTCGCAAAAGCCTTGGGCCTGGTGTGGAATCCTAGTTCGGATTGTCTGTTGTTTAATTTTTCGCAAATCATTACGGCAACTCGGATCAACAAGCGCTCTGTTTTGGCAACCATTGCAAGATTTTACGATCCACTCGGATTAATTGCGCCCATTATAACAAAATCGAAGATATTTCTGCAAGCTCTCTGGAAATCAGGTGTCACTTGGGACGAAGATTTGCAGGAGCCTCTGTGCTCTGCGTGGTGCGACCTAATCTCTCAGTTTGCAATCGTTCAAAGTCTTAAATTCCCACGATTTGCTATGCTTCCAAGCGCATCCTATCAATTGCATGCCTTTTGCGATGCCAGCATATCTGCGTATGGAGCTTGCGTTTACCTGAGATCCGAGGTAAATGGATCCATATCATCTCAGCTTCTTTGTGCAAAATCTAGGATAGCTCCGTTGAAAACGCTGACCATTCCAAAATTAGAATTATCTGCAGCGCTGCTACTTGCTGAACTGCTCTCTAGCGTCAAGGAAAGCGTCTCATTTGCTTGCGACATATACTGTTGGTCTGATTCGACCATTGTATTATCTTGGATAAATCATGCATCGTCAGATTTTAAAATTTTCGTCTCCAACAGAATCGCACAAATACAGGAAATGACCCGAGGCATGGCATGGCGTCACGTTCCAACGGAGCTAAATCCGGCTGATATAATCTCACGAGGCTGCACCCCAAAGGAACTCTTGGATTCGGTTTTATGGCTGCACGGACCACCTTTTCTGTCAACAAGCAGTACGGATTGGCCCAAACCTATTGAAGTGCTGAGAAGCCTCCCGGAGCTGCGTGTCACGGCACTGGTTGGTTCCGCAAAGCTGGACATATCCATCGACTGCAAGTATCACAACTCATTCGGAAAATTGCAGCGTGTATTCGCATATGTGTTTAGATTTTTGTCCAATTGCAAGAAGGATATTCCAAAGGAAAGAGGTGCTCTCACTGTTCACGAGGTTTCCGAGGGAACATCTTTACTCATAAAGGGAATTCAGCAAGTGCACTTTTTTGATGAATACAAAGCACTCAGCGCCCATAAGCCGATCTGTCTCAGAAGCAAGCTGCGATCGCTCAGGCCCGAGCTTGGACCGGACGGTTTACTTCGTGTTGGCGGAAGGCTCCAAAATTCATTTTTGGACTACGATGCGATGCACCCAATTATATTGCCAAAGGATCATGCCGTCTCAAGAGCCATAATTAAATTTTATCATCACAAGTATCTGCACGCGGGATCTCAGGCTCTTCTCGCATCGTTGCGCCAAAAATACTGGCCAGTTGGAGGAAAAAAGTTCGTCGCCAGCGTCATCAACAAATGTGTGAGGTGCTTTCGAGCAAGGCCTGCTATGTGCGAGCAGGTGATGGGAAGATTACCGGCGGACCGCATCCAACCAAATCCTGCATTTCACACGACTGGAATTGATTTTTGCGGCCCATTCTTTTACAAAGCTGAGGCTCGCAACAAATCGCCCCACAAGTGCTACATCTCGGTGTTCGTTTGCTTCTCCACGAAGGCAACGCATCTTGAGGTCGTTCACGATTTGTCAACAGCATCGTTCATTGCTGCTTTAAGGCGCTTCATCAGCCTAAGGGGCAAGCCACGCACCATATGGACCGATAACGCAACCAACTTCGCTGGAGCAAGAAACGAGCTTGCAGAGCTCAAACACTTATTTTCAAGTGATCCACACATTTCATCTGTCGCAGCAGTTTGTCTTGCAGACGGCATCGAATGGAAATTCATTCCTCCTCGATCGCCCCATTTTGGCGGCTTGTGGGAAGCGGCTGTCAAGTCTGCTAAGCACCATTTCTACCGAGTCGTCGGCCCAGCCATTCTGACCCTTTGCGAACTGCAGACTCTAACTTGTGAAATTTCAGCCATGCTCAATTCTCGCCCACTTTGTCCCCTTTCAGAGAGTCCAGATGATCTTGAGGTACTTACTCCTGCGCACTTTTTGAAGGGATCCACCTTCACCAAGTTTCCTGAGCCGGACGTCACGCATCTAAAGGCCAATCTTCTCAGCCGGTGGCAGCAAGTCAGCCAGATGACCCAAAACTTCTGGAAGAAGTGGAGCACCGAATACTTGTCGATCCTTCAAGAGCGATCCAAGTGGCGAGCCGCGACCAGCAACTTTCAAGTGGGGAGCGTCGTGCTCCTGAAAGATGACAACTTGCCACCTTTAAAATGGCAGCTAGGCCGAATCGAGGAAGTGATTCCTGGGGCAGACGGCATCATCAGAGTCGCGATGATCCGCACAGCGACGGGTATCATAAAGCGAGCCGTGGCCAAGCTAGCCGTGCTCCCCGAGGACTCCAATTTAGTTGGAAACGTGCCTTTTCCAACGGGGGCAGGATGTTCGGAGCAGAGCAGTTGAAATTATTAATTTATATTTATCTTGCCATTTATGTTAATTGTCACAAGTAAATTAATGCAGCACCTGTGCGTATGCAACAAAATTGTAAATAATGCAACATGCATGTTATTAAAATGTTGTACTCATTTTGGCACATCATATGTTCTGTATAAAACTTGCAAATCACTAGAAAACAGCCGGCAATAAACCAAGTCAACAAAATCCAATTCGGTCGTGTTTTTAACTTAAAATACGGAAATAGGGACATATCGTTGCCCCTCGAAACAGACACATTGCGCTAAATTTTTCATAACTAATAAATACCAGTATATACTAGTAGTACTTTTTTGCGCAGAGCCAGTGACAAAATTTTTTTTTTAATAATTCATGTGTAAAATGTAATATTTTTCGTCACAAAATTGGATATCAGAAATTTTGGGGCATGAAAATGTTTTCGTCACTAGACTTTTACCTCGTAAAGAGGTTTTTTTATAAGATATCAGAAATTTTTTAATAAGACATAGGAAGTTTTGACAATTGAAATATTTTTTTACAGTGTAACTTTGTCAATCGGTGTTTATTGTTTGTACAAGCAAAAAGAAACTGTCTGGCAACACTGTTTCTCTTTACTAACACACATGCCAACATGCCAAGCGCAAAATTTATCAGCACTCTCAAACTCTGGCTGCTATGACACTTTGTTGCTGCTGTCCTTTTCCAATTCAAAGTAAAACGTATATATTCAGTTAATAGGTTATATCTTCCAAACCAATCAACAAAAATTTATGCATGATGTATCAAAAAACGCGAAATATTAAAAGCTCAAACATATTCAAAATTAAAAAAAATCGCTAGCGGCGTTTTCTCGAAAACCGCCAAAATGTGGAAAAAATTACCTTTTTTCACCTGTAGCTTTTTACCTGTGTACTTTAGAAAAAAAGTTTGAACGTATGCTTAAGAGCCCTTCAAAGTACCTTTCCAACGACATATAGACCATATCTGTAGCTTTCATAGTTTGGACACTATGGGGGTTTTTAGTTTTAGCGGTTTTTAGCGATTTCCCGCTAAACTAGCGATTTTTCGAAAAAGTCGTAGAACAAACGTTTCTAGATTTTTGAGCGGGAACAAGTCCTCATTCAAACTTTTAAGCTAAATCATCGCTTTGATACAAACAAACAAACAAACAAACAAACAAACAAACAAACAAACAAACATACTGACTTTTCATCTCATTTTCGGAAGGCGACTCAAAATTTCAAAATTAATTATTTTTTGAACCAGTTGTCCGATTTTGATGATCGAGGTGTCATTCGACGCGTATTTTGATGAGAATTGTAAAAAATTCAACGAAAATTCAAAAAGGCTCCAACGGCCCCATTAGCTCCAATAATGTAAATTTTTCCCCTCCCACTTACACCTGTTTATCTCACGAACCAGGTGAGTTTTCAAAAGTCTTAGTATGCACACTTGTAAGTTTAATTAATACCTTTCGATCGGTATATAACTCGACCTGATCGGACAGTCATAGCAAATCTTCCATTCTTCCTGTGTATATATGCTAGTCGCCTTCGCACCCTTCGTGCTGCTTTCGTCACTAGCGCGGACTGCCGTCCGCAGTGATTGTCAAAATTTCCGATGACTTATTAAAAAACTTCTGATATCTTATAAAAAACCTCTTTACGAGGTAAAAGTCTAGTGACGAAATCATTTTCATGCACCAAAATTTCTGATATCCAATTTTGTGACGAATAATATTAAGGTTTACTTATAAATTAATAAAAAACAAGTGGGCGCGGCTACAGTCGAGTTTGCTCGACTGGAGGATACCCTGTGCCAGTATCCATAATATAGAATATTGGTTGGGACCATCTCATATGCATATTCTGTCAGTTTGGTTCAGTTATCTCAAACAACAAAAAAGTTGTTCATACTAAGACTTGATTTTCGACTGATCGTTCCTATGGCAGCTATATGATATAGTGATCCGATTTCAACCAATTTCGGTCAGGTTATAAGGGACCATCTCATATGCATATTCTGTCAGTTTGGTTCAGTTATCTCAAACAACAAAAAAGTTGTTCATACTAAGACTTGATTTTCGACTGATCGTTCCTATGGCAGCTATATGATATAGTGATCCGATTTCAACCAATTTTGGTCAGGTTATAAGGGACCATCGCGTATGCATATTCTGTGAGTTTGATTCAGATAGATCAAACAACAAAAAAGTTTTTCATACTAAGACTTGATTTTCGACTGATGGTTGCTATGGCAGCTATATGATATAGTGGTCCGATTTCAATCAAATTTGGTCAGGATGTATGCGACCATCCCATATGCATATTCTATCAGTTTGGTTCACATATCTCAAACAACAAAAAAGTTTTTCATACCGAGACTTGATTTTCGACTGATCGTTCCTATGGCAGCTATATGATATAGTGGTCCGATCCAAATTTAAAAACAAACTTGATCTGCGTCCGGTATCCAGCAACCTACATACCAAATTTGAAGTCTCTAGCTATTATAGTTTCTGAGATCGACGCGTTCAAACAGACGGACAGACGGACGGACAGACGGACGGACAGACGGACGGACAGACAGACGGACATGGCTCAATCGACTCGGCTGTTGATGCTGATCAAGAATATATATACTTTATATGGTCGGAGATGCTTCCTTCTGCCTGTTACATACATCACACAAATCTAATAAACCCTTTTTGACCATTTTCAATGGGCACAGGGTATAAAAAGTTTTTCATACTGAGACTTGATTTTCGACTGATGGTTGCTATGGCAGCTATATGATATAGTAATCCGATTACAATCAAATTTGGTCAGAAAGTATGCGACCATCTCATATACATATTCTGTCAGTTTGGTTCACATATCTCAAACAACAAAAAAGTTTTTCATACTGAGACTTGATTTTCGACTGATCGTTCCTATGGTAGCTATATGATATAGTGTTCCGATCCAAATTTAAAAACAAACTTGATCTGCGTCCGGTATCCAGCAACCTACATACCAAATTTGAAGTCTCTAGCTATTATAGTTTCTGAGATCGACGCGTTCAAACAGACGGACAGACGGACGGGCAGACGGACAGACAGACGGACATGGCTCAATCGACTCGGCTGTTGATGCTGATCAAGAATATATATACTTTATATGGTCGGAGATTCTTCCTTCTGCCTGTTACATACATCACACAAATCTAATATACCCTTTTTGACCATTTTCAATAGGCACAGGGTATAACAAGTGGGCGCGGCTACAGTCGAGTTTGCTCGACTGGAGGATACCCTGTGCCAGTATCCATAAAATATAAAATTGGTTGGGACCATCTCATATGCATATTCTGTCAGTTTGGTTCAGTTATCTCAAACAACAAAAAAGTTGTTCATACTAAGACTTGGTTTTCGACTGATCGTTCCTATGGCAGCTATATGATATAGTGATCCGATTTAAACCAATTTTGGTCAGGTTATAAGGGACCATCGCGTATGCATATTCTGTGAGTTTGATTCAGATAGATCAAACAACAAAAAAGTTTTTCATACTAAGACTTGATTTTCGACTGATCGTTCCTATGGCAGCTATATGATATAGTGATCCGATTTCAACCAGTTTTGGTCAGGTTATAAGGAACCATCGCGTATGCATATTCTGTGAGTTTGATTCAGATAGATCAAACAACAAAAAAGTGTTTCATACTAAGACTTGATTTTCGACTGATGGTTGCTATGGCAGCTATATGATATAGTGGTCCGATTTCAATCCAATTTGGTCAGGATGTATCGGACCATCTCATATGCATATATTGTCAGTTTGGTTTACATATTTCAAACAACAAAAAAGTTTTTCATACCGAGACTTGATTTTTGACTGATCGTTCCTATGGCAGCTATATGATATAGTGGTCCGATCCAAATTTAAAAACAAACTTGATCTGCGTCCGGTATCCAGCAACCTACATACCAAATTTGAAGTCTCTAGCTATTATAGTTTCTGAGATCGACGCGTTCAAACAGACGGACAGACGGACAGACAGACGGACATGGCTCAATCGACTCGGCTGTTGATGCTGATCAAGACAAGTGGGCGCGGCTACAGTCGAGTTTGCTCGACTGGAGGATACCCTGTGCCAGTATCCATAATATAGAATATTGGTTGGGACCATCTCATATGCATATTCTGTCAGTTTGGTTCAGTTATCTCAAACAACAAAAAAGTTGCTCATACTAAGACTTGATTTTCGACTGATCGTTCCTATGGCAGCTATATGATATAGTGATCTGATTTCAACCAATTTCGGTCAGGTTATAAGGGACCATCTCATATGCATATTCTGTCAGTTTGGTTCAGTTATCTCAAACAACAAAAAAGTTGTTCATACTAAGACTTGATTTTCGACTGATCGTTCCTATGGCAGCTATATGATATGGTGATCCGATTTCAACCAATTTTGGTCAGGTTATAAGGGACCATCGCGTATGCATATTCTGTGATTTTGATTTAGAAGGATCAAACAACAAACAAGTTTTTCATACTAAGACTTGATTTTCGACTGATGGTTGATATGGCAGCTATATGATATAGTGGTCCGATTTCAATCAAATTTGGTCAGGATGTATGCGACCATCCCATATGCATATTCTGTCAGTTTGGTTCACATATCTCAAACAACAAAAAAGTTTTTCATACCGAGACTTGATTTTCGACTGATCGTTCCTATGGCAGCTATATGATATAGTGGTCCGATCCAAATTTAAAAATAAACTTGACCTGCGTCCGGTATCCAGCAACCTACATGCCAAATTTGAAGTCTCTAGCTATTATAGTTTCTGAGATCGACGCGTTCAAACAGACGGACAGACGGACGGACAGACGGACGGACAGACAGACGGACATGGCTCAATCGACTCGGCTGTTGATGCTGATCAAGAATATATATACTTTATATGGTCGGAGAAGCTTCCTTCTGCCTGTTACATACATCACACAAATCTAATATACCCTTTTTGACCATTTTCAATGGGCACAGGGTATAAATATATATACTTTATATGGTCGGAGATGCTTCCTTCTGCCTGTTACATACATCACACAAATCTAATATACCCTTTTTAACCATTTTCAATGGGCACAGGGTATAACAAGTGGGCGCGGCTACAGTCGAGTTTGCTCGACTGGAGGATACCCTGTGCCAGTATCCATAATATTGAATATTGGTTGGGACCATCTCATATGCATATTCTGTCAGTTTGGTTCAGTTATCTCAAACAACAAAAAAGTTGTTCATACTAAGACTTGATTTTCGACTGATCGTTTCTATGGCAGCTATATGATATAGTGATCCGATTTCAACCAATTTCGGTCAGGTTATAAGGGACCATCTCATATGCATATTCTGTCAGTTTGGTTCATTTATCTCAAACAACAAAAAAGTTGTTCATACTAAGACTTGATTTTCGACTGATCGTTCCTATGGCAGCTATATGATATAGTGATCCGATTTCAACCAATTTTGGTCAGGTTATAAGGGACCATCGCGTATGCATATTCTGTGATTTTGATTTAGAAGGATCAAACAACAAACAAGTTTTTCATACTAAGACTTGATTTTCGACTGATGGTTGATATGGCAGCTATATGATATAGTGGTCCGATTTCAATCAAATTTGGTCAGGATGTATGCGACCATCCCATATGCATATTCTGTCAGTTTGGTTCACATATCTCAAACAACAAAAAAGTTTTTCATACCGAGACTTGATTTTCGACTGATCGTTCCTATGGCAGCTATATGATATAGTGGTCCGATCCAAATTTAAAAATAAACTTGACCTGCGTCCGGTATCCAGCAACCTACATGCCAAATTTGAAGTCTCTAGCTATTATAGTTTCTGAGATCGACGCGTTCAAACAGACGGACAGACGGACGGACAGACGGACGGACAGACAGACGGACATGGCTCAATCGACTCGGCTGTTGATGCTGATCAAGAATATATATACTTTATATGGTCGGAGAAGCTTCCTTCTGCCTGTTACATACATCACACAAATCTAATATACCCTTTTTGACCATTTTCAATGGGCACAGGGTATAAATATATATACTTTATATGGTCGGAGATGCTTCCTTCTGCCTGTTATATACATCACACAAATCTAATATACCCTTTTTGACCATTTTCAATGGGCACAGGGTATAACAAGTGGGCGCGGCTACAGTCGAGTTTGCTCGACTGTAGCCGCGCCCACTTGTTGGATTAATAAAATCAGTGTGTTTTAGTACAAACTACAAGAACCATTCACTCATTTCTACGATCGCACCCAGCTTTGCGCATCAAGGAATTCCCTCTCCGAAGTCCACCTGGTTACAAGTGCCAGTTGCGACGCCCTTTTAGTAGTCAGTTTATGTGCTGACTGCTTTCAAAACTTTACACAAACAGACAACAAAACTAAATCGCAACAAGAACTGAAGACCATCCCGGAATATAGCTTTAAAAAGTGTTTCGATGATTGGATTGTTCGTTGGAAGAAGTGTATTGCCTCAGAAGGGGCCTATTTTGAAGGGGATATAATAAATTTAGATGATTGATAAGTTGTTTGTGTTTTATTTCAAATTTCCGGGTACTTATATGACAGAATGTATAGTTTCAATCCAAATTGTATTCCACGACCACACTTTTCTCAAAACCAAGTTCCTTTTCAACCGACTCAAATTCAACAAGCTTTTCCTCAAACAAATCAATTTCAACCAAGGCCACAGTTTAACCCAATACAAAATCTAACTCAGCAACAGCCAGAATTTAGAGTTCCATTCAAACGACAAAGGGAAAGTACACAACAGAGACGTATAGAACCAATGGAAGTTGTTGAAAATTTTCGGCTACAAGCCTCGGACAATCAGCAGGAGTATTTGGGACAGGAACAGGAGTTGGGTCAACAGGACCAAGAATTTGTACTGATACCGAATCAGATAAATCAGGAGGTTTATCAGCAGGATCAGGAATATGTATTACAGGAGCAGAACTATACAACTTCGGAGGAGTACGATCAATATCAGCCAAATTTTCAACTTCAACAATAATATTAATTATCGAAAATGAACGTTGTTAATGCCTAATAGATACTGGGTCAAACGTTAGCTTTTGCGCAGCAAATATTTGGAAAAATATACCACTTATTAAATTGGCCAATCCATTAAAAGTCAGTACTTACGCAGGAACAATTGTTATACCACACATTAAATACGTTAAATTACCAAGTATGCTGAACTCAGCAGCTAAAATGTATGTTCATCATTTTTCCGATAACCATGACGTATTGATAGGTAGAGACTTACTAGAGCAGTGGCACGCTAGTGTTGATTTCACAAAAGGATTAGTAACACTAAATAACACAGAATACTCATTTATCAGTCCCTACCAAGAACCAAAAATTTAAGAAAGCAAAGAAATTGAGCTAGAACACCATGAATGTCTAGGTAATATTGAAAAAACGAAAGAAATGGAGACAATAAACCAGTTAAATTCAGAAGAACAAGACGTACTACAGAAAATACTTAAAAACTATAGGAATATTCAATACAATTCAACGACATGTTAAAACAGGGCATAATCAGACATTCAAATTCGCCATACAACAGTCCGTTGCTAGTAGGTAAGAAAGATGGAAAAATTCGTCTAGTAATAGACTATTGAAAGTCGAACTTTAAATGAGCATGAAGTCAATTATTCCGCTACAGAAAAATAACTATTAGACATAGTCTATTCCACAATATATTTCCAACCTTATTTGTATGGTCGTAGATTCACAGTTCAGACCGATCACAAACCGTTCGTTTGGTTGGAGTCTCTTAAGGAACCCAACATGAAACTTCAAAGGTGGAAACTAAAACTAAATGATTATGACTTTGAAATAAAACACATACAAGGAAAAGAAAACCATACTGCAGATGCTTTGTCTAGGATAAAAATCAATGAAATATTTCTAGGTGACGCACAATATGAAGACAACGATAGTGAAGCTGATACGACTTTAGCAACAATACACAGTGCATCAGAAGACGGAAACCAGTACATTTAAATAACAGAACGACCAATTAACCATTTTAATAGACAAATAATAATGATGAAAGGAACTCAGTTCAAGATCACATGTTGCTTTAATACATAGAACATAAATGACGCTTTTAAATCCCACAATTAGAGGTAAATTGGCCAAATTTTCCATAAAGTTAAAAGAAAATATAAAAAATTATCCAAATTTCAAGGAAATTATTTTAAATTTACATGAAGATAAATTGCACCAAGGAAAAGTAAAAGTTGTAAATGAATTTAAAGCTTCAAATTTGTATTTCCCCGATTATCATAATTTAATACAAAACATCATTAATAATTGCGAAATTTGCCAGCTTGTTAAAGCAGAACATAGATTCACCAAATTGCCAATGGAAATTACACCAAAACTTAATAAAATCAGAGAAAAATACATGGTATTATTACATGAATAACTGAAGAAATTATTTGACTTGTATTGACGTTTATTCTAAATTCATGATGGCCGTAGAAACAGAAGCAAGGACATGGCTCGATGTAAAAGGGGCGTTACTCACAATTTTCAACATAATGGAAAACCCAAGTTTATTATATCAGATAGAGATACAGGAATGAACAGCTTAAGTCTTCGAAATTGGTTAGAATCCGAAAATGTAGCCATAGAATACAATACGAACAAAACAGGAGTAGCAGACATTGAACGAGTTCATAAGACTATTAACGAAAAAATGAGGGTTATATTGACAGCAAAAAATATTGAACATACAGGTACAGAAATAGCTTACACTTATACCCATAATAGAATACACGGAGCAACCGGTAGAGCACCTGCTGATATATTTGTATATAACAAGCAACCGTTAAAAACCATGCTGGAAAAAAAAAAATCAAATTAGACAAAATAAATGAAAATAGAAAGGAACATGAGATTGATCCACTAATTTCAAAGAATTTGCAGAAAACTAAGAAATCACACAACCCATTCAGGAAAAATGTTAACGTTACAGAAATAGACAAGAGTCGATACGAAATACAAAACCGAGTACACAAGACGGTTTATTACAAAACAGCATTTCAGAAGAAAAAGAAAATAAACAAATCTATTCCAGGGAACCAGACGAAAGCCTTCCAGACAATGATGATGATGACAATAATCCTGTCGGTAATACAAATTTTCGGGAGCCAGACAATACAGACAACGGAAATCAAAACAAAAAATGGATTCATTTTACTAAAAGTAC
Source organism: Drosophila limbata (assembly GCA_963924055.1). NCBI lineage: Eukaryota > Metazoa > Arthropoda > Insecta > Diptera > Drosophilidae > Drosophila > Drosophila limbata. The sequence continues at coordinate 438,983 of CAWUOW010000172.1, forward strand.
ATAACATAAAACTACCAAATAATTTCTCGCACCATTTTGTTCGTATAAATAAGACAGCTATTTTAGAGTCCTACATCAAAATAATCATAGCAGTTAACAAAACTAAAACTAAAGATTTAGATTGGGAGCTACACAAACTGGATTTACAAGTGAAACTAATTACCAACACAGGAAGACAAAAAAGAGGTTTAATGAACTTTATGGGCAAAACTTTTAAATACTTGTATGGAACTTTAGATGTTGATGATTTAGAACATTTAAATGAAAACATTAATGATTTTAGGAAAAAAAAGATCGGTAATGACGAAATAAATGAAGTAATTAACCAAATTAATGATGGACTTAGACATATTTACGTAAGAAATTCAGATGCGCAAACAGCAATAATAGCCCGTGAATAAATAGAAAGACTATTAGAGTATATTGATGTTCTTATAAAAAAAGCATATTTACGAGGTAAAAGTCTAGTGACGAAATTATTTTCATGCACCAAAATTTCTGATATCCAATTTTGTGACAAATAATATTAAAGTTTACTTATAAATTCCTGAAAAAAAAGTTTGTCACTTATTTATTAGGTATGAAGAAATTAGCGCAATGTGCCGAGTGACAAGTGTGCAGCTCTTATCGTTTGGATGCTATGGGGGTTTCAATTTTAGCGTTTTTTAGCGATTTCCCGCTAAACTAGCGGGTTTTCGAAAAACTCGTAAAGCAAACGTTTCTATATTTTTGATTATAAAATGATTTATCTGCCACAAAAAGAATTCACCACTTGCAAGCAGTTTATTTCCGCATTACGCTGCAAGCAGTGTACATACTGCATATGTACACGCAGTAGTGCTCACCAAAAAGACAGAAAATTGGAGCACACTCGCTCACTCTCTCAAAAAAACCCCATATTTATGTTACTTTTGTGCTTTGTGTTTTACACTGAGCAGTGAGAAAAAATATGAAAAGCTCTCTAACGAAACAGTTTGAAGGTGAATCTGACGTTCAACTCTCAAAAACTGAGCAAAGCAAACGAAGTGGAAGCAGAAAGTGTATTTTTATTTTAAATAAAACAAAACAAAAATAATAAAATTTTTTTTTTTATAATTTTTTTTAATTGTGAATTAAGTTTAACACCTAAAAAAGAGTTAATGTTCTCAGGTGCTAAGGAGGTACTTCATTAGAATTTGGATGTACTTCAGTGTTCAATTTATCACTTGGCTTAATTAAAATAGAAACGTTATTATGGTAAACTATATATTTAATATATGGTAAACTATGACTTTTTAGTAAACTATATAATGCATTAGTAATAATGCATTAATAAAAAGTAATATCCTACTTGATTTAAATTGAAAATGCGGAGTGCAATTCTTTTTAATTTTCGCTTAGCCAACACTTTCTGCTGCTCGGTTGAAATTAAATTGATCCTTGTGTCGATATAAATTGCAAATAACAATGCTTCGTTTTGAAGCAACTAACTCTCGCGCACTTGAAGTTGTGCTGATAATTTTTTTGTAATAGCCTCGTAGGCTGTTTTCCTTTTTTTTTAAACATTTTATTGCACATTGTTCTCTACATGGTCCTCATTGAATGACTCAAAAATTTCCTTGTGCTTTGCCGTTAAATGTCGCCTCAAATTTGTTATGTGATGACCTGATAATATTGAGCTACACACATTGCATTGCGACTGTTTTAAATTTTTATCAATTTTAAAAAATAAGTGTATTTTATTTGCTTCACGTCCCATCTTTAATATCACGTTTTCTTTTGAAAAACACTAAAAAAATTAACAAAAACACTTTTTACAAGATTTTGGGTGTCGAAGTGTCTCAGTTGAACGACAACATAAAGTGAGCGACAAAATATTTTCGTATTTTGAGCATTGATCGAATTGAGCACAAACGAAATTGAAGTGTTACTTCGATTCCCTTTGCTTAGGTGTCAGCTAGTAACAGGGTTTTTTATGACTCATATAACATATTTTTAAGTGATTTCATGTGTAGATTTTTCTTAAATCGCCAAAATGTGGGAAAAAATACCTTATTTCACCTGTAGCTGTTTACCTTTTTACTTAAAAAAAAAAAACTTTGAAGGTATACCTAAAATCCCTTCAAAATACCTTTTCAACGATATATATATATATAGTGACATATCTGCCATAAGAATATAACAAATCTATCATAAACACAAACGATCTTTTGCAAAGCTTCACTTTCCAAAAGCTTATCGAAGACACATCACTTTTCAAAGCTTATCAAAGACACACCCAAAGTTATGTAGAACTCAAATGTAAACTTTTAAAACCCAAATGTAAACTAACAGAATCCAATAAGTAAACAAATTCCAATAAGTAAATAAATGTAAACAGACAGCCAGCAGAGCTTTGAAGGTTTGCTGTGCCGAGATCACAAATCTTGAAATTAGTTTTAAGTTGACTTTCACAAATAAAGTACACGAATAAAACTTTAAAAATAAAATATATTTTTTATTTGATATGTAATTGTTGAACAGTTAATTGGCGCAGCCGGAAGGATATCGAAAAGTTATAAGTAATATCCGTGATCCTATTCAATCAAGTGATAAAGAATCCTTGCACAACCAAGAAATTCTTTAAGATTGAGCATGCGAATTGCCGCGAAATAGTGATTCGGTAAACGTTACAATTTTATAACGAAACGATATCCGCATAAGAACCTGTGTGCAATAAATTAATTAAAAGACCTATTTTGTGGCCCGCTAGATAAAGTGTGACCGCCACTACAGTGAATTTTAATTAATCAACAAGTGCACAGTGCAGTTCACTTAATACATAAGTCTCATTATACTGAGCAGTACGTGAACAAAAATCAGTGGCCCGCTAGATAAAGTGTGACCGCCACCCAAATTATATTTAATTAAACACAGTAGCCCGCTTCATGAGTGTGACCGCTACCTCACCCCCGAAAAATCAAACAAGTCAAACAAATAAACAAGAAACACCAGAAAACATGGCATTGACAAACGACAACCTAACTCAATTACTTCGACAAATCCGCCAAGTACCTCAATTTTCTGGAGATCCATGCAGCCTCAGTCCTTTCATCAGGCGAATTGAGTACTTGATGAACCTTTACCCTACCAATGACGCACGACAGATGGCCGTAATTTTTGGAGCCATTGAACTACAAATCCTGGGAGATGCCGAAAAAATATCACAGCTCGGATTTCACAACGAATGGACAACTCTAAAAGGTGCCCTTATCGATGAGTTCAAGACGCAAACACCGCTGGAAGAATTACTACAACGCCTCTACTCTACACCTTACAAAGGTAACTTACGTCTGTTTTGTGAAGAACTAGAAGATAAAAGTACAATTATAATAAACAAATTAGCCTTAGAAGGCAATCAAAATAATTCAATTGTTTATACTCAAGCAATGGCCACCACAATCAAAAATACAATTCAGCGCAAACTGCCAGATAGATTGCTTATGACCTTGGCAAGGTATGATATTTCGACAGTACAAAGGTTACGACAAGTTGCCCAACAAGAAGGTCTATACGAAGACCCAATCTCTGAAAAAGACAAGAAATCTGATAATCGTCCAAAGTTAGGCGTTAACTCCCTAATCCCAAATACTAACAACAAAACTAATATCGATCACAACAAAAACACTTATCCCGGCCAACAATTCAGTCGCCCCTTCAATCCATTCAGGTTTCCCACGCAAACCCAAAACTTGAATGTAAACAGTAACCAAACACCTTATCAACGAGTCCCACAGAATCCCCATAGGCAACAGCAATTCGATCAGAATAGGCAATTGTATAATGAATTCAGAGAAGACTTAAATCGCGACCGACAAAATGACACCCGAAACTATAGCCAGCCCCCACAGCAGCAAAGAGTGCCAACTAAGCGTTTTAAAGAAGGGAGCGGACAGTCGCGCATGCAAATTGACGAGAGTCATCAACAAAACGAATCAGATTACGATGAAGACGCCGACCAAAACAATAAACAAAACGGACAGTACCACGAAGATCAATTGCAGTATACAGAAACTGAGATGCAATTAGATCCGCTATGTCAACAAGCCGAAAATTTTCCAATAGCAGCCTGGGAACACACCAATACATAGAAATTATGTTTAACAATCACAAATACCGATGCATAGTAGACACTGGATCTTCAATAAACATGATGACGCAAAATTTTTTCAATCTTCAAGTCCATAGTAAACAAATAATTGTTCGAAGTATGACAGGGTATTCACGACTAAAAGAATTTGTTAACCTGCCAGCCAATGGATTATTTCAGCAAAGCCAACATTTTTATATACATCAGTTTTCACCTTATTACGATATCCTCTTAGGTAGAAAAGTTTTAATGGACAATAATGGCATAGTAGATTACACAAAAAAAATTACAATATTTAATGACAGAAAATTCTTTCACAAAGAACTAAAACTAAATGAATCAAATTCTTCAACAAACTTTGACGGAATCTTACAAGAAAATAACTTTACAAACGAAGTCTCTTACGCATTGAACAATGACCTTAATTCAGAACGTACATACCGCTTAGATCACCTGAACGAAGAAGAGAAAAATAAATTAACAAAACTTTGGAAAGAATTTGATGACATTCAATATTCGGAAAACGAAGATTTAACATTCACCAGTGTCATACGTCACGAAATTAAAACATCACACGACAACCCAGTATACAAAAGACCATACTCCTACCCATTCGCATACGAGACCGAAGTTAATAACCAAATTGACGAAATGTTGAAACAAGGGATCATACGCGAAAGCGATTCGCCATATTGCAGCCCTTTATGGATCGTACGAAAGAAAACAGATGCTTCAGGTAAAAAGAAATTTAGATTGGTGGTTGATTATCGTAATTTAAATGAAATTTCTATAAACGACAAATTTCCCATTCCGAATATGGACGAAATTTTGGGAAAACTTGGCAAATGCCAGTATTTCACCACAATTGATTTAGCAAAAGGTTTCCATCAAATCGAAATGGACCCTAAATCAATACCTAAAACAGCATTCTCAACGAAACATGGCCATTACGAATACACCCGTATGCCTTTCGGTTTAAAAAATGCCCCAGCAACATTTCAACGTTGCATGAACTTTGTCCTGAAAGACCTCATAAATAAACATTGCCTTGTATATTTGGATGACGTCATCGTCTATTCTACTTCTCTTAATGAACACCTAGACTCACTGAGAAAGGTTTTTGAGAAACTTAAAGAGGCAAATTTAAAACTTCAACTGGACAAATGTGAATTTCTCAAGAAACAAACTGATTTCTTAGGACATACTATAAGTCCAGAAGGCATAAGACCGAATAAGGATAAAATAAAAGCAATTGAACAATTTCCAATACCAAAAAGCTCAAAAGAAATTAAATCATTTTTAGGTCTTTGTGGCTATTATCGAAAATTCATTCCAGATTTCGCTAAAATAGCAAAACCCATGACTATCTTTTTGAAAAAAGGAGCAAAAATCGACACTAAAAATGACGAATATAACAAATCTTTTGAGAAGTTGAAAACATTAATCATGAGTGATCCAATTCTCATTTGCCCTGACTTTACAAAAACGTTCCAAGTTACTACTGATGCAAGTAACTTCGCAATAGGAGCTGTGTTATCACAAGATAACAAACCAGTTAGTTTTGCAAGTAGGACTCTTAACGACCATGAACAAAATTATAGCACAATAGAAAAAGAATTACTAGCTATTGTTTGGGCAACGAAATATTTTCGTCCGTTTTTATATGGCGTCCCTTTTGATATTCTAAGCGATCACAAACCACTTGTTTGGTTGAATAACATCAAAGAACCTAATATGAAATTACAGCGTTGGCGAATAAAACTCAGCGAATACAATTTCAAAATAAAATACTTGGAAGGAAAACTAAATTTTGTAGCAGACGCCCTCTCTCGTGTTAAACTAGAAGAAAACATGATAGGAGAAGAAGAAGAAGAAAATATTTCAACAGCAGCAACAATACACAGCGCATCAGAAAGTAGCGAAAATTACATTCAAATCACCGAAAAACCTTTAAATCATTTTTCTAGACAAATTGAATTTATAAAAGATACCATTGATCAAATAGACATTGAAAAGTATTTCACTAAAACAAAAATAAAAATTAAATACACAGAAATCACAGACTCAAAAGCTAAAGATCTCCTTTTGAAATATTTTCTAAATCACACATGCGTTATTTACATGGAAAATGACAAAGACTTTTTAATTTTCCAACAAGCATATCAAGACATTATAAACCCACACAGCAACTTAAAAATTCTAAAAAGTATTATAAAATTAAAAGATATTAAAAACTACCCTGAATTCAAAGAGTTTATCATCACTCAACATGTTAAATTGCTACATCCAGGTATAGAAAAAATGATCCGACTGTTCAAAGAAACTCATTATTTCCCAGACTACCACAAACTTATTCAAAATATCATTAATGATTGTGAAACCTGCAATCTTGCAAAGACAGAACACAGACCTACGAATTTAACTTTTGAATTAACCCCGGAAATAAATAACCCTAGAGAACTTTATGTTATAGACTTTTACTCGATCGATAATGAACAATATTTATCATGCATAGACGTATATTCCAAATTTGCATCACTTATAAAAACAAATAGTAGAGATTGGCTAGAAGCTAAACGTGCCCTCACTAGAATTTTTAACGACATGGGAAAACCACATAAAATAAAAGCAGACAAAGACTCAGCATTTATGAGCAATTCCTTAAAATTATGGCTGAACACAGAAGAAATAAAACTTGATATCACCACAAGTAAAACAGGAATAGCGGACGTAGAACGTCTCCATAAAACTATTAATGAAAAAATTCGAATTATTAATACAGATAATAATCGGGAAAACAAAGAGACTAGAATGGAAACGATTTTATACACTTACAACCATAAGACAAAACATAACACAACTGGACGGACACCAGCTTACATATTACTTTACGCAGGCACACCCTTTTACAACACCCAATTAATAAAGGAAAATAAAATAAACAAATTGAACGAAAAACGACAAGATTATGAGATTGACACAGAATTCAGACAAGCACCGTTGACACGTTCAAAATCTAAAAATCCTTTTCGAAAAACTGGCAGAATAGAACAATTAGATGACAAACACTATAATGAAAATAATAAAGGGCAGAATATTGTTCACTACAGAGGTAAATTCAAAAAGAAAAAGAAAACTAATGACAGTAAATATTTACAGGCAACAGTGTAATGTGCGAAGTTTATATTCAAAAATAAGTAGACATGCACGTCAGTGCAGTTTAAGTTCATGATTGATTCTGCTTTATTCATTCAGCATAAAGTTCGTTCTTAGCCTAATGTACATATATGTTCTTGTATATAAAGCCGCATAGCTGCGCTGCCGGTTACGCCAGCAGCGGAGCGGCTGCTTATATCTTTATGTATTACTTAGCGAGAGAGAGTCTTATGCACATGTGTATATATGTGTTTGTCATAAGTGGTCAGCGTGGGAATGCTGACCAAGCGTTTTGGGCCTAACTCATAAGAGGGCGATCATATTACGCGCTCACTTGAGTTGGTTTATTTGTTTGTCTTAATTGCAACAATGTGTTGCTGCTATTTGCATGCTTACATAAAATGTTATGTACAGTATGCCTTCGCTATATGTAACTCATATGTGCATACTACATCTCCCTCCTTTTGAAAAATGACGTAATACAATGGAGTTATTTTACTTATTTAATTAGTTTCTTATTTATTTTTATTATTATTATATATATATTTTTTTTTATATATATATTTATTTTTTGTTTTTTTTTTTAAATTTTTATTTTATGATTTTTATTTTTTTTTTAAATATATATATATTCTTATTCTTTTTTTTTTTTTTTTATTTACTTATGTAGGTGTATATGAGAATTATTCTGTCTCTTTTGACAATAATAATTAAAAATAAAAAAAAAGAATTTATTCCTTAATGAAATTATAAAAGATAATTATATGTTTGTTAAATATACGTTTAAAATATGTTATGATTATTTAAAAATATATGAAGTAGAAAATAAAAAAAATTGTTTTTTTTTTTTATATTTTTGTTATTTTTTTTTAATAATCGTAAAGGTTAATAAACCGTTTTTTTTTTTTATCATATGGGGCTATTTTATTCTATAATTCAAAATTAATATGTATATACTTTTTTTTTTTATGAAATATTTGTTTTTGTATTTCCTTCTTTTTTTTTGATTATATATTTGTAAGAAGTAAAATCTTGTTTATTTTGCGAATATATGTTTGTATATTTTTAGTATTAGATTTGAGATTTATCGATAAATGATTTTCAGAAAGAATTGATCCGTTATTTCTTTTTTATTATATAGTTGAATTATCTTTTATTTTATTATTTTATTTGCTTTTTTTTTTATATATGCTTTATTTTTACATTTGGATAAAATATACAAAAATATGATCCTCACCATATTATATAAGTTAACACCAGCTAGGTTCAACTAAGCAACCGGATGCTATCCAGTCAAATAAATGATTTAAATGATTATAACTAAATAATCAAACTATCGAAAATACCTCAAAACGTGAAGTGGACAGAGATTATAAAAAGTTATTTCCAGCTAATACATTTGGATAAAATATACAAAAATATGATCCTCACCATATTATATATATCCAATATTTTGCAACAAGTTCAAACAATTTTGTGCTAATAAAAACTATCGAAAATACCTCAAAACGTGAAGTGGACAGAGATTATAAAAAGTTATTTCCAGCTAATACATTTGGATAAAATATACAAAAATATGATCCTCACCATATTATATATATCCAATATTTTGCAACAAGTTCAAACAATTTTGTGCTAATAAAAACTATCGAAAATACCTAAAAACGTGAAGTGGACAAAGATTATAAAAAGTTATTTCCAGCTAATACATTTGGATAAAATATACAAAAATATGATCCTCACCATATTATATATATCCAATATTTTGCAACAAGTTCAAACAATTTTGTGCTAATAAAAACTATCGAAAATACCTCAAAACGTGAAGTGGACAGAGATTATAAAAAGTTATTTCCAGCTAATACATTTGGATAAAATATACAAAAATATGATCCTCACCATATTATATATATCCAATATTTTGCAACAAGTTCAAACAATTTTGTGCTAATAAAAACTATCGAAAATACCTCAAAACGTGAAGTGGACAGAGATTATAAAAAGTTATTTCCAGCTAATACATTTGGATAAAATATACAAAAATATGATCCTCACCATATTATATATATCCAATATTTTGCAACAAGTTCAAACAATTTTGTGCTAATAAAAACTATCGAAAATACCTAAAAACGTGAAGTGGACAAAGATTATAAAAAGTTATTTCCAGCTAATACATTTGGATAAAATATACAAAAATATGATCCTCACCATATTATATATATCCAATATTTTGCAACAAGTTCAAACAATTTTGTGCTAATAAAAACTATCGAAAATACCTCAAAACGTGAAGTGGACAGAGATTATAAAAAGTTATTTCCAGCTAATACATTTGGATAAAATATACAAAAATATGATCCTCACCATATTATATATATCCAATATTTTGCAACAAGTTCAAACAATTTTGTGCTAATAAAAACTATCGAAAATACCTAAAAACGTGAAGTGGACAGAGATTATAAAAAGTTATTTCCAGCTAAAACTAACGACAGAAACTGCAATTGTATAACATATATCATTATGTATTCTTTTACAATATTTATATATAGTTGATCAGGCCATATATTAATACGTATTATAAACTTTTTTGTGTGAATTTGTTTTAATTTTTTTTTTAAAGTGTTTATTTCACAAATTATATATTAATAAAATTTATATTTGCATTGTTATATATTTTAATTATTATAGATCATCGTGAATTGTAGACATGCTTCTTTCTTATTGGGTCACCGGCTGAGTTGCGCAACTCTTGTTAATATTTCTATCATGCCCATATATATAGAAGATATCTATTGACCTTAGTCAAAGACCTTCTTGCTCGGTGCCTCTTTTGAGTCTTTTAATTTTCGTGTATACCGGCTTCTGATTAAGCCTTGCGTGAACTGACCTAAGTCATTCTCGCATAAGCATACGCTCATATTAATGATCTCAATGCTTGCAATTAATCATGTTAATTACAAGGTCACTACTATAATTCGTACTTAATGTACGTTGGGCTAAGAAGCTTTATATGACTTAATTTTGTGCATATTTGTTTATTTCCTGCAGGAATATGTCTAATGTAGTGACTATTGTTTTTGTTTTTCACTGTTTCGATCATTCTGGTTTTTATTTTTAGTTCTCGTGTCCGAAATGAACGTCTTCATTGGACTGAACTCTTTTTTTTTTTTTATATATATATCGAATTTGATGTCAAGTTAATATAATGGTTATCTGTATTTTGCTTTGTTTTATTTTCAAAAGAATGATAACAAATTTTTTGTTTACGACTTGGATTCAATTGCATTTCAACAACAAACTAAATTCTCAAAAATCTCAAATATATATTCGTTATTATTATTATTACATGTTTCTTAATGGTTTTTCTTTACTTAGCGAGAGAGAGTCTTATGCACATGTGTATATATGTGTTTGTCATAAGTGGTCAGCGTGGGAATGCTGACAAAGCGTTTTGGGCCTAACTCATAAGAGGGCGATCATATTACGCGCTCACTTGAGTTGGTTTATTTGTTTGTCTTAATTGCAACAATGTGTTGCTGCTATTTGCATGCTTACATAAAATGTTATGTACAGTATGCCTTCGCTATATGTAACTCATATGTGCATACTACAACAGATACTTCCCACTCATCGGACTCACAATAATCATGATGACAACTATGACCACATTGACAACAGCAGGAATGATAGAAATTAACCCAATCGAAAATAACCAAGGATTTATTTTGTTCGAATCAGGAACAACACAGATCCCCATAACATTTTTAAACCACTGTCTCACAATTAATATTACACAAATCGAGGAAACATTTAATAATCTGTTAAAAGAAAGTTCACAATTCAATAATGTCCCACAAATTAATTATTTAATCCAAAAACTAAACAGAGAAATGAACGGCATTCGATTGACAAAACGAAACAAACGAGGACTATTCAATTTTGTAGGTTCAACACACAAATATCTTTTTGGCCCTTTAGACGAAGACGACAGACAACAAATTGAACAACAAATTAATACACTAGCACAAAATACCATACAAGTCAGCAATCTAAATCATATCATTGACAGTCTCAATGACGGCATAAAAATGATCAATAACCAAACTAACGCTATAAGAACAGATAAAAAAATTAACCTTTTAATATTTAACATTGAACATTTCACTGAATATATCGAAGACATCGAAATGGGTTCGCAACTCACACGACTGGGAATTTTCAACCCTAAGTTACTTAAACATGACCAACTTGGCAACATTCATTATAAAAATCACATGGACACAAAAACCTCTGCCTGGTATAACACAGCCACTAATGAAATATTCTTAATGTCTCATATTCCCACTAACACAATTGAAAAATCAACTTTTTTAATCACACCATACCCTGACAATAATGGAAAAATTATCAGTGAAAATACTGCAGGCAAATTTTATTTACACAATAATTATGTTATAAACACTCTTACAAAAAATATTATTAAAGACCATTGTATTGCCAATATTATAAAACATGAGACACCAACTTGCACTTTCCAAAAATATCGTAAGGAATATTACATTCAATATATCAAACCAAACATACTAATTACATGGAATCTGACACGAGAAAAACTTGATCAAAACTGTAATAGCCAAGAAATTTACATTGAAAATAATAAAATAATTAAAGTATTTAATTGTACTGCAGAACTTAAACAAGTTTCAATATCAAATAATCTTCAACAATACACAAATCTAAGGAAATGATTTTGTTTAGTAATAAGAACAACACAATTTATAAAAATCTTTTAATCATCATTTTATTCACATTAGCCATAAGTTGCATATTTTATATCTACAAGAGATTCAAAACAACACCAAACAACATTATAATTAAATACTTAACACCAAAGACAACCAAAATAAGCCAAACAATTGACAAAGAAATAGAAAAAGAATCTAATTTAGAAACAGTTGCAGAAGTAATCACCATTGAAACCCCAACATCACAATTATATCCAAACATAAACGCTTGAGGACAAGCTTAAATCTAAGGGGTGGGGGAGTGACATATCTGCCATAAGAATATAACAAATCTATCATAAACACAAATGATCTTTTGCAAAGCTTCACTTTCCAAAAGCTTATCGAAGACACATCACTTTTCAAAGCTTATCAAAGACACACCCAAAGTTATGTAGAACTCAAATGTAAACTTTTAAAACCCAAATGTAAACTACAAGAATCCAATAAGTAAACAAATTCCAATAAGTAAATAAATGTAAACAGACAGCCAGCAGAGCACTTTGCGCAAAAAGGTTCCTCGTCCTTCCATCTAAAAATAACTTTTTGCGCAGTGCCGAATGCTTTTTTTTAACGATGCATATATTCTTTTTTTTTGGCATATGTAATAAGTTGACATATATAATAAATAAAATATATATTTCGTCACAAATTGGATATCAGAAATTTTGGGGCATGGAAATGTTTTCGTCACTAGACTTTCACCTCGTAAAGAGGTTTTTTTAGAAGATATCAGAAATTTTTGCAATTGCCTCTGCTTTTGACAAAGTTACTATGTTAAAGGTGTTTAGTGTTTGTAGAAAGATACCTCAGTACCATGACCAAGAGTCGTTCCCATATAACTTGGCAATTATAAAACCAGAGCACATAGTTCCGATCCCTGATCTTTGCTGACAGCCGCCTGAATATGGTCACGAACACTGTGGCGCCATTTCCAGTCGGCACCCTCGAGGAGGGTTCAGTATGAGGATTTTTGCCAACCATGTAATTTCCAAATTCACCAAATCTTTAAAACTTTTAAATATTATTTTCTATTAAACATATTTGTCACTTTGCCTTTTTTATATGTATAAACTACTTTTCAACATAAAATAACAAATAAAGATCTTTGCTATTGCGAGGCCACGAGCACTTAGAAATCGTTGTATCATTGGCTTTATAAAATTTTCCGTCCTTACGTAAAACTGCTGTGTAATGTCCTTCATTAAATCCTGGACCATGGTGAAATACAGCACTTGATAAAGTATATCTTTTGTTTTCAAATCTTAACTCAGTTTGGGGAATGTTTGTCAAATTCAAATTTGTTATTTTCATATTCCACTGATCAACAAGGCAAAGTGAGAATATAAGTAAATTCAATATTTTTCCAGATACCAAAATTAAAGCTTATTAAGTCATTTATTTTACACTTCCTTTCCTCGGGTATATATAACTGAGCAATCAGATTATCAGACATCTGTCGATTAGGTCTATTATCACAATTAGAGCATTTTATAATTTCAACAAGCTTATGTTCAGTCAATTGTTTAATATTTTCCAATGAATTGCAATCGAGTAAACGTCGTAGAAAGTCTCCGCTATCTTGCTGTTCAATGTTGTTAAATATTTTTGAGCGCAAATCTGAAATATCTATGTTTGTTCCCATCAATAATGGGTTAGTGTAATTTAAAAATGGTGTTTTTAAAATATTGCTGTTTGTGTCATTTAAAATTAATTCCTTAATATATTTTGCGTTTATTAAGCACTGAAAAGCTGAATTTGCATAGCACGCATTATTTGGGTTTTCCATACCTCTTATATTATGAATAATTGCATCATTTTCATTATTATTTGCAACTGTTAGATTTGTATCTAATATTGTTGGTTCTATAAAAGCTGTAGTTTGCTTACTCAAATATATATTTTTATCAAAAACATTTCTATTTTTTTTGTTATTTACCACAAGGTGTTGCAAATCTTTTCTATAAACACTCCTTAAGCGGTTATACTCTATTATAGCACCGTCGTTTGTTTTTATACTTTTTGGATTAAGATTTAGTATATGTAAGCCTGAGAGAGTTTTTAATCGGGATAATGCAACATATGTCTGACCATTTGCAAAAACACTGTCACCAATTTCAATAACTCCAGATGTCAATGTTAAGCCTTGGCTTTTGTGAATCGTTATTGCATTCGCCAAACTTATTGGAAATTGTTTACGCACTATAAAAACACCTTGATTTAATTGAAATTTTGATTCAATGCGTTCTATTTCATGTTCTTTTTCTTCAAATTGAACTGTTAATTTAACAACAGTTTTTTCCGAGCGGCCGTTAAAGCTACTTATCGTTTCGTGAAGCTTTTTAATTATTCCTATCGCTCCGTTTACCAAACCTGATGGAACATCAAGATTTCTAAGTAACATAATTATTTGTCTTGAATATAACAGTTGGTAATCTTTTTCGTCTAAGATACCCAATCTAATATGTGATAAGGTCTTGGCAAACTCTTGATCAGATTGTTGTCGGATGTTTTGTGTTAGTTCATCGTATGAAAATAGTTTTGTCCATAAATTTATACAATGTAGGCCACAGAAATGTTTCTCGAATCGATTTTTTGAAATATTAACAAAGGGAGATGGCTCATTTACCGGATCCAATTGCAATAAATCTCCAAACAATAAAATATTTATTCTTCCAAACCAGCCATCGGAATGTTCTAAGGTATCAAATATTTCAGAAAGTCGTAAATGAATATATTGTAATGTTACATTGGAGACCATTGATATTTCATCTATTATAATTAGACAAACATTTTTCAGGTTTTCTCTCATAATCTTTAATTTAGAACTATTTAACTGTGTATACTTGGCTATACCTCCATGCTCCACTGGCAAATTTAATAATCTATGAATAGTTAAACCATTTATATTTCGAGCTGCGATACCAGTTGGTCCGGCAACAACGACTTGTTCTCCAAGATTTTTTGATATATATTTTCTTAACATATTTATTAAATACGACTTTCCTGTTCCTCCAACTCCAGAAACAAATTTACGTAAAACATTTTTTGGAGATAGCCGAGGATTTTTCAATGTTCTCTTTTCCAATTCTGTTTTCCATGCACTGCAATAATTAGTTAAAGTATCTATAACTTCATCAAAGATTCTTCGTTGATCTGAATTAAGTTGAGCGATCTGATCCGAAATAGAAATACTGTTTTCATTTAAAGCTAGATTGTCCATGTCATTTAGTTCATTTTCTAATAATACCTCAAATCCGACAATATTCTCACACTCTTCGTCTTCATGACTTATGCTCTGGTTTTCCATTTCATTAGATGCTCTTGCTAACTCGTTTTCAAATTCTTCGCTTATTTTTACCAATTCATCCAATTTTTCATGATATCGCATTGCATCAACCAACTCATCTTTACACTTTTCAAACGCGTCAATATAGTTTTCTAAGCCACACTTCAGATCTTCAATATTACGCCAGGGCTTAAATAACAGTAATATTCCGTAATAATAGTTTTCTGGTTGCATTTTTCTGTTTGTCTTATAATGATTAATTAAATATGGCTTTTTACGTTTGCGTAAGTAACAATTTTCATAGGGATACCAAATAACATTCTTTAAAGTAGGCTTTACTTTCACAACATCAAAAAATCTCGTAAAATCGTAAAGGTTCATATGCTCTAATTCTATAGGACGATTAGGATAATGCTCGTCGACCCAGCTTGGAAAAAATATATCAGTATCTTCGTCCGGCATATTTTTAAGCTCATTTCTTGGTTTTACTCTTCGACTTCTTTCTGGACGTATATCTATCATTCTTATAACTGTATTTTCATCGGTTCCAAATAAGGACAGCTGCAGCAATGTATCAGCTGCCTCAAGGGCTCCACACTCCCGATTTGATAATGAGCGCATTGCAAATCTCCATAAATTACTAGCAACAGATCTATTTTCAAAAAAATCTCTAAAGTCATCTGTTGCAAAGGACTTTTCAGGCTTAGTTTGATATTTACAAACATATGTGCTTAGCGAGCCAGACTTTTCGCCTATAAATTGAATATCCATGTTTCCACACCAAGCATAGTCATTTATATTCTTCTCTAATTCATTCCGTGGCAAATCATACAATCGTGTCTTTGTCAGCTTTCGACGACCTAGAATTGATTTTGCAACGCTATGCATAACTAAACAGTCTCCAGTTTTTCTTGGGAAGCTAAATCGGCATATGTTTGATGATTTTCCTTCCTTATTTTTCGTGCGTCGCATGCAATAATTGTTGTGTATATGTGTTTGATATTTGCAAACTCGATTGTAAAGAATTGGAAAACTTTCTTTTGGCGGAAGGCGACAAGTTATATATTTATTTATAAAGGCAGCAACCTCCTCCTGACTTGACTTGTCAATAATAGGCGCGTTTTTAATCCATAAAAGTGTGTGAAAATGTTGCATTCCTCTTGACTGATACTCTAGACGCCAAGCATAATGATCAATTTCTCCAAGAGGATTATCTTTGGACAGTAGGAATTTTAACATAGCCTTAAATTTCATATTCATAAACAGTGATACACTGACAGGATCAGCAGCAATAAGACTGGTTGTTGTTTTTGATTTTTTATTCGAAATGTTGTTTCTTATGCATAGAAAATCGTGAAGATCATCCCAATGATATTCGCTAGGACTAAGCGTTAAGAAAAATGTTGCGGGTCCATAATTTTCGATCATACAATTTAAATCATTTTTTCTTATCCTCCAGAACTGTTCTGTGTTTCGTAGCCGACCAAATATTGTTGATAAATTATTATTTATTTCTTTATTGTCTTCTATCATTCTCATAAAGTTGTTTTTGGTAAGATTTTTTGTCGACGATGTTATATTTAGCTTATGAAATATGCCCGCATTAAGTTGCCGTATATTTGTTTGATTTAGTAAATAAAATAAATACTGCTGATTCAATCGAAATCTACTATGCTTGCTTTTTAAAATCCATTTTATAAATTCTCCTGGCTTCAATTGAAATTCTCTTTGCTGGCCTTGACCATTTCGTCCGTTACAGAAAATATCAGGAAAGCATTTCAGGTCCAAACTCTCATCTCGATTATCAATGCAATCATCAATTACTTTTAATACCTGATACACTGTGGCAGGCTCAGCACAAGTTTTTCTTTCTATAATTGGATATATAGTCATATTTTCATAAAAATCATCTGAAGTATTTTTTTGTGTAAGCATTGCTTTATCGTTAGGATCATTTACTTCCAAATCATGTTCATTAATGTTATTATCAGAATATGTATTTGTATTTGTATTCTCTGATATACAGTTGTCATTTGATAAATCATTTAAATTTGAATCATATATACAGTCTACATTAACACCATCTAGAAGGGCTTCTGCATTATAAGGAAGCAAAATATCAGAATACAGTGAATTATTATTTTTTAGCCATTTTAACGCTTCAAAAATTTTTTTTACATCAATTAGTGATTGCCATACATTTCTAGTTTTGTTTGGAATACCTCTTACTATAACCGTTATATCTTGATTCTTTAGAATCGCTTCTTCTGGACTCGGAAGCTTTTTCAAAGTATTTTCAAGGGGTAATGGTAAATGAAAAACTCGTCCCTTAATTTTCTTAATAACATCGGAGCTTGGTCGTTGCTTATTATGTCCACCCATAACTGTGTCCATTCGAGCAATTACTTGAAATGCTTTTGCTCGTTGAATAAATAATTTTTCAAACTCATTTAAACATGAAATGCATTCTGGGACTGAATCAAATTGTAAGTTATTAAGTACGCACGTCGGAGGTATTGACCCACTCTTAAGTTTTAAAATGCAGAATTGACATATGCGCATATCATTGAAAAAAGATTCTTCCTCGTTTTCATAATAATATAATAAATCTTGGAAATGACGTGATTTATCCCACAAATAGTCAGGAATTTCTTTTAAGTTTTCTGCAGAGCATAACGTTAAGCATGAAGAGCAGGGATGTATTGGCCACATATTTCGGCACTCATTTTTTTAAGCTCCTTAAATGCATGTACATACTCATCCCATATTTCACCTTCATGACTAAAGGAAAAGCAGTCTACCGAATAACTTTTGGTTTTAAAATTTATCTGATCAGCTGTATTTTTAAGTTCATTAATATTCTCTGTTAACAGTCCAATAGTCAAATTATAAATTTTACGCAAATCAAATTTTATTGAGTATATCGGAGTCTAAGACTTTTTGAGGCCTTCTAAAGGTTTCAACAACAAGCAAGAGCGCAGCGAGTCCCTGCGTGTGTAGTCTCTCACTAGACTAATTGCCAAGTCACCTCCTGTGACACACACTCACACCAGAGCCACACTCGATGACAGCCTCTGCTGTCATCCCACTCCAGCAGTGTCAATACTGCCCAACACTATTAGGATTCACAACACTAGTTACACTAGTTTACAAAATCAAAAAAAATTTTTGCTTTTCATGTCTGAGTGCACTTTTCTTATGGATTTTGGTCCACTAAACACGAAAATCGCATTTAAAAATTTTTTTATGGAAGCGTTTTCGAAATATTCATGTTTTTCCAAATTTTCGAAGTTGCTCTCACCTTTTAGAGTATACCACGAGATCTAATTTACCGATGTGGTCAAAAAAGCACTCAAATTAAAGGTAACTAATCTCTTTACCACTTTCTCCAATGAAGCTTTGAGATCGGCTAAGTAGTTCAGAAGCTAGAGACTTTTAAAAGTTCCAAATTCCGGGTTTTTTGTGATTTTTTGAGCTCGAGAGCTCACAAATTGCCCTAGAAAAAATAGATATCGCCAAGGTAAAATTAATTTTAAGAGTTTGACGTATAGCCAACACTGTTACAAAGAAAATATGCTATTGATTTTGTGAATCTATGGATAAATCGCGGAGTAATACGCTTTTCAGTGAAAGAATATAAATCATCTTATTAACTATTTTCTAGTTTGGTTTGTATGGCAGCTATATGATACTGTGGTCCGATTTAGTCCAAACTTGGTCAGGATGTATGGGACCATAACTTATGCTGATTGAGTCAGATTTGTTAAGATATCTCAAGCAACCCAAAAGTTTTTCATACTAAGACTTGGTTTTCGACTGATCGTTCCTATGGCAGCTTTTTGATACAGTGGTCCGATTTAGTCCAAATTTGGTGAGGATGTAAGGGACCATTCCAGATGCTGATTCTGCAAGTTTGGTTTCAATATCTCCAAAAACAACAAATATTTTTGCACTAAATCTTTATTTCGATCAATATTTCCAATGGCAGCTGTTTTTTTGCGAAAAGCTTCTTTGTTGTTTGAGATATCTTAACAAATCTGACTCAATCAGCATCTTTTATGGTCCTACACATCCTGACCAAGTTTGGACTAAATCGGACTACTGCATCGTATAGCTGCCATACAAACACAAGCTAGAAAGTCGTTAAAAAGATGATTTATATTCTTTCACTGAAAAGCGTAATACTACGCCATTTATCCATGGATTCTTATAAACAATGACCTATTTTCTTTGTAACAGTGTCAGCTTTACTTTAAATACTCCAAACAAATTTTACCTTTGCGATATCTATTTTTTTTAGGGCAATTTGTGAGCTCTCGAGCTCAAAAAATCACAAAAAACCCGGATTTCTGAACTTTTAAAAGTCTCTAGCTTCTGAACTACTAAGCCGATCTCAAAGCTATATGAGAGAAAGTTGTAAAGAAATTAGTTACTTTTAATTTGCGTGATTTTTGGCCGCATCGGTAAATTAGATCTCGTGGTACACTCTAAAATGTGAGAGCAACTTCGAAAATTTGGAAAAACATGAATATTTCGAAAACGCTTCCATAAAAAAATTTTTAAATGCGATTTTCGTGTTTAGTGGGCCAAAATCCATAAGAAAAGTGCACTCAGACATGAAAAGCAAAATGGCTGTAAACTAGTGTTATCAGTATCAAAGTAACCCGCCCAATATGAACTATCCCATCTCCGACACGGCCATTCTGACAAATTACACGTCCTCGTGTAAGCAATCGAAAACACTTTCCATTTTAACTTCAACTTTTCTACAAACTAAATTTTTCATAACGTTGGTTGCATTTGCGATCTTTTCCGTACACATGCCGTACTTCCTCTTCAGGAATATTCAACCCAACCAACAGACATTACTTTTTTTTTTTGCATAATTTAAGTTCTTTATTTCGATTCCTAGTGCTACAAGCTAACGCTTATTATTTAACACACTAGTCACTATCACAATCATTGATTTTATAATAATATTAAGATTAAACAATTACAAAAATAATACAATCATTGATTTAAAAATAATATTAAAATTAAACAATTTACAATTATTATAAAGATGGAAATAGTAACAAATTTTAATAATTTAAGCTTTAGTTTTCAGTTGTAAGTTTAATTTTCATTTTAGTTTACAATTTCAATTTTCTATAATCTATTGTGGTGCATGAATTATTTCTATTATTATTATTGTAATTATTATTATTATTATTTTTATTTTATAATTTTTAATTTATTTAATTTATTTTATTTATGTTTAAATTTTATATATTTTATTTTCTTATTTATATTTATCTTATTTTAGTTTTATTTTATGTATCTCTCAAAAATATTTTTAGCTTGTCCCTAAAAGTTGCTGCGCTACTTATTGTTTTAAGTTGAGAAGGTAAACGGTTCCACATGCGAATAGTATGTACAAAGAAATGTCTTTCTGAACTTGATAATTTGTGTCGAATATTGTTTATATTATTTGTTCTTGCAGACGTGCTAAAGTTTAGTTTACTATATAAATAGCATGGTTCCTTCGTCTGTATAATTTTATGTAACATAATAAGATTTCTATAATCTGTCCAAGTTTTAAAGTTCATATCAGTTAATTGTCGGGCGAAATTTGAGATGTGGTCTCTTCTACTTACATTAAAAACATATCTCGCAATGCCATTATGCGCAACATTTAGCTTTCGCTGGAATGCAGCATCGCAGTTTCCAAACACTTCGACTCCATAGCAGAGCACAGGCATAAGATAAGCTTTTGCAATAAGTAATCTAGTATTGATCGGTAAAAATTTCTGAGTCATATAGAGCTGTCTAAGTATGCCATAGGTTTTTCCAGTTGCCCTTGCAATATGATCGCTCCACGTTAAGGTTTTATTAAAAGTTATACCAAGATTTTCTGCTTTATCAACATAGTCTATGGGAGAGTCTTCTATTCTTAGATTTGGCAGATGTTCTGTACAAAGAGTTCTTTTATAAATAACAATACATTTACACTTGGACGGATTAAGCGCAAGACCATTGGAACGAGCCCATTTACTAACATTTGACAATTCACTGTTACATATATCAACACACTCTCGTACTTTATCACGATGACAGCTAACATATAATTGGACATCATCAGCATATAAATGAACATTGGAATACGACAACACAGCAGGAAGATCATTAACATATAGCGAAAATAAAAGCGGACCAAGGACTGACCCTTGCGGTACTCCACGGCTCAAAGGCAAGAGTGAAGATAATTCATTATTAATAAATACAGCTTGACTTCTGCCCTTTAAATAAGAAAAAATCAGATTAGTGGAGGTATTTGAAAATTTATAAAACTTTTCCAGCTTAGTGCATAGAACTTCGTGGTTTACCGTGTCAAAAGCTTTACTAAAATCCAAAAGCGTCAAGAAAGTCACTTTGCTTTCGTCAATTTCACTACGAATATCTTCAGTTATTTTTAGTATTGCTGTCGTACAACTTCTCTTTTCCCGAAATCCAGACTGCTCATTGATCAACAAAGAGTTTGTGCTGAGATATTTCTTAATCTGTACGGCCATCAAATGCTCAAACATCTTTGACAGAAAGGGTAATATTGAAATTGGCCTGAACTCATTATTAGCTTTAGCCAAAGGAATTATCTTAGCTAACTTCCAAATTTCTGGATAGGTTGACGTCATAAAGGCTGTGTTGCAAATATGCGTGATGTGGCTTACAATTTTAGGAAGAATTGCTTTAATAAATATTGGGTTCATATCATCCAATCCTACTGCGTTCGACTTAATTTTACAAACAGAATCGAGGACATCACAACACGTTACACATATAAAATTAAAGGTATTATCACAGGTATTAGTTTCTACAGTGTCAAGATAGATATTTGTCGTGATTTCAGGTACGTTTAATTGCACAAATTTTCTGTTTAGTTCATTTACGTCTGCTGTGATCTTGGGAGGATTTTTCTCTTTACCAATGCCCAACTGTCTAAATTCATTCCATTTTTGCTTGCTGGATATTGCACTATTAAATTTTAAGGAGTAATGATAGCACTTAGCATCATTAATCATTTTATTTACATTTTTCCTCAGTATCTTAAATTGTCGATAATAGTCAGGTGTTCGATATCTTTTCCATTTCTTATATGCAAAATCTCGTTGGGAAATTTTATTTACAATATTTTGGTTAAACCATGGCTTATGTTTCTCATTAATTACTTTACACTTTATTGGAACGAAGTCATTATACAAATTATTTATGTTTTGGCAAAAATTATTTAGTTGGACATTAATATCAGACGACGAGTATATAGGAGTCCAGTCACATAGATCAATTTCATTATTTAAAGTTATAATGTCAATATTTTTAAAGTCTCTGTAGGAATAGGATATGTCGTCAAAAATTGGATTAAAGTTATATTTAAGGAAAATAAGGTCGTGCTTTGAAAAGTCTGGTGCCGAAATCTGGTCATAAAGTACAATCTTATTTAAGTCATTAACAAAAATCACGTCAAGCAACGTGCTTGTCGTATTCGTAAAGTGAGTAGGCTCAGAAGAGTTGACCAAGCTTAAACCAAGCGAGAGCATTTCATCGTATAAGTGCCGCTCTACTAGCATGTTGCTATTAAGATCGCCAATAATTATAACGTCCGAATATGTCAATGATAAGCTTGAAATGTAGTCAATAATGTCTGCGAAGTCAATTGTTCGGTTTGGTCGATATATGCACCCTAACAACATGCTTGACATACTTCTCCTACCCGTTATCTGTAGAAACAAGTATTCAATTGCACTCCCGGCGGCTTGTTTACTGATTACTTTAGTCGTCAATTTTTTGTTAACATATATTGCTACTCCCCCTGCATGACTTTCACGATCGGACCTATACAAATTATACCCATCACATAAAACCAAAACATCACGAAGTTGAGGGACGAACCAAGTTTCAGACACACATATAACATCTACATTTGACTTCACAAACAAATACCTGAACTCATCAATTTTACCTGCAAGACTTTGTGCGTTTATGTGGCATATATTAAGTCCATTTCTTTGTTTTGCAAGAACTCTAATCAAAGTGTTACTATTCGCTGTGGTTGACCTTATATTGTCAAAGAAATTGAATTTAATTGAAGAAGTATCGCGCGCAACATAAGAGAGACAAGTATATTTATATATCTTATTGTAAGAGAGTTATTAAGAGATATTACAAAATAATTAAAGTTATTAAAACCTATACGTGACAAAGAGAAATCAAGACTAACATAGACATAGAGAACATAAATAACATAAATAACACACAAATAAATATAAATATAACAGCTTTTAACTGCGAAAGCTCTGCTCCAACTCTTCCGTTGCAGTCACATTCTGCTGGTGAAGAGCGTTATCAGTGTGAAGTGCCGAAAGCTCATTCATGTCGCTGATGCAAAAGATGTTATCGCTCCCAACCTCTCTCACATGAACAAGAGAGCGTCGTATGAACACTGCCGTAAGCAGCTTCTGCTTCTTGAGCTTAATTGCTGCTTTGAATATTTCGTAATGAGCTTTCGTTAATTGCTCATTTACGTAAAAAGGCACATGTGAATCGAAGCCGATCAGCTGTAAGCTCAGTTGTTGTTTGTGCTCGCGTCGATATGCCCCAATTTGCCTTAAAATCGTAATTTTTTCCCGCACATTGTCTAATTTTACAATAATTACCGGATCAACGGTGCTGCCAGTCGATCTACGTGGCTTGACGCGGTAAATATCTTTTATTTTTGGTGGTGGTGTTAAGTTCAATGAGAAACAAAGTGCATTATATATTGTTCTCAAATTTTCGCTCTCAGAAAAAGGCACACCGTGCATTCGCAAATCAGCTGCTATGCTTTCGGTAGATTGAGCAGCAAGCTTGTTATCTTTCTTCTTCTCTTCAATGCAACCGTATCCATCTTTTTGATCAGTCCCTTTTGTCACAACTTGCTAGTCATTAAAAAAAATTTATTTCGAATATCCTTTTCTTTCTAACTTGAAACAATCTTGTAAGAAATCAACAGGTCAGGTACCATCACGAGCCTCGATACTATCTTTCGACAACCGTACACAACAGTTTCGATGTACGTACTGTCTATTTCAACAGCTTCCATACTGCCTCTTTCAACAGTTTCTACTGTCTTTTTCAACAGCTTCCATACTGTCTCTTTCAACAGCTTCTACTGTCTCTTTCAACAGCTTCCGTACTGTCTCTTTCAACAGCTTCTACTGTCTCTTTCAACAGCTTCTACTGTCTCTTTCAACAGCTTCTACTGTCTCTTTCAACAGCTTCTACTGCCTCTTTCAACAGCTTCAGTATCGCAATCCAGCTCGATGGCTACCTTTCCATCTAGAAGTTTTCTTACGCTTTCGTGCGGATATTTGTTCAGTCTGTTGCTATTAATAGATTTTAGTGTGTATTTGTCATCCTCTAAAAGACAGTCACTAAAAAATAGGTCCTCTGAATTTGGGGTCTAACATTGTGTAGTTCCATTCGCTATTCTTAAGAAGAACATAGTGACCAACACTATACTTTACAAACTTAGCTTTGCCTTCAGCTTTCTGAACTTAATATTCTTTCTCAACCCATCTCATTTCAATTTTCTTTTCTTAACCTCCGGGCCAGGTACCGCCACGTAGCATCGACAAAACAACATTACAATTCACCAAACGGTCTGTTTCACCCGTTTTATCCATTACTAGTGCCACACTAGTCTCCACGGTCTGTTTCAACCGTTTCCCTTTCACCTATTCCATACTGGTCAACACGATCTTCAACCGCATCATCGGATGAACTCAATTCATCTCAATTCAGCTTGCTTGATACCTGCCCTTCTGTCATTCTTCTCTTACTCATTATAGACTTCAAATTGTACCGATCACCTTCTAAAAATTCTATCCCCACAAAGGGTCCACAAGACTTCTGGTCTAACTTAATCTGCTGTCGGTAACTGTTTTCGAGACATTATCTCCTTCGCTAAATTTGATAACTTTAACTTTGACCTTGTCGAATCTCAACTTCTCTTACACTGCTTTACATTGCAAATTCTTCACAGGCTGCTCTCTTAATTTGGGAAACTCAACTTCGTTTTCGGACGCAATGGTCGAGCAACCTTTCCAATCAAAAGATTTCACCCAATGGTCAAGTAATTGGAAAGCTCTCACCTCGTTACAGCATTTTCGAGTTTGACTTATCTTCATTACATGGGTAAACTCGCTTTCTTGTGCGCGATCCGAGCCTTTTCTTCACAAATAGCGATAGCAAACTTTGTTGGCTTTCTTGCTGACATCCTTTACTGGGGCGTTGTTCTCTTGTTATTGGTCCAGAGTCATTGTGTGTCATCGGCGCCAAGGACACCAGAGACGAACTTCGGCAGCACAACGACACTATTAGTCTGCGGCTAGCATTCAGACACCGGAAACGATTTTGTAAACTCCAAAAAAAAATTTTATTAGCTGCGTCAGCCAGACACGAAACTGTTCACCCGCGGCTAATAAACGCGAGTCAGATCCCACTTCTGATATCGGAGTCTAAGACTTTTTGAGGCCTTCTAAAGGTTTCAACAACAAGCAAGAGCGCAGCGAGTCCCTGCGTGTGTAGTCTCTCACTAGACTAATTGCCAAGTCACCTCCTGTGACACACACTCACACCAGAGCCACACTCGATGAC
The DNA here is from genome assembly GCA_963924055.1 of Drosophila limbata. Classification (NCBI taxonomy): domain Eukaryota; kingdom Metazoa; phylum Arthropoda; class Insecta; order Diptera; family Drosophilidae; genus Drosophila; species Drosophila limbata. The sequence goes on from CAWUOW010000172.1 coordinate 464,997, forward strand.
AGCCTCTGCTGTCATCCCACTCCAGCAGTGTCAATACTGCCCAACACTATTAGGATTCACAACACTAGTTATCAGTATCAAAGTAACCCGCCCAATATGAACTATCCCATCTCCGACAAGTATATTAATTTTAGAATTTGTCGAATATATGGAAAATGTGGAGAGAGTCGTCGTATAAAAAGCAAGACAGAATGACAATTGTTCTCATGCTCATAACAATAGTCCTGGTGGCCCTCTCTTAATTTTTTTACGTAGTCATAGGTATCATTTTCTTTTTCGATCGATTTTTGTTGGGGTAACTCTTGTTTGTCAACTTTGTTTGAGCATTTGTCAATATTTTTAAAAAATCCAAGAATTTCTTCATGTTTCAAATTAATGAAAGTTGTTATAAGTGAAATATATTGGTGCGATATTGTCGTTTTATGAATATTACATATTTCTGGATTGCATTTTCATTTTTGAACGGTATGTTGCTCATTTTCAAAAATATTTTCAGCTCTTCCGTCAGTGTTTAAAATCAAAGTTGTTTTTAGTTTTAAGGGATTATACGATGAACTTGAAAAATAAGCTTCTGAGTGTCGTGTATGCAATGATGGACCAAATAATAAAGAAAATTCTGGATTGGAAGTTGAATCCATGTTGATTTTAATGGTCGAAAATTTCTCTTTTAGAATGCATACATTTTTACAAAACGAATTTATTATTGTATTTCTGTGATGAAAAATTTTCGAAATATTTTTTTCAACCTCAACTCTTTTATTATTATCACAACCATACATCATGTTATTTACCAAATCATATATAGTTGAATTTAATTGAAACAAATTCCGAAAACTAATAAAGTCAGAATCTTTTTGTGCATTTATACTCATACTTTCAACATTTTCTACATTTCTTTTTGATTTATGAACCAGTTTTTTTGTTTGATTTGTTGGTTTCTCTGAAATTTTAGAGTTGTGATTAACTCGTTTTGTTAGAGCTTGATTTTTGAGTCTCTGAATACGTTGTTCCACAGTCTCGGAATTTCGATTTATTTCAGCTCTTAGTGCGACTTTTTCAATTCTTTTAACTCTCTGATCTTATGTTTCGTTTTCTCTGTTTGATATAGCCCTTTTCGCATCTTTTTCCAAGCGTTTAAGTTTCTCTTCTTCAGTCTCTAAGGCTCTGTTTATTATAGTTCTTTGCGCTTCTTTTTCAATTCTTTTAACTCTCTGATCTTCTGTTTCGTTTTCTCTGTTTGATATAGCCCTTTTCGCATCTTTTTCCAAGCGTTTAAGTTTCTCTTCTTCAGTCTCTAAGGCTCTGTTTATTATAGTTCTTTGCGCTTCTTTTTCAATTCTTTTAACTCTCTGATCTTCTGTTTCGTTTTCTCTGTTTGATATAGCCCTTTTTGCATCTTTTTCCAAGCGTTTAAGTTTCTCTTCTTCAGTCTCTAAGGCTCTGTTTATTATAGTTCTTTGCGCTTCTTTTTCAATTCTTTTAACTCTATGATCTTCTGTTTCGTTTTGCCTGTTTATTATAGTTCTTTGCGCTTCTTTTTCAATGCGATTAAGTCGCTCTTCTTTAGTCTCTAAAGCTCTTTTTGTAGTAGCCCTAGTTTTTTCTTTTTTGAGCCTTTTTTGTCTCTGTTCTTGCGTCTCTGATTCTCTATTTAAAAGAACTTTTTGTGAAATTTTTTTTGACCTTTGAGAAGTACGTTTAGGTGTTTCCAAATCCCTATTCATTTGCGATCTTATTCCTTTATCTGACAGTGTTTTTCTATGATCAGATTTAATTTCTAAATCATCATTTATTTTAACCTTCTTACAATCTACACTGTCATTTTGGTATACAAGCTTTCTCTTAAAATGATGCGGTTTCTTAACAGGACGCCCAGCCATTTTAAAGAAATAATTTATTTGTATTTAATTGTGTATATTTGAATATTTTATTTTTATTTTTTTCTTAAATATACCTTCCAAATATATAAAACTTTTTATATGGCTTTTTTTAATATAGTTTTTAAATATAGTTTTCTATTTTTAGTTTTACAATATATTTATTTCTTTTGTGTATATTTTGTGTACTTTTTTAGTGCAATTTCAAATTTCTTTTTTAAACTTTAATTTCTTTCTTTCAATCGGCAAATTTGTAATATTTTTTAAAATTGTTCCTTCTTTTATATTCTTTTCTTGATTTTTTAAGATTTCTTTTTATCAAATTTACTCTATTTTTTTAGCTTTTTAATGTAATATAATAAATTTAATATTTTTTTTTAAAATTTTTTTTTTCAACTTGAAATATTTTTAATTTAATTATTTCATTTGATAATCTTTTTATATATTTTCTTCTCTTGTTCTTTTTCTTTCTCTTGTGTTTTTCTTATCAATTTTTTTCTTTTTGTATTTTGTTTTTAATTTTCATTCATTTTAACATTCTTTCTTTTTCTTTTTCTTTAATTGATTTTTCTTTAACTTTTTTGCAATTTATTACGATTAAATTTCTCTTAAAAATATTAATTAAATTAGCAATCGCCAATAATTTCGCCTGAAAAAGAAGAATGGATAATAACATTAATATTTGTGAACACAAAAAATTTAAAAGATAAGCAAGCACAATCCCATTCATTCACAATATTCATTCACGCAAATGTTAGGTAAAATACTAAGCTAAAAAAAACGGTTTTTTATGATACTTGTTAAAAAAAACAATTTTCTCGATTCACAATGATCCATTTATCTACATTTATTTTAATGCAATTCATTTTTTTTATTAAGATAAATACAAAATAACATGAAAATATTATGCTTAACGTTTTAATTTTATGAATATCTCCTTTCCATCAAAATAAAACTTCATTTAAAATATGAAGTATGTAAAACTAGTGAGTTAAATAATTGGGGAGTCACTGTATCACTGTATAAATCAGCTGGTTAGCCCTGTCTATAAAAATAGCCTGCATCTCAACTTTTGTTTCCTAGCATGTCATCTTTTGAGTCTCCCAAGGTCAGAATTGTACAATTAATTTGAAGCCTTGGTCAATACAGATCTACAAATCTATTACTGAAGTCTTCATCATCACACATTCACAAAAATTTTCATTCACTCTTTCTTATATGTATGTTATTTATTGATATTTTTACTTACATGTATATTATTTTGCTCCTTGTTGAATGGCACGCTTATGTTTAATAATTAACTTTACAAAAATTATTTTGTATGTTTTTTTTCTATAAAATTAAATAAACACTTTGGCGCAGCCGATTTCAACAATTAATTGGACAATTTGCATTTGTTATGCATATCGATTAGAGATGGACACGTCCATGCGATACAATTTTTTAAGAATGGACCAATGGAATGGAATGAAGTTATAGCTTCATTGTGGGTCCTACATAAAAAATCTTTCGCAAAATAAAAAAAAGCAATTCTCTTAGCTACACACAATATCATACTTATTTAACATTTTAAAAATTTTAAATAAGCTTGTTGCAGTATGAATTTCGGCACGCCCGATAATTTTTTGTTTATTATTTTAGGGTAGATTTCGATAGATCAAGTGGTTTTGCCTTGTTGATGGCTAAAATTTCTACGAGGTGGCAACCCTAGGGTTGTTAGGTTAGGTTAGGTGTTAGGTTAGTTAAATAAAGCTTCAATAACCAAAACAAAAGTTAAGCGGCCATATACAGTACTTTTTTCTTGCAATAAGTGTGAAAACACAATGTCAAATGACGATCAACAGTTTTGTTTGCGTGAATAGCGTATTTGACATTTTGCTGGAAAATGAGGGTAAGTTTCTCAAAGCCCAGAAAGTGGAATTATCAGCCTGCAGTCCCTACTTTGCGGTAAGTCAATAAAATATTTCACATATGTTATATTATGAAGAGATAATAATTTGTAATTTATTTTATTATAATGTTTAGACACTGCTGCAGGAACAGTAGGACAAACATCTAATTTTCATACTCAAGGATGCCAAGTATCAGGAACTGCTCGCCATGATGGACTATATGTACCGAGACGAGGTCAACATCTCGCAGGATCAATTTGCCGCGCTGCTCAAAGCGCCTGAATCGCTGCAGATCAGAAATGGTAAGTTTGCCCAAACAAAATGTAAACTAACTTAATTGTAACGTGCCACTGGTCATTTTGTTGCAGATGTGCACGACAACTCGAATTCGTCAGTGCTGCAAGCAGTCGCCGCCTCCAATCAGTCAGTCCTCCAACAGACAAGCGCCAGCCTCGCCGCCTCCGCTTTGGTCAGCATTCAATTGGCCAGCGGCAGCAGCGCAGGTGCAGCAGTTGCAACAGCAGCAGCAAGCAATGCCGCATGTGGCAGCAGCAGCCAAGTATCCAACCTGCCATTGACCAGCAGCAGCAGTAACGTTGTCAAAAAGACTGAAGCGCTAAACTAACATCGACAGCTGCCTAGGGCGCCCAACAACATCAACAGCAACGACAAGCGAGGCCATTTACACCGTGATGTACAACAACAATAATGGCAACATAATCAAGGTGAAGAACAGCCTCTACTGCTGCTTCTGAGACGCCGGGCAAATAGCAGACGGATCATCTACTGGGCGGAGTGGAATATGCAGATCAAGAGCGTCTGATGAACACAATGCCATTTGTGAACAAGTTTTTTTTATTAATTTTAACCAAAAAATTGCTCTTTATATACTTATGTAGATATTCAATTAATAAATTTTTATATACATATGTATGTCTGCTAAATGTTTTGGTTTATTTTTATAGAATTATTAAGACGTTTTCACATATATGCTACTTTGTGCTACTACAGTGCGCTACTAAAGTTACCGTACCCCTTAACTTTGTCAAATTTTTTAATAATAAAAAAGTTTCCTAAAATTATCTTCTGTTCATTTAAAATCCGTTTGAATTGTATACAAATTTCTTTAGCCCTTTAAGTACCCAATGAAAATTTAGAATTTTTGTAAAGTTAACTTTTTTGATTTTTTATTTGAAAGAAAATATAAAAATAGTGAGTTAAGAATCAGACATGTTCAAAAGAACATGCTAAACAGGACAAATATTATTATTAAAATTCATCATTATTCTCATAAGTACTTATATCGCGTATATATATAATGCCCCTTTCACCACCTAGAGAGCTCTTTATGTAGGTCAAGGTACCTTTAAGCCATACACTTATTACAACTCAAATTTAAAGAACAATACACATTCACTTCATAACTACATTATATGTATAAAATATATTTATTGTTTTTAAGTATCGTAATTAATTCAATAATAATCGATCACTTACACTAAATGATTTCATCAGCAGCTAAAGGATCCGTTTTAAAAGTATTCAAAACATATCCATAAAATTGATTTTAGATATAAGAATGGGAATTTAGTTTATCTAGATCATATGGGACTTTGCATAGAAATACCATTTGTAATTTATGATTATTTCATGTTGCTGGATTAAAAAATCGTTCCATGGGATTATCATTAACAATGTTTGGGCTAAAGCTAATGTTCAACAAAAGCACACCAGAAATCAGATAAATTTTGAAATAATGCGCTGTTCGATTAAGTCATAAATAGACGGTTACTTGCACATTTAGAAAGATTTTACAAGTTAACAAACATGAAATTAATGTTTTGGTTTCCACGACGGACAACCCAAAAGAAGCTGTGCTCAATTAATTACAGAGCCATTCACAATATAGAAGAAAATTAGAAACACAAAACTATTCTATGCTGTGTGTAAATGGTGTCGGTGTGTGTGTGTTTGTGTACGCAGCAAGAAAACAAACGATGACCTGACCTCATTCTCTCAGCTCTAGTTGCAATTAAGCTAAAAGATGGTCTTCAATACAAAGTACGCCAGTCCCAAGCAATAAACGATCTTCTCGCGTTGCATTCACTCATTGTTGAAATCAATGTTGAGCACACGTCTGTTAAGTTTGGCCTGTTAAGTTTGACGCAGATACAGAATCTTCTCACATGGCGTCAACTCTCGCATGGACGTGCCCTCAGCATCGAGGCTTTCAGATTGTTGTGCTGCTGCTGTTGCAGCATCAGCTGGAAGCGTTCGCTCGCACTGCCCGTGGTGAGCTGCGAGTTGTCTTCGTTGTCATTTTGCCATTGGAGCGCACATATTGAGTGGCTCGTTGCTCATCATCGTCCTCGTCGACATCCCCATCGAGATCGTTGCCGTAGAAACTCCCATTAGGTTTGAGGGGTGTGCTCTCCTCGGAGACTGATGGAAAATAATGATATTCGAGCGTAATGACCCGAGGGTGCGATTGGACACGCATAAAACCCATCGATGGATTTTTGTGCAATACTGAGTTCTCCAACAGAATTTTACGCGGTGTCGATCGCGTCTCCAGATGTTGATTATGTCCCAGCACCACAATGTTATCGGGCACAATCATGTCGATCTTATCATGCCATTTTAATTCGAGAACTCCCCGGTGGCCTTTATGCCCTTTGGCACTCGCATCTTGTGTTACCATTTGTTTGTTGTTGTTTTTTATGCTTTCTAGTTGCGAAAGTGCTGTAAAGTTCCGTATGTTTGTGTATCGATGTATGTTAGTTATCGATTATGCGAACTGAGGGCAAGGGATAGAACTCCACCTGAGAACCGATAAGCCAGCCAGCACGGCACAGTTTGTAACAGGGATTATCCCTTGATTTTTATAATTGCAAGTATAATTTTAAGACTAACATTGATTATGTTAAAAAAAAAAATGTTTAATTTTTTCATTGTTTTTTAAAGCACAGTATCCACAGGCGAACTTGTTCATCGAATATGTTCGTCAAACACAAATCAATTGTACATTTTTCCTTTTCGATAGTCCATCGCAAATAAAAAAAATGGCAGCATATAAGAAAGTCCCGTTTAATTATCGTTTAAAAAAAAGCGCGCACACACAAAATTCTCAGAATGTGACGTCACGCATCACCGACGGCCGTTAATATACATAGCTATATATATTAATAATATGTATATTATTAATAATATGTACATGCTGAAAATAAAACCTAACACATATGTAAATAAAAAATGTTTTAATTTACTTTGATTTTATTTTAATTGGCGTCCAATTTTTTTGATGGCCAGTCATAGGCGGGGTTGTGCCGGTGGCACATTGCCATCGGCGTCCAATTGGATCCAATGGGCCACCGGTTGGCCAACCGGACGTGGTTGTGCCGGTGGCACATTGCCATCGGCGTCCAACTGAATAAAGTGCGCCGGCTGGACTGCTGCCTGGGCTGGTCTCAATTCATCAATTCGGACCCATCCAGGTGGGGCCACTGCTGGTGGGGCCACTGCTGGTGGGGCCACTGCTGGTGGGGCCGCTGCTTGAGGAGGCGCTACTAATGCGGATGGTGGAGCGGCCTCCCACCCCACACAGCACTTGCCACACTCTTGGTGGCAAGGGCACGCACAGCCGGTAAATGGCGGCGGCGGCCCATAATGACGCCATCCGCCAAAGCCGCGACCGTGTCCACGGCCACGCCCACGGCCACTCCAAGATTGCTGTGGAGCCCACTTCTGCAATAAAAATAAGAACGTTTTCATTCTTTTGTTTTTTACTTTAAATTTAAAGATTCTACGAAAATACTTACGTAGAAACGTCCTCTTTGTTGCTGATACATTTTAATAGTGATCGTTATTAGTTCGGGATGGCAAACAGGAAAACTTAGAGGAGTATCGATACACAAAACGACTATTGAAAGCAGTATTGAATAAGATCATCTATCGATATTGTAACGAAGTTTTCCAGCCGGGGTCTGCGTCTCAGTCCGGCCAGGGTCTGTTATAGAAAAATTTATAAACATCTGGGACGGCTGAAATGAGCGGCGGGAGCGTCAGAGGGTATGCGGACGCTCCCGCACGATGATCGGCTGAAAAGGACCATGACGCGAACCCACGAGCGACCAGGAGGACGAGGAGGAAACTCCCGAATCCCGTTACGTCGTCCTCTTCTCGCCCCCTGAGTCTCTCGGTTCGGATGCGGCCACAAAGTCGTCCCTTTCCGGCGGCGTTGGGTGTTGTACCCCGGGATGAGAAACGGAACAGACCAAAATCTCATCCCAAGGATACCCCAACGACGCTCAGACCCGGCCGCCTGGTATCGAATCCACGGACAGAAAACGGAACGGACCAAAATTCTGTTCGTGGATCGTATCCAAGTGTTTCCAAACCTGGTTCGCCGGAGAGAGGCTTCAGAAATAGAAAACGGAACAGACCAAGATTCTATTTCTGAGGCGTCTCCGGCGCCCCAAGTCCGGCCGGTTGGGCAGACTCTGCCTCCGCATCCTAGGGCTCGCATCAGGTTACCTAGAATCCTGTAATGAAACTAAACGGAAAATATTTGCCCCGAACCACAGGGAAAATAAAACTCGAGCATGCCATTTCCATTTTCTTGTTTATTCCTTGCGCAATTGTATATATAAAAAGGAGAAAACGGAAAGAAATTTTGTGCCGCCGCACACAGTTGAAAGATGTTAAGTCGCTGCTCCATAGGCGGAGCCGAGAAATGAGAAGAGGCCACTGGCCAGCTTACCGGCTATACAATCGGCCGAAGTGGATGCTGCGTTTCCGCAGGTGGCTCGTTGTCCTCACACTCACACACACACACACACGACGGTGTTGCGGCTGGTGGCGCTGCGCTGCGCTGTGTTTTGTTGTTGTTGCTGCTTGCGGCCAGAAAAGGCAGATTTCTGCGCACACACTGTTGTTGTTGCTGATGTCACTTTTAAATAAACTTTTGAAGTCAGAGAGAAACACGTCCGCTCGCTTTGAGCCCGTCAGAAAAGTGAAGAAATGCCGCGTGGCGGAAGTTCCACCATTTTTCCTTGCTAGTTCACTTCAGAGCTAAGTGAACTGATCTCGCTCCGATGCGGGGTTCACGAGAACGAAATATCGAACAGTTCCTTGAACTGAACGTGCTCGCTCCTCATTGCGTTGCTCATGATGCCTTTTGCGTTATTGTCGTTGCCACTTGCTCTTGGCTGCGTTCCTTGCGTTGCCAATTGATCCTCGTTGTGTGTTGGGAAGTAATAAAAAAAATACTAACGCACAGCTGTTTGTGTTGTGAGGCCAGCAGAATGCTGCCTCACACTCCCCCTTTACTTCGGGGGCGGGAAAAGAAGCGCATGGTATCGGTGCTGTTGTCTTAGCTGTGGTACTTTGCTGGGGTTCATCGCTGTGTCCTTTGCTGTGGCTCGTGCAATGCTTCTTCGCTGTGTTCATCGTGGTGGATCTTCGCTGTGGATCTTCGCTGTGGTTCCTGCTGTGGATCTGCGCTAAGCATTTGCCGTAGTTCATCACTGTGGTTCTTTGCTGTGGATCAGCGCTGTGGTTCGTGGTTCTCGCTGGTGTTCCTCGCTGTGGTTCTTCGTTGTACAACTTCGCTGTGGTTCTTCTTTATGATTCTCGCTGGTGTTCCTCGCTGTGGTTATTCGCTGTGGGTCTTCGCTGTGGTTCTTTGCTATGATTCTCGTTGATTCTCTTGTTGATTATAGAATTAGTCATAATTTGTCGGCCCTGTCCACCGCCGTCTTCCAACCGGGATGAGAATCCTGCCTCGCCGTCGTGGCGCGGATGGTTAGATGGCGGCTTGTGGGTCTTCTGTTGGGAGGACGCATGCCTCGTCGGCACCGCCCGTGGGTCGCAGTGCTGGTAGGACTAGCTTTTGACTCAGTGAGCCAGGGCAGCGTATCCCTGATGTGGTTCTTCCGGCGTTGTGTTCTAGCTTTTGACTCGATGAGCCAGGGCAGCGTATCCCTGATGTGCTCCTCCCGAAGGGGAGGTCGTGTATTATTGTATTGTCAACGCGTTGTTTGCTCAGTGGCTCTAGCTTTTGCCTCGGTGAGGCAGGGCAGCGTATCCCTGGTGTGTACCTGTCTGTGGTTCCCCCGAAGGGGCTGTCTTCGTGATGTACTGGTGCTGATGCGGACAGGTCGCCTGGTCCGGCTGTGGTTCCCCCGAAGGGGCTGTCTTCGTGATGTACTGGTGCTGATGCGGACAGGTCGCCTGGTCCGGCTGTGGTTCCCCCGAAGGGGTCTTCGTGGTGTACTGGTGCTGATGCGGACAGGTCGCCTGGTCCGGCTGTGGTTCGGGCTTCGTGATGCTTTGCTGCTGCGGACAAGTCGCCTGGTCCGGCTGTGGTTCCCCCGAAGGGGTCTTCGTGGTGTACTGGTGCTGATGCGGACAGGTCGCCTGGTCCGGCTGTGGTTCGGGCTTCGTGATGCTTTGCTGCTGCGGACAAGTCGCCTGGTCCGGCTGTGGTTCCCCCGAAGGGGTCTTTTTGGTGTACTGGTGCTGATGCGGATAGGTCGCCTGGTCCGGCTGTGGTTCCCCCGAAGGGGTCTTCGTCTTGCGTCTGTGGCTGTGTACTTGCTTTGATTCATGTTGTATTTTCGCTGAGATTCTCCCTGTGTTCTTCGCTGTGTACTTTGGTGTTTACTTCGTTGATTCTAGAATTAGTCAAAAGAGAGAAATTACTTTAATGTTGGCCGGTCCACCGCTGTCTTCCAGCCGGGATGGGAGTCCTGCCTCGCCGCAGCGGCGCGGATGGTTAGATGGCGGCTCGTGGGTCTTCTGTAGTAAGATCGCATGCCTTGTCGGCGCCGCCCGTGGCTTTCGGTGTGTTCTCGTTGGGATGGCGCATGCCTCGTTGGCATCGCCATGCGTATCGGTGATCATTGCTGGGATGACGCATGCCTCGTCGGCACCGCCATGAATCTCGGTGGGTTCTTGCTGGGATGACGCATGCCTCGGTCGGCACCGCCTGTGGATCTCGGTGGTCACTGCTGGAATGGCGCGTGCTTCTGTCGGCACCGCCAGTGGTCTCGGTGGTCACTGCTGGGATGGCGCATGCCTCTTCCGGCACCGCCAGTGGTCTCGGTGGTCACTGCTGGGATGGCGCATGCCTCTTCCGGCACCGCCAGTGGTCTCGGTGGTCACTGCTGGGACGGCGCATGCTTCTGTCGGCACCGCCAGTGGTCTCGGTGGTCACTGCTGGGATGGCGCATGCCTCTTCCGGCACCGCCAATGGATCTCGGTGGTCACTGCTGGGATGGCGCGTGCTTCTGTCGGCACCGCCAGTGGTCTCGGTGGTCACTGCTGGGATGGCGCGTGCTTCTGTCGGCACCGCCAGTGGTCTCGTGGAATCAACTTCAGTTGCTTTGGCCGCAGTGCAAGATGGCTGGGATGATGCTTGAAATTCTATACCCAAGAACACATCGTCGACGATGATTGGCAATACCAAGGATGGTATGTTGCACCATTGTGACAAGTGCCTTGCAGAAGATTGCGTGACATCCGCCATGCCGTCCATAAGGCCGTTCCTCTCAGCGCTGAAATTGCAATCCGATCGCTTTGCTGGTCCTGAATCGATTCTCCCTCCACTCAGTGAAAGCTTATTGCCGGAAGCCTTGGCCGCTCGCGGTTGATGTTGGCAGAAGTCTTTTATAGCGCTGCACCACGCAGAAGCCCGCTTGTAGCCGCTGCTCGCTTTTGTGGCGCCAGCGCTAGCTTGTGGCTGCTGCTCGCACACGAGGCGCAAAATTCGCTCGATCGGAATTCTGCCCGCGCACGTGGCGACAGAGCCAGCCTGTAGCGCTGCCCGCTTTGTAGCGACAGAGCTAGCCTGGGGCTCTGCCCGCGGTGGCATTTTGTTCTCTGCTCTCGTTGTTGCTCTGCTTCTGTTGTTCTGCCGCTATTGTTACTCTGCTTCTGCTGCTGCTTTGTCCCTGCTGTTGCTTTGCTTCGGCGTTGTCGCTCTGCTTTGGTGTTGTCGCTCTGCTTCTATCGTGGCTCTGCTTGCGTCGTGACTCTGCTAGCGTCGCGGCTCTGCTTGCGTCGCGGCTCTGCTTGCGTCGCGGCTCTGCCTGCGTCGCGGTTCTGCTTCTCTCTCCCGTTCTCTCGCGATCTGGAAAACAGCAACAATATCTCCCGCTGCGGCGAACTAGCGCTGCTAATTTTCTGGGCCCTCTGCTACTTGTCCAAGAGAAAAAGAAAGGAAGACTAAATAAAATGTCCCCTAAAAATTAACTGCCCCCTAAAGAAAATTATCTCCCGAAAATATATATCAAAAAATGGAAAAAAATGTTTTGCTGATCGTGGAGGAAATGCCACATGGCGCGGGAAAAAAAAAATGCCGCGTGAGAAAAAAATGGCGCGGAGGAAAATGCCGCGTGGTAAAATGCCAGGAAGAAAAAAGATATCGAAACACAAAATGTTCTACAGGGTATTTTGGTTAGTACTGCTAGCTACAAGGGCAATAATTTTTCTGAGACTGTTGTGGAGAAAAATGTATGCTTGCGAGGATCCCGTGATTGACTTTCCTGACGGGCTCGGAAACTCTTGTATTGGCTCGAAATAAGAAAATATGACTTCTAATGGCATGCTTCCCAATAGGACTAACTTATCTGCCGATATCTTTGCTCTAGATGTTTTGTGCCTGATGATACAGACAAGAACTGCCTTATAATCATTTATTCCAGACGTCCCTGCTCGGGCGCCATCTGTAACGAAGTTTTCCAGCCGGGGTCTGCGTCTCAGTCCGGCCAGGGTCTGTTATAGAAAAATTTATAAACATCTGGGACGGCTGAAATGAGCGGCGGGAGCGTCAGAGGGTATGCGGACGCTCCCGCACGATGATCGGCTGAAAAGGACCATGACGCGAACCCACGAGCGACCAGGAGGACGAGGAGGAAACTCCCGAATCCCGTTACGTCGTCCTCTTCTCGCCCCCTGAGTCTCTCGGTTCGGATGCGGCCACAAAGTCGTCCCTTTCCGGCGGCGTTGGGTGTTGTACCCCGGGATGAGAAACGGAACAGACCAAAATCTCATCCCAAGGATACCCCAACGACGCTCAGACCCGGCCGCCTGGTATCGAATCCACGGACAGAAAACGGAACGGACCAAAATTCTGTTCGTGGATCGTATCCAAGTGTTTCCAAACCTGGTTCGCCGGAGAGAGGCTTCAGAAATAGAAAACGGAACAGACCAAGATTCTATTTCTGAGGCGTCTCCGGCGCCCCAAGTCCGGCCGGTTGGGCAGACTCTGCCTCCGCATCCTAGGGCTCGCATCAGGTTACCTAGAATCCTGTAATGAAACTAAACGGAAAATATTTGCCCCGAACCACAGGGAAAATAAAACTCGAGCATGCCATTTCCATTTTCTTGTTTATTCCTTGCGCAATTGTATATATAAAAAGGAGAAAACGGAAAGAAATTTTGTGCCGCCGCACACAGTTGAAAGATGTTAAGTCGCTGCTCCATAGGCGGAGCCGAGAAATGAGAAGAGGCCACTGGCCAGCTTACCGGCTATACAATCGGCCGAAGTGGATGCTGCGTTTCCGCAGGTGGCTCGTTGTCCTCACACTCACACACACACACACACGACGGTGTTGCGGCTGGTGGCGCTGCGCTGCGCTGTGTTTTGTTGTTGTTGCTGCTTGCGGCCAGAAAAGGCAGATTTCTGCGCACACACTGTTGTTGTTGCTGATGTCACTTTTAAATAAACTTTTGAAGTCAGAGAGAAACACGTCCGCTCGCTTTGAGCCCGTCAGAAAAGTGAAGAAATGCCGCGTGGCGGAAGTTCCACCATTTTTCCTTGCTAGTTCACTTCAGAGCTAAGTGAACTGATCTCGCTCCGATGCGGGGTTCACGAGAACGAAATATCGAACAGTTCCTTGAACTGAACGTGCTCGCTCCTCATTGCGTTGCTCATGATGCCTTTTGCGTTATTGTCGTTGCCACTTGCTCTTGGCTGCGTTCCTTGCGTTGCCAATTGATCCTCGTTGTGTGTTGGGAAGTAATAAAAAAAATACTAACGCACAGCTGTTTGTGTTGTGAGGCCAGCAGAATGCTGCCTCACAATATTCATAGAATCTCCACTGCGCTTAGACGGTCACTTAAGTTATTTTATTTGTATTCAATGTCCTTTTTAGCTGTTATGTTTGATTTCATAACTTTAGTTTTTTAGCATTCAACGATTTCGTATTAAGCACGGATATCAGTGCTACCAACGCCTCTACACAAAAGAAGACAGAAAACGGACAGACATTTTTTTTAAAGACAAAAAATCTGGTCAAACAATGTTTTCTTATTAATACATATAATTATAATAAATATAATAATATCATAGCTTTAAAAATAACACCGAAAATTTCAAAGTTATTCGGCTATCCGAAAATGAATATATTAGATGACACATAGTTGTATTTGATAATTTCTATGAGCGACTAAGAACAATACAAAACAATGAATAGAGGATAAAGTAAAATATATTAAAAAAGACATTATTTCCAGATAGGGGACGTTTAGAAATTTTTCCAGAAATCGCATTTTTAAAAAGGGCAAATGTGTCCGCAAAAAGGACAAATTGGCTGAACTGAAAAAACAATATGAAAACGATGCCACATGGTTGTAATTGATAAATTGTATGAGCGTCTTAAAAATTAAAAAAGGATGAATGAAAGGATAAAATGAAATAATATGTGAATTTTTTTCGTAAAGTGGACGTTTTAAAATTTTTCCGGATATCGCAGTTTCCAAACAGACAGATCTGTCCGCAAAAAGGACAAATTGGCAGCACTGACGCATATCGATTTCGATAATGCACACATATAAAAATTTAAATATATTTGTCGTAAATTTTTGTTATGAATTTTTAAATTAAAATAAAACATTTTAATAACAGAATAAAAACACATACAATTAGAATGCGTTGCAGGAAAATTCGAATATTTTAATTCATTTGAATAAATGATAGCCACACAGATACACATGCAATGCACAAGGATAAAGATAAATTTTCTGTTTGCAATATTAAGCAATTAATAAATTATATAGTAAAGAAGAATAAATAAAATAAATTTACAGAGAGACTCTAATGCTTAACTCATTTGAATAAATTAGAGTCGCGTTGTCACATAACAAAACTAAACTTTCTGGCAGCACTGGTTACTTTAAGCACTGGTTGAGAGCACCACTTGCACGCAGTTTATTTCTGCATTACGCTCCAAGCAGTGTACATACTGCATATGTACATGCAGTAGTGTAAAGGTAAAAGGTATATTCAGTTAATAGGTAATATCTTGCCCAAACGAATTTTGACAGATATGTGTTATAAGTCAAAAAACGCGGAATAAAATTGCCTATAACATATAACATATGTTTTGGTGATTTCATGTGTAGATTTTTCTTAAATCGCTAAAATGTGGAAAAAAATACCTTATTTCACCTGTAGCTGTTTACCTTTTTACTTAAAAAAAAAACTTTGCAGGTATGCCTAAAAGCCCTTCAAAATACCTTTTCAACGATGTATATATCACATCTGTAGCTTCTATCGTTTGGATGCTATAGCGGTTTCAATTTTAGCGGTTTTTAGCGATTTCCCGCTAAACTAGCGATTTTTCGAAAAAGTCGTAGAACAAACGTTTCTAGATTTTTGAGCCGGAACAAGTCCTCATTCAAACTTTTAAGCTAAATTAGCGATTTGATCCAAACAAACAAACAAACAGACAAACAGACAAACTGACTTTTCATCTCATTTTCGGAAGGCCGCTAAAAATTTCAAAATTAATTATCTTTTGAACCAGTGGTCGGATTTTGAGGATCGAGGTGTCATTCGACGCGTATTTTTGATGAGAATAGTAAAAAATTAAAAACAGAAAGGCTCCAACGGCCCCATTTGCTCCAATCATTTAAATTTTGCCCCTCCCACTTACACCTGTTTATCTCACGAACCAATTGAGTATTCAAAAGTCTTAGTATGCACATTTGTAAGTTAAATTGATACCTTTCGATCGGTATATATCTCGACCGGATCGGACAGTCATAGCAAATTTTCCATTCTTCCTGTGTATATATGCTAGTCGCCTTTCGCACCCTTCGTGCTGCTTTCGTCACTAGCGCGGACTGCCGTCCGCAGTGATGCAGGTTGAAGTCTGATGCTTACATCATTTATTTTTTAAATATTTTATAATTAAAAACTAAAAAATCAACCAAAACCAATGCCACAGCTTATTTCAAACAACGAGTTCTCCTCTGAGCAATTTGTTACGCGAGTTTTTTCATTTTCTGACGAATCTGTACTTTCCTTTCCAGAGTGCGATGTCAACTTCTATAAATTTCAAAATTGTTATAAAAAACATTAATAATGTAATAAGTTTTGAAGATTACCAATATTGAATGTTAATAACGGACTTGCTTTAGTTGATAAATGCGAAATGCAACAAGTTTCAAAATTTGTTTTGCCAGCATTATTTGGAACGTCAAGTGGTGGAATACTTTTGTTGTTCTCGATTATAGTACTTCTGGGAAAGTCGATTTGAAATTATGTATATTTTTATATTATTGTTAACTAATTTTTATTTTTTTTTACCTATGAGTACCTGTACGCAAAGTTTTGCACAAATTTTGGCAAATACTGATATTTTTGCTAATTTCAGTCTGTTTGTTGACGTCATAGACGCACAGTTGAAGGGTGTGAGCAGAGCACCTCACAAAATGGACAGTGGAGAGGTTGATGGAGTCAAGCTCTTTCATAAAATCATCGCTGCTTCTATCATCATCAAATATTGACTGGTCTGTCGCCTCATCATTAAATAATTCGATGGCCTTAACCATGTTTCTCCCATTGTCTCTCCAAAGGCTGCTATCTCAGTTGACGAGTAGAAATTTTTCGATCTCACGAGCAGCAACACATCAACACATTAGATCGCGTATATTAAATGAATTATTATTGTGTAGCATTTCTGGTGGGTTTTTTTAATTCCCACTACCCGTATAGGCATGGCGTTCGAGGCCTTCTTGTTCCGAGCTCACTTGGTGAGATATGGGGGTTGTTGCCAGCCTATATTGGGATGCACATTAACTTTACATATAAGGCCTCTGTAGTTATACTCCGCGAAACTCATACAACCAAAACAGGTCAAAGGGGATACTCAAAGTCAACATAAAAATCGATTAAACTGAAAGGCGAAGTCTACGATGTTGATCGACACTCGCGCTCTATACCCTACCCAACCATGATCTTCGTGCCCAATATTCTCCTACTCACTTATGTCACCATGTCTCCGGAACAAATAACAACAATTTAGCAATTCATTGTTTCACTCCTAACATCATTTCACAACTTATTTCATGCTGCATGCAGCTTTAAAAAATGTATTAATAATTAAACATCTAATTTGATTCGGCAATTTTTCCAATTCTCGATATAAACAATTTACGGAAGAAATTATGTTAATTTAGTTATGTTTTGTTCAAAATTATGTTAATTTTCCAAATTATATAAAAAAATTTAATTTATTTAAATAAATTTTTTGAATAGTATTTTCTTGGCTAGATATTGTGCATTTTAATTTTAGGTTTTCAATGGCAGTTTTGGTTTTCATTAATTTGCATTTATTCTCGTTTTATATGTACATGGCCTAATATTTGTGTCATTACTGTGCACAAAATTGACTGAACAGAATCAGCGCAACAGTTGATAGAGGCAATGCACTGGCAAAGTGTTTGTTGATGTATTAGTGTCTTTTTATTTTCTTTACTTTATATTCGCTGGCAAAACTAGGTCAGTAGGTCTTTCAATAATGTGCTCTTAAAAGAACAGCAAGGATTGCGAGAAGAACGCAATTATAAGCGAAATAAAAAAAAAGGAAAAGGAACAAAATTATTACAGAGAGCGAAAATATAAGAGCAGCACTATTTCGTCTGTCGGCTGTCTTGCACGGGCTAAAGGCAAACATGTATGTACATACGTACACACATAAATGTTAAGTCCACACAAAACAGTCTGCCTACACACATGCGTATATATGCATCGCCATACATACACCCATGCGTTGACGAAAGAGAGTTACTCTCCCAAAAAAATTACACCAAAACAATACATCCTGACCAAA
Organism: Drosophila limbata; assembly: GCA_963924055.1. Taxonomy (NCBI): domain Eukaryota; kingdom Metazoa; phylum Arthropoda; class Insecta; order Diptera; family Drosophilidae; genus Drosophila; species Drosophila limbata. The sequence continues at coordinate 482,886 of CAWUOW010000172.1, forward strand.
TTTGATTGAAATCGGACCACTATATCATATAGCTGCCATATCAACCATCAGTCGAAAATCAAGTCTTAGTATGAAAAACTTGTTTGATGTTTGATACTTCTAAATCAAACTCACAGAATATGCATACGCGATGGTCCCTTATAACCTGACCAAAATTGGTTGAAATCGGATCACTATATCATATAGCTGCCATAGGAACGATCAGTCGAAAATCAAGTCTTAGTATGAAAAACTTTTTTGTTGTTTGAGATAACTGAACCAAACTGGCAGAATATGCATATGAGATGGTCCCTTATAACCTGACCGAAATTGGTTGAAATCGGATCACTATATCATATAGCTGCCATAGGAACGATCAGTCGAAAATCAAGTCTTAGTATGAACAACTTTTTTGTTGTTTGAGATAACTGAACCAAACTGACAGAATATGCATATGAGATGGTCCCAACCAATATTCTATATTATGGATACTGGCACAGGGTATCCTCCAGTCGAGCAAACTCGACTGTAGCCGCGCCCACTTGTTTTATAATAAATTCAACCTAACCGTTAGAGCTGTGCGCGGTTTTTATAAGATTCAAACTCACAGTAAATAAAGAAAAATCTAATTGGCGCAGCCGGTAGGATAACAATAAATTGTGGATCCTGATGCAATAGCTAAGTTATTAATTCTTGTGTCCCGTTTACTGTTATCCGCTAAAACAACCAACGCGAAGGCAACCCAAGCGACGGTCAATATCGCGTCAAGTTTTATTAAACCTTGACAGTGACGTGTACACCAAAATTCGCATATTGTCAAAGCCGCGGATTGTGCAAAAAACTTGAAAAACAATTCAAGAAGACGCGATAGAATTCGAAGAGAAAATAATTCCAGAAACCTCTGGTTATCTCAAAAAAATTCGAAAGTGCTATCTGTGCAAACCAATCAAACATTTTAAACTATAAGTTATCAAATTAAGTGAATACAATAAAAATATAATCAACAACTTAAAGAAACTGAACCTAAAATAAGAGAAGCTGAAGTGAAACAACAAAAGCTAAGAGATAAGAAAAATTAAAAATAAAACCAACTAAATAAAAATAATTAAATAAACAAGTGGGCGCGGCTACAGTCGAGTTTGCTCGACTGGAGGATACCCTGTGCCATTATCCATAAAATAGAATATTGGTTGGGACCATCTCATATGCATATTCTGTCAGTTTGGTTCAGTTATCCCAAACAACAAAAAAGTTGTTCATACTAAGACTTGATTTTCGACTGATCGTTCCTATGGCAGCTATATGATATAGTGATCCGATTTAAACCAATTTTGGTCAGGTTATAAGGGACCATCTCATATGCATATTCTGTGAGTTTGATTCAGATAGATCAAACAACAAAAAAGTTTTTCATACTAAGACTTGATTTTCGACTGATCGTTCCTATGGCAGCTATATGATATAGTGATCCGATTTCAACCAATTTTGGTCAGGTTATAAGGGACCATCGCGTATGCATATTCTGTGAGTTTGATTCAGATAGATCAAACAACAAAAAAGTTTTTCATACTAAGACTTGATTTTCGACTGATCGTTCCTATGGCAGCTATATGATATAGTGATTTGATTTCAACCAATTTTGGTCAGGTTATAAGGGACCATTGCGTATGCATATTCTGTGAGTTTGATTCAGATAGATCAAACAACAAAAAAGTTTTTCATACTAAGACTTGATTTTCGACTGATGGTTGCTATGGCAACTATATGATATAGTGGTCCTATTTCAATCCAATTTTGTCAGGATGTATTGGACCATCTCATATGCATATTCTGTCAGTTTGGTTTACATATCTCAAACAACAAAAAAGTTTTTCATACCGAGACTTCATTTTTGACTGATCGTTCCTATGGCAGCTATATGATATAGTGGTCCGATCCAAATTTAAAAACAAGCTTGATCTGCGTCCGGTATCCAGCAACCTACATACCAAATTTGAAGTCTCTAGCTATTATAGTTTCTGAGATCGACGCGTTCAAACCGACGGACAGACGGACAGACAGACGGACATGGCTCAATCGACTCGGCTGTTGATGCTGATCAAGAATATATATACTTAATATGGTCGGAGATTCTTCCTTCTGCCTGTTACATACATCACACAAATCTAATATACCCTTTTTGACCATTTTCAATGGGCACAGGGTATAAAAACATAAATTTATTATAATAAAACCAATAAAAAAAAATTAAAAATAAAAACAACAATAATGGAAGGCAACGCAATAACACCCCTGACCGATGCCAACTTGGCACAAGTGATCAACGAACTTAAAAACGTTGAGAAGTTCACTGGAGATAAGACCGCTTTGTACACGTTCATCAACCGGATCGACTCATTTTGGCCCTCTACACCACCAACGATGCAAGGCAGAGGTCAATTCTTATTGGACTTGTGGAACGCTGCATCAGCATCCCTTGGCATAATCATCTTGATGACCTGGACGGATCTTCGGAAGCAACTAATACTGAACTACAAGACGCAAACTAAGAACCACATCCTACTGGAGGATTTCAGGAGCACCCCGTTTAAAGGCAACGTGCGAGCCTTTCTGGAAGAAGCAGAACACCGTACGCAGACATTAATGAGTAAGCTAGAACTGGAAAATAACATTGACGAAAAAACATTGTATGCGCGACTAATCAAAACTAGCATTGACGACCTTATTCAAAAATTACCCACAAACATTTGCATTCGAATTATAAATTGTGAAATTCCCGATTTAAGATCTCTAATAAATATTTTGCAAGAAAAAAGTCTTTATGACGAACCCTGTCTTAATACAACCCCAAATAAAGTAAAACAAGAAAAATATTCGAAGCCATTGTATCAACCAAACTTAAATGTTCAAAGATTCCCCAACCAAATCAACCCTATGTCCCATATCGACCCCATCAATCTTACATTCAACAACCATATCATCAACCATCACCTCAACCAATGCAACAAACACATAGTCCAATCAGACCAACATACTTCACACCCAGACCAAACTTCCAACAGAACCAATTCGACAACAATCGTTTCGGACAAGTAACTCAACAACAAAACTCTTTCAATCAGGGACCGTAATCATTATGAGTTATATTATAAAAATTACATTTTAATGATTATAAATAAATTTTTAATTTTTTTTCTTAATGATGATCATTATTTTTGAGTAATTTTATAAATCTCAAAAATAATCATTATAAATGAGTTTTATTTTTTTCGCTTAAAATAAAACTCAAAAGTAATTTACGGGGTCTGTGTTAAGATTTTTACCAATATTACTTTATCTATATAATAACGAGTTCCAACTTTAGTTTATTTAAAAAAAATATAACTTTATTTAAATAGAAAACTTAAAGCGAGTTGAACATCGGAGTTTGAGAATAATTCAAGACTAACTGTTAAATGTTGTTTCGTCGGGGGGCAGAAGTTCGAGTATTTGAATAGAAAAGAAAAGCCAATCTTTTAACTTTAATTAAATTCACTTTAATTGCGTCTTCTCTTGACGGGAATAATTTTTAGACTATGACTATGCAAAACGTATGTACATGTCTGTTGCAATTCGATTCATTTCTTAACAGGTTTTCGATTATTTTCAACTTAAGCTTAGTTTTAAGATATTCAGGATATGTAAACGCTGGAATGAAACATCAAGTTTGAGCCGCACAATGTAGCGACTCAAACATTCTCCCCCCCTTTGCACGGAGTGGCAAGAAAACTGAGAGAGGGGAGCGCGTAATCAAAGGCTGCATGGCCCGGACAGGATCCATCCGAAGATGGTGCTTTGGGCGATTGGAAGGCCACCTTGGCTGGGCATGAAGCCCTCGCGAATGATGTTTGGGTAGACATCTGAACCCAGTACCATGGCGACAGTGCACGGCCGATGGAAATGATCGTCTGCGAGCGCTAAGGTCTGAAAGCGTTCACGCACTCCATCCCCCAGCGCACGCAGCGGAGTCCGGAATTGAAGATCCGGTTCCATTTTGAAGACAGTCTCGAAGTTAGGCTCAGCACTTGTGACTGGACTCACGATGGCCGAACACACCCGATCCTCACCTACGCTGATATGCCGCAGCTTGAGTGTCAGCGCGAGGGAGGCATTGATCCTGCTTACTGCTGCACATGGATCGATGAGCGCCCTCAAATCGAACGTCTTCTCTCCATTGTGGATACGCACTAACGCAGTGGGCAGGACGTTTACACTCTTCAGCTGGAGCAGTGACGTCAACGTAGGCGGATCTCTGGAGGGAGACCGGGAGTTGGAGAGAGTCCGAGAGTTGGAGTGAGGCCGAGACTCGGAAAGAGGCCGAGAGTTGGAATGAGGCCGAGAGCGTGGAGTGGCGGAACGATTTGCCTCGTGGAAGTGCAGCAGAGTGTGGTGTGGCTGACGGCAGATGCGACATCTGTCACGACTTCGGCAGGATGGCCCGGAGTGCTGATGCGCGAGGCAGTTTGCGCAATATTTGTTGAGCAGTACTGCACGGAGCCGCTTTTCTGCCGTGAGCCGCAGGAAACGGTTGCACTGGCGCAGTGGATGGATACCGCGACAGACTCGGCAACGGAAGGACGCAGTTCCTCGAGTACGTCTGTCCTCCAGCGTTTGGGCGTGAGACCATTATGATTGGCGAGGGTGCCATTATGATTGTAATGTGAAATGTGCTGGAAATAGAAATGCTGGAATTATTAAATGTATTATAGCTAAACAATTACTGTTGCTTAGGGGTGTTTGGATCGACCGGAAGGAACAATAGCTTAACTATTGGCCGTTTGACAATTCCGTGGGAAGTCTGGACATCGACTACGCGGACCTTGTCATCAGCTCCGGGATAGACGGCCAGAACGCGTCCGAGACGCCATTCGTTAGAGGGGAGGTTATCTTCCTTGACGATAACTAAGTCACCAACTTGGAGGTTTCTGTCGGGAAATTGCCATTTATTGCGCTTATGCAACTCCTTCAAATATTCTTCTCGCCAGCGAAGGCAGAATTGCTGATTGATCGCCTTTAACCGCTGCCATCGGTTTATTATGGACATGGCGGGCTCGTTGATCTCAGGTTCCGCTATGGAAAGGAGAGGGCTACCAATTAGAAAATGCCCAGGAGTGAGTGCCAAAAGATCCGTGGGATCTTCTGACATCGGAGAGATGGGTCTGGAATTTAGGCAGGATTCAACTTTACTCAGCAAGGTTGCGAATTCTTCGAACGTATATTTTGAGGCGGATGTCGACTTGTAGAATAAAGTCTTAAAACTTTTCACTCCCGCTTCCCATAGACCGCCCATATGTGGAGCGCCTGGAGGATTAAAGTGCCATGACAGCCTGTGATGGGCGAACTTAGGAATGAGGACAGTCTTAGTCGCTTCTAAGAACTCGCGTGTCAAAATCTTTGATGCACCTACGAAGTTTTTACCGTTGTCGGAATACATACGGTATGGACAGCCTCGCCTTGCTACGAACCTCGCGAAGGCAGCTAGAAACTTTTCAGAAGTTAAATCGGAAGTGGGTTCCAAGTGGATGGCCTTGGTGCTAAAGCACACAAAGACACAGACGTAACCCTTGGTGATGAGGCACGCTCGGCCTGTGTAATTCTTTATATCGAATGGACCTGCAAAATCAACACCCGTGTGATAGAAGGGTCTCGAGAACGTGGCCCTTTCTGTTGGCAGGTCCCCCATCATCTGTATTTGAAGTTTCTTCCGGTGTACAATGCACACCCTGCAGGAACGTACGATGGACTTGAGGAGAGTTTTCAATTTGGGAATCCAATATTTGGCTCGGATGAGCCTCATCATTAACTGATTCCCTCCATGAAGGGAAATCGCATGGACGAAATGAGCTAAAAGACGTGTAAAATGGCAGTTATACGGGAGTAGAATAGGATGTCTCTCATCGTAGCTTAAGGATTCTGACGCTTTCAGACGTCCACAAGACCGGAGTATGCCGTTTTGGTCTAGGTACGGATTCAGGTTAAGGATATTGCTTGACCGTGCCACTGGCTTCCTGTCTCGCAAGCAGCCATATTCATTTGGGAACTCTTTCATCTGGGTGTAGCGAAGGAATAAGTCATGGGCATCGGAAAGTTCGTGATTGGAAAGCTCAGCTGGAAAGCCGGTACCTAATTTTCGGGAGCGCTTGATGAAACGCAAAACATAAGCTGTGATCCTTAGCGCTTTATTGAATTTGGAAAATCGATCGAAAATATCACAGGAGGGCAGTTGTGCAACATTGCATTTGACAGCGCGTTGCTCAGGGATTGAATCAGGGACTTCTGCATTTGAAGCGGGCCACTGGTCCGGTGAACACAACAACCATTCCGGTCCGTGCCACCACAATGAGCTATTGATGAGCTCGGTTGGGGTCACTCCTCGACTAGCCAAATCAGCTGGATTCTGTTCGGAGCGAACATGCGACCAGTTGTCCGGTGAACCGGTAGATCGAGTGATCTTTGCCACGCGGTTCGCGACAAAGGTAGTCCATTTGCATGGGGGCTTGCTCAACCAAGCGAGCACGATTGTAGAGTCTGTCCAATAATACGTTTCGACGTCTTGGTCAAACAGCTGTGGAATTCGGACAGATGCCAGTTCAGCGAGGAGAACGGCGCCGCATAGCTCTAACCGAGGCAAGGAAACAGTTTTGACTGGAGCAACTCTGGTCTTGGATGTCAGAAGATGGCTAGAGACCTGACCATTCATATCAATTCGCACGTAAAGCGCTGCCCCATAAGCACACTGTGAAGCATCGCAAAAGCCGTGGAATTGGACCTTTGCCTTTGGACGGAACTGGATCCACCTTGGAATACGTATCTTTCCGAGAAGAGGATAGTTCTCGAGAAAGTCGAGCCATCGCCGAACTAGTTGATCTGGCAAGTTGTCGTCCCAAGCGAGATCATGAAGCCAGATTTCTTGCATAAAAATCTTGGCTTGGACGATTACCGGTGCCAACCAACCTGCTGGATCGAACAAACGGGCAATCTGCGAAAGGACCTCACGCTTACTAAATGACGTTTTCGACGATAGCTCAGAAGGGGCGAAAAGAAATTCGTCAGTATGTGCTTGCCATCGGATGCCTAGAGTCTTCGCGATGCTGGCTTCTTCGATCTCTAAAAAGTCAGCTCGTAGGAGATGATCCTTAGGAATTTGGATCAACAAGCCCTTTTCGTTGGCTGTCCATTTCCTCAAGGGAAAACCAGCGGATTCAAGCGCTGTGCGAAGCTCACGAATCGCCAGGACGGCTTGCTCTTTCGTATGCGCTCCAGCTAGAACATCGTCTACATACATGTGCTGTGAAATGATGGCACTTGCAAGCGGATATTGGGCTTTCACATCATGGGACAATTGTTTAAGGACGCGGAGAGCCAGGAATGGCGCACAATTGACACCAAAGGTGACCGTGTTTAGTTCGTAATCGCATATGTTGCCTTCGGGATTACGGAATAGAATGCGTTGGAAAGGAGTATGCCTCGGATCGACATTGATTTGACGGTACATTTTAGTAATATCGGCATTGAACACGAACTGGAAAAAACGCCATTTTAACAGCTGAAGGGTCAAATCGGATTGGAGAATTGGACCTGGATACAAAACGTCGTTCAGACTTAGGCCATTCGTAGATTTGCATGAGGCATTAAAGACAACCCGAACCTTGGTAGTAGTGCTTTCTGGTTTAAAGACGGCATGGTGAGGTAGATAGAAGCTCTGCGTACTTTGCGCCGTGGGCCGCACCTGTGTCATGTGACCCAGGTCTGCGTATTCTTGAATAACGGCATCATATTCTTGTTTTAGAAGTGGGGATTTTAACAATCGGTGCTCGTTCTTCATGAATTGAGCCAAAGCAATGGATCTGGAATGCCCCAATTGAACGTTTTCTGGATCCCTAAATGGCAGAGTCACAATATATCTGCCGCTATCGTCTCTTCTCGTTGTGTCCTTGAAATTCTTCTCACAAAGGGTCTCAGATTCTTCGGTCACATTTCCTGGCAGATCCTCCACCTCCCAAAACTTTGTGAGCAGTTCATCAAGTGCAGGATCTGTGCAGACGGATACTTGCGTGGAGAAAGATGATATCGCAGTCTTGGAATTGGACGGAATCGGGCCTGTCAGGATCCAGCCGAAAATTGTCTCTTGGCCTACGAGTGTGCCACAAATTTTGGGGCGGAATCCGCTCAAAAGAATAGAAGGCAGAACATCGGCTCCAATGAGCACATCTATTTGCGCGCTTTTGTAGAAGGATGGATCTGCGAGTCTTATATCGGGCAGGCCTGATAAAGCGCATTCTTGAATGGAACAGGCTGGCAAATCGCCTGCCAGCTTTGGAAGGACATAGGCGGATACGTCAATTTGCAAAAGCGGCCTGTCTGATGGAACAATACGGAAATGGCAAAGCTTCCGTGTTTGGGCTGCAACAGCTTCGTTGAGTCCCGACACGTGAGCATTTACCGCTTGATGAGGCAGTTTAATCAACTTGACCATTCTTTCAGAAATGAATGTGGCCTCTGACCCGGAATCGATCAGAGCGCGAGCTGGATAATGCACACCTAAATGCGAAATGTGTATTAAGGCTGTGCCTAAAAGCACACCTTGCGTGCTTGTCGCAAAGAAGTTTTGTAGATTCGCCGGTGGCTGCGAAGAGGAAGAAGTGGACTGTATATTCGATGTGTTGGAAGTAGAGGCAATCGCTGTGGAATCGTGCTTATGGAGTAATGTATGGTGACGCCCCTTGCACGTATAGCAATTATGTGCACTCGGGCATTCCCGTAGTTGATGTCCTCTAGCGAAGCAATTAAGACAGAGTTTCTTCTGTTTAATATAATCGGATCGCTCGTTGACCGTCATTTGAAGAAAACGAGGACATATACGAGCTGGATGATTCTCTTTGGAGCAGAGGTCGCACTGTCGGACTTTAAGGGATACGTTGGCTTCGAATGCGTTAACCTTTCTAGAGCCTGTTGGATTACGATCTTGGCTTGCCTTTGAATGTTTAGGAGATGGATTATCGTCTTCTTGTTCTTCTAACGCCCTATAACGTTCGCACATAAATCGGTTCATTTCTTTCCATAGGGGAATTTCGGATTTATCATCTAGGGACTGCTCCCACAAGGAGCGCGTGAATGGAGGAAGTTTGGATGCACAAAAGAAAACTATAAGGCAATCCCAGTTTTCAGTGGAAACATTAGCCTGTTCAAGAGCTTCAAGGCCACATTCGATAGCTGATTGGAGTTCTTTCAAGCCCGCAGCAGACTCAGTAGTAACAGCCTCCACTTTGGAAAGGAGTTTAAGCTGACTATTAACTATTTTCCGTTTGTTCTCATATCGCTTTGTTAAAGCTTTCCACGCGGACTCAAAACCAGAATGGGTGAGCCGAGACTTGGCTACAAGTTTCTTGGCTTCACCTCCAGTTTTGGCGTTTAAATGAAACAGCTTCTCGACTTGAGTAAGCCGTGGATTATTGCCATAAATTGCCGAGAACAGATCCCTAAATGTTGGCCACTGGAGATAATCTCCGTAAAACACCTCAGTGTCGCATGGAGGAATACGACAACCATCTAGATCGGACGAAAACTTCGGATCTAGTTGCGATTTGCTGCTGGAAGTGGATGCTTGATCAATCAACCTGTTCAGTTTGGCTAGACTTCGCTCATACACCATATAGCAACTATCAAATCTTGACTCGAGCGCCTGGGCATCGATACTTGTGGACGATTTACTGAGCACCTTGGAACAACGTCCATACTCATCATCGATTTTCTCCCACAGAGATGTGATGCGATTTCGACGGATTTCGAGTGCATAGACATCTTCTTCAGAAATTGATGCAGCGCCGAGTTTTGCCTCAAATTGGCTAAGTCGATCTGCGAGAGACGTGAAGTCGGACAGTGCCATAGTACTAACGGATTGTTTCTGGACTTGAGAACGAGTACCGATTGGGCTCTGGGCAGGAACTTTGGACGGTGGAATTGGTGAATTGGAAGTACTTCGTCTGACGGTGCGGGCAGCAGGAAGCTTAGGTGGTGGAATTGGCGAATTGGAGCTGCTACGCCTCACCGCGCGGGAAGGAGGAACCTTTAATTGCCTTGCGGGGTCACGATCGGATCCTCCTGGCATACCTCGCTACCAGTTGCTCGGCTCAGAAAATGCTCACACAAGTTGGGAAAAATGAAATATATTCGAAGTGGAATCTCAAATTAAATTTTAGTGGAGAGCGCAATAACGGAGGATTAACTAATTACTAGATAGTTAAATGCAGGTTGTCAAATAACAAATAAATTAAATGTCCGAAAAATTAAACTATCTTTTGTATTACTGGACGGATCTTACAACAAGATAGTGTTGGCAAAATAATTTTGAATTGTCTTTGCAGGATTTGTATCGAACAAAAATGGAAACGATTGTACGATAGTTTAAAAAAAATAAAGTGTTCGATATTTTTGGCGGAAAAGATAGAAGGAAATAATAAATATATTAAATATGTATATATATATATCGAGTGCGCAGCAATTGTTAGTAGAAGAAAACAACAATTTATTGGAATTTTATTAATTGTGCAGTCGAGTGATCACGGAATGTAGTCGACTCGTTACTGCCACATCACTGTTCGTTTAATGATTTATGTTGAGTTTATTTATTTATTTATTTATTTGCGGCCGTTTATTGAAAATGCATCTCTTGTAATTTAAAATTTTATCTCTTTGCTGGCCACTGTTATTATTTTTTTATTGTATAGATTGTTATAAATGCTTGAACAAGTGTGTGCGTCCACCTGAGTATTAGTAGGAAAAATAAAAATTAGCACTCGATATGTTGGTTGTATTTGTATTGTATATTCTTGGATTTAGTGTAATTCGATAATATAGTAACAATGCAACGCAAACGATAGTGCGATTGTTCGGATGCGTACACAATGGAAACGTTATCATGCGTGCACAATGGAAGCGTTATCGATAATTGTGGCGGCAGGGTCGATAGCGTTGTTTACTTTGTGTATTTTTTTTAGTTTGGTTGATGCTATTTGGGATGTAAAAATCCGAATAGATTATTGCAGTGATATGTTTTGAAAATGTGTTGTACTTTTTTTGTATGTGATTGTGTTTATGTTTTTGACAATGTGAATATATTTATGTAGCAACGATGACGGGGATGAGTACATACATACGTATAACTTTGCTATCAGCAATGCCAGTTGTGCATGTATGTATGTATGTATGTATATCGTTGCCGGCACAATTGTTTAGTTGTTTAAGAAAAAAAAAAAATAATAATTCACAAAATAAGCACTGTGTGTTGTGTTGATGTGTGGTTGAAGAATTATATATGTATATATACAGCACTACAGTGATACCGACACTCGTAAAAGGTATGCACTTTTATGTATGTATGTGTGTAAGTGAAGATCAATTTTGGTTTTATTTCGTTCAACTAAAAAAAACAGCTGTGAACCAATGTTATTTCAATAAAGGAAAATTACCGAACAACAATGTCTTTTATTAAGGGATGAAAGTGGAATAAGTGCACTGCTACTTACAAATGTACTCAGTATGTATGTATGTACATATGTATGTAGCTTTTGACAAGTGCACAGTATGTATGTATGTACATATGTACGTAGCTTTGGACAAGTGCAGAAATTAACTAATTGTCTCAGGAACACCTTCTGTGGGATTTGGGCTATCAGATGGTGGAGACAATTAGGCTGGTCGATAAGTGTGAAGTGCGAAAAAAAAACTGCAACGGCAATGGACATATAATTGAAGATTAATTGCGCAGGTGCGCAGACGTAATCGTGCGGGCCTTTGTAGTCGTGAAATAATATAGCTGATGTATATTAATTGAAAGAGGATGCCCAGAGAAAATTAGGAATAATTTTCTCTAATGGCGGACAAAATGGACGATCGTATATGTGTAGATATGTAAAGATATTGACTTATCTGTTGCTTCCACCGAATCGTAGTGGGGTTTTTGATTATCCGGCTCGAAGGACCAATGTTTCGTCGGGGGGCAGAAGTTCGAGTATTTGAATAGAAAAGAAAAGCCAATCTTTTAACTTTAATTAAATTCACTTTAATTGCGTCTTCTCTTGACGGGAATAATTTTTAGACTATGACTATGCAAAACGTATGTACATGTCTGTTGCAATTCGATTCATTTCTTAACAGGTTTTCGATTATTTTCAACTTAAGCTTAGTTTTAAGATATTCAGGATATGTAAACGCTGGAATGAAACATCAAGTTTGAGCCGCACAATGTAGCGACTCAAACAAATGTTTTGACGTCGCATAGCAAACCTCGGCTGTGAGCTTTTGGGGATTGAGCTTTGCGCTCTAATATAAACAGAGAGATCTTAGGGATCGCTCTTTTGAGAAGACGAATATTTGGGTGCTAAGCAACAGCCTGGATTTGTGCCGCGTCGGCAGATTTGACCCTTGGTGGGAATGACAATTCTAGCGGATGTTTATATTAACTGTTTCGATCGTGGGAGCGCTTGAATTGTTATTTTCACCAGCCTGTTATTGTTATTGATATCTTATTACTTGATAGGGGGAATATGTGCGAGAATATTTAGGTGGCTATGTGCATTACATAAGTTACTTCCCCATCCATAAAAAATTAGCCTGTCCTCAGGCGGTAATATTGGGATATAGTGTTGGTTCGGATTCGAGTACAATATTTGCTGTTTCATTTGATATTGGATTAATTTGTACATTATTTGATTGTGGGGTTATTTCTGATTGTTTCTTATAGTTAACAATTATTTTGCGTGGTATGCTTTTATACTTATAGCTAAAATATAGTACTAGTATGATTACAATAATTATAAGAGTTGTTAAAGTAATAATTTGAAGTGTATTGTAATGTTTTGTTTGTTGATTTACAATTTCTTTTGCCTGTATATAAGAGAGTGGTTCTAGTTTAGTTACATTATTGTTTACATAAATAGTTTGTGTGTAATCTAACATAGTACTTGTGATCAATATTTCTTCTAATTGAATGGAGCAATTTAATGCTTTTATAATATTATTACTTTCTATTGTTATATCTCTGTTAATACAATTTTGATTTAGAATTGTTTTAGGTAAGTTCCAAGTTAACATTATATTAGGCTCTACATATTTTGTTTCAAAAGATTTATGTGTTTTTGCATATCTACATTCGGTTGTGTCTTGATTTAAAATTCCTGTTATACATTTGTTCATTACTAGATCTTTGGTCTTTTCGGTATATGCTTTATTATTTTGAATGAAATATTTGTCATGTATAATTTCAGTTAAAATGTTTCTGTTTTCGTCTGGGTATGGAACAATTTCAAAAATTGGTGTATTGATGATTTCGCGAGGAATATGGGAAATTATCAAAATTTCGTTTGTAGTTGTTTTCAACCATGTAGAGGTCTTAATATTTAGAATTTTTTCAGAGTTTACGTGTGATAATGGACTGTGTTTTAGTAATTTAGGGTTAAATATACCTAATCTTGTTAACTGCATTCCTAGCTCTATGTCTTCGATATATTCTGTAAATTCTTGTAAATTAAATGTAATTATTGCTAATTTTTTTTCTCCTTCGTTAATAAATGTTAAAGTATTTGTAACTTCTATTCCTCTATTTACTACTTCTATTACTTGATTTAGTTCATTTGCTTGAACGCTATTTTCTGATAAGTTATTTATTTTGGATTCCAGTTCTGCTTTATCTTCCTGATCTAATGTACCAAATAAGTATTTATAAAATGTTCCCATAAAATTGATAAGGCCTCTTTTGTTGCGTTTTGCTATTCTTATGCCGTTCATTTCTCTTTCCAATTTTTCTGTTAAATATTGAATTTGGGATAATGTTTTAAATTCTTCAGCTTGTTTCATTAAATTATTGAATGTGTTTTCGATTTTTGTGAGATAAACAGTTAAATAGTGGTATTCGTAATTTATTGGTAAGTTAATAGTTCCTGTTTTAAATATAAGGTAACCGTTTTTCGATTGGATTGGGTTTACTTCTAAGCTTTGACCATTAGTTTGTTGGATGAAATACATTAGTAAGTATTGTATTATAAAAATAATTATTTTATGTTGTAGCTTCCTGATTTGAGTTGTCATTAGGCGATGATCTGGAATTATCATATTTGCTCTTGTTAATTTTCTTTTTCTTTTTAAATTTAGATTTGTAGTGTATTATCTTTCTCCCTCTGTTTGTCTCTTCGAAATGTTTTTCGTCTACTTGTCTCAAATTTCCGGTCTTTTTGAATGGATTAGTTGATTTTGAACGTACCAAAGGTGATTGTCTATAATTAGTATCAATTTCAAAATCTGTACGGTTTTCATTTAGTTTATCTATTTGAGTTGTTTTGTTAAGTTGAGTGTTATACTCTGGGGTTCCCGCTTATATAAAAATGTCTGCTGGTGTTCTACCTGTTGTATTATGAGTGGTTTTGTGATTATATGTGTAAAGTATTATTTCGAATCTAGTAAGCTTATTTTCTGGATCTGATTCGCTGTTTATTATTCTTAATTTTTCATTAATAGTTTTATGAAATCTTTCTACGTCAGATATGCCATTTTTACTTGTTGTTATATTTATATCTACTCCTTCAGCTTTTAGCCATATTTGTAACACTGAGCACATGAATGCTGAATCTTTATCTGCTTTAATTTCTTTCGGTTTTCCCATACTATTGAAAATTTTAAGTAACGCTCTTTTAGCTTCTAACCAATCTCTACCGTTCACTTCGATTAGGGACGCGAATTTTGAATAAATGTCTATGCAAGAAAGGAATTGTTTATTATCTACCATATAAAAATCTATAACGTATTTTTCTCTGGGATTCAAAGTTTCTGGCGTTAACTCGAAAGCTAGCTTTGTGTCTCTATGTTCTGTTTTCGCAATGTTACAGACTTGGCATTCATTAATAATATTTTGAATTAGGTTTTGGTAATCTGGGTAATAATACTTTTCTTTAAATAATGACGTTAGTTTCTGTATACCTGGGTGTAGTAATTCTTTATGTGTTTTAATAACGAAGTCTTTAAATTCTGCGTATGTTTGAATATCTTTTAATTTTTTAGTAGATCTCATTACTTTGGTTAAATTGTTGAGACTTATTATTTCCAAGAAAGCGGTTTGAAAAGTTAACAATGAAAATAGATTACGCTTTTCTTTGTACATAAATATTCTTTGATTAGTTCTTTGGCATGGGTGTTGGTCATTTCTTTATACATAATTTGAATTTTAGTTTTATGAAAATAATTTATTACGTTTACTTCGTTTGTACTATGCTTAACAAATTCGATCTGCCTATTGTAATAGTTGATTGGTCTTTCTGTAATCGAGATATAATTTTGATTATCTTCTTGTGTACAGTTGCTGCTGTACTGTTAGGAGATTCTCCTAATAAATTTTCTTCGAGTTTAATTCTTGACAAAGCATCGGCAACATAATTTTCTTTACCAGGGAAAATATGTGATAGTCAAATTCATTTAATTTGATCTTCCATCTTTGAAGTTTCATGTTTGGCTCTTTAACATTGTTTAACCAAACTAGGGGTTTGTGATCACTGACTATTTCGAATTTCCTGCCAAAAAGATAGGACCTGAAGTATTTAGTGGCCCAAACAATAGCTAAAAGTTCTTTTTCTATTGCGGAATAATTTATTTCGTGTTCATTTAATGTTCGACTTGCATAGCATATTGGCTTATGGTTTTGCGATAGCACGGCACCTAAAGCAATATTGCTTGCATCTGCAGTTAACGAAAAAGGTTTTTCAAAGTTTGGATAAATTAGTATCGGATCAGATGTAATAAGTATTTTTAATTTTTCAAATGCTGAGACGTACTCTTTGTTACTTATGTCGATTGTTGCATTTTTCTTAAGTTTTAAGGTCATTGGTTTCACGATTTGTGCAAAGTTTGGTATAAATTTCCTATAATAGCCACAGAGTCCTAGAAATGACTTGATTTCTTTCGTTGTTCTGGGTATTGGGAAATTTGTAATTGCGTTGACTTTTATTGGGTTTGGTTTTATACCTTCAGTTGTGACAATGTGACCAAGGAACTCAGTTTCCATTTTCAAAAATTCACATTTGTCCAACTGCAATTTTAGATTGGCTTCCCTAAGTTTCTTAAAAACTCTTTTCAATGATAATATGTGTTCTTCCAATGAAGTGGAATACACTATTATGTCATCCATGTAGACTAAACAATCTTTATAGATTAAATCTTCTAAAAGGTTGTTCATGCAACGTTGAAAAGTTGCAGGGGCGTTTTTGAGTCCAAAAGGCATGCGAGTGTACTCGTAATGGCCATTTTTCGTCGAAAAAGCAGTCTTTGGAATTGAATCAGCATCCATTTGGATCTGATGAAAGCCTTTTGCCAGGTCAATGGTAGTGAAATATTGACATTTTCCAAGTTTGTCTAATATATCATCCATAACTGGTATTGGGTATTTATCGTCAACTGTAATTTCATTTAAGTTTCGATAGTCAATTACTATTCGGAACTTTTGTTTTCCTGATGCATCACTCTTCTTTGGTACAATCCAAATTGGTGAGCAATAAGGAGAATTTGATTTTCGGATAATTCCTTGTTTTATCATTTCCTTCATTTGGTTTTCGACTTCTTCGTCATAAGCTTGGGGATACTTATAAGGTCGTTTGTAAATTGCATCTTCATGTTTAGTTTGAATGACATGCTTGATTGTACTGGTGAAAGTCAAATTTTCACTTTCTTTGTACTGTATGTCTCTGAACTCATGAAGGATTTTTGTTAATTTTAATTTTTCTTCCTCATTGAGGTGTTCTAATCTGAACTGGTTACTTTCTATTAACTCATTTTCGATTGCAAAATTAAACGGTTGGTCCGTTGTAAAAGGCGGATCAAGGCAATCAAATTCGGTATCTTTCACGTAAGGTGGATCAACACGATTGACTGCGGTCTTGTCCTTTAAGAATTCTTCATGATTATATCTCATGATAAATGGGTAATCGCTTAAGGTGACAGTTTCCTCTTTATAATTTATGTTTGCTTCACAAGCCTCGAGATATTCCCTGCCTAATAATACATCGTAATTTTCTGAAAATTCGTGTATAAAAAATCTTTGGTGTTGTGGACAGAGTTTACTGGGGGCTAAGGAAATACATTGGTTTAAACAAATATTTCCTTTTATCGTCTGGACTTCCAAATGACAAGATTTAATTGGGAAATTCAAAAAGTTCTTTTTCATTAGATTTATAGAGGAACCTGTATCGATTACGCATTTGAGGTGAATGTTGTTCATTATTAGTCGAATGAAGGGGTTTCTTCTAGTTCTTGGTCCGAGGCTGCGTGATGAAAATTTTCGGCAGTATCCATTTTGGATTGACCATTAGAACTTTCGCGTTGTCTTTTGACAGGCGGATTTGAAGTGTTCGTTGAAGTTCTGTTTTGTTGGTAGTTCATTGGGTTTTGGAATCTACCTTGATTTAGTTTTTGTTGAAATTCAGTATGCAACTGTGGGTTGCTTTGATTTGGGGCTTGAAAGTTTTGAGTGGCATTACTTGTGTTTGGGGGGCTTGCCATTGGATAGAAATTATGAGAGTTTCCCCTATTCCTGCGAGCATCTCTACTGTTTGACGTAGTTGAGGTGTTGGTTTTTGAACGGTCAGAAAAGTTGTTTGTTTGTTTCTCTTTGAGCTACTTGTTTTAATTTAGTTATTGTCGTAATATCGTACCTAGCCAGAGTCATAAAAATTCGGTCGGGTAATTTTCTTGTTATAACGTCTTTGATTGTGTTATTCATAGCATTGGTGTACAGAATTGTTTGTGAGTCTATGCCTTCTAACATTAATTTGTTTGAAATTACAAATGATTTATACTCAAGGTCTTCAACAAACTTACGGATACTTCCGTTATAATTAGTGTTGTAGAGTCGACGAAGCAGTTCTTCATAGGGTGTCTGTGTTTTGAATTCGTCGATGAGCGCGTTCCTCAGTTGTATCCAGTCGCTGTGCTGTTCCAGAAGTCTGTAGTTCGATGGCTCCAAATAGAACGTTGTGTTGTCTCAGATCTTGGGTGGGGTATAGCTGCATTATATAGTCCACTCTTCTCACGAACGCCGTGAGCTCTTCCGTTTGTCCATCATAGGTGGGCACTTGTTTGATTTGTCCAAGAGCTTGCTTCAGGAGAAGCTCTGACAAAACCATTGGTGGGGTTGATGGAGATGCTGGGGGTGTCATGATTGATGTTGACAGTGTATTTATTTTTTCCTTTTAATGTTCGGTTTTCTTTGTCTTGTTGTGGCCTAGGATTACAATTATCCTTTAGTGGTCACAAAGCAAAATTGACAAAGTTTGTCACGTTTTTTAAGCACAAAACTTGGTTTTATTTAACCTAGAACTTCAGCTGTCCCTTAGTGGTTAACACTTTTGTTGTAACTTAAACACGCACGTATATTCTTTAGCGGATATGTATTTTGGTTTAATAAAGTTCAACTTTACTCTTGACTTTGGATATGCGGATCCTTAGTAGTCTTTTTAGTTTAGTTGATTACAAACACTTTACATATCCTACCGGCTGCGCCAATAACGAGTTCCAACTTTAGTTTATTTAAAAAAAATATAACTTTATTTAAATAGAAAACTTAAAGCGAGTTGAACATCGGAGTTTGAGAATAATTCAAGACTAACTGTTAAATGTTTTGACGTCGCATAGCAAACCTCGGCTGTGAGCTTTTGGGGATTGAGCTTTGCGCTCTAATATAAACAGAGAGATCTTAGGTATCGCTCTTTTGAGAAGACGAATATTTGGGTGCTAAGCAACAGCCTGGATTTGTGCCGCGTCGGCAGATTTGACCCTTGGTGGGAATGACAATTCTAGCGGATGTTTATATTAACTGTTTCGATCGTGGGAGCGCTTGAATTGTTATTTTCACCAGCCTGTTATTGTTATTGATATCTTATTACTTGATAGGGGGAATATGTGCGAGAATATTTAGGTGGCTATGTGCATTACATATGTTTTTATATATATAAAACTCTTTGTCCTGACTGACTGACTGACTGACTGACTGACTGAGAATCAACGTGCAGCCCAAACGGTAAGAGATAGAGAGCTGAAATTTTCACACAACATAGGTGAGATAATTTCATCGTGCAATAAGACGGCGTTTTGCGAAATTCGACCTCTAAGTGGGTCAAATCGGGGTCAAAGGTCACGGAATTGCTTAGTATGAAAAACTTTTTTGTTTCCTAAGATATCTCAACCAAACTCACAGATTAAATGTTTGGTACTGTCTCTTACATTCTGACCAAATTTGGTCAAAGTGGAATGACTATATCTTATAGATGCCATAGGAACAATCGGATGAAAAACACCTTTAGTAAGAAAAACTTTTTTATTTCTTTAAATATTTCAACCAAACTCACAGATTGTATGTTTGGGACTGTCCTTTACATTCTGACCAAATTTGGTCAAAGTAGCATGACTATATCTTATAGCTGCCATAGGAACAATCGGATGAAAAACACCTTTAGTATGAAAAACTTTTTTGCTTCTTAAGATATCTCAACCAAACTCACAGATTATATGTTTGGTACTGTCTCTTACATTCTGACCAAATTTGGTCAAAGTGGAATGACTATATCTTATAGCTGCCATAGGAACAATCCGATGAAAAACACATTTAGTATGAAAAACTTTTTTGCTTCTTAAGATATCTCAACCAAACTCACAGATTACATGTTTGGTACTGTTTCTTACATTCTGACCAAATTTGGTCAAAGTGGAATGACTATATCTTATAGCTGCCATAGGAACAATCCGATGAAAAACACATTTAGTATGAAAAACTTTTTTGCTTCTTAAGATATCTCAACCAAACTCACAGATTACATGTTTGGTACTGTCTCTTACATTCTGACCAAATTTGGTCAAAGTGGAATGACTATATCTTATAGCTGCCATAGGAACAATCCGATGAAAAACACATTTAGTGTGAAAAACTTTTTTGCTTCTTAAGATATCTTAACCAAACTCACAGATTACATGTTTGGTACTGTCTCTTACATTCTGACCAAATTTGGTCAAAGTGGAATGACTATATCTTATAGCTGCCATAGGAACAATCCGATGAAAAAACCTTTAGTATGAAAAACTTTTTTGTTTCTTAAGATATCTCAACCAAACTCACAGATTGTATGATTGGGGCTGTCTCTTACATTCTGACCAAATTTGGTCAAAGTCGGATGACTATATCATATAGCTGCCATAGGAACAATCGGATGCAACCGGAGATACCCTAACAAAACTTTTAGATTAACTCTTCTTGCCAAATTTTGACAAATTCTCTTAATTTAGCTTTTTCCCGCCAAATTTAGCTTTTTCTCGCCAAATTTAGCTTTTTCCCGCTAAATCACCAAATCCGACTTTTTAGCCAAAGTTCAATTGCAAGGAAAAAAATTAAGGCAGCGGACAGCGGAAGCTAAATATTTCCGTTTTTTTTTAAGGAAAAATGTTATATTATATAAATTTGTTAAAACGGGCAACTAAATACAATGCTGCGAGCGTAGCGAGCTGCGGGTTGGCGAGCGAAGCGAGCAGTGGGCGAATATTATGTAAATTTGTTAAGCCGGACAACTAAAGACAATGTTGCGAGCGAAGCGAGCTGGGGGTTGGCGAGCGAAGCGAGCAGGGGGCGTAGCCCCCTAGTATTATATAAATTTGTTAAAACGGGCAACTAAATACAATGCTGCGAGCGTAGCGAGCTGCGGGTTGGCGAGCGAAGCGAGCAGGGGGCGAATATTATGTAAATTTGTTAAGCCGGACAACTAAAGACAATGTTGCGAGCGAAGCGAGCTGGGGGTTGGCGAGCGAAGCGAGCAGGGGGCGTAGCCCCCTAGTATTATATAAATTTGTTAAAACGGGCAACTAAATACAATGTTGCGAGCGAAGCGAGCTGGGGGTTGGCGAGCGAAGCGAGCAGGGGGCGTAGCCCCCTAGTATCCCTATAAAAGGATACCATAGCTACCTCCCAGCATAATTTTTTTTTTATCGGAGTACGATAACCCATTCAAACTTGCATCAAAACATGAAAAAACAGTGTTTTAACCAGGGATTAAAACCGAAACGAATATCGGTTTCAGTTACGGTTTCGGTTATATTCGCATTTAGGTTTTCGGTTATCGGTTTAGCAAAATCTTTGAGTAAAGGTTTCGTAACGGTGAACCGGTTTTTGTATGTTTCGGTTTTGAAATACCGGTATGGTTTCGGTTCAGAAAAAATGCCGCTTTAAATTACACAAGTAGTTGGCACTGAAAGTCCCTTTGCATATCTTACACTTCGAAACATTGTTTTCTACGTTGAATGTAAAAAAATTACGCACAAGATAATTACATTTGCGACCCATCTTATAAAGCGATCAAGCTTAGTTCGGATGATTGATATATTTTTAACGGCGTATATTGCTTGATAATTTTGGCTGTCAACGAGTTGAACGACAGTGTTGGACAACGTCAGTTCCTTTTATGGCAACTACGTTTTTATTGAGTATGAGTAGCTTTATAATCTTATATTTGTTATTAATACAAAACAGCAATTACCGATCGGAAGCTGTTATTTGGTTCAACGACTCGTCGTTTCAATCAATAAAAATATATATATTTACATCAATAATAAAAATAAATATTAAGTTTTTTTTAAGCGGAATAAATATCATTATTAATATCTATTAAATAATTTAACACTGTTTTTTCATGTTTTGATGCAAGTTTGAATGGGTTATCGTACTCCGATAAAAAAAAAATGATGCTGGGAGGTAGCTATGGTATCCTTTTATAGGGATATAAATTAATATTGGTAAAAATCTTAACACAGACCCCGTAAATTACTTTTGAGTTTTATTTTAAGCGAAAAAAATGAAACTCATTTATAATGATTATTTTTGAGTTTTATAAAATTACTCAAAAATAATGATTACCATTAAGTAAAAAAGTAAAAATCATAAAAATAAAAATCATGGTGGAAATACAGAGATTGTAAAAAAATAAACATTTTGGTGCAAACCATTATTTTCTAGGTCTTTTATAAGTGTCTGATTTTTTTATTTAAAAAAAAAACAAATAATCATTTTTTGCAGTCCCTGCTTTCAATAATTCTGGCGTAGCCAACCAACCGACTAAACGAGGTAGACCTACAGAAAGTGAAATTTGGTCAAAGTGGAATGACTATATCTTATAGCTGCCATAGGAACAATCCGATGAAAAACACATTTAGTATGAAAAACTTTTTTGCTTCTTAAGATATCTCAACCAAACTCACAGATTACATGTTTGGTACTGTCTCTTACATTCTGACCAAATTTGGTCAAAGTGGAATGACTATATCTTATAGCTGCCATAGGAACAATCCGATGAAAAACACATTTAGTATGAAAAACTTTTTTGCTTCTTAAGATATCTCAACCAAACTCACAGATTACATGTTTGGTACTGTCTCTTACATTCTGACCAAATTTGGTCAAAGTGGAATGACTATATCTTATAGCTGCCATAGGAACAATCCGATGAAAAACACATTTAGTGTGAAAAACTTTTTTGCTTCTTAAGATATCTTAACCAAACTCACAGATTACATGTTTGGTACTGTCTCTTACATTCTGACCAAATTTGGTGAAAGTGGAATGACTATATCTTATAGCTGCCATAGGAACAATCCGATGAAAAAACCTTTAGTATGAAAAACTTTTTTGTTTCTTAAGATATCTCAACCAAACTCACAGATTGTATGATTGGGGCTGTCTCTTACATTCTGACCAAATTTGGTCAAAGTCGGATGACTATATCATATAGCTGCCATAGGAACAATCGGATGCAACCGGAGATATCCTAACAAAACTTTTAGATTAACTCTTCTTGCCAAATTTTGACAAATTCTCTTAATTTAGCTTTTTCCCGCCAAATTTAGCTTTTTCCCGCCAAATTTAGCTTTTTCCCGCTAAATCACCAAATCCGACTTTTTAGCCAAAGTTCAATTGCAAGGAAAAAAATTAAGGCAGCGGACAGCGGAAGCTAAATATTTCCGTTTTTTTTTAAGGAAAAATGTTATCTATATATATAAAACTCTTTGTCCTGACTCACTGACTGACTCACTGACTGACTCACTGACTCACTGACTGAGAATCAACGTGCAGCCCAAACGGTAAGAGACAGAGAGCTGAAATTTGCACACAACATAGATGAGATAATTTCATCGTGCAATAAGACGGCGTTTTGCGAAATTCCACCTGTAAGAGGGTCAAAATCAAGGTCAAAGGTCACGGAATTGCTTAGTATGAAAAACTTTTTTGTTTCTTAAGATATCTCAACCAAACTCACAGATTACATGTTTGGTACTGTCTCTTACATTTTGACCAAATTTGGTTAAAGTGGAATGACTATATCTTATAGCTGCCATAGGAACAATCCGATGAAAAACACCTTTAGTATGAAAAGCTATTTTGTTTCTTAAGATATCTCAACCAAACTCACAGATTATATATTTGGTACTGTCTCTTACATTCTGACCAAATTTGGTCAAAGTGGAACGACTATATCTTATAGCTGCCATAGGAACAATCCGATGAAAAACACCTTTAGTATGAAAAGCTTTTTTGTTTCTTAAGATATCTCAACCAAACTCACAGATTATATGTTTGGTACTGTCTCTTACATTCTGACCAAATTTGGTCAAAGTGGAAGGACTATATCTTATAGCTGCCATAGGAACAATCCGATGAAAAACACTTTTAGTATGAAAAACTTTTTTGTTTCTTAAGATATCTCAACCAAACTCGCAGATTGTTTGTTTGATACTGTCTCTTACATTCTGACCAAATTTGGTCAAAGTGGAATGACTATATCTTATAGCTGCCATAGGAACAATCCGATGAAAAACACCTTTAGTATGAAAAACTTTTTTGTTTCTTAAGATATCTCAACCAAACTCACAGATTGTATGATTGGGGCTGTCTCTTACATTCTGACCAAATTTGGTCAAAGTCGGATGACTATATCATATAGCTGCCATAGGAACAATCGGATGCAATCGGAGATATCCTAACAAAACTTTTAGATTAACTCTTCTTGCCAAATTTGGACTAATTCGCTTAATTTAGCTTTTTCCCGCCAAATTTAGCTTTTTCCCGCGAAATTTAGCTTTTTTCCGCCAAATCACCAAATCTGACTTTTTAGCCAAAGTTCAATTGCAAGGAAAAAAATAAAGGCATTTCCGTTTTTTTTTTTCAGAAAAAATGTTATCTATATATATAAAACTCTTTGTCCTGACTCACTGACTGACTCACTGACTCACTGACTCACTGACTCACTGACTCACTGACTGAGAATCAACGTGCAGCCCAAACGGTAAGAGATAGAGAGCTGAAATTTTCACACAACATAGATGAGATAATTTCATCGTGCAATAAGACGGCGTTTTGCGAAATTCCACCTGTAAGAGGGTCAAAATCAAGGTCAAAGGTCACGGAATTGCTTAGTATGAAAAACTTTTTTGTTTCTTAAGATATCTCAACCAAACTCACAGATTATATGTTTGGTACTGTCTCTTACATTCTGACCAAATTTGGTGAAAGTGGAATGACTATATCTTATAGCTGCCATAGGAACAATCCGATGAAAAACACATTTAGTAAGAAAAACTTTTTTGCTTCTTAAGATATCTCAACCAAACTCACAGATTACATGTTTGGTACTGTCTCTTACATTCTTACCAAATTTGGTCAAAGTGGAATGACTATATCTTATAGCTGCTATAGGAACAATCCGATGAAAAACACATTTAGTATGAAAAACTTTTTTGTTTCTTAAGATATCTTAACCAAACTCACAGATTACATGTTTGGTACTGTCTCTTACATTCTGACCAAATTTGGTGAAAGTGGAATGACTATATCTTATAGCTGCCATAGGAACAATCCGATGAAAAAACCTTTAGTATGAAAAACTTATTTGTTTCTTAAGATATCTCAACCAAACTCACAGATTGTATGATTGGGGCTGTCTCTTACATTCTGACCAAATTTGGTCAAAGTCGGATGACTATATCATATAGCTGCCATAGGAACAATCGGATGCAATCGCAGATATCCTAACAAAACTTTTAGATTAACTCTTCTTGCCAAATTTTGACAAATTCTCTTAATTTAGCTTTTTCCCGCCAAATTTAGCTTTTTCCCGCCAAATTTAGCTTTTTCCCGCTAAATCACCAAATCCGACTTTTTAGCCAAAGTTCAATTGCAAGGAAAAAAATTAAGGCAGCGGACAGCGGAAGCTAAATATTTCCGTTTTTTTTTAAAGAAAAAATGTTATATTATATAAATTTGTTAAAACGGGCAACTAAATACAATGCTGCGAGCGTAGCGAGCTGCGGGTTGGCGAGCGAAGCGAGCAGGGGGCGAATATTATGTAAATTTGTTAAGCCGGACAACTAAAGACAATGTTGCGAGCGAAGCGAGCTGGGGGTTGGCGAGCGAAGCGAGCAGGGGGCGTAGCCCCCTAGTATTATATAAATTTGTTAAAACGGGCAACTAAATACAATGCTGCGAGCGTAGCGAGCTGCGGGTTGGCGAGCGAAGCGAGCAGTGGGCGAATATTATGTAAATTTGTTAAGCCGGACAACTAAAGACAATGTTGCGAGCGAAGCGAGCTGGGGGTTGGCGAGCGAAGCGAGCAGGGGGCGTAGCCCCCTAGTATTATATAAATTTGTTAAAACGGGCAACTAAATACAATGCTGCGAGCGTAGCGAGCTGCGGGTTGGCGAGCGAAGCGAGCAGGGGGCGAATATTATGTAAATTTGTTAAGCCGGACAACTAAAGACAATGTTGCGAGCGAAGCGAGCTGGGGGTTGGCGAGCGAAGCGAGCAGGGGGCGTAGCCCCCTAGTATTATATAAATTTGTTAAAACGGGCAACTAAATACAATGTTGCGAGCGAAGCGAGCTGGGGGTTGGCGAGCGAAGCGAGCAGGGGGCGTAGCCCCCTAGTATCCCTATAAAAGGATACCATAGCTACCTCCCAGCATAATTTTTTTTTTATCGGAGTGCGATAACCCATTCAAACTTGCATCAAAACATGAAAAAACAGTGTTTTAACCAGGGATTAAAACCGAAACGAATATCGGTTTCAGTTACGGTTTCGGTTATATTCGCATTTAGGTTTTCGGTTATCGGTTTAGCAAAATCTTTGAATAAAGGTTTCGTAACGGTGAACCGGTTTTTGTATGTTTCGGTTTTGAAATACCGGTATGGTTTCGGTTCAGAAAAAATGCCGCTTTAAATTACACAAGTAGTTGGCACTGAAAGTCCCTTTGCATATCTTACACTTCGAAACATTGTTTTCTACGTTGAATGTAAAAAAATTACGCACAAGATAATTACATTTGCGACCCATCTTATAAAGCGATCAAGCTTAGTTCGGATGATTGATATATTTTTAACGGCGTATATTGCTTGATAATTTTGGCTGTCAACGAGTTGAACGACAGTGTTGGACAACGTCAGTTCCTTTTATGGCAACTACGTTTTTATTGAGTATGAGTAGCTTTATAATCTTATATTTGTTATTAATACAAAACAGCAATTACCGATCGGAAGCTGTTATTTGGTTCAACGACTCGTCGTTTCAATCAATAAAAATATATATATTTACATCAATAATAAAAATAAATATTAAGTTTTTTTTAAGCGGAATAAATATCATTATTAATATCTATTAAATAATTTAACACTGTTTTTTCATGTTTTGATGCAAGTTTGAATGGGTTATCGTACTCCGATAAAAAAAAAATGATGCTGGGAGGTAGCTATGGTATCCTTTTATAGGGATATAAAGTAATATTGGTAAAAATCTTAACACAGACCCCGTAAATTACTTTTGAGTTTTATTTTAAGCGAAAAAAATGAAACTCATTTATAATGATTATTTTTGAGTTTTATAAAATTACTCAAAAATAATGATTACCATTAAGTAAAAAAGTAAAAATCATAAAAATAAAAATCATGGTGGAAATACAGAGATTGTAAAAAAATAAACATTTTGGTGCAAACCATTATTTTCTAGGTCTTTTATAAGTGTCTGATTTTTTTATTTAAAAAAAAAACAAATAATCATTATTTGCAGTCCCTGCTTTCAATAATTCTGGCGTAGCCAACCAACCGACTAAACGAGGTAGACCTACAGAAAGTGAAATTTGGTCAAAGTGGAATGACTATATCTTATAGCTGCCATAGGAACAATCCGATGAAAAACACATTTAGTATGAAAAACTTTTTTGCTTCTTAAGATATCTCAACCAAACTCACAGATTACATGTTTGGTACTGTCTCTTACATTCTGACCAAATTTGGTCAAAGTGGAATGACTATATCTTATAGCTGCCATAGGAACAATCCGATGAAAAACACATTTAGTATGAAAAACTTTTTTGCTTCTTAAGATATCTCAACCAAACTCACAGATTACATGTTTGGTACTGTCTCTTACATTCTGACCAAATTTGGTCAAAGTGGAATGACTATATCTTATAGCTGCCATAGGAACAATCCGATGAAAAACACATTTAGTGTGAAAAACTTTTTTGCTTCTTAAGATATCTTAACCAAACTCACAGATTTCATGTTTGGTACTGTCTCTTACATTCTGACCAAATTTGGTGAAAGTGGAATGACTATATCTTATAGCTGCCATAGGAACAATCCGATGAAAAAACCTTTAGTATGAAAAACTTTTTTGTTTCTTAAGATATCTCAACCAAACTCACAGATTGTATGATTGGGGCTGTCTCTTACATTCTGACCAAATTTGGTCAAAGTCGGATGACTATATCATATAGCTGCCATAGGAACAATCGGATGCAACCGGAGATATCCTAACAAAACTTTTAGATTAACTCTTCTTGCCAAATTTTGACAAATTCTCTTAATTTAGCTTTTTCCCGCCAAATTTAGCTTTTTCCCGCCAAATTTAGCTTTTTCACGCTAAATCACCAAATCCGACTTTTTAGCCAAAGTTCAATTGCAAGGAAAAAAATTAAGGCAGCGGACAGCGGAAGCTAAATATTTCCGTTTTTTCTTAAAGAAAAAATGTTATATTATATAAATTTGTTAAAACGGGCAACTAAATACAATGCTGCGAGCGTAGCGAGCTGCGGGTTGGCGAGCGAAGCGAGCAGTGGGCGAATATTATGTAAATTTGTTAAGCCGGACAACTAAAGACAAAGCGAAGCGAGCAGGGGGCGTAGCCCCCTAGTATTATATAAATTTGTTAAAACGGGCAACTAAATACAATGCTGCGAGCGTAGCGAGCTGCGGGTTGGCGAGCGAAGCGAGCAGGGGGCGAATATTATGTAAATTTGTTAAGCCGGACAACTAAAGACAATGTTGCGAGCGAAGCGAGCTGGGGGTTGGCGAGCGAAGCGAGCAGGGGGCGTAGCCCCCTAGTATTATATAAATTTGTTAAAACGGGCAACTAAATACAATGTTGCGAGCGAAGCGAGCTGGGGGTTGGCGAGCGAAGCGAGCAGGGGGCGTAGCCCCCTAGTATCCCTATAAAAGGATACCATAGCTACCTCCCAGCATAATTTTTTTTTTATCGGAGTACGATAACCCATTCAAACTTGCATCAAAACATGAAAAAACAGTGTTTTAACCAGGGATTAAAACCGAAACGAATATCGGTTTCAGTTACGGTTTCGGTTATATTCGCATTTAGGTTTTCGGTTATCGGTTTAGCAAAATCTTTGAATAAAGGTTTCGTAACGGTGAACCGGTTTTTGTATGTTTCGGTTTTGAAATACCGGTATGGTTTCGGTTCAGAAAAAATGCCGCTTTAAATTACACAAGTAGTTGGCACTGAAAGTCCCTTTG
Organism: Drosophila limbata; assembly: GCA_963924055.1. NCBI lineage: Eukaryota > Metazoa > Arthropoda > Insecta > Diptera > Drosophilidae > Drosophila > Drosophila limbata. Next base: position 511,772 of record CAWUOW010000172.1, read on the forward strand.
CATATCTTACACTTCGAAACATTGTTTTCTACGTTGAATGTAAAAAAATTACGCACAAGATAATTACATTTGCGACCCATCTTATAAAGCGATCAAGCTTAGTTCGGATGATTGATATATTTTTAACGGCGTATATTGCTTGATAATTTTGGCTGTCAACGAGCTGAACGACAGTGTTGGACAACGTCAGTTCCTTTTATGGCAACTACGTTTTTATTGAGTATGAGTAGCTTTATAATCTTATATTTGTTATTAATACAAAACAGCAATTACCGATCGGAAGCCGTTATTTGGTTCAACGACTCGTCGTTTCAATCAATAAAAATATATATATTTACATCAATAATAAAAATAAATATTAAGTTTTTTTTAAGCGGAATAAATATCATTATTAATATCTATTAAATAATTTAACACTGTTTTTTCATGTTTTGATGCAAGTTTGAATGGGTTATCGTACTCCGATAAAAAAAAAATGATGCTGGGAGGTAGCTATGGTATCCTTTTATAGGGATATAAAGTAATATTGGTAAAAATCTTAACACAGACCCCGTAAATTACTTTTGAGTTTTATTTTAAGCGAAAAAAATGAAACTCATTTATAATGATTATTTTTGAGTTTTATAAAATTACTCAAAAATAATGATTACCATTAAGTAAAAAAGTAAAAATCATAAAAATAAAAATCATGGTGGAAATACAGAGATTGTAAAAAAATAAACATTTTGGTGCAAACCATTATTTTCTAGGTCTTTTATAAGTGTCTGATTTTTTTATTTAAAAAAAAAAACAAATAATCATTATTTGCAGTCCCTGCTTTCAATAATTCTGGCGTAGCCAACCAACCGACTAAACGAGGTAGACCTACAGAAAGTGAAATTTGGTCAAAGTGGAATGACTATATCTTATAGCTGCCATAGGAACAATCCGATGAAAAACACATTTAGTATGAAAAACTTTTTTGCTTCTTAAGATATCTCAACCAAACTCACAGATTACATGTTTGGTACTGTCTCTTACATTCTGACCAAATTTGGTCAAAGTGGAATGACTATATCTTATAGCTGCCATAGGAACAATCCGATGAAAAACACATTTAGTATGAAAAACTTTTTTGCTTCTTAAGATATCTCAACCAAACTCACAGATTACATGTTTGGTACTGTCTCTTACATTCTGACCAAATTTGGTCAAAGTGGAATGACTATATCTTATAGCTGCCATAGGAACAATCCGATGAAAAACACATTTAGTGTGAAAAACTTTTTTGCTTCTTAAGATATCTTAACCAAACTCACAGATTACATGTTTGGTACTGTCTCTTACATTCTGACCAAATTTGGTGAAAGTGGAATGACTATATCTTATAGCTGCCATAGGAACAATCCGATGAAAAAACCTTTAGTATGAAAAACTTTTTTGTTTCTTAAGATATCTCAACCAAACTCACAGATTGTATGATTGGGGCTGTCTCTTACATTCTGACCAAATTTGGTCAAAGTCGGATGACTATATCATATAGCTGCCATAGGAACAATCGGATGCAACCGGAGATATCCTAACAAAACTTTTAGATTAACTCTTCTTGCCAAATTTTGACAAATTCTCTTAATTTAGCTTTTTCCCGCCAAATTTAGCTTTTTCCCGCCAAATTTAGCTTTTTCCCGCTAAATCACCAAATCCGACTTTTTAGCCAAAGTTCAATTGCAAGGAAAAAAATTAAGGCAGCGGACAGCGGAAGCTAAATATTTCCGTTTTTTCTTAAAGAAAAAATGTTATATTATATAAATTTGTTAAAACGGGCAACTAAATACAATGCTGCGAGCGTAGCGAGCTGCGGGTTGGCGAGCGAAGCGAGCAGTGGGCGAATATTATGTAAATTTGTTAAGCCGGACAACTAAAGACAAAGCGAAGCGAGCAGGGGGCGTAGCCCCCTAGTATTATATAAATTTGTTAAAACGGGCAACTAAATACAATGCTGCGAGCGTAGCGAGCTGCGGGTTGGCGAGCGAAGCGAGCAGGGGGCGAATATTATGTAAATTTGTTAAGCCGGACAACTAAAGACAATGTTGCGAGCGAAGCGAGCTGGGGGTTGGCGAGCGAAGCGAGCAGGGGGCGTAGCCCCCTAGTATCCCTATAAAAGGATACCATAGCTACCTCCCAGCATAATTTTTTTTTTATCGGAGTACGATAACCCATTCAAACTTGCATCAAAACATGAAAAAACAGTGTTTTAACCAGGGATTAAAACCGAAACGAATATCGGTTTCAGTTACGGTTTCGGTTATATTCGCATTTAGGTTTTCGGTTATCGGTTTAGCAAAATCTTTGAATAAAGGTTTCGTAACGGTGAACCGGTTTTTGTATGTTTCGGTTTTGAAATACCGGTATGGTTTCGGTTCAGAAAAAATGCCGCTTTAAATTACACAAGTAGTTGGCACTGAAAGTCCCTTTGCATATCTTACACTTCGAAACATTGTTTTCTACGTTGAATGTAAAAAAATTACGCACAAGATAATTACATTTGCGACCCATCTTATAAAGCGATCAAGCTTAGTTCGGATGATTGATATATTTTTAACGGCGTACATTGCTTGATAATTTTGGCTGTCAACGAGCTGAACGACAGTGTTGGACAACGTCAGTTCCTTTTATGGCAACTACGTTTTTATTGAGTATGAGTAGCTTTATAATCTTATATTTGTTATTAATACAAAACAGCAATTACCGATCGGAAGCCGTTATTTGGTTCAACGACTCGTCGTTTCAATCAATAAAAATATATATATTTACATCAATAATAAAAATAAATATTAAGTTTTTTTTAAGCGGAATAAATATCATTATTAATATCTATTAAATAATTTAACACTGTTTTTTCATGTTTTGATGCAAGTTTGAATGGGTTATCGTACTCCGATAAAAAAAAAATGATGCTGGGAGGTAGCTATGGTATCCACAAAAAACACTAGTGAAAGTGATTTCAGAAAAAAGCAATTCCACTTCGAAAATTTCTCCGTGCCACAGAAATTCGTGTGATTTAGGTTTTTAAGCATGTTCATCAACCTTTTCGTACTAGGCTGCTAAGGGTTGGCCCCTTCTCAGATTAAATTTCCCAAGGGTTTGTTTAGCAATTTTTGTAAGTTTATTATTGCTGAAAAGTAGGTTTTTATTTTATTTCTTCTTTAATTAATATTATTTAATTTATTTATTTAATAATTGATATTGTATAGCCAAAAAAAATTTAAAAGTTATTGGCGCGACAAACAATAAAAGTTACTCGACAACTCTAAATTTTAAAATTCGGAAGAAAAATGTGACATTATTCTCATGGCATCGGATGCCAGTGAATTGAGCGATGATTTCGTTTCACCAAAAATTGTGCAGGTGATTGAGACTGTGGCTCGGAGAAATGAAATTGACGTGAAACTCAAGTGAAAGAGATTTATGTGGCATGCCTGTATATGATTATTTTTGAGTTTTATAAAATTACTCAAAAATAATGATTACCATTAAGTAAAAAAGTAAAAATCATAAAAATAAAAATCATGGTGGAAATACAGAGATTGTAAAAAAATAAACATTTTGGTGCAAACCATTATTTTCTAGGTCTTTTATAAGTGTCTGATTTTTTTATTTAAAAAAAAAACAAATAATCATTATTTGCAGTCCCTGCTTTCAATAATTCTGGCGTAGCCAACCAACCGACTAAACGAGTTAGACCTACAGAAAGTGGACAGAGTAAGATGAGTATTGACCATGAAGTTAGAAATCAGGAAGAGCTAAACTATCATGATTACATGCAACAAGAATACTATAATCAATGCGCTGATTATCCTGAATATTATCCACAATATTATCAAGCAGAAAGTTACCCACAAAGCCTAGACTTTACATACACACAGTCAGCCGAACACGAGACAGAACAACCAAATGATATAGAAATCGAGCAAGCCGAAAATTTTCAGCTGCCAGCCTTGGAAACCAACAGTACATAATAATCACTTATAAAGGCAAAAATCTGAAATCTTTAATAGATACAGGATCTACTGTAAATATGATGACATCAAATGTTTTCAATTTACATGTTCATGACACCGACTGTTTCATTCAACCAGCAACGGACCTTTAACTATCACAAAGAAAGTTAACGTCCTTTCCAATAACCTATTCAAGGGCAATAATGAATTTTTTCTACACCAATTCTCATCAGACTATGATCTATTAATTGGTAGAATAATTCTTTCAGAACCACAAGCCGTTATAGATTATAAAACCCAAACTGTTACTTTATGCAATAGAAAGTATAAACTAACCAACGATATTCCAATATTACCGATTAGATCATTTAAATGAAGAAGAAAGAATCAATTTAATCAGTTTGTTTAAACAATATCAACACATACAATATAAAGAAGGCGACCAACTTAGTTTCAGTAATCAAGAAAAACACATTATAAATACTACCCACAATTCAGCCTTACATACAAAACCATATACAGTTATCCAAAAGCATATGAACAGGAAGTTGAACATCAAATTCATGACATGCATCAAGGTATCATACGGCCTAGCAATTCTCCTTATTGTAGTCCTATATGGATCGTACCGAAAAAGCAAGATGCTTCAGGTAAACAAAAATTCAGAATCGTAATTGACTACAGGAATTTAAACGAAGTAACCATAAGCGATAGGCACCCAATACCAAATATGGACGAGATTTTAGGAAAACTAGGTAGATGCAATTATTTCACTACAATCGACCTTGCAAAAGGATTCCACCAACTTGAAATGCATCCAGATTCCATTCAAAAAACAGCTTTCTCTACTAAACATGGCCACTATGAATATCTTCGTATGCCATTTGGTTTAAAACATGCACCCGCAATCTTTCTACGTTGCATGAACAATGTTTTACGACCGTTACTAAATAAACATTGTCTGGTATATCTTGATGATATAATTGTATTCTCAACATCATTAGAAGAACATTTGCAATCACTCCAATTAGTTTTCGAGAAGCTTTCTGAAGCAAATCTCAAATTACAACTTTATAAATGCGAGTTTCTAAAACAAGAAACTTCATTCCTAGGACATGTCATAACTAAGGATGGAATAAAACCCAATCCTCATAAAATCAAAGCAATTCAGAAATATCCAATTCCCACAAAAACCAAAGAAATAAAACGTTTTCTTGGATTAACCGGTTACTACAGAAAGTTCATTCCAATTTTGCAGACATAGCCAAACCAATGACAGCAGTACTTAGAAAAGACTCAAAAATTGACATTAAAAAGCCTGAATACATTAGAGCTTTTGAAAAATTAAAACAACTAATTTCTAATGACCCAATTCAAAAATTTCCAGACTTCAAAAATAAATTCGTTTTACCCACAGACGCAAGTAATGTAGCTCTTGGAGCAGTACTCTCCCGAGACGGACATCCCATTAGTTTTATTAGCAGAACTCTCAATGACCACGAAACTAACTACAGTGCCATAGAAAAAGAGCTTTTAGCCATATGGGCAACAAAAACTTTTAGACATTACCTACTAGGACGACATTTCGAAATCAATAGTGACCATCAGCCATTATGTTGGCTGTACAAAATGAAAGAACCAAATTCAAAAATAACCCGATGGAGAGTTAAATTATCTGAATATGACTTTGACATAAAATATATAAAAGGAAAAGAAAATCACATAGCTGACGCTCTATCACGAGTAATTTAATATTCACTACAGAGAAACCAATAAACACATTTAAAAGACAAATTATATTTTCTAAAGGCATTCCAAACATAAAAAAAGAAAACTACTTCAAAAAATTAATAATTCACATTACATACGATAACATGACTAAAGATAAAGCCGAAAAATATTTAATAGACCATTTTTGCACAAAAACCAGTGCAATGTTTATAGACAGTGATGCAGATTTTGAAATAATTCAAAACGCACACAAGGAAATTATTAACACTAGCCATACTAAAAATTCTTCGAAGTCTAATTCAATTAAAAAACATTAACTCCAATGCCGAATTCAAAGAACTTATTTTGGAAACCCATGAAAAACTCCTACACCCCGGAATTCAAAAAACAAATAAACTTTTTTGTGAAGCCTATTATTTCCCTAACAGCCAAATATTAACACAAAACATAATAAACGAATGTCATATTTGCAACTTAGCAAAATCAGAACATAGAAACACAAAAATGCCAATGAAAATTACTCCCAAGCCCGAACACTGTCGTGACAAATTTGTAATTGACACTTATTCTTCTGAAGGCAAACATTATCTTAGCTGCACGGACATTTATTGAAAATTGGCTACTCTTGAAAATATTAAAACAGAAGACTGGATAGAATGCAAAAATGCATTAATGCGTATATTTAATCAGTTATGAAAACCAATATTATTAAAAGCTGACCGAGACGGCGCATTTTCCAGCTTAGCACTAAAAAAATGGCTTGAAAGTGAAGGAGTAGAAATACAATTAAATACAACAAAAACAGGAATAGCAGACATCGAAAGACTACATAAAACAATAAATGAAAAAATCAGAATAATTAACACTTTAAATGACTGGACAAACTCCTGCACACATTTTCTTATATGCCGGACAACCAAATCTAGATACCCAAGAAAAAAAGAAAAAGTAATAAATAAAATTAACAGTGACCGACAAGAATACGAAGTTGATACTAGATATCGAAAAGGACCATTACAAAAAGGAAAATTAGAAAACCCTTTTAAAGCTAATAAAAACGTTGAACAAACAGACCCAGACCATTATCAAATTACTAACCGAAATAGAATTACACGCTACTATAAAACACAATTTAAACAAGTGGGAAAGGCTATAGTCGAGTTCCCGACTATAGGATACCCGTTACTTACCTAAATATTGCATGCTTTTAGGCACTTTTATTGCTTAAAAGCTTTAATCAGCCAGTACCACCTTTCTGTTTGTCCGATCTTTTTGGGATTTGATAGGATGATAGGTAATAACAGTAGCTAACGTTCACCGTTTAAAAAAACATAATATCTTGAAAACTGTGCGTGTGGTGGATTTTCGCGATTTACGGAGGCGGAAAGGGGCGTGGCAAAATTTTGAAACAAACTTGACCTGCGTGGGGTTTATAGAAATCTGTATGCCAAATTTGGTTGCTTTAGCTCTTATAGTCTCTGAGATCTAGGCGCTCACACAGACGGACAGACGGACAGACGGACGGACGGACAGACGGACGGACGGACAGACGGACATGGCTATATCGACTCGGCTGTTGATGCTGATCAAGAATACTTTATAGGGTCAGAGATGCTTCCTTCTCCCTGTTACATACATTGCAACGAATACAATATCCCCTTTTACTTATACTTCTACTTCATAATCACACTATCGTTCACCCTCTTTAACATATGTCACACCCAACAAATCCTGATAAATAACTTGGACACGGATCACGGATACTTACTATTTTCAGACAAACCTTTAGAACTACCAACAAGGTTCGAGCATCACTCATTGCGAATTAACGTAACTGAAATAATAATAGCAAACGAATATTTCAGTAGATCTATTCCTTTATTTAAAAATTCAACACAAATTAATCATTTATACAATAAATTACAGCAAGAACTAAATGGTATAATCCTTCATTATGAAAATCGTAATAAACGCGGACTGTTCAATGTAGTAGGCTCATTATACAAATTCCTTTTTGGTTCACTTGACGATAACGACAGAGTAGAGTTCGAAAAAAACATTAATAATCTATCTTTAAATATTGTTCAAATTTATGAAATAAATGATATAATAAACATAATCAACAATGATATGAAAAGAATACAAGAACATCAAAATAAGAAAAATATACAAGATACTTTTACTTACCAATTATCACAATTTATAGAATACATAGAAGACATTGAAATGGGTATGCAATTGTCAAGACGAGGACTTTTCAATCCAAAACTACTTACCTATGACAAACTTGACAGCGTCAATAACCGAAACACACTACTAATTAAAACATCCACTTGGATTAACTACCAAGATAATATCATACTAATTATATCCCATATTCCAATTGACTTTCAGTCCACTAACACCATCAAAAATATCCCATATCCTGATCATAATGGCTATCAACTTGATTACATTAGTACTACTTCTTATTTTGAAAAAGATTATAAAATTTATAATCGAGATAATAAACCAGTAATTGACGAATGCATAACAAAAATTTTACTACACACAATACCAACTTGTAACTTTGAACGCATAAATAACAAAAAAATGATAAAATACATTGAACCAAATACCATTGTAACTTGGAACATAAATAATACAATTGTAGAACAAATTTGCCAGAAAAATAATGTTGATCTTAATATTCAGGGCAACAAAATTATAAGTATAAATCAATGCAAAATGCAAATAAATGACATAATTTTAAGCGACAACTATCTACAACCAGAAGTTGATCTTACACCATTGTATCCCCCCTTAGATATAATTAAAGTTAAACCTATCAAGCATGATGACATTGTAAAAATTGTATCACAAAATAATGTCTTTACATATGCAACCATCATAATCATAACCATCATATTCATAATTATATTCTTATATCTAAAATATGTATCTTTTAATCCCATAATGTTAATCCATAAAAATTTTAAGAAACAAATTCACGAACCCAAGAACCAAACAACGCCATCGCCAAACAAGAAGAACAAAGAGACACAATTATCGAGTTGACACAAATAACATAGCCAAAACCTTACCCTTCAGTGTCACCTTGACTCGCAGGCTCGCCTCTTAAGAAGAGGGAAGTGACATATTCTATGTCTACGTTATACATAATATATTCTATGTCCACGTTATACATAAGTCTAGACACCAAATTCCAAATTCCAATAATGTAAACTTTCACAGGCTGCAATTGTAAGCAAGCCACCCCAAATTTCTCATACCGATAATGTAAACTTTCGCAGGCTACACTTGTAAACAAAGAGCAGCTACGCCGGGCTTCTCCCCCATCGATCAGCATTGATCGAAATAACTCACTGTCAGCAGATTTGCGTTCCCAGCCAACGCTGAGTAAATTCGTTCCCAGCCTTTATAATATTGTAAACATTTAAATGCCCGAAATTAGCTTTCGTTATAACTCAATGCACAATTATTTGTTAGTCTTAAGTTGTTCTTCAAAAAATGAACTTGTCATGTAATATCGCCTTATCTTTTATTTTATAATAAATTCAACCTAACCGTTAGAGCTGTGCGCGGTTTTTATAAGATTCAAACTCACAGTAAATAAAGAAAAATCTAATTATATATCTCCTCTGTGATGGCCTTCTTCGATGATTATGTGTAAATGATTTAAAAATGCTGCGGCTTGTCTATATTTTCGTATATTTATGTTGTTGTTGGTTATTATTTCATTGGTTTTCGCATGATAAAAAGGGGGGGGACAGCAAAATAAATTTTCTGCTTTGATTTGCAGGTTATGTTTCTTACATTTTCACTTTTTGCCAACAACAACAACACTTGCACTGCACTTGGTTGCACTTATAAAAAATTAGCCAGAAAAAAATTACCTAATGCACAATATAGAGCCATGTTAAATATATTAACAATTGGCTTGCTTAAACAATAAAAAAAATTCTGCAACAATATGCCCACACTAACGACAAGGCGAGCAACTTCTTTGGCAACTTTGTTGCCACCCAGACTCTTGCGTTAGTGGGGCGGATTTCAACTGGGACAAAAGTCAACCAGTCACTACCAACGAGAAAAAGAAAAAAAGGCGACAATCAGATTTTTTGGGAATATTTGTACAACATATCCTCAGCATAGATTACCTTATATGTTGCTAAGCAAAGAGAAGTGAATTTTCTCTCTCTTTGAGCGTCTCTAGTGCGGGTGCAGATAGCTTAAATTGGTTCATCGCCCACATAAACTCAACTATGCATCGTATGACGATGTTGCAATGCAGACTCAGCACTCTAACAGGATGTCGATTGCGACAGTTCTCGTGCAAGACACTTGAACAGCCGCTGCAGCAGTTTCTCAGATACATGTTGTTAATATATAAGTATATCTTCGTATATGTTGAATATGTTAATAACACCCTCTGTAAAAGTGTCTATTAAGTTGACAAAAATAACATTATATAATCGAACTACATTACATCGATACTGACATCGATACTGAATTGTACATCGAAATTATCTGTCTCTTGTTTCCGTGATCTCGAAGTGGCTGGTTGTGTGCGCAGTAACGAAATAAAGAAATAAGAATCTGAATGAACAAATATAAAGTGATTGGTGTACTTATTATTTATATTCAAAATAGGAGATTTTACAACAGGTTATGGTCCCAGGCTACGACCTATAAAATAATCATATTTTGTTAAACTCAAGTGTCCGTCTGCAGCGTGGTATATCAGGAAAGAAAAGAAAATGGAGAAGGCAAAGCGCAACATCAAATCGTTTAACGGTGAAAAATACTCTGTGTGGAAGTTCAGAATTAGAGCACTTCTTGCTGAGATTGATGCGTTAAAAGTCATTGATGAGGATGTGCCTGCTAAAAAAGATGAAGCTTGGCACAAGGCAGAAAGATGTGCTAAAAGTGTTTTAATTGAATATTTGAGCGACTCATTTTTGAATTTCGCGACAAGCGACAGCACGGCGCGACAAATTCTTAAGAATTTAGACGCCATCTATGAACGAAAAAGTCTTGCGTCGCAGTTGGCTTTGCGAAAGAGATTATTGTCACTCAAATTAAAGAGTGAGTCGGCATTATTGAGTCATTTCAATATATTCGATGAATTGATGAGTGAGTTATTAGCTTCGGGTGCGAAAATAGACGAAATGGACAAAGTATCGCACTTACTGCTGACTTTACCCATTTCATATGATGGTGTAATTACTGCGATAGAAACCCTATCTGAAGACAATCTAACTTTAGCTTTTGTTAAAAACAGATTACTTGATCATGAAGTAAAACTAAAGAGTGAAAGTAATGATACTAGTAAGAAAGTGATGCAAGCAACAGTGCAGAATACAAACAATAATTTTAAAAATAAAACAAACAAATTTCAGAAAGGAAATGCATCACGTAAGCCGTTTAAGGGTAAAGCTAGATTTAATATAAAATGCCATCACTGTCGTAAAGAGGGACATATTAAAAAAGATTGTTTTGCTTATAAAAGAATTATGAACGATAAAAATAAAGAAAATAATGCACAGGCTCATACTGCAACAACCCAGCCAGGCTTCGCGTTCATGTTAAAACGAGTGGACAACAATTCAATTAAGTCAAACGAAAAAGTGCATTTCATCTTGGATTCTGGCGCAAGTGACCACATCATAAATGATGAGAAGCTGTTTGCTGACTTCATGGAGCTGGAGACTCCAATAAGAATTGCTGTTGCCAAGCATGGGGAATACATTTTTGCAACGAAACGTGGAATTGTGAGGTTGCAAAATGGAAACCAAATAACACTGGAAGATGCTCTGTTTTGCCAAGAAGTTGCCGAGAATTTAATTTCGGTTAAGCGACTCCAAGAGGCCGGCATGACTGTCGAGTTCGGCAGAGGTCGAGTGGAAATCACTAAAAATGGTGTGATTGTTGCTGAGAACTCAGGTATGTTCAATATGCCAATTTTTGAATTTAAAATATTTACATTGAATGTAATACATAAAAATAAAAATTTAGATCAATTATGGCATGAGAGGTTAGGTCACATTAGTAAAGGGAAGATGCTAGAAATAAAACGAAAGAATTTGTTTAGTGATAATAGCCTCCTAGATAATGTAGATCCTATTGAAGAAAAATGTGAAAAGCTTGTTTAAATGGTAAGCAAGCTAGACTACGTTTTGAGAAATATAAAAATAAAGAATATATAAAGAGAGCACTATTTAGAATTCATTCTGATGTTTGTGGTCCAATAACACCTACTTCAATTGATGACAAAAATTATTATGTTATTTTTGTAGATCAGTACACACATTATTGTGTAACATATTTAATGAAACATAAATCTGACGTATTTACAATGTTCAAAGATTTTGTAGCGAAAAGCGAAGCGCATTTTAATCTAAAGATTGTAAATTTATATATTGGTAATGGTAGGGAATACTTATCAAATGATATGAGGGAGTTTTGCGTTCATAAAGGGATAAGTTACCACTTAACTGTCCCATACACTCCTCAATTAAATGGAGTAGCTGAACGAATGATCAGAACGATTACTGAAAAGGCTCGTGCTATGATAAACGGAGCAAAATTGAATAAAAGCTTCTGGGGTGAAGCAGTGTTGACTGCTACTCATTTAATCAATAGAATTCCGAGTAAGGCACTGGTTGACAGCAAAAAAAAAAAAAAAAAAAAAAAATAAAATAAAAATAAAAAAAAAAAAAACACCTTTTGAGATGTGGCACGACAGAAAGCCTAATTTGAAATATTTAAAAATTTTAGTCTCAACAGTGTATGTACACAATAAAAATAGAAAAAGGAAATTTGACGAGAAGTCATTTAAAAGCATTCTTGTTGGCTATGAACCAAATGGTCTCAAACTATGGGATGTAAATAATGAAAAATTCTTTGTTGCAAGAGATGTAGTTGTAGATGAATCAAACATGATTAATTCCAGAGCTGTGAAAAATGAATCAGATTTTCCGAATGAGAGTAGGGAAGATGAACGTACAGAATTCCTGAATGATAATAAGGAATGTGATCAATAAGATTTCCCGAATGAAAATAGGGAATGTGATCAATCATATATCCCGAATGAGAATAGGGATTGCGATAAAAGAAAGTTCCTGAATGAAAATAAGGAAAGCGATAAATCTGATTTCCCGAATGATAATAGGGAATGTGATCAAAGAAAGTTTCTGAATGAGAGTAAAGAAAGTGATCAAACAAACTTTCGGAATGAAAGTACGAAATGCAGAAGTGATTCAAAACAGCCAAATGACATTGCAACTAACAAAGATGTTAAAAATCCAGATGAGACTGGTGATGATGAAAACACTGAAAAAGTTATCGAAGGGGTAACTAGAAGTAGTGCTAGATTAAGGAATATGCCACAGCATCTGTATGATTATGTGTTAAATGCTTATACTATATTTAGTGATGTTCCAGGTTCATATGACGAAATAAAAAGTAGAAATGATAAATCTTTATGGGAAGAGGCTGTAAAATCAGAATTAAGTTCCCATGAATTAAACAATACTTGGTCTATTGTTAAGATGCCTAAGAACAAAAATATTGTTGATAGTAAGTGGGTATTTACTTTAAAATATGATAAGTTGTGAAATCCAGTTAGATATAAAGCAAGATTAGTTGCGCGTGGATTCACGCAAAAATATCAAATAGATTATGATGAAACATTTGCTCCTGTTGCTAGAATATCAAGCTTTCGTTTTATATTGTCAATATCAAATCAATATAATTTAAAAGTACATCACATGGATGTAAAGACTGCTTTTCTGAATGGAACACTAAAAGAAGAAATATTTATGAAAGTTCCTCAAGGTGTTTCAAGTAGCAGTGACAGCGTGTGTAAATTGAATAAAGCAATTTACGGACTCAAGCAAGCAGCTAGATGCTGGTTTGAAGTGTTTGAGCAAGCACTAAAAGAATGTAAATTCGTAAATTCACCTGTCGATCGCTGTATAAATGTTCTTGATAAAGGTGCTATCGAAAGGAATATATATGTACTTCTGAACAATGAAGTTCAGAATGAGTGACTTAGGTGAAATAAGATATTTCATTGGGATGAGAATAGAAATATGTAAGGATCAAATATGTTTAAGTCAGTCTGCTTACATTAAAAAGATTTTAAATAAGTTCAATATGAATGATTGCAAATCTGTCAGTACTCCACTCCAAGCAAACTGAGTTATGAATTGTTAAATTCAGATGAAAAATATGATGCACCGTGTCGTAATTTAATTGGTAGTCTAATGTACGTAATGTTATGTACACGTCCCGATATAGCTACGGCAATAAATATTTTAAGCCGATATACAAACAAAAATAATGCTGAATTATGGCAATGTTTAAAAAGGATTCTTAGATACCTCAAGGGTAATATTGATATGAAATTAATTTTCAAGAAAAATTCAGATTTTGAAAATATATTTATCGGTTACGTAGATTCTGACTGGGGTGGAAATGAAAATGATAGGAAAAGTACAACTGGTTTCCTATTCAAAATGTTTAATTCAAACCTAATTTGTTGGAATACAAAAAGACAAAATTCAGTCGCTGCTTCGTCGACTGAAGCAGAATACATGGCCTTATTAGAAGCTGTAAGAGAAGCTTTATGACTAAAATCTTTATTAGAAAGTGTACATATAAAGCTTGAAAGACCTATTAAAATATATGAAGACAACCAAGGTTGTATTAGCATAGCTAGCAATCCCTCATGTCATAAACGATCAAAACACATTGATATAAAATACCACTTTACAAGAGAACAAATAGAGAATAAAGTTATTTCTATTGAGTATATTTCGACAGAGAATCAACTTGCTGATATTTTCACCAAGCCGCTGCCAAATGGGACTAATATAATGGAATCCAATCCCGATTTATTTGAAAAGATTTTTTTTATTATGCATAATATTCATTGAAATACTGAATTTAATTTGATCATTAATTTTTAATTAATTGAAAATGTAATACTCATTTAAAAACTGAATTGAAATGTTTAAAGTTTTAAAATTTGAAGAAGTCAATTGAAATATTGTTTGCTTTGAAAAGTTTAACAAAATATTGAAATGTTATTTTAAGTTATTAATTAACAATGATCTGATTGGGTTTTTCTGGATTTTCCCCAAACCGTAGTAGCGAATGCTGGATCATTATATTGTAAACAATTTCCCCAGAATGCACACCAGCCACGTTAGCATAAGATGATATTAATGAAATTGATAATGAAGATATTGTTAATGTTTAATTTAAGTGTAATGTAATTTTTGAGGGGGCGTGTTGAATATGTTAATAACACCCTCTGTAAAAGTGTCTATTAAGTTGACAAAAATAACATTATATAATCTAACTACATTACATCGATACTGACATCGATACTGAATTGTACATCGAAATTATCTGTCTCTTGTTTCCGTGATCTCGAAGTGGCTGGTTGTGTGCTCAGTAACGAAATAAAGAAATAAGAATCTGAATGAACAAATATAAAGTGATTGGTGTACTTATTATTTATATTCAAAATAGGAGATTTTACAACAGTATACATTTAGGTTATCTGGAGCATAAGAAATAAAAGATAAGTTAGTTCGATTTTGATCACAAAAGAAAGAGGTTTATTTAAACTCGCAATTATTCACAATACCTAAAAACCCACTCAACTGTACCAAGTAGCTGGTAACTCATACTCTTTGTACCGCATCAACTGGTAACTGGCGCAGCCGCATAAAAGAACTTTTCTACAATCCCAAGGACAGCAGCAAGGCCCAAGGACCAAGGATGAATATTAAATTTAGCCTAATTTTGTAAGTAATTTAAATGACATAATGTGTCAAACTTGGGAAGTGATGTGGATTTCGCTGGATTTCAAGCTATTTGAAACACAGAACTCAAAAAGTTCTGTTTAATAACTTTTTTTCTAAGTCATTCCGAGTTACTTCTGGAGTTCCCCAAGGTAGACATCTCGGTCCTTTGCTTTTCACACTGTTTATAAATTATCTACCAACAGCTTTAACAAACACTCGTGTACTTATGTATGCCGATGATGTTAAAATTTGTCTGCAATATAAAGATTGGCCATGCCACTTCAAATTGCAGGAAGATCTTGACTCTTTTCAGTCATGGTGCCGTGTGAATCTTTTAAATTTAAACTGTTCTAAATGTAACGTAATGACTTTTTACCGCACTAACCCTTGTTTGGCGTCATACTCACTGTATGGTGGTCCTCTTGATAGGATTACTGCTGTTGATGGTCTAGGTATACTCTTAGATCACAAGCTAAAATTTTCCGACCATATATTTAAGATGGTCAATAAAGCTATGTCAGTTCTGGGTTTTATAAAGAGGTGGTCGAAGGAATTCGATGACCCCTATATAACTAAGACTCTTTACATATCTTTAGTCCATACAATTTTGGAGTACGGTTCATGTGTCTGGTGTCCTCAGTATACTGTGCACCAAAGTCGCATTGAATCGGTACAAAAAAACTTTCTTCTCTTTGCTCTACGTGGCCTTAATTGGAATAGGGACGTGAGACTGCCTTCGTACTCTAGTAGACTTTTATTAATAGACCTTCCTTCTTTACCAAATCGTAGAATTATGCTTGGTATTATTTTTATGTGTAAGCTTATTGGTGGTGACATTGACTCTACTGAATTAATGTCACAACTTAACTTTCTGTTCCTCGTAGAGTAGTATCTAGAAATTTTATTCCTATTTCTCTTCCTATCTGTAGATCTAACTATGCATTGCATGAACCTTTTAGAATGCTGTGTTCGGAATACAATAGGCTTTTTATACCCGTTACTTATTAAAAATAAGTAAAAGGGGATATTGTATTCGTTGCAATGTATGTAACAGGGAGAAGGAAGCATCTCCGACCCTATAAAGTATATATATTCTTGATCAGCATCAACAGCCGAGTCGATATAGCCATGTCCGTCTGTCCGTCTGTCCGTCCGTCCGTCCGTCCGTCCGTCCGTCCGTCTGTCCGTCCGTCCGTCTGTCCGTCCGTGTGAGCGCTTAGATCTCAGAGACTATAAGAGCTAGAGCAACCAAATTTGGCACACAGATTTCTATAAACCCCACGCAGGTCAAGTTTGTTTCAAAATTTTGCCACGCCCCTTTCCGCCTCCGTAAATCGCGAAAATCCACCACACCCACAGTTTTTAAGATATTATTTTTTTTTAAACGGTGAACGTTAGCTTTTGTTTTTACCTATCATTCTACTAAATCCCAACAAGATCGGACAAACAGAAAGGTGGTACTGGCTGATTAAAGCTTTTAAGCAATAAAAGTGCCTAAAAGCATGCAATAAAAAAAGAAGTTAAATTTATTTAGGTAAGTAACGGGTATCCTATAGTCGGGAGCTCGACTATAGCCTTTCCCACTTGTTTATATTGTTTCCGAAGCTAACTCCATATCAAATTAAAAAATTTTGCTACTAACCCATTTAGCTAATAATAAATAGTTTAGTATTTTTATTATATTTCTTAGTAATTTAAATCTATATCCGTTTTCATATTTTATGTCCGTAACTGTCTATCTTCTTTCTCTCTTCGCGACCTTTTAATTTGCATGCCGTTCAACTCGTTTCCGTCCGCCCGCGAACTCGTCTTCTGATCCGCGCGTAACAAGCTAAGGCTTGGTGTCGCTTATACCACTTGAACGTACATACATGTAGTTTGTGAGCCGTGGGTATAATTATTGAAACACACATTTATTGATAAAGTATATAAAGTTTATTTAAAAATAAGGTTCAAATTGATTGTTTAGTTCTTTCGTTCACATTTCGATTGTTTCATTTCACATTTCATATTTTTAATTCACATTTCAATTATTTCACAAGTTCTCTGGATATCTCTTTTAGCAGACAACTTAACTCTTTCACGACTCACAGTCTACTCTAGGTTTTTCGATAAAAACTGATTTATTCTGTCTATCTGATATCGATATATTGGATGTGCCTTTGGCAGGGTTACAACTAATTTAAGGGTTACAAACTATCATTCCTACATTCGGCCATCCGACAGGTCATTCGTCTCGAATGAAGAACTCCAGTGTTTCATAAATTCTGCTACAGTGTTTGTTTTATTCGGTCCTTCATCGTCGCCTACTTTTTCTACCATATATCGTCCGTGTCTTAGCTTACGAGTTATTTTATATGGACCTAAGAAATTCTTTTTTAATTTGAGTCCAGCTCCAAATTGTGTACGTTTTATTGCTACAAGATCATCGACTTCATATTCATTTTCTGGTTTTCTTGCCTTATTGTATGTTTGGCGATTTTCTTCCTGAATCTTTGCAATATTTTCTTTGACTTGTGTTTTAAAAATCACAATAGTTTTTGTGATAAACGAAAAAATGAGACGCGTTTAGATTTTTATTTTAATGATTTATTGGCCAACTCGACGACGAGACAAATGACGATGCGTGGTAATTCAATGGTATACGACAACTAACTTTAATACTTCATAATTCTCTCTCTATCCTATCTTAAGCTAGTGTGGCGAAACGGGGCGAATTCGACAAATGCAACGAAAAGAGAGCTTTATTGCGCTCCCGCTTCGCCCTAAATCTAACTTACACTAGACTTCATGAATTTACTTCTACATTTCAACTAACTTAACTAATAAAAATTTCAAAATTAAAAATAACGCGATCTGCGTCAACACCGCCCCCTTTGAACGGCTGGAAGGCTTCAACAATAACCAGGGAGTGGGGCCAGCTTGTGGATTGGCCTCTTGTATGTCCCTCCTTTGGCCGTCTTAATGTCGACGACCCTGACCATGCCGTCCTGCCCGACGTGTACCTCCTTGACTCTGCCCATGAGCCACTGCTGGGGAGGCATGTTGTCCTCTGCGACGACGACGAGATCTCCCACGACGAGATTCGGCTGCTGCTGGTGCCACTTGGCCCGGGTCTGCAATCCCAGCACGTATTCCCGGGACCAACGCTGCCAAAACATGCGCTTGAGAGACGAGACAAGTCGCCATCGCTTCAAGCAACTGAGGCCCTGCTGGTCCGGGGTCCCGACTGCTGGTGGAGCGATCAGCGACCCGCCTATCAACAGATGAGCTGGGGTGAGAGCCTCTCCATCGCTTGGGTCTTGGCTGAGAGGTCCCAGAGGTCGCGAGTTCATCACGGCTTCGACTCCTACCAGCACCGTCTGGAGCTCCTCTGCGCTTAGGAGCGCGCTGCCTACTACCCGTTGGAGTAGGTTCTTGGCAGTTTTGACACCTGCCTCCCATAGTCCTCCGAAGTGAGGTGCCCTTGGTGGTATGAACGCAAACGTGCGCTCTCCTCTGCCTCGATCTTCCGTCGCAGCTCCTCGAAGTGGCGACTCGCGCCGACGAAGTTCGTCGCATTGTCGCAATGGACGACTTGGGGAACGCCGCGGCGACCAACAAACCTTTGAAAAGCCAATAAAAAAGAATCAGTTGATAAATCAGATACTAGCTCTAAATGTACCGCCTTGGATGCAAAACACACAAAAAGGGCAATATACGATTTATATGGGGGCTTTCCACGAATCTTTAAGGACGTATCAATTGGTCCACAAAAATCAACGCCACATGTAGAAAATGGGCGGAGAGCACGAAGCCGATCTGCTGGCAAATTTCCCATGATTTGCGTCAGAAGCTTAGGTTTGCACTTAAAGCAGCGGATACATGATCGCACTGTCTGGCGACAGATCTCTTGAGCGTTAACTAGCCACAGACGCTCTCTAAGTTGGCTTACAAGTGCTCGAGGACCTGAGTGGAAGTTGGTCTGGTGAAGATGACGGACATAGCTCTGCACAAATTGCGAGCGCTTCGTCAACAGAAGTGGAAACTTAGCATCATACGAAATAGGAGCATTTACTAGTCGCCCCCCAACTCGCAACAACGAAAAGGCACACCAAGTTCCACGATACTCATGGATAAAGGGATTTAACCGCTGAAGACTCGGGCCTACACGCGCGCTCTTTCTAACCCTTTCGATATCATCTTTAAATTCTTGCTTTTGGATAATTTCGATTATTTTCTCAAATGCCTCTTTGAGCTCCAAAACAGAAGGTGTATTTTCAAATTGGGTCGTTTTGTCTTTGCATTTTTGAATGAACCGGAACGCATAAGCAAAGACTCTCAGCAGTTTTAGGTGTGACGAATATTCCTCGATGATCTCCAATAATCCTAAACTTGGTTTTGCAACTGTCAGTCCGACAGCCGATTTTCGAATTTCCATCTCAAGAACCTCTTTCGACAATGAAAAATGTGGGTTCACAGGCCACTCTTCTTCTGGATCCAGTAGGAACGCTGGACCAGTCATCCATATTGACTCCATCAACTCGTCAACGTCACAACCTCTAGATACAATATCTGCTGGGTTCTGCTTTGTTGGTACATGCCTCCACGTTGCATTCTCTGTCCACTCTTGAATTTCGGCCACTCTGTTTGAAACGAAAGTAGACAACGACGAGGGATGTGACCGAATCCAGTGGAGAGTTATTTCCGAGTCTGACCAGAACACAACGCGTTCGATCGGAGCCTTGATCCATGGCTTGACTCGATGACAGAGTTCTGCTAAAAGGTGAGCGGCACATAACTCAAGCCTAGGAAGCGTTTTGGTCTTGAGCGGCGCTGGTTTTGATTTAGAGGTCAACAATGACACTTTAAAACCTTCTGCAGTCAAACAACGGACGTATACACATGCACCGTATGCTCTCATAGAAGCATCGGCAAAGGCATGAATCTGAATTGGTGACGTGGGCACAATGTGTACAAACCGTGGCACATTTATCTTCTGTATATCCAACACGGTTTGTTTAAGAGCTTCCCACTCGGTTTCTATTCTCATTGGAATCGACTCATCCCAGTCCAGTTTCAGTAACCAAAGCTCTTGCAGTAAGATTTTTCCTTTTATTATAAGGGGACTAAGTAAACCGAGGGGGTCAAATAATTTCGACGTCACCGACAAAATATTTCGTTTCGTCGCTCTTACACTCATAAACGATTCGTCTATCTTGAATTTAAAGATGTCTTCATGAGGTAACCATAAAATTCCTAACGTTTTTGTTGAGTCTGTCGAGTCTGAGATCGTTATCGGTTTGACCGTGCTCTCGGATGCGGAAATCTCAAGGGAATTCGAAAACCATTTGGCTAATTCGAACCCTGCCTCTTGCAACACCTGAGACACTTCAGACTTAATTGTCTGTAGTTCCTCGACGCATGCAGCACCAGTCAACAAATCATCTACATAAAAATCAGACCGAATAACGTTTGCTGCTTTTGGGTGAGAGACTTGGGCAGTCTCACTCAACCTTTTTAAACACCGGATAGCAAGAAAGGGCGCTGGAGCAGTGCCATATGTCACGGTGTTTAATGTAAACATTTTCAGAGGCTCGGACGGATCTCTTCTCCAAACTATGAGCTGAAATTGTCTATCCGCTTCATTCACCATTACTTGGCGATACATCTTTTTAATATCCGCAGTTAGCGCATATTTATTTAGTCTAAAGCGGAGTAGAGTAGAATATAGCTCCTCCTGGATCGTAGGGCCGACCATCAGGATGTCATTCAACGCAATCTGAGTAGAAGTCTTGCATGACGCGTCAAATACTACACGTAACTTCGTCGAAGTACTTTGAGGTCGCAAAACGCACTGATGCGGAATGAAATAGTGAGGTGTGTCAGGAATTTTGTTTTCAACTTCTATCATATGTCCCAATGATATGTATTCTTCCATGAAGTCCATGTACATTCTCCTTAATTGGTCATCTCGGGACAGCCTTCTTTCGAGCGACAAGAACCGCCGTTTCGTAACTTCAAATGAGTTTCCCAAAATCTTAGGGTCGGACTTAAATGGTAGCCTAACTTCGAAACGTCCTGACGGTAAAATTTGCAAATTGTTGACAAAATGTTTCTCACACAATTGTTGTTCTGGCGACATAACCTTGATTGTCGAGGGAAGATTTTCCAGCGACGAAAATTTTTGCAGTGTGCTATCTATAGATGCTATCGAATCCTCTTTACAACTAAGATTGACCACTTTCTCTTGGCATCTTGATGAGTCCAACGTATATCGTCCAGAAACGATCCAACCAAGCAAAGTTTTCTGTAATATCGGACAATTTGGACCTTGTTTAATTTGGCCGACAGCTAATAATTCAAAGAATGTTTCAGCTCCTATCAACATGTCTACCTTTTGTGGCTTGTAAAAGTAGGGATCCGCTAATTGCAGGTTTTCCGGAATCTTCCAGCCGCTCACGCTTACTGTGTGGTCAGGCTGATAACTTGAAATTGACTTCAAAATCCAAAAATCTGCTGAAAACTCACTGCTATTAACTCGCGACTTCACCACCGTATGTATCTTTTTCTTGACTTGAGAATTGGCTTCGCCAATTCCTAACAAGCTGATACATGCATCTTCCCTACGTATCTGCAATCGTTGTGCCAACTCTTCAGTCACAAAGTTCGTTTGTGAACCTGAGTCGAGCAGAGCTCGAGCTAAGATGTGCTCACCGCTTTTAGTTCGAACACTAACGACGGACGTAGCCAAATTCACCTTCTCTAAGGCCGTCACATGCATAGCATGTGTTGTGGAAGGATTATTTGAATTGGAAGCTTGTGGTGGTGGTGGTAACGCTAAACTGTCACCTACGGCTGCATATCTGTGGAGGAGCGTTTGATGGGAACGGCTACAAACTCGACACTTTGCTGCCTTGCATCTTGCAACAGTATGACCCCTTTGAAGACAGTTTATACATAAGGGAGCCGACTTTGCGAAATCAAACCTCTGTGTCACTGACAATGAAGAGAACGCAGAACAATTCCCAATTGAATGTCCTTCTGAATTGCAGTAAACACATTTCTTTACTTGATTTGGGGCTTGAGCGATAGCACATGAAAACGAGGTACGATTGTGTTTAGTTTGACTTGGCTTCGCTTCTGGTGTCGGTTTAGCAGACTCTTCAGCGGACATATGCTGGTATCTGCGATTTAACACCGTCTCACAATCTTTCCACAAAGAGAGCTTGTCATATTCAAGCTGTTCTTCCCATTTTCTTTTGGTCGCTGGATCAACTTTGTTCATAACGAGATGAATTAGCATAGCATTCGAAATCTTTTTGTCGTCGCCAATCGACAACAATGATCCGTATATAGCTGACACTGTGTCGATTAGATTTCTTAATGCTGATGCTGAAGGAGATGAAATTTTCGGCAAACCAAACAACGCTGAAATATGATCCTTGAATATAAGGCAGTCGTTGTCATAAACATTTTTTAAGCTAGCCTTTGCTTTTTTGTAATTGGCTTCGGTGATTTGAAATGCTCTGACAGTCCCTAGAGCTTCACCTGAGAGACAAGAGATCAAGTGAGTAAACTTTTCTATTGTTGGAATCGAATCATCGTTATGAACCAAAGTATCGAAAAGGCTGATAAAGTTTTTATACTCCGAATATTTTCCACTAAACTTTGGCAACGACAATTTCGGAAGATGAGAGCGCGATTGTCCAGTAGCAGATGCAGATACTACCGTCGCATTATGACTACTATCCGCTTTGAGGGCATTAATTAACGATAAAAGTCCAGACTTCGTCAAAATGCATAGTTCTTCTAATTCTCCATCATCATCATCTTCGACATCAAGTTCATCAATTTTTGACTGTAGATGATTTGCCTTTTCTATATGTTTATTTAGGGATTCTAATCTGCACTCCAGTTCTGTTAATTGAAGCGCCACGCTTCCTATATCCAGTTGATGTTTAATTCTCTGAATGTTTTTTGTTGGACCCTTGAGCTTTGTTTTTAAATCCTCGAGAGTCGCCATTATTTTCTTTTTATCTTCAGTTCCCATATTTAGCAAAAATAAAATATTTTATTCAAAAAAAAAAAAAAAAATTAAATTAAAAAAAAATAATTTTTTCCTCTTCTGGAAACTGATATGCTCAACCACGTGTAGGGGAGCGAGTATGAGTATATTTATAGCTCACACTAAATCAATACAGTATTTGTACTGCAAAAAACAATAAGTGGCAAACGATTTCAAAAAACAAATATGCCTCACCAATTGTAGGGGAGCGCGCGTCACTTCGTAAACAGCTGCACAGGCGCGCGCCAATTTCTAAGCGTTAGCAACAGCAAGGTGCCGTTGACCGAAAGCGAGAACGAAAAGAGATGCACCGACTGCAGTTGCTAGCGCATATACATATATGTATGTATGTATGTGAGCCGTTGAGCGAAAGCGAAAACGAAAACGAAGAGATGCACAAACTGCAGTAGCTTGCGCATATACATATATGTATGTATGTATGTGAGCCGTTGAGCGAAAGCGAAAACGAAAACGAAGAGATGCACCAACTGCAGTAGCTTGCGCATATATATGTTTGTATGCGTATGTGTTGCGAGAGGGGAAAGGGCGACAGAATAGCGAATTTCTAACAAACAGTTTTGCATCCAAGCTGGTATTAATATATTATTAAATGTTAGCCAATAGCCATGCAATTTGTTAGTAATTATGCCAAGCTCTACTATTTGTATTACGGTGCCAAGAATTGAAAGGGTCGTGCTCAACTGACAGCACCGAATGTATAAAGATAAATTAACTTGTTATTCTTTGACCTTTCAATTTTTAGCACAATACCTGTGGGATGTGGTTTGGGCTCATAAGTCCAGCAGCCACTTTCCTTTTGCAGTTTAAGCAATCACAAGGCTTCTGCTGGCGGTTTGACATTACCCGACCGGCGCGATTGGTTATGTTGTTGTTGAAGTTTTGTTTAGTAAACCGTCGCGGGCCAATTGCTTTTAACTTGTTTGTTAGTGTTATTGTTTTGTTTTATTTATAAAAAATGATTTTAATTTAACCACTTTTATATGTGTGTGTTTGAAAAACTGTATGTCACTTATCACTGTCTGGTTGCACCAAAGTTCACTATTAAAAAAAATTTAAACTTGTCCCTGCTCGGGCGCCATGAAAAATCACAATAGTATTTGTGATAAACGAAAAAATGAGACGGGTTTAGATTTTTATTTTAATGATTTATTAGCCAACTCGACGACGAGACAAATGACGATGCGTGGTAATTCAATGGTATACGACAACTAACTTTAATACTTCATAATTCTCTCTCTATCCTATCTTAAGCTAGTGTGGCGAAACGGGGCGAATTCGACAAATGCAACGAAAAGAGAGCTTTATTGCGCTCCCGCTTCGCCCTAAATCTAACTTACACTAGACTTCATGAATTTACTTCTACATTTCAACTAACTTAACTAATAAAAATTTCAAAATTAAAAATAACGCGATCTTCGTCCTTGTCGTTCTGTAATTCAATAAGAGTTTCGTCCTCTAGTAACGTCTTTAATTCACTATCATCTTTAAGTCTTATGTCCATTCCTGTTAGTATCTTAAAAGGTGAAAACTTCGTGCTTCTTGAAGGTGATCCATTTATAAATTGCTGAACTCTGCTAACACTTTTGTACCATACTTGCGGATTTTCGGCACATAGTTTGCTTAGCATTGTGATAACAATTCTATTTATGCGTTCGACTTGTCCATTTCCACGAGGAACACCTGTGGCTATTAGTAAATGCTGTATACTTTCAGATTCACAGTATTCTTTGAATAAGTTCGATGTGAAAGCTGTCCAACGGTCTGTAATCATTCGAATCGGATTTCCAAACAATGCTGACTGTTTCTTGAGCCTATCAACGACTTCTTCTGCTCCAGTACCTTTTGTAGGGTATAACCAAACAAATTTTGAGAATGCATCCACGATCACCAAAATGTGATTGTACTGCTTCTTTGTAATCTCCATTGGGCCAATGTGGTCAAGATGAAATGTCTTTAAAGGTTCATCTGATTTGTCAATTGGATTGAGGAATCCTTCTTTCTTGCCACACTTTTGGTCACTAACAATGCATTCAACACATGATTTTATGATTGTACCTACTTTTCTTGTCAACTCCGGTATATAAAATTGTCTCTCTACTAATTCAGTCGTCTTTTTAGTACCAAAATGTCCTTGACGGTGAGCCATTCTAATAACTTCTCCCTCCATTCCTTGGGGAATAACTATTAGCTCTTGAATAGGGTCTTTATACAAGATGTCTTGCCTCATATAGAAATCCTTGTATGCTCCTGATTCCAATGCTTTGCAAATAGCATTTACCCACTCGTCCTCTCGCAGTGCCTGTTTAATTCGGAATTTCAATGAATCTTGCAATAAAAAACAGTGGACTCTACTAAACGCGTCAACGTGACTCATCTTTGTTCCTGATCTGTGTTCGATTTCGTATTCAAAATCTTGAAGAAATATAGCCCATCTTGCAATTCTTGTCGGAACGTCTTTCTTTTTAATCGTCATAGCGAACGCGTTGCAGTCTGTTACTATTTTGAATTTCCTTCCTAGCAAGTAAACTCTCCATTTCTTTAATGCCTGAACAATCGCAAGAACTTCAAGTTCATAAGAAGAGTACTTCTCTTCCGCTGCTGTTGTTTTGCGACTCATGTATTCAACTGGATGATAGGATTGGTCGACGGAATCTTTCTGCATCAGCACTGAGCCATATCCGTACATGCTCGCGTCACAATGAATTTCTGTTCGGCTCTTTTCATCAAAGAGTCGAAGGATTGGTGAACTAGAGAATCGTGACTTTAGATCATAGAATGATGCTAATTCCTCTTTACCCATTTTAAAAATTGCATTCGCCTTCAAAAGATTTGTTAACGGTCTAGCTATTGAGCCAAAATCTTTAACAAATTTTCGAAAATAGGAAGTCAATCCCAAATAGCGCTGTACTTCTTTTCTGTTACGTGGAACAGGAAAATTATCGACTGCTGAGGTCTTTTCTTTTGATGGTGTAATTGATCCGTTTTGTATTACATAACCCAGAAAATTTACCTCTCTCTTCAAAAATTGGCATTTCTCCCACTTTATTTTTAACCCTGAGATTCCAGCTAAATGTAGGACTTCTTTTAGCTTGTCTATGCCCTCTGATTCATCTTTTGACGGTATAATGATATCATCCATATATAATATCAGTGTACCCTTTTCTATAAGTTGTCTTAACACTGCGAATATATATCTCATGAAGACTGCCGGGGAATTCGAGATTCCAAACGGGACAAAGCAAAATTCGTACTGGCCCTTTTGTGTGACAAAAGATGTGTACTTTCTAGATTCTTCACTTACTGGGACGTGAAAGAATCCATTACGTAAATCCAACGTTGTAAATACATTCGCTCCTTGAAGTCTATGTAAAACGTCATCTATCGTGGCCATGGGGAAATTGTCTCTGATAATTTTCTCATTTAACTTGCGATAATCGCAACAAAGCCTCTTGGTACCGTCTTTCTTTGACACAAGCACGATTGGAGATGCAAACTCCGAAACACTCGGAATAATTATACCTTCTTGAAGCCAATCCTGCACCTGCTTGTCAACTATATCTTGTTCTCCTAATGGTAGTCGCCTTGGTCTCTGATAAATCGGAACTTCATCAGTCAGAATAATCTTCATCTCCACTGGGCTAGTCTCTGGCTTTACCCTCTTATAGGATTTCAGCGCATTCTGAACAGTCAGTTTTAAATCCTCATCGAGATGCTGTATGTCAAGTTCTGTTTCCTCTTCGATATTCATAGTCAATAGTTGACTGAAATTATCCTGCAGTTCTGGAATTTTCGTTTCTGAGTGTAAAATATTACAGTCTACCTCTTCGTCTTTTCTTTCAGTATCATTTTGATGTTTCTCACATTTCGAAAAGTTCCTCATAGCGTGAAATGTAACACCACTAGAGCTGAGAGTCACATTAACAAAATCAAGAACATCATTTCCTATAATTCCGTCAAACAGGGTATCTTCTTCACGAACTACGTGAAAACACATTTCGATTGGAATGGAGTCCAACTCAGTGTTTATTTTAAAAGAACCCAATGTTTTAATTTGTTTTCCACAAATTCCAATTAGCACTTTAAAATCTTGTGTCAGTGGTGTAAGATTTAGTTTTTTGTAAACTCTATCGCTAATTGTGCATATGTCACTACCTGTATCAAATAAAGCTGTTATGACACATTCGCCTATCTTAACATTCTTGAATGCCCTATTCAAAGTGTTTTGCGACAACTGCTGTAAATTTGAGGCCTCCTTTTTAACCTCTATTTGCCCACCTTTTGCTTCGCATTGATTCGCTTTATGAACGAATCCGTTGCATTTAAAACATTTAATATTTTGATTGCAATTCTTAGCCATATGATTTTTCCCTCCGCATTTAAAACAGTGTATGTCGCCCTTGCCTTTCTTGTTATCATCTTTTTTGTAATCCGTTTCTTCTGACTTTACTTTCGCTTTCGATTCTTTTGGCAACGCTATTTTTTCATATACTTTCAGCTTTTCGCGCAAGTCTCGCAAGTTAATCGCTTGATACAAAGTATTTTTATTTAATCTTGAATCTGGAATGCCTTCGATAATATAATCGATAACGCTTTCATCATCGATTTTACTTTTATTTGCATGACCTACCATTGTGTAATAGTATTCGATTAGACTTTCATTTGATTTTTTCTTTCTATTCTCAAGCAGTTCATGAACCTGTTTCGATGAAAGCTTGACGCAAAATTCATCTTTAAGTCCCTGTTTTAATGATTCCCAATCATTTAAACCGTCTTGACTATTTATAAACAGTTTCGCAGCTCCTTTTAGTAACTGCCTGCTGTAAATAAATTTTTGTAAATCGTTCCAATTGACTGTGACTGCATTGTTTTCAAACTCTCTTAACCAATCTTCAATATCTGAACTGCTGCTGCCGTCAAATGTAGTCAGGGAGTCTCTTATGTCTTTTAAAGTAAATGTCGGGGTGTTGCTAGGATTCGCCATATTTTGTTGTGAATCTGTATGAGCTTCCTCAGAGTTATCTTCGTCTACTTCTTCTGTTCTCGTGTCTTCGTATATTGAATTGTCGTTATTACTATTTATCGTTAAACTGAAATATTCCAATAATCTTTCTTGCAATTGAGACTTGATACCACTCGTGGGTAAACCCAATTCTGATAATTTTGCTTTGAGCTCTGGTACTTTCAGTTGTGCGATCTCATCATACTGCATTGTAAAGTAAAAATCATATTTTAATGTTAATTAATTTGATTACATTGGCCGCGTTCACCAGAACTAATCAATCAGTAATCATGTATTTTGTTTGTTCGATAACAAAGCATCACAATCACAGAATTTCAGCGTACTATTTTGGTGATGAATTTTCAGTCATCATACATCACAAAATTTGAAATCATGATTGCTAATCACTGCATTTCACCAGAATAATCATGCCTGACTATGCTTGCTCAACGGATGGTGCCGTTGTGTCGCTTGCTTGACGGATAATGCCGTTTTTCGTCTGCTGCGTTGTAGCTTTGTGCACGTATCTCAAATTGATTGTTTAGTTCTTTCGTTCACATTTCGATTGTTTCATTTCACATTTCATATTTTTAATTCACATTTCAATTATTTCACAAGTTCTCTGGATATCTCTTTTAGCAGATGAGCGCACACAACTTAACTCTTTCACGACTCACAATCTACTCTAGGTTTTTCGATAAAAACTGATTTATTCTGTCTATCTGATATCGATATATTGGATGTGCCTTTGGCAGGGTTACAACTAATTTAAGGGTTACAAACTATCATTCCTACATTCGGCCATCCGACAGGTCATTCGTCTCGAATGAAGAACTCCAGTGTTTCATAAATTCTGCTACAGTGTTTGTTTTATTCGGTCCTTCATCGTCGCCTACTTTTTCTACCATATATCGTCCGTGTCTTAGCTTACGAGTTATTTTATATGGACCTAAGAAATTCTTTTTTAATTTGAGTCCAGCTCCAAATTGTGTACGTTTTATTGCTACAAGATCATCGACTTCATATTCATTTTCTGGTTTTCTTGCCTTATTGTATGTTTGGCGATTTTCTTCCTGAATCTTTGCAATATTTTCTTTGACTTGTGTTCGAATTTCGTCCTTGTCGTTCTGTAATTCAATAAGAGTTTCGTCCTCTAGTAACGTCTTTAATTCACTATCATCTTTAAGTCTTATGTCCATTCCTGTTAGTATCTTAAAAGGTGAAAACTTCGTGCTTCTTGAAGGTGATCCATTTATAAATTGCTGAACTCTGCTAACACTTTTGTACCATACTTGCGGATTTTCGGCACATAGTTTGCTTAGCATTGTGATAACAATTCTATTTATGCGTTCGACTTGTCCATTTCCACGAGGAACACCTGTGGCTATTAGTAAATGCTGGATACTTTCAGATTCACAGTATTCTTTGAATAAGTTCGATGTGAAAGCTGTCCCACGGTCTGTAATCATTCGAATCGGATTTCCAAACAATGCTGACTGTTTCTTGAGCCTATCAACGACTTCTTCTGCTCCAGTACCTTTTGTAGGGTATAACCAAACAAATTTTGAGAATGCATCCACGATCACCAAAATGTGATTGTACTGCTTCTTTGTAATCTCCAGATGAAAGATGAAATGTCTTTAAAGGTTCATCTGATTTGTCAATCGGATTGAGGAATCCTTCTTTCTTGCCACACTTTTGGTCACTAACAATGCATTCAACACATGATTTTATGATTGTACCATATGGACAAATGCTCTTAAGGGCAATTGGACAGAAAATTGAAGGCAAGGCCGACGATGCGGTGTACACAACTGGAGCTGGCCTAAATTGGGACGAGATCAGAGACGCATTAATTTCGCATTGCTCTGACAAACGTGACGAACAAACGCTCATGACCGAACTGCATAATCTCGTTATTGGTCAACATTCAGTACAAACCGTATTTGAAAAAATCTGCGAAATCAAAACTACCCTTTTCAAGTTGACAGATACCAAAAGAGGCGAACCAATATTTATCAGGACAAAGAACATGTATTAAAGGTCCACTCGGACTAGCAGTGAGATCAATGAGACCCACCAACCTCCAGTAGGCTTTTGAGTGGGCTATCAAAGAAAGGGATATGTATTTCCAGGAGAATAGAAGAAAGCAGGAGACCAAAAACTTAACGAATTCCGTAATACTATCTACCCCCAGCTAAAAGAGAGAATGGATAACAGAATGAGGGACAGAATAACGAAAAGCTACGTAGATAGAAACTCCCAGAAACTCTCGAGGAAGGAGAAACGTTTTTAGAAAGGAAAATAGGAGAAACAAATTGACTCCTCGATTCACGAAGCATAAAGTAAAGCAGGACAAAGGGTTAACATTTATATCTCACAAAATTCAAAAGATTCATAAATCAAGAAAAGAACAAAAAAGTAATATTAGTCATATTTTCCAGATTTTGCTGTGTAACAGCACAGATCATCAAGATACAGCAGCCGGAGGAACACGACAAAATCGCTAAAATAAACCTGGGAAACGCTAGAGTCGTACAATCACATAAACACTTATTACATAAAATTAACATGAAAAACTTTTTAGAAAATACACAAAAATTCGAAATAGCATTAAATAACTTAAGACAGGAAAAATTTTCAGGGGAAATTATAGACAGTTTAACTGCGAAAATAAACCAATTAAAAATTAAGACTTATGCTTGATTACCCAAAAGAAGAGAAAAGAGAGGTTTAATAAACGGCCTTGGTAGTATAATTAAAGTTGTAACAGGAAATATGGACGCAAAAGACGCCCAATCCATTAACGATAAATTTAACGTTATTACAGAAAATGAAATTAAAATTGCTGAAAAAATTAACAAACAAATAAGGAAACTATCATTAGATTTGAAAACATTACGGAACATATAAACCAAGAACATGAAACAATCAATAACTTTATTTAAAACTATAGAAATAATGTGTACAACTTAATCAAGAACACAATGAAATACATCTACTACAGTACATCAGTAGAATAAATTTTAACATAGATGTTTTGTTTAATCACATAAATAATATAGCAGAAAGCATTTTGTTAACTAAGCTAAACATAATACCTAAGTTCATATTATCAGACAAAGAAATCAAATCTATAAATAAATTCATATCCAACCAAAATGTAACACTAGAATCCGATGAACACCTATACAGGTTGTTAACCTTAGAAACCTACATAAACGATGTCTATATTATCAGGCATGCCACATAAATCTCTTTCACTTGAGTTTCACGTCAATTTCATTTCTCCGTGCCACAGTCTCAATCACCTTCACAATTTTTGGTGAAACGAAATCATCGCTCAATTCACTGGCGTCCGATGCCATGAAAATAATGTCACATTTTTTGTCCGAATTTTAGAATTTAGAGTTTCCGAGTAACTTTCAGTGTTTGTCGCGCCAATACCTTTTAAATTTTTTTAGGCTATACAATATCAATTATTAAATAAATAAATTAAATAATATTAATTAAAGAAGAAATAAAATAAAAACCTACTTTTCAGCAATAATAAACTTACAAAAATTGCTAAACAAACCCTTGGGAAATTTAATCTGAGAAGGGGCCAACCCTTAGCAGCCTAGTACGAAAAGGTTGATGAACATGCTTAAAAACCTAAATCACACAAATTTCTGTGGCACGGAGAAATTTTCGAAGTGGAATTGCTTTTTTCTGAAATCACTTTCACTAGTGTTTTTTGTGGCATGCCTGTATATTTCATGTGGAAATACCCATATTTGACACACAAATGTATAAGTTAGCACACATTGTTCCTTTGCCACTACATCCGACCAAATATCTAATTGTACCCAACTACATCTTGTACGATCAAAGAGGGCAAATTTTGTGTTTCAAGAAAAAATCCATCAAACCCATATATGCGAAAGTACATTGGCACAAGTCAATTTAATCAACATCCACTGTCTCAAAGGCATACTTTTTGACCAAACGGCGACTTGCGATATCAAAGACGTCGGCCAGCAAGAAATTATTAAGGAAGTGGAACAACGCCACATCTTTGTCTTCAACACCTTAAGTACCAACGTCACATCCTCTTGTCAGAAACCCTTCACAATCAGTGGGTCCGTTATCCTAACCTTCGACAATTGTACGGTTAAGATTAACGATTTATCTTATGACGATACAGTAATGGAATTCGGGCAGAAAACGGAACTATCAATAGAATCATTCAAATGACCTGATCATCATGAAGACGTCAGCGACTACACACCTCTTCACACTCTATATTCTTTTCACTATATTGGCCGTATTGGCAATTTGTATCCTGACTTTCAAGAAAAGAAGCATCATCTTCGCACCAGTGGAGCCTCCATTGATCCGCGTTCCGGCCATTCCTTCGATATGGCCGTCACTTCATTCCAGGGGGGAGGAGTTACCGAATCTACCATAAAGAGTATATACAATTCGGTTCCATCCGCCAAGCCGCCGAGAATTGGTTCATCGCCCACATAAACTCAACTATGCATCGTATGACGATGTTGCAATGCAGACTCAGCACTCTAACAGGATGTCGATTGCGACAGTTCTAGTGCAAGACACTTGAACTGCCGCTGCAGCAGTTTCTCAGATACATGTTGCTAATTGAATATCGGCAGAGCGACGCGGCGAAATAAGTATACAGCTCGGGTGTTGGATTTGAACTAGTTGCCGAGGAGTTCGGCAGATTTATTGAAAACTCTAAAACTATCTTAAACTACTTATCTCTATTAGAATAGTAACCTAAACAATCAATACTTATCGTCTGCATACGGCTGCAGATGGCGTCGTCTTCTTATCATACGCAGATGATGTGAAGACTCCTTATCTGTTCGCAGACTTTATTTACTTGGGTCTACGGCCTATCAGCATATCGAAGTGAGTGACAATAGTGAAACTATTCTAGGACAGGGCTTATCTGAGGCTCTCATGGAATATTTATGTCTTACAATTATAAGATTAAACATCCTGGCCCTGTTGAAAGGTTTACCTTTCAATACAAAATATTCATATAGGTATATATATATATATATAATTTATGTTATACGATTATAAGATTGAACATCCTGGCCCTGTTGAAAAGTCTACCTTTCAATACTATACATTTAATTTAAGTTTTACAATAGAATATTGTTAAAGTTTGCAAGTTCGATTATTACATCTGGCAACTCCAATTACATTTGACATATATTTGACACATGTACATACATATAGATTGAATTCACTTGATTGTAAACCTCTGCATTCATCCTTCTTCTTAATAAAACGTTCGTCGAGTTCACATCGTCTGCCGTGCGTTCTTAATTTCTAAATGATTTGGCATTGTTTTACTTAAATTCCCTGCGTGCAAAACGTTTGTACTAACATTAGGTTATGGGCCCAGAACCCGTAAAGTAAAATAAAAAGCAAAATGAACCATTTTCAAATAGAAAGGTTAAGTGAGCAAAACTATGATGTGTGGTACATTCAAATGAAAAGTGTCTTGATACACCAAGAATTATGGAGTGTTGTGTGTGGCCAGTTGGTGGTCAAAGAAGTGACTCCAAAAACGGTTTTGGCAGACCAAAAGGCTCTGGCGTTAATTGTGTTAAATGTGAACATTTCACAATTGAGTTATGTCAAAAATGCTAACTCATCGAAAGAAGCATGGGAAAACCCAGTGGCTCTTTTGTAGCGAAAAACGTTAAGAATGACAGCTGAACGTTCAGGGGAGCTGTGCAGCCACTTTATGTAAAGTTCTAATTCGCTTTTACATTAGCGTGAGCGGGGTAATTCGGTATACGCTGGCGGAAGATTTGGCGGAAGCTTCCGCTAAGGTTTCAGGCCGTCACCCCTGAAAGCGTATCGAAATGTTGCATCGCTTCTTCAGGGGTGGGAATTTTTGCCCGGAATTTCCCTTGCTGTAGGCCATTGGAAAATTGTGCCGAACCGGCGGAAAAAATGTATACACACAAAATTATTGTTTAATTTTTTATTTTAATGCATTTTTTTTTAAACTTAATTGTAGTTAATTTAAAAATATTTTAAATATTATCACATTCCTCTTGGCCACAGCATTTACTTGAAGGGCTTAATCTGAAATTTAGAATCAATTAATTGATTGTTGCAATAGCATTAAACTGATTAATTCTTACCGTATTGCTGGGCGATTTGCCAATCTTCGTACTTTCTATTTTGAACAGCTTCCTACAAGTTGATTCTAAGAAAATGAAATAATTAAAACAAATTTGGTGTTTAATTGGTTATACGTTTAATTTACTTACGTGTGATGCTCTCCTCGACTTGCTTGCAACAGTGTATGATCTTCGTCATCGGGCAATTAAGTCAGACGATCTATTGGGTTACAAATACAATTAAAATAAACATTTATTCATATATTTATAACTAAAACTTACCTTATTATTGCGCTTTAATCACAAAATACACAAACGAAGGGCTGCAATGTCTTTGATTGCCGATACTAGCATTGCCAGCCCTTTGTATTTATCGATGACCGCAACGATAATAATATTTAATAATAAAACAACATTTTACCATATTTTAAAATGTTTAATTAATAAAATAAGTTATTTAATATATTACATTTATTATGAATTCTTTTTACAATACAGAATTACTGAAAAGTTTGGTTTAAAACTCATAACAAGTGTTTTTGATATTTATTGCCAGGCGTTGGCAACGTTAAGTTAGCTGGAGGGACTTTTTCTCTTGCAGCAAAAAGTACCCCGGAAAAAACGATAGACATTTTCTATACGCTTTCAGGGGTCTCGCCCTGAAACTTTAGTAGACTTTGGTCTATAGCTTTACCCCTGAAGTTTAACGGCTGAATGCTGTGTGCAATTTGTTCACCACATGAATTCAGGTTCTACTGGGAAGTTACGTGAAGTGCATGTGCCAGCAGGACCGATTCATAAAGTGTCTCTGTATAAAAAGTTGTTAAATATGAAATTGGACAATAGTGGTAACATGGCGCAGTATATAAACGCATTTGTTGAAGTTGTGGACAAATTAACTGAAGTGAGCATAGATTTGCAAGTCGAGCTAAAAGTGATTATTTTACTGTCAAGTTTAAACTCGGAATATGAACATTTCGTTGTAGCCATTGAAACGAGAGATTCGTTACCATCGTTTGATGTACTGAAAGCGAAGTTATTAGCAGAAGCTGATAGACTTTCGGAAAATTGTGAAATGAGCAGCGATCAAAAAGTGTTGTATGCAGGCACAAAAACTGAGAAAAGCCAACAGCATAAAAAGAAAAGTTCAAATTTTAATGGTTTTTGTTTTAATTGCAAGAAACGTGGGCATAAGGCTTCGCAGTGCAAAGTTAAACGTCATGAAGACCGAAATGAAGACCGAAATGAAAAACAGGCATGTTCATATGCTGCTTACTCAGCGGTGCAAAAGGAAGTTCTAGAAACGGAATATGGTGCTTAGACAGTGGAGCCACTACGCATATGTGTTTTGAAAAAGATTTGTTCATATTGTACGAAGAGAAAAAAGAATAAATCATGTTAGCGGCTGATAAGTACATTGAGTCGGTTGGCAAAGGCAAAGTGAAAATTAAAACCAAATTTTGTGAAATCACGTTGTGTGACGTTTTGTATGTGCCATCCCTGCACACTAACTTTTATTCGGTAAGCAAAGCGTTAAAATTCGGGCATTCGGTATTTTTCAAAAACACAAAAAGCCGAACTAAAGAAAAATTTGTTTTTGTTCGATGACATTAACAAACACAAGCTGTTTGCTATGCAAGAAAAAGCAGTCGTGTGGCACAATCGGTACGGCCATTTAAATTTTCGTAACTTAAGTGAGTTAATAAATAGTGAACGCGTACACGGTGTGGACATTAAGAATTTTCCGTCGAAAATAAATTGCAATACGTGTAATTTATCGAAAATATGTACTCTGCCATTCGAGTTGAGCACAAAAGGTGCGTCACATTGCTTAGATTTAATACATACGGATGTATGCGGTCCGATTAATGTATCGTGGGTTGGTGGTGCAAGATACTTCATAACTTTCATAGATGACCGGTCGAAAAGAATTTTCGTATACTTTATGAAATCTAAAGACGAAGCATTCGATAAATTTGTGACATTTAAAAATCTAGTTGAGTGTCAATTGCAAAGAAAAATAAAAGCAATACGAAGTGACAACGGAAAAGAATACGTGAACGGTAGATTCGATGCGTTATTGAAAAATTGTGGCATAAAAAAACAATTAACGGTACCCTATACGCCACAACAAAACGGAGTGGCCGAGAGAGCGAATCGTACGCTCGTGGAAATGGCGCGCGCAATGATGATCCATGCAAACGAGCAGGAATCGCTGTGGGCCGAAGCTGTTGCAACTGCATCGTATTTACGCAATAGATCTCCTTCAAAAGCACTGGATGGCCTTACCCCTTATGAAGTCTGGAGCGGTCGTAAGCCATCCGTTAAGCATTTACGTATCTTTGGGTGTCCTGTATATGCACTGGATAAGATGCAGCACAAGAAGTTTAAGGCCAAGGGAAAGAAGTATACGTTCGTTGGGTATTCCTTAACAGCAAAAGCATACCGGATTTTTGATAACGAGACCAAACAAGTAGTAGAACGGCGTGATGTCAGATTCGTTGAAGAAGAAGCAGAAAAAGTCGCAGGTCAATCATCATCTGTTTCCAATATTTTTTCTTTTATTGTCAGCAGAGACGCAATCGAACCGCAAGGGTCAGAAGAAGTGGTCGACCCAGAGCCAAACCAGGAGGTCAGCGCTGAGGAAGCAGAGCAATATGACATTAATGAGCAAGCAGCGCAAGATGACATTCACTACGATGAAGAAGCAGCAAGGGAATCAGGTACCGAGGCGGAGGATTACCGGAGCTTTGACGATTCAGATTCGTCAAGCAGTCAGCATGAAGAACAAGATGTTCAAGATGTTCGTCGCGGTCCAGGAAGGCCCATGCTGGTTCGAACTGGACAACCAGGAAGGCCCAAGAAGCAGTACAACGAACTCCACAATATGGTCGCCTATTACGACATGGAAACGCCAAACACACTTAAGCAGGCAATGTGCAGCAAGCATGCGTTTGAGTGGGAGAAGTCCATGAAATGTGAGTACGACGCTCTTATTGCAAACAATACGTGGTCGCTGGTTGACCTTCCGCCTGCTGCAAAAGCCATTGGTTGCATGTGGGTATATCGTATCAAGAGGGACGAGAAGGGAAGCATTGAACGCTTTAAATCGAAGCTTGTCGCCAAAGGATGCAGCCAGCAGTATGGGATAGACTTCACTGAGACATTTTCACCAGTCATAAGGTATGAAAACATAAGGCTGCTGTTAGCTGTAGCTGCAGAGAAGGAGCTATACCTACATCAGATGGACGTCTCAAATGCGTATTTGAACAACGAGCTTAACGAAACTGTTTACATGAAGCAGCCTGAACCTTTTAAAAGCAAGAAGTATCCCAATCGTGTTCTGAAGTTGAACAAGGCTTTATATGGACTAAAGCAGTCGGGAAGGGTTTGGAACAGTACGCTTGACAATGTTTTACAAAGACTTGGGCTCCGAGCTACTCAGAGTGAGCCATGCTTATACAAAAATATTGAAAAGGATTCATATAATTTGATAGCCGTCTATGTGGACGATTTAATAATAGCCTGCTCAAAAAATTCCGATTTGGTCCACATTAAGAAGAAGTTGAAGGAATCTTTTAATATTCACGATAACGGTCAATTACATCACTTTATGGGTATGGAAATACAGCGCAAAGGAGATGTGGGAGCTATGTCCATTGGTCAAAAGCAATTCATAAAGAATTTGCTTGAGAAATATAGCATGAGTACATGTCGTCCGGTATCAACACCATTGGACGCAGGATTTCGTATTGGTTGCAGCGAAGACAATTGCAACAAACCAGACATCACTGAGTACCAATCGCTAATTGGATCACTCACGTATCTGGCCATTTCGACAAGACCCGATATATCGCATTCGGTGAGCAAATTAGCTCAGCGGAATACAGATCCGCATCAGGAGCATATGTCTGCTGCGAAACACATTTTGCGGTATCTGGCTAAAACGATCGACTTGAGGCTACACTATCGCAAAACTGGTCAACAACTACATGCATTCGTCGATGCAGACTGGGCAAACGACAGCCTAGACAGAAAATCGTACAGTGGTTACGGTTTTTACCTTGGAGGTTCAACTTTTTCCTGGGAATCCAAGAAGCAAGGAGTGGTCGCACAAAGCAGCACAGAGGCTGAATACGTCGCCTTATCAACAGCTGCAAAAGAGGCAGTATATTTGTGTCGACTTTTGGAGGAAATTAGTTTTCATTCGCCAGCAGAGCCCGTCCAGATCCATGGGGATAATCCAAGTGCACAACAGATTGCAACCAACCCGGTGCACCATAAGAGGACGAAGCACATTGATATAAAGTATCATTATATACGGCAGGTCATAACAAATAAAATTGTATGTCTTTCTTATGTTCCTACAAATGAAAACGTTTCCGATATATTCACCAAAAATTTGCAGAAAGAGAAACATAATAGTTTTGTAAAGTTGCTAGGATTAAATGATTACGATTATTACATCTGGCAACTCCAATTACATTTGACATGTATTTGACACATGTACATACATATAGATTGAATTCACTTGATTGTAAACCTCTGCATTCATCCTTCTTCTTAATAAAACGTTCGTCGAGTTCACATCGTCTGCCGTGCGTTCTTAATTTCTAAATGATTTGGCATTGTTTTACTTAAATTCCCTGCGTGCAAAACGTTTGTACTAACAAATATGAATTAAAAAGTGTATAATATTTGAAGCTTAATTTGTAAGTGTATTGTATAAAATAATATGTATTTGTATAAGTATAAAATTTTTTTTTTATATCCAAATTCTTTCGTGTATTCAAATTGTCTCTAAATTTTTGTTTTTATACATTTGCCGTGTTTTTTTATCATATTTTTAACCTGTCTTTTTTTTACATATATTTTATTTTGGATTTTAAATATACTTTTATAAATTCTCTTACTTGGTCGCCGTACTTTCCCTTAAAGTACGGCGTATGATTTGACTCCGCCTTGCCTTCAAACAACCTTTTTTTATTGGTATCAAGGACGTTGACTACCGCGTGAAAATTTTCCTTCAAATATGCAGCTGATTTATCTTTGAATTCAGCATCTTTCGTTTTGTTTATTGTATCCTTTTCCTGATTCCGTTGCTTTGGAAACGCATTTTTTCGCTCCTCATTAAACTTCCACATGGAACTCCCCAACAGACTCTCAGATTTTTTAAAATCTGTGAGCTTTTGGAGATCTTTCTCAGGACTCACCTCCTTTTGGGCTACCTGTTGCTCCCCTTCCTTTTTCCGTTGCTTTTTCGCTGGCGAAAAACTGTCAAATTTCTGCTTCTTCTCCAGCAACTGCTTCTTCTTCAGCTACTGATGCTCTCCAGCTTCAGCTTCTTCTCAAGCTTCTGTTGATTTTCAAGTTTCAGCTGCTTCTCCTGATGCTGCAGCCTCTCCAGTTTTAGCTGCTTCTCCAGATTCTGCTGTTTCTCCAGTTTCAGCTGCATTTCCAGCTTCTGCTGCTTTTCCTCCAGTTTCAGCTGCCTCTCCAGATTCTGCAGCCTCTCCAGTTTCAGATCTTTCTTCAGATTCTGCTGCTTTTTCTCCAGTTTCAGCTGCTTCTCTAGATTCTGCTGCTTCTCCAGTTTCAGCAGCTTCTCCAGATTCTGCTGTTTCTCCAGTTGCAGTTGCTGCACCAGATTTTGCAGCTTCTTCTCCATCTCCTGCTGCATCCTTTCCAGCTCCTGCTGTTTCTTCTCCAGATCCTGTTCCCGTTGCTTTGGTAGCGCATTTTTTTGCTCCATAGTCAACATAATGTGGGAACTGCCCAACAGATCTTCAAACTTCTTCGGATCTGTGAGCTTCAGGTGAGCTTTTTCAGGACTAACCTCCTTTTGGGTTATCTGTTGCTCCCCTTCCTCTTCCCACTGCTTCTTAGCTGGCGGGAAGCTGTAATTAACTCCAAATATATCCTTTTCCAGGCAATATTTGGATTTCAAATGGTTTTCTGCCTTTGACTTTGGCTTGTTTTCCTGATCCCAATTGTCACCAAAAGTGAAAGAAATCCGAGGTTTCACTGGCGTTGTGACTTTTGGCTGAGTCTTGGATGCAAAGAGACTGAAAGAGTCGTCTCGATCATCCCGATCTTTACCAAAAGTAAACGTAAATCGAGGTTTAACTGGCGTTGTGACTTTTTGAGTCACTGGCTTCGGCTGAGTCTTGGATGCAAAGAGACTGAGAGAATCATCTCGATCATCCCGATCTTTACCAAAGGTAAACGCAAATCGAGGTTTAACTGGCGTTTTAACGTTTTGAGTTTCTTCTTTAGTAGTCTCTTTAAGAGATATTCTTCTGAGTATCATGGACGTTTTAGATATCAGACTTATAAATTTATCTTCGAATTCTTCCTCAAAGTACGGGAAATTTTCTGCCATCGCCTTGTTTATCTCCATACTCATTTGCAATCCCTTTTTTTGTTGAATGAATAGGTTTTTGTGATGAGTAAAATCGTCCTTCAAGCGCCTAAGCTGAAGGGAGTCCATCGAGCTGGCTTCCGCCGCAGCCACAAGGTATAGCTGCTCCAATTCATTACCCAAGATCATTTGGGCTTCAATTAATTCGTTAATTTTGTCCATGTTATATTTTTGTATTTTACGACACGAACCGAAAAAATTGATTTACTTTACTATATATTTATTTATATTATTTTTTTTTTTAAACACTCGCGTTTTGTTTATAGTTTTAAACAAAACTACTTGCGTGTTTGTATCACGTCGGGGTCACCAATGTGAATATCGGCAGAGCGACGCGGCGAAATAAGTATACAGCTCGGGTGTTGGATTTGAACTAGTTGCCGAGGAGTTCGGCAGATTTATTGAAAACTCTAAAACTATCTTAAACTACTTATCTCTATTAGAATAGTAACCTAAACAATCAATACTTATCGTCTGCATACGGCTGCAGATGGCGTCGTCTTCTTATCATACGCAGATGATGTGAAGACTCCTTATCTGTTCGCAGACTTTATTTACTTAGGTCTACGGCCTATCAGCATATCGAAGTGAGTGACAATAGTGAAACTATTCTAGGACAGGGCTTATCTGAGGCTCTCTTGGAATATTTATGTCTTACAATTATAAGATTAAACACTAATATATAAGTAAATCTTTGTAAACATTTAGGTTAGCTGGAGCATAAGAAATAAAAGATAAGTTAGTTCGATTTTGATCACAAAAGAAACAGGTTTATTTAAACTCGCAATTATTCACAATACCCAAAAACCCACTCAACTGTACCAAGTAGCTGGTAACTCATACTCTATGTACCGCATCAACTGGTAACTCCTGCGTCGGCAGCGCTGCTTTTATAAGCTGCTGCAAAAGCTTTTATTTTTTTTTTTTTTTATTTCTGATGCTGGATTATTTATTTATTTATTTATTTATTTATTTATTTATTTAGAAGCAAACATTGCTGCCTCGAATTGTAATTATAAGAAAATTAAAAAGTAATTATAAGAATAAATATAAAAGAAAGCCTAAGCAAAAATTACAATTTAGTTCTAATAACGACACCGACACGGTGGGGGAATTTTATTTGCCAGTCCGGCGAGCTATGCCCCTATTCACAGCCAAGGTCTATCAGTGGCGTTATTAGAAACCTAATTCTAGATAGGGGTATAGAGATAAAGAAAGAAAAGTTTTAAATACGTCTTAATGTATAACTAAAAACTAAAGATAGAGTAAGGATGAAAAATGCAACCCGATGGGGGAAGTTTGTTAGCCGGTCCGGCAAGCTATGCCCCTGTTCACAGCTGAGTTGGTTGCAAGTTTCATAGGAAAGAGAAAAAGATAGGAGGAGCAAAAAAAAAAAAATATAGTATAAGGTCGGAAATTTAAGGCTTGATAGAATAATAGAAAAAG
The DNA here is from genome assembly GCA_963924055.1 of Drosophila limbata. Taxonomy (NCBI): domain Eukaryota; kingdom Metazoa; phylum Arthropoda; class Insecta; order Diptera; family Drosophilidae; genus Drosophila; species Drosophila limbata. The sequence goes on from CAWUOW010000172.1 coordinate 554,387, forward strand.
ATATAAGATGCAAAAAATAGCAGAGAGTCAGAAATTTAAAGGATCGATAGAATAAAGAAAAATATGAATAGATAGAAAAGTATAAATAAGTCTTAAATTATAACTTAAAACTAGAAATAGGGAGAGGATGAAAAATGCAACCCGATGGGGGAAGTTTGTTAGCCGGTCCGGCAAGCTATGCCCCTGTTCACAGCTGAGTTGGTTGCAAGTTTCATAGGAATGGAAGAATGCAAGATTCACAGAAAGATTATGGAAAAGAATAAGAAGATAGAAATTGAGGTATCACAGCGGACGGCAGTCCGCGCTAGTGACGAAAGCAGCACGAAGGGTGCGAAGGCGACTAGCATATATACACAGGAAGAATGGAAAATTTGCTATGACTGTCCGATCGGGTCGAATTATATACCGATCGAAAGGTATCAATCTAACTTAAAAATGTGCATACTAAGACTTTTGAAAACTCACCTGGTTCGTGAGATAAACAGGTGTAAGTGGGAGGGGCAAAATTTAAATGATTGGAGCAAATGGGGCCGTTGGAGCCTTTAAGATTTTTTTTATAATTTTTCACTATACTTATCAAAAATACGCGTCGAATGACACCTTGATCATCAAAATCCACTGGTTCAGAAGATAATTAATTTCGAAATTTTTGGTGCCCATTTCAAAACGAGATGAAAAGTCAGTCTGTTTGTTTGTCTGTTTGTTTGTATAGATCAAAGCGTTGATTTAGCTTAAAAGTTTGAATGAGGACTTGTTCCCGATGAAAAATCTAGAAACGTTTGTTCTACGACTTTTTCGAAAAATCGCTAGTTTAGCGGGAAATCGCTAAAAACCGCTAAAATTGATATTACCTATTAACTGAATATACCTTACACCTTTACACTACTGCATGTACATATGCAGTATGTACACTGCTTGCAGTGCATGTGGAAAGATACTGCTTGCAAGTGGTCAATTCTTTTTGCGGCAGATAAATCATTTTATAATCAAAAATATAGAAACTTTTGTTTTTCGACTTTTTCGAAAAATAGCTAGTTTAGCGGGAAATCACTAAAAACCGCTAAAATTGGAACCCCCATATCATCCAAACGATAAAAGCTACAGATGTGATATATATATCGTTGAAAAGGTATTTTAAAGGGCTCTTAGGAAAACCTTTAGTGTTTTTTTAGATAAAAGGTAAACAGCAACAGGTGAAATAAGGTATTTTTCCCACATTAAGGCGATTTTTGTGAAAACGCCAGTAATAATTTTTTCCAATTTTCAATATATTGTAGTTTGTAAAATTTCGATGTGTTTGGAAGATATTACCTGTTAATAGAATATATACGTTTTGCTTAGAATTGGAATAGGACAGCAGAAACAACGTGTCGTAGCAGCCAGAGCTTGAGAGTTCTGTTAGATTTTGACAAAATTGTACCATCAAAATATATTGCAATTTTCAAAACTTTTGATATCTTACTCCAAAATTTCTGATATCTTATAAAAAAAACCTCTTTACGAGGTAAAAGTCTAGTGACGAAAACATTTTCATGCACCAAAATTTCTGATATCCAATTTTGTGACGAATAATATTAAGGTTTACTTATAAATTAATAAAAAACAAGTGGGCGCGGCTACAGTCGAGTTTGCTCGACTGGAGGATACCCTGTACCAGTATCCATAATATAGAATATTGGTTGGGACCATTTCATACGCATATTCTGTCAGTTTGGTTCAGTTATCTCAAACAACAAAAAAGTTGTTCATACTAAGACTTGATTTTCGACTGATCGTTCCTATGGCAGCTATATGATATAGTGATCCGATTTCAACCAATTTCGGTCAGGTTATAAGGGACCATCTCATATGCATATTCTGTCAGTTTGGTTCAGTTATCTCAAACAACAAAAAAGTTGTTCATACTAAGACTTGATTTTCGACTGATCGTTCCTATGGCAGCTATATGATATAGTGATCCGATTTCAACCAATTTTGGTCAGGTTATAAGGGACCATCGCGTATGCATATTCTGTGATTTTGATTTAGAAGGATCAAACAACAAACAAGTTTTTCATACTAAGACTTGATTTTCGACTGATGGTTGATATGGCAGCTATATGATATAGTGGTCCGATTTCAATCAAATTTGGTCAGGATGTATGCGACCATCCCATATGCATATTCTGTCAGTTTGGTTCACATATCTCAAACAACAAAAAAGTTTTTCATACCGAGACTTGATTTTCGACTGATCGTTCCTATGGCAGCTATATGATATAGTGGTCCGATCCAAATTTAAAAATAAACTTGACCTGCGTCCGGTATCCAGCAACCTACATGCCAAATTTGAAGTCTCTAGCTATTATAGTTTCTGAGATCGACGCGTTCAAACAGACGGACAGACGGACGGACAGACGGACGGACAGACAGACGGACATGGCTCAATCGACTCGGCTGTTGATGCTGATCAAGAATATATATACTTTATATGGTCGGAGATGCTTCCTTCTGCCTGTTACATACATCACACAAATCTAATATACCCTTTTTGACCATTTTCAATGGGCACAGGGTATAAAAATAGTATAAGGTCGGAAATTTAAGGCTTGATAGAATAATAGAAAAAGATATAAGATGCAAAAAATAGCAGAGAGTCAGAAATTTAAAGGATCGATAGAATAAAGAAAAATATGAATAGATAGAGAAGTATAAATAAGTCTTAAATTACAACTTAAAACTAGAAATAGGGAGAGGATGAAAAATGCAACCCGATGGGGGAAGTTTGTTAGCCGGTCCGGCAAGCTATGCCCCTGTTCACAGCTGAGTTGGTTGCAAGTTTCATAGGAATGGAAGAATGCAAGATTCACAGAAGATTATGGAAAAGAATAAGAAGATAGAAATTGAGGTATAGGATAAACAGTTAGAGTTGGCCAGGAGTAGACCTAAGATGAGAGAGAATAGAAAGCTTTATAGAAGACAGACAGTGTTCAGAGGAGAACACATGGAACAGGGAATTATAATAGGTGCATAAAACACGAAGAGGATTGTGCAGAGCATAATCAGTGGTGCAAATAGGGAGAGATAATGGAAGAAAGTTTCTAGTAGGTCTATAAGGAACAGAGAAATTAAGACGACTTAAAAGAAAAGAAGAATCTATATCGCCGTTAATTAGATTATGTACAAAAGCTACACTAAGAATTTTTCTACGATCGGATAGTGAAGGAAAGTTTATAAGTAAAAGTCTACTGGAATAGGATGGTAGGCGAAGATTAGGGTCCCAATTTAAACTACGTAGAGCAAAGAGAAGAAATTGCTTTTGGATTGACTCAATACGGACCTCATTGTTCTTATATTGAGGGTCCCATATACATGAGCAATATTCCAAAATAGGACGTACAAGGGATACATAAAGGAGTTTGGTAGTGAAAGGATCGTTAAATTCCGTCGACCAACGCTTTATGAATCCAAGCACACCCTTAGCAACATACACTTAGAACAATTTAGAGGAAGATGATTAGCCAAGCACCAAAGTTGCATAGAGTTTAGATCATTTTGAAGAAGATCTTGTTGAGGAGGATCACTAAAAGACAGAATAAGCTTTACATCATCCGCATACATTAGTATGCGAGAGTGTGATAAAATAGACGGAAGGTCATTAATAAACAGGGTAAAGAACAAGGGCCCAAGGTGGCTACCTTGACGAACACCAGAAGTTACAAAGACAGGTTTAGATTTAGTAGATCTGAGAATGACTTTCTGCGTTCTACTCTTTAAATAAGAAGATATCCAGAAAATTAAGGAAGAAGGGAAACCAGTACAACCAAGTTTAAAAAGGAGAAGATCATGATTCACAGAGTCAAATGCTTTACTGAAATCAGTATAAATGACATCAGTTTGCATTTTCCTCTGGAATGCATCATTAATTAGGCATGAAAATTCCATCAAGTTGGTCGTAGTAGACCGACACTTGATAAATCCATGTTGAAAGGGGGAGATGACAGATTTACAGAGATGTTGCAAATTTTCTGAGATAATTTTCTCAAAAAGCTTTGGAATAGCTGACAATTTTGCAATACCTCTGTAATTAGAAACATCGGACTTACCACCTTTTTTAGGCAAGGGTATAATAAAAGATTCTTTCCAAAGAGATGGAAATACCCCGGTGGTAATTGAAAGATTAAAGAGTTTAAGTAAAGGATAAAGTAAAGAAGTACTGCATTCTCTCAATACACAACTTGGGATATTATCAGGTCCAGGGGAGTAGGAAACTTTAATAGACCTAATAACTGATAATAAGGAAGATTCGGAGATGAGGGGAGCAAAAATAATCGAGGATGAACTAATGTTATAGGAATATGAAGAATTAGTGGAAAGAATAGGGGAATAGGGATTGAAAAAATTTATCAAATAAATCAGCAGCAGCTGAGTCATTGCATGCCGTTTCAGAGCCAAGGAAGAAAGAAGAAGGAAGACGTGTGGACTTACGTTTCGAATTAACAAAAGAGTAAAATAATTTAGGGTTATACGAAAATTATAAAAAAACCTCTTTACGAGGTAAAAGTCTAGTGACGAAAACATTTTCATGCCCCAAAATTTCTGATATCCAATTTTGTGACGAAAAATATTACATTTTACACATGAATTATTAAAAAAAAAATAAATAAATAAATAAAAAATAAAAATAAATAATAAATACCAGTATATACTAGTAGTACTTTTTTGCGCAGAGCCAGTGACAAAATTTTTTTTTTAATAATTCATGTGTAAAATGTAATATTTTTCGTCACTAAATTGGATATCAGAAATTTTGGGGCATGAAAATGTTTTCGTCACTAGACTTTTACCTCGTAAAGAGGTTTTTTTATAAGATATCAGAAATTTTTAAATAAGACATAGGAAGTTTTGACAATTGAAATATTTTTTTACAGTGTAACTTTGTCAATCGGTGTTTATTGTTTGTACAAGCAAAAAGAAACTGTCTGGCAACACTGTTTCTCTTTACTAACACACATGCCAACATGCCAAGCGCAAAATTTATCAGCACTCTCAAACTCTGGCTGCTATGACACTTTGTTGCTGCTGTCCTTTTTTAATTCAAAGTAAAACGTATATATTCAGTTAATAGGTTATATCTTCCAAACCAATCAACAAAAATTTATGCATGATGTATCAAAAAACGCGAAATATTAAAAGCTCAAACATATTCAAAATTAAAAAAAATCGCCAGCGGCGTTTTCTCGAAAACCGCCAAAATGTGGAAAAAATTACCTTTTTTCACCTGTAGCTTTTTACCTGTGTACTTTAGAAAAAAAGTTTGAACATATGCTTAAGAGCCCTTCAAAGTACCTTTCCAACGACATATAGATCATATCTGTAGCTTTCATAGTTTGGACACTATGGGGGTTTTTAGTTTTAGCGGTTTTTAGCGATTTCCCGCTAAACTAGCGATTTTTCGAAAAAGTCGTAGAACAAACGTTTCTAGATTTTTCATCGGGAACAAGTCCTCATTCAAACTTTTAAGCTAAATCATCGCTTTGATACAAACAAACAAACAAACAAACATACTGACTTTTCATCTCATTTTCGGAAGGCGACTCAAAATTTCAAAATTAATTATTTTTTGAACCAGTTGTCCGATTTTGATGATCGAGGTGTCATTCGACGCGTATTTTTGATGAGAATTGTAAAAAATTCAACGAAAATTCAAAAAGGCTCCAACGGCCCCATTAGCTCCAATAATGTAAATTTTGCCCCTCCCACTTACACCTGTTTATCTCACGAACCAGGTGAGTTTTCAAAAGTCTTAGTATGCACACTTGTAAGTTTAATTAATACCTTTCGATCGGTATATAACTCGACCTGATCGGACAGTCATAGCAAATCTTCCATTCTTCCTGTGTATATATGCTAGTCGCCTTCGCACCCTTCGTGCTGCTTTCGTCACTAGCGCGGACTGCCGTCCGCAGTGATTGACTTTTACAGCGAGCAATATAATCGGAATAGCATTGAGAGTTTAGAAAGAAGAAATTGGATTCAGCGACAGAATATTTAGAAAGATCAAGACTAGAACCAGACATCTTAAACTTTTTAAAACATTTAGATTTAATGTTTTTTAAGTTTGAGAGTCTGGCCGTAAACCAAGGAGGCTTAGCATGGACTTGTGAGTCATGTAGGGATGTCGAAAGGGATATGATGGGATTCATGAGGCAGACTAAGAGAGTCTTTAGGATTTTTTTCGGCCAGTTTAAAACGCTGTTCGATAGCTTCTCAGCTTTGGATGCCAATTATAAGGGCATGAAACTCTTGAATGAGTCTCCAAAGCGCAAAAAGGCCAATCCTAGACTGTCTATTGGCCCGAACGAACTTTCAGTTCCTACATTTTCACAGGTTGTGTCTGCTCCTGCTCTTATTAATCTTTCGTCCCCTTCTCCTCAAACGACTGTCAGTACGGATAGCATTGCCTTGTCTATGGATGTGGTCCCTCCTGACACCGTAGAAGCTTCTGATTCGGTTGTTGTCAGTGCTGATGTTGCCGATTAACATGACAGCGCTAATACAACAGCTGTCTCAAACGGTCAATGAACAAACGCAGTAACTACTAATGTTAGGTGTTCCACCAAAAAAAGAAATTTTTGTTTCTATGCTTTCCCCTGATACTACATCTGATGATGTTATGGCTTTTATTCAGGCCAAATCGAATGCCAAAATTTCAATGGAAAAATTTAAATTTTCCTATCTACGGGAAATATCGTCGTTTAAAATAAGTGTTCCGGTCAATCACTTCAATGAAATTTGTTGTAATGAATTCTGGCCCGATCACCTAATAGTAAAGGAATACAGTGTGAAAAAGAAAAATCGGACTCCGATTGTATTTCAAGTTTAGCGGTTTTTAGCGATTTCCCGCTAAACAAGCGATTTTTCGAAAAAGTCGTAGAACAAACGTTTCTAGATTTTTCATCGGGAACAAGTCTTCATTCAAACTTTTAAGCTAAATCAACGCTTTGATCCTAACAAACAGACAAACAGACAGACTGACTTTTCATCTCATTTTTGGAAGGCCACTAAAAATTTCAAAATTAAGTATCTTCTGAACCAGTGGTCGGATTTTAATGATCAAGGTGTCATTCGACGCGTATTTTTGATTAGAACAGTGAAAAATTATTAAAAAATCGGCCCCATTTGCTCCAATCATTTAAATTTTGTCCCTTCCACTTACACCTGTTTATCTCACGAACCAGGTAAGTTTTCAAAAGTCTTAGTACCCTTCGTGCTGCTTTCGTCACTAGCGTGGACTGCCGTCCGCAGTGACAAGGAAAACGATTAAAGTAAAAATAAATATTTAATGAATATGCGACCATTACACCCACCCGATAATATGACACCGTAAGACGGAAATATTAGCGGGAATTTAGCTGCGCATATCCTTGGCATGGTAAGTGCCGATATCTTTGACTTGCAAATCCTCAAGCTGATAATAACAATTACCCAGTTTTTTTGCATCTCGGCATTTGACGAACTGTGAGCCAAGCTTTGCATTAAAATTCTTTAAAAGAGACAGGCTTACAACGCAAGTTATATTGTGCAACATTTCTGTCATATGCTTGACGAATATTGGCTTGAATGTCTTTGCGCAATAATGCCAGATTATCTTCATGCGACAGAGGGACTAAAGGTTCTTCAAGCAACGATAATTCTTTTAGCAGTTTGTAGTCGGAGCCATGCGTTATCATGTCTAGGCCAAATTAGGCACGATAAGGGGAACATCCAATGGACTGATGTAAGGACGATCTGAGCGAACAAGAAATGCTTGTCAAATGCAAGTCTCCCTCCGATTGATCATTCTTCAAATAGGAACGAATGGCGGCTAATAAAAAACGATTAACTCGTTCGGCTGCATTACTCTGGGACGAGTATAAAGCTGTGTACACATGATTACTGCCAAGTTCGGTTAAAAACGCATTGAAATCATGGGCTTTAAATTGCGTTCCATTGTCGCTGAAAATGGTCTAGAGTACTCCAAAACTGTGGAAAATATTATGTAACAGAAAATCTTGTACCGCTTTCGATGTAAACTTTTTCAAAGGCTGTAGCTATGATATTTGCTGAAATAGTCAAGAACAATAAGTAGACCAACGTGTTCACTTTTGCTGCGAGGATACGGTCGAAGCAAATCTATGTACAACCTTTGAAAAGGTCTACATGTAGGACGAAGGGCACCCATGGGAGGACGAAGCCTATAATTAGGCGCTTTGTTTGCAAGTGTCACACGAGCGAACATAATCGCGAACATCTTTTGCCAATCCTGGCCAAAACAAATGTCGGCGCACCTTTTCTATGCACTTCTGCATGCCTGCATGCGATGAGGTGCAACTGTCATGGGCTTGTCTCAAGACATCATTCCTTAAACTTTCTGGAACCCATAATTTCCATGAAAGTTTCTCTTGTGCATCGTCTCCAACGGCTTGTTCGGTGCGAATATACAAGAACTTGTCAATAATTTTCATATCAGGGAATCTATCTTTATGGTGGCTAAAACGGGTCTTGAGTGCAGTATAGACATCATCGAGAAAAGCATTGGAATCCAAATCGATTACAGGACCCATATCCAACTCAGAAATTTTGTTTTCACACAATCGTGACAACGCATCAGAAACGATATGTTGCTTTCCTTTGCGATGGGAAATTGAAAATTTAAATTGATGCAAGCTCCATTGCTCCACCGAGCGAGTCGGCCAGACACGTTCTGCTGACGCATGAGGCAAAGCAAGCTCGAATGGTCAGTAGCTACTTCGAACTCTTGCAGCTCTAGGTAGCATCTAAACTTTTCTGTGGCGAGTATGACGGCTAAGCATTCACGCTCTGTCTATAGTTCCGTTAGTCTCTGCTCAGTTTTTTCGACATGAAGGCAATTGGCTTTTCCTCATTGTCTTCAGAGAGCTGAACGAGCACTGCACCAATGCCAAAGTCACTGGCATCGCAATGCAAATAGAATTTTTCTGAAAAATTTGGATTAATGAGCACTGGGGCAGAAGTCAAAATTGTCTTTAGTTTGTCCATGGCCAACTGAGCCTCAGGGGTCCAAAAAATTTTAGATTTAGTCGACAAAACATCTGTGATGGGGCATGTGAGATCTGAAAAATTTTGAATAAAACGACGGTACCAGCCGCAGACTCCAAGAAAACCTATAACTTGTTTTAGATTTTTGGGTGCGGGCCAGTTTAAAATGCAGTTTTTTTTTGCTGGGGCCGTGCAAACTCCACCACTGCCGATAACATAGCCTAAATAATTTACTCTAGTTACGCAGAATTGACTTTTAGCCACGTTCAAAGTAAGATTTGCCTTTCGAAATTGTTCAGCCAGACGAGCTAAAATGGCAAGATGAGAAAAAAAGCCTTCTGAAACTATGCAGAGGTCATCTAAGTATCCAAAGACACAGTGCTTCAAATCTGGCGGGATAATTTCGTCCATCAGACGACACATAGTGGAAGGGGTATTGCAGAGGCCAAACGGCATTACTTTAAACTGATAAAGCGGGCGACCGGAAACTGTAAAAGCTTTTAAAGTTTACATTCAGGACTAAGCTGAATTTGCCATTAGGCAAAGCTTAGTGATAATGTTAGCTTGAGGCAAGCGAGAAAAAATGCATTCAATGCTTCGCAAAGGATATGCATCCTTTTTCGTCGCATCATTGAGCTTGCGTGCGTGGAGACAAAGCCGAACTTTGTTGCGCTTGTCAACTAAGCGCATTGGAGAGCTCCAAGGGCTAACAGACGGTTCAATGATATCCAACTGAAGCATGCGATCTATCTCCTTATACAACAGCTTTTCTACCGCGGGGCTGACCGGATAGAAGCGTTGTTTAACTGGCTTTGCATCTCCCACCTCGATATGATGCGCGATTAAAGTTGTACGACCTAAACTATCAGCAGCGCTGCGAAACAATTGTTTAACACAAGCAAGCTGTTGCAGCTGCTGAGGGCTTAATGGGTATAAATTATCTTCTGGGATATTTTCTATATCAGGCCAATTGAAATATTCGCCTCAAATCGTGTCCTAAAATTACTCTTTGATTAATCGAAGGGATAACCTTAAGTTTAATGGGCATAGTCTTATCTTTATACTTAATGTCGTCGTTCAAAACTCCAATAATTTCTTGATTTTCTCCACCAGCTGTTTTAAAGCGAGACTTTAAAAGCTTAAATTGCATACACTGAGAGAAATCTGTCTCCGCAAGAACTGAGCCAATGCAGCTTATGTTCGCTCCGGTATCCAACAAGCTCTGTATATTCCAAGAACGACACTTCCGCATAGCTGCGAAAATCAGTGGAGTTGCTAAAAATTTTGGAAACTAAAAGTTTCTGATTTTGTTTTACTTCATTAAAATGGGACTTTAATCTTAATGTTCGCTTACTAGGGCTACTTTCTACGTAATTAAAAATACGATCTCTAACATTATTATAATTTTCAAGGCGTTCGTCATATGAACGAAGGCGAAGTGGCACATCCGAAGACGGCTCAATGAGTGGCTCCTGCTGCAGTGGGGCAGCCGGTTGTTGTTGGTTGCTCCCGAACGACGGTTTTCCGACTGTCGTTGCAAACAAGTTTTGTATTGCGGCTTGTAGACAAATAATTTTCAACAACCGTAGCAAAAAATGCGTCGATCAGCTAAACAATTCTCCCAAATGTGTCCTTGCTCATCACAATTCCAACATGAGAGTTTTGCATGGGCACTGCGAATGGCAGCATGTTCGGCTTGAACTTGTTCATCATCTTCATCAGCTGGAACAGCGTCTTCTAGGGCGTATACGGGACGGCGAGTAGTCACTGCTGGATTTGGCTTGCTTGCATGATCAGCGCGAAAGCTGAGCTCATACGTAAGGTTTTCACTCATGTGTACAAGTCGACGTAAATGACCTAGTGAATGGACAGGCTGGTATAATAACTTCTGACGCGATTCTGGCAGCAAGTTATTCTTAAAAATTTCGATAAGCTCTTCGATCATAGAGGCCACATTCTCATAGAAAGTTGAGAAAGGCTCTCCAAACTTTTGCTTGCGTGATCTTATAAGTTTCATGCTCATAAAAGTAGAGCGATAGTCCTTATAATACTGTCGCAAAGAAGCACAAAAATACGACCAAATAATTCTATTTACTTGTTTATGGTATCTTGGCTTGATTATGGTTAGTGCTGTTGCTGGCATCCAGGGCGGATGAAGCAGCGGCACTTTCGTTCCATGAAGGCTGATCTTGTGGCATAGCTGAGGCTTGAGTAATAGCTTGAGCTTGCTCTAGTGTCTTGGCCAGGTTCCGAGTAACAGATCTTGACGTAGCAGCGGCAGCTGGAGCTGCAGATGTTGCGGATTGCTGCGTTCTGGGGGGCGTACAATTGCCTACCACTAATTTGGCATCGTTGGGGTTGATTTAAGCGTTACATATGTAGCATACGGAATGATCTGCTAACCAATCTTCAAGACAACGTTTATGGAAAACGTGTGTGCATACTAAAGAATAACACGGATGCGTATTATTAATGTTTTGATTACAAATCGCACATAGATTGTTTGAATCAATCTCTGAGGGTGGCATATTTCCTTGGGGGCTGTGTACTACAGACATCAAAATAATTGTTCCGGAATACGACATGTTATTGGTAACAAAAGAGAATAGAAAAAAAATTTGTAATCGACAGAGTATGTTCACTAAAAGCAACTATTGCATATGGGCTATTGAAACTATATCTAGACAGTCTCTAGTATTTTATTCTTTCCGTTAAGACGGTAAAATTATTCGGCAAGTGTATTGTAGCTTGATCAACACTAATATTCAACATACCCAACTAATGTAAGGGTATATCAAACCAAATAAACAATAACTCATTTAGCGACACTTTGTTGCTAAAGCAGGGTATCCACAGTAGAATATTTTTGTCGAACGTGTTCGTCGAACACAAATCAGTTTGACTACCAACTAGACGAACATTGGTTGCCGAACATCACTCGAAAAAAATTCTCAACGAGTAAACATGGAAGCGGAAAAAAATAAAATTATAGCTCATATGACTATACATGTTTGCCTGGAGAAAAAAAAAACAAATGCAATAAAGGAAGCATTGGATGAAAGAATGGTATGCCAAACGAGAGAAATTCAGCCACACAAAACTCTTGAAAGAGCTCCAAGAAACATCGCCCATAGATTTGAAGAATTTTCTTCGGATGAATGGGGAAACCTATGAAGAATTATTGAGCCTAGTAGGTCCTAGGATTCAGAGACAGGACACACCCATGAGAGTGTCAATAACAGCAAATGAGAGGCTTTCAGCTACTTTGCGCTATTTAGCCACCGGGCAAAGCTTCGCCGATTTAATCGGCCGGATTATAGTGGAAACATGTGAATCCATTATACAAGTACTCAAGCCATTCATTAAACTAAGAAAAAGAGTTATTAATATTTTAATATTTATTTAAGAAAATTCAGAGTCGCTGAAAAGTTCAGCGAACGAACGGTGTGGCATGGTTACATGCTCTGTAACAACAACTGGTGGATTCCCATTCACTGAAGGGTAGGAAGCAGTGCTTGATTCCGTAAATATGGGTGTGCTGGTCCGATACACTCGTTGTACGGGAGTTGACCGCACAGCTGGCTGGTAATCCGGAACATTTTGCGAATACTTTAATACATGTGGAGCAGTCCCTTGGCAAAATGATCGTTTTTAATTGATTCTGTACTTCTTTATGTGTACATCCCAAATAAATAACTTTATGCACATATAATTACCGTCTCTGCTTCTAGTACTATATTTCAGGCATCATCAAATGTGTTTGGGCCCTCAATAAATGATTCTTGTTCATGCAAAAAACTTAAGTTTTTTTAAGTATATATCGTCAGCGCCAGCTCCAGACCTTTCGCTTTTTTTGATTTTTGCTGATGAAAATAATAGCATAATAATTAAATAAGCAACAAGAATTAGAGAAAAATAAAAAATTGATTTTACCTAATTCGCGCCTGTAGGAAGCGCGCAGAGAATTTACTTTTTTTTTTACCGTCTCAATTGTAGCGCTTTCATCGATTTCCTTATATTTTGTTAAGAGTTTTTCCCACGATTTGTTTCTGATGTTTTTGTTTTTATAATCGTCGCTTTTATTTTGCCACAATGCAGGTTGATTTTGCAAAGCTTCAATAAATTCTTCCAAAAATTTTTTCTCCATTTTTGCACGTCAGCTCCTTCAAATATTTTTTAGAAATGATGATTGTACAAACACTTGAATCCATTGTCAAACACGTTTGAACGAACACAGGCAAGATAGAAACATTTATATTTTTCACAAACAAGACCGACGAACACAAATTTGGTTTCGAACATGGATATCCACATGCGAACTTTTGTCGAACACAACACGTTCGACAAAAAAATTCTACTGTGGATACCCTGCTTAAGCATAACACAAGCCAAAGTACATTCGAAATATGATCGTCCACTTATGAGTGGCCTGACCGCGGCGCAGAATATGCAACGTCTGCATATTCGGCCGCATACCATTCCTTTGTCTTGCGTTATGTATATACTCAATGTATATGCCATAAGTGTATACATATATGAATACGATCACTACATGCTCCCGCTCTGCAATTATGAATTACATGTAATTACATGTAATTATGAGAGTTTTATAAAGGCAAAAGACTTCATGTTTTAGTAGTTAAAGTTTATTTCAGTGATACACGTCTGGTGACGTTGATTGGATTTTTTCGACTGTCTGTCGTTCAACTGTTTCATTATGCTTAAGTCTAACATTGGAGTTTTACATATATGTCTCTGTCGCTGAGTACAGCGGCAGAGCGGGAGCATGTAGTGATCGTATTCATATATGTATACACTTATGGCATATACATTGAGTATATACATAACGCAAGACAAAGGAATGGTATGCGGCCGAATATGCAGACGTTGCATATTCTGCGCTGCGGTCAGGCCACTCATAAGTGGACGATCATATTTCGAATGTACTTTGGCTTGTGTTATGCTTAGCAACAAAGTGTCGCTAAATGAGTTATTGTTTATTTGGTTTGATATACCCTTACATTAGTTGGGTATGTTGAATATTAGTGTTGATCACGCTACACCTCCCTTTTTGAAAGAATAACGTAATATTCTATATGTAGTTATTTAAAAATTATAAGTATATGTAAGATAAATTTGTAAGTTGGGATGTGAATTAGTGTTATTGATTAATAAAGATAAAAATTAGTATTTATTTTTTTTTTTTTAAATTTTTTTTTTTAAAATTACAATTGAAAAGTTTGTTGAATATGGTAATATATAATGAATATAAAATATGAATAAGTGAATTTTAATGTGGAAACATTTTTTTTTTTTTTTATTTATATATGTGTAAGAAGTAAAATCGAGTTTATTTTGCGAATATATATTTGAATATTTTTTAGTATTAAATTTCAGATTTATCAATAAATGATTTTCAGAAAGAATTGAATATTTTATTTGCTTTTTTTTTTAATATATACTTTCTTTTTACATTTGGATAAAATATACAAAAATATGATCCTCACCATATTATATATCCAATATTTTGCAACAATATCATTATGTTTTCTTTTATTATTATTATGAGGGGGGAAATCTGCACTGCGACCCTTTGGATCTATTGTGCCCCCTTCTGAGCCTACAGCTCATCCATCAACCCTAATTCTCGCACGAAGTCGAGAATTTTTAGCGGGTTGAGGTCTACTATGTCCTCCAGCGGTAGGACATGTTTCCCTAGAAAACTACGTCTACGTCTACATAGAGCAGTGCATTCTGCTAGTATGTGCATCGAAGATTCCTCCTCGAAATTGCAGAACCGGCAGGTTCCACTGCTTACAATTCCTAACTTAGATAGGTGACTTCTCAGTTTACAATGCCCAGTCAATAGACCGGTGAGTATTCTGAGTCTATTCTTTCCCAATGCGATTATTCGCTGGAACCGCTTTTTGTTGTAGCTACCTAGGAGGTGTTTGGCTTGTCTGAGACCTGTGGTCTCCGTCCAATGCGACTGTTGAAGTCGTCTCTCCTCGTTACGTAGGTACTCCCGTATTGTGTGTCTTCCAATTCCACAAAACGGTTCAGGACCTATTAGGGGCCTGCATGCACCCATTTTGGCTAGTGTGTCAGCTGCTTCGTTCCCTGCTATATCCATATGGCCTGGAATCCATCTTAGGGTTAACCTATTATGCGATCCCAGTTGGTTTAGCTTCTTTCGCACCTCGTGCACTACTTTAGACGTTATTTTCGCCTTGCTGAGTGCATTGAGAGCTGCTTGACTATCGGATGGAATGGCTATGTCTCTATTCCGATAGTTGCGTTTGAGATTAAGGTCAGCCCACCTCCCTATTGCACATACCTCAGCCTGGAAGATACTTGTGTATGCTCCTAGGGATTCATGGTGAGATATCCGAGGGCCTACAACTCCAAGTCCTGTGCCTTGGTCTGTAAGAGATCCATCGGTGTACCATTTTATGGTGTGTTGACTCATAGGATGGACTTCATCAAGTGTTGTCCAATCCTTCTTACTACTCAGGTTCACTTTGAAATTCTGCTCGAACGTGAGCTCGGCAGTCATTTCGTCCCTTGGCTGTCCCAGTAAGGGGAAATCACCAGATAGCAGTTCTACGTCTCTGTGGCTAAGGATGCCTCCCACCCCATCTCGTGCTATTCTTAGTAGAGTCGCTCTTTGTTGCAGTTCAATGAATACATGGAGTGGCGTGAGCTCCATTAGAACTTCTATAGCCGTTGTCGGACAGGTGCTCATAGCCCCAGTCATGCATACGCAGGCCATCCGTTGCAGTCTTGACAGCTGCTTCTTGACGGTGATGAGTTGAGCTCTACCACCCCAGGCTATCGCTCCGTATGTGAGCATTGGCCTGACTACCATTAGGTATAGCCATCTAATAATCTTCGGTGATGTGCCCCATGATTTCCCGGCTATGCTGCGACAGGCATAAAGTGCTCGAGCGCACTTTGCTATCGCATTTTGTACATGGGGGCCGAAGTTAAGTTTACTGTCGAAAGTGACTCCTAGGTACTTGACCTCCTTACTTGTTTCTATTGTGCTGTTTGATAGCCTTATTTGCCTCATTCTCTGCAACTTGTATCTTTTAGTGAAGGGAACGATGACTGTCTTGGCGGGGTTGAGGTTGAGGCCCACCTCTCCACACCAATCACTCGTTATCCGTAAACCTAATTGTACAATGTCGCAGAGCGTTTCCTCGAATTTACCTCTTCCTATGATGACAATGTCATCAGCGTAGCCTTGACATTGAATTCCATAGCTGGCAAGCTTCTGGAGTAGCTCATCTAATAAAAGACTCCAAAGTAGTGGAGACAAGACACCTCCTTGAGGACAACCTTTTGTGGTTGTGACAGTAACAGTGCTATCTTGAACTGTTGCCGTGGCTTGTCTAGACCCCAGCAGTGAGCAAATCCATCTGCCTGTGGTTGTGTCTAGGCCCCTCCTGGTCAGGGCAGCCTTGACAGCATCGTGCGATGTGTTGTCGAAGGCACCTTCTATGTCCAGGAAGGCGCATACTGCCACCTCCTTGTTGTCAACTACTGTGCTTAAAGTGCGGTGTAGTTGATATAGTGCCGTATCCGTGGACCGGCCTGCTCTGTATGCATGCTGCGTTGGTTGCAGCGGGGATTGCACCAGAAGAGTACTTCTTATTTTATGGTCCACCAGCTTTTCCAGCGTTTTCAGCAAAAACGAAGTCAAGCTGATGGGTCTGAAGGACTTGGGGCTGGTGATATCTTTCTTCCCTGCTTTGGGGATGAAGACCACCCTAGCTCTACGCCACGCACTTGGTATGTATCCCAGTGCAAGACTGCTTATCATTATCTTCCTAAGCATGGGAAGGAGTATATCCTGTCCCTGCTGTAGGAAGGATGGTGATATCATGTCAAGGCCTGGCGATTTAAAGGGCTGGAAAGTACCAATTGCCCATTGTAATCGTTCAGGTGTGACTGTCGACTTTGCGATTTTCCAGTCGGCAGACACTGTCCTAGACATGTTCCTTGCTTCGACTGTATCTTCGTGTACCGGGGTGCTTCCCGGGAAGTGTGTCTCAAACAAAAGCTCTAACTTCGCTATACTACTGCCAGTGAAGGTGCCATCCCTTCTTTTCAAGGCTAAGTTTGCCTCTGGCGTGCGTCTCGAAAGTGCCCTATGGAACCGGGCACCTTCGGATGTGCTTTCTATACTTTCGCAGAATTCACGATAGTTCTTCCGCTTGGCCTTTCTTATCTCCTTGTTGTAGGAGGTAAGGCTTTCACGGTAAGAGTCCCATAGTCCGTCTCTCTTCGCTCTGTTGAAGAGGTGACGGGTGGCGAGTCGTAGCCTCTCAAGGCTATCGTTCCACCAAGGGGCATCTGTTTCCTTGCGCTTCCTTCCAAGAGGACAGCTTTCTTCAAAGGCATCTGTTATGCTGCTGTTTATATAGCCTACCACTCTTTCTAGTTCCAATTGAGAACGGGGTATACCCGTCCTTTCATTGGATAGATTGAGTTGTAGGGCCGTTTTAAACCTTTCCCAGTTTGTCTTTCTGGGGTTACGGGCTGGTGTGCTACTGTCCATATTGACCTGCAGCTCAAATAGGATGATTCTATGATCGGACATAGATTCATACGAAGAGACATGCCAGTTTCTTAGGTGTGGTTTAAGGCACCTACTTATCAGGGTGACGTCTAGTACTTCTTCCCTGATTCTAGTTACAAATGTCGGTGTGGCACCGACATTTCCAATTTCTAAATTATATCTAAATATAAAGTCAAGAAGGTACTCACCTCTTGTATTTGTGTCTGTGCTTCCCCAGACCACATGATGTGCGTTGGCATCACACCCGATGATTAGGGGAAGTTTCCTCCTGGCGCAATACTCCGCCAGCCCAACGATTTCCGTTGGTGGACAGGTTCCATCGCCAGCGAAATACGCCGAGGCCACCACTGTGGTACGAGCGCTTCCAGCCGTCTGCACGGCTATTGGCACGCAGTCCCTGCTTAGGAATTCTGAAAGGATGGTATAATTAATACATTTCCTCACCATTATACACGTTCTTGGTACTGGATCTCTTTGGTCCCAGATTACCTTTGAGTCCGCTGTGTACAGGCCTTTGATGCCATTGTTGACCCATGGCTCCTGTACTAGTGCTAGCCCAAGGTGTTGGTTGGTGAACATCCTGGCTAGGACGGCCGAGGCCGCCTTTGCACGGTGGATGTTCACCTGGGCTAGCTTAGTGCTGATGACTTGCGTCATCACACTACAACAGTGGCTCCATATCACATGACGAGGGGGGCCGGGAGTTCCCCTCGTCATCGCATGACGTCAGCGTGACGTCTGCTCCTTCCAGCTCGTCCAGCACCTCCTGCGACGACATGGCCAGCTGCTGATCCATCTCCTCAGCTGCAGTTGGATCCAGTGTTAGATCCGCCAGATCTTCGTCCTCAGCTAGATCCTCCAACGAATTGGAAGGATCTGCCGGACAAACACTGGATCCTCTTGCCACCGGGGACGGCTCCGTGTTCATATCCGCGGGAGGGAGATCCTCGCTCGCGGGTGCGGTCGTTCCAGATGGGGCGGGCGGGGCCCTCATACCATCCTTCTCCGCCGATTTTTTCAATCCGCTAACGGGGATTTTCCCGAAGCGGAAGAACAGCTTGTGACCTCTGGTCACTATGTCGTCCTTGGCCATCTCATCGATGCCTAGTACCAGGAGCGCTCCTCCTCCTTCTTCCTTCCTTGAGATGACCCTCCATGCGCCAGTCTCGATCCTGTTCTGGTTGCTCAGCATAACCAGCAGGTCGTCAGTTGTCCTGTCCGCACTTCTCGGCAGGTAGAGCGTGATGTTGTGGGGTGACGGGATGTCATCCCCCAACTTGCAATCAAGGGGTACGCCCTTCCAAGAGTGTAGCTTTGATGCTACCGTCAACAGCCAGTCTGCAGAGTTCTCGTCCGTGCAGTCGATCACCAGGTGGCCCACCCTGAAATGGATGCCAACGAACGAGACAGCAGTGTCCTACCCTGTCAGGATGACCTGATCCAGGATGGCCTCCTCAAGCGCGGACAAGTCCCCGCGACTGAGAATTACCTGGGGATAATCCGCAGGCAACACGGCCACTTTCACCTTTCTCGCGACAGCCGCGTAGGACGCGCGAGGCTCAGTGGGCGCTGAGGAGGTGGACTCCCTGGCTGTTTGTTCAGCTGCTGCTGCCGCTGCTGCTACTGACGTGCTGGGGCGCTCATCCAGAGCTTCCTGCCGTCCTGATGTTGGGGATCTGTGCTCTGCTCTGACAGGTGCTGCTCTTGGTCTCTGAGCAGTTGGCTCCGCCGCGCGCACCCTTTTGGGGGTGTCGGTTGGCGGTGTAAGCGCACTACTCGACCTTTTGGCAGGTGTCCTGTCTTCGGCTGCCGTCGTTCTTGGCTCTTTCGCCTTGGCCAACGCCTCCTCCTGAGACATCCCCTGCTGGAGATACCGGATGTACCATTTGACCCGTGATCCACAGAGATTACGCCTGTGGGGGTCATCCAGTCCACCCGGTTCCCCTAGACCTGGAAGGTCCTTTTTCGGCGGCGGGCGTTGTTGTCCCTGCCGACTGTCAGCGGCTAGCGCAGGGCGCAACGGTCGGGATTGACCTACCGTGCTCCTTTGCGCGTGTTGCCGCGAAGCCTGCAGACTTGGCCGTCTGTACTGTGCCGGTGGCACTCTCCTATTTGGAGCCGGAGCTTGGCTGCGTGGAGGATGGTCTACCACGTTGGAGGGCCGCTCCCTATCAAGGTGACGGTCCTCGAAGTGTCTTGCAACACTTTCCGCAGGGAGATCCTGCGGGAGTTTCATTTTCTTGTTCTTTTTGTCCATAAAAGATCCCACGAGTATCGCGACAAGGGTGAGGTCCATCCGAGCAGAGGTCCGCATGCCCGGATAAGGCTGATTAGAACAGGCGGTCGCCACTTGCCTGAGCCCACCGTTAGCGACTGAGCTAGTTTTTGACCCGGGCCCCCAGCCAGGCTGACTCTCAGCTATTCGCAGCTAACCTCCCCGAGGGGTGGCCGTTCGCTATCCGCAACCCGCGACCCGCCTGGTGGCCCCAGCTAAGCCCCCTCCGAACCATCTCACAAGTTCTTTGGAACAGGTATGTTTTCTTTTACAATATTTATATATAGTTGATCAGGCCATATATTAATACGTATTATAAACTTTTTTTTGTGTTGATTTGTTGTGTCTTTTTGAAAGTGTTTATTTCACAATTTATATTTTAATAAAATTTATATTTGCATTGTTATATATTTTAATTATTATAGATCATCGTGAATTGTAGACATGCTTCTTTCTTATTGGGTCACCGGCTGAGTTGCGCAACTCTTGTTAATATTTCTATCATGCCCATATATATAGAAGATATCTATTGACCTTAGTCAAAGACCTTCTTGCTCGGTGCCTCTTTTGAGTCTTTTAATTTTCGTGTATACCGGCTTCTGATTAAGCCTTGCGTGAACTGACCTAAGTCATTCTCGCATAAGCATACACTCATATTAATGATCTCAATGTTTGCAATTAATCATGTTAATTACAAGGTCACTACTATAATTCGTACTTAATGTACGTTGGGCTAAGAAGCTTTATATGCCTTAATTTTGTGCATATTTGTTTATTTCCTGCAGGAATATGTCTAATGTAGTGACTATTGTTTTTGTTTTTCACTGTTTTGATCATTCTGGTTTTTATTTTTAGTTCTCGTGTCCGAAATGAACGTCTTCATTGGACTGAACTCTTTTTTTTTATATATACATCGAATTTGATGTCAAGTTAATATAATGGTTATCTGTATTTTGCTTTGTTTTATTTTCAAAAGAATGAAAACAAAAAAAAATTTTTTTTTTTTACGACATGGATTCAATTGCATTTCAACAACAAACTAAATTCTGTTCAGGTTGTTGGCTCTACTCATATAACGTTTTTTGATAAGTTTATTGTGTTTGACATAAATGGTCAATAAAAATTGACAAACTGACACAATTGTTAATATGAGTAGTAGGATCCACAAAGATTGTATATCTTCTGTGTGATCTACGATTTTGACATTATTGACCACGTTGGCCGTATTGTCTTTTGTTTAACTTTCGTCACTGCCGAACCAACCCATATTGTAAAATTTTTTTTTGTATTGTCTAACTCTGAGAACAAGTGGAAGTTGGTTAAGTGAAATCTATCAATGGCCTTTCAAAAAAAAAAATGTTTTCATTTTACTTTTATAATTCTTGTCATTTCTACCCTTTTTTTTTAATTATTTGCAAACTGTTCAATTGTTTCAAAAATTTTTTTTTTTTTTTAATTAAATTTTTTTTGTAAATAGGGGCGAAAATTGTGTTAAGGGGCGCATACGGTTGGCTGACAATTTTTATGTATACAATTAATGGTCCAACCGTATGTATTAGTACAAAGCCTAACAGTTTTTAGTATTTTTCAAGTAGCCCTTTCGAGCATCGACTTGAGTTAGAAATTATAATTAAGGCAATTTAGGCATTTGCAGACTTGCAGCCCTAATTGCGTTTCTTCGCACCAGTGCGAAGTTGTTGTTCAATGTCCACTAGGTTTTGCCTGTTGCGTTCACGATCCTCCTCCGATGATTGTATTTTCATCAGGTCCTTGATTAGTCTTCGCTGTTGTAGTAGTTTTATTCGTCTGCCGCTACGTTTCTTTTTGATCTTCTGTTTCGGCTGTTGACGTGCCCGGTACTCAGCTATTGTGAGTGGGCGTGGTCCCGCGTTGGGATACACCTCTAGAGCTTCTTCTAGAGTAGGTGCGTTCCTTTGCTCGATAGGAGCAGCCTCTTCCAGTCCAACGTCGCTCATTAATTCCCACGTTGGAGCAAGTGGCGGTCTGCCTCTCGCCCTTGCGTTTTCTGCTGCTGCTGTCCTGGGCCTATGGGCTCAGGCGGTGCCGGTGCTGGTCATCGCACAGGCTCTGGTCTGCTTCGTTGTTCTTTTTAGTTGTAATTATTTGTGTAATTAGTTGTGTAACTTTGTTTTTTTTTTTTATATGTTGCTTTTTTTTTATTTGTTATTCATTTCTCTTATGTAGTCCACACAAATTCAAAAGCATACATCAATCAATCAATTGTATTATCATCTTATTATCAGAAGTTATTTAAAATTTTTTTTTGCTTTTTAGTTTTTTAAGTCACTTTTTTTTTTTAGCTTGTAAGTCATTTTTTACTCTGAACATACTGCAGACCATGTCACGGTCGCCATGTAATTATGAGAGTTTTATAAAGGCAAAAGACTTCATGTTTTAGTAGTTAAAGTTTATTTCAGTGATACACGTCTGGTGACGTTGATTGGATTTTTTCGACTGTCTGTCGTTTAACTGTTTCATTATGCTTAAGTCTAACATTGGAGTTTTACATATATGTCTCTGTCGATGAGTACAGCGGCAGAGCGGGAGCATGTAGTTATCGTATTCATATCACTGCGGACGGCAGTCCGCGCTAGTGACGAAAGCAGCACGAAGGGTGCGAAGGCGACTAGCATATATACACAGGAAGAATGGAAGATTTGCTATGACTGTCCGATCAGGTCGAGTTATATACCGATCGAAAGGTATTAATTAAACTTACAAGTGTGCATACTAAGACTTTTGAAAACTCACCTGGTTCGTGAGATAAACAGGTGTAAGTGGGAGGGGCAAAATTTACATTATTGGAGCTAATGGGGCCGTTGGAGCCTTTTTGAATTTTCGTTGAATTTTTTACAATTCTCATCAAAAATACGCGTCGAATGACACCTCGATCATCAAAATCGGACAACTGGTTCAAAAAATAATTAATTTTGAAATTTTGAGTCGCCTTCCGAAAATGAGATGAAAAGTCAGTATGTTTGTTTGTTTGTTTGTTTGTATCAAAGCGATGATTTAGCTTAAAAGTTTGAATGAGGACTTGTTCCCCCTCAAAAATCTAGAAACGTTTGTTCTACGACTTTTTCGAAAAATCGCTAGTTTAGCGGGAAATCGCTAAAAACCGCTAAAACTAAAAATCCCCATAGTGTCCAAACTATGAAAGCTACAGATATGATCTATATGTCGTTGGAAAGGTACTAGGGCTCTTAAGCATATGTTCAAACTTTTTTTCTAAAGTACACAGGTAAAAAGCTACAGGTGAAAAAAGGTAATTTTTTTCATATTTTGGCGGTTTTCGAGAAAACGCCGCTAGCGATTTTTTTTAATTTTGAATATGTTTGAGCTTTTAATATTTCGCGTTTTTTGATACATCATGCATACATTTTTGTTGATTGGTTTGGAAGATATAACCTATCTTATAAAAAAAACCTCTTTACGAGGTAAAAGTCTAGTGACGAAATCATTTTCATGCACCAAAATTTCTGATATCCAATTTTGTGACGAATAATATTAAGGTTTACTTATAAATTACTAAAAAAATTTTGTCACTCGGCACATTGCGCTAATTTCTTCATACCTAATAAATATTTTTTTTTTGCGCAGTGCCGAGTGACAAAATTTTTTTTTAGTAATTTATAAGTAAACCTTAATATTATTCGTCACAAAATTGGATATCAGAAATTTTGGTGCATGAAAATGATTTCGTCACTAGACTTTTACCTCGTAAAGAGGTTTTTTTTATAAGATATCAGAAATTTTGGAGTAATATATCAGAAATTTTGAAAATTGCAATATTTGTTGACGGTACAACTTTGTCAAAAGGTGTTTATTGTTTGTACAAGCAAAAACAAACTGTCTGGCAACACTAGTTCAAAATATGCTTAAGAGCCCTTTGAAATACCTTTCCAACGATATATAGATCACATCTGTAGCTTTTATCGTTTGGATGCTATGAGGGTTTCAATTTTAGCGTTTTTAGCGATTTTCCGCTAAACTAGCGATTTTTCGAAAAAGTCGTAAAACAAACGTTTCTATATTTTGATTATAAAATGATTTATCTGCCGCTAAAAGAATTCACCACTTGCAAGCAGTTTATTTCCGCATTACGCTGCAAGCAGTGTACATACTGCATATGTACAAGCAGTAGTGTAAAGGTAAAAGGTATATTCAGTTAATATGTAATATCTTGCCCAAACGAATTTTGACAGATATGTGTTATATGTCAAAAGACGCGGAATAAAATTGCCTATAACATATAACATATTTTTAAGTGATTTGATGTGTAGATTTTTCTTAAATCGCTAAAATGTGGGAAAAAATACCTTATTTCACCTGTAGCTGTTTACCTTTTTACTTAAAAAGAAAACCTTGAAGGTATGACTAAAAGCCCTTCAAAATACCTTTTCAACGATGTATAGATCACATCTGTAGCTTTTATCGTTTGGATGCTATGAGGGTTTCAATTTTAGCGGTTTTTAGCGATTTCCCGCTAAACTAGCGATTTTTCGAAAAAGTCGTAGAACAAACGTTTCTAGATTTTTGAGCGGGAACAAGTCCTCATTCAAACTTTTAAGCTAAATTAACGATTTGATCCAAACAAACAAACAGACAAACAGACAAACAGACAAACAGACAAACTGACTTTTCATCTCATTTTCGGAAGGCCGCTAAAAATTTCAAAATTTATTATCTTTTGAACCAGTGGTCGGATTTTGAGGATCGAGGTGTCATTCGACGCGTATTTTTGATTAGAATAGTAAAAAATTCAACGAAAATTCAAAAAGGCTCCAACGGCCCCATTTGCTCCAATCATTTAAATTTTGCCCCTCCCACTTACGCCTGTTTATCTCACGAACCAGGTGAGTTTTCAAAAGTCTTAGTATGCACATTTGTAAGTTAAATTGATACCTTTCGATCGGTATATAACTCGACCTGATCGGACAGTCATAGCAAATTTTCCATTCTTCCTGTGTATATATGCTAGTCGCCTTTCGCACCCTTCGTGCTGCTTTCGTCACTAGCGCGGACTGCCGTCCGCAGTGATGTATGAATTATTAAAAAAAAAACAAGTGGGCGCGGCTACAGTCGAGTTTGCTCGACTGGAGGATACCCTATGCCAGTATCCATAATATAGAATATTGGTTGGGACCATCTCATATGCATATTCTGTCAGTTTGGTTCAGTTATCTCAAACAACAAAAAAGTTGTTCATACTAAGACTTGATTTTCGACTGATCGTTCCTATGGCAGCTATATGATATAGTGATCCGATTTCAACCAATTTCGGTCAGGTTATAAGGGACCATCTCATATGCATATTCTGTCAGTTTGGTTCAGTTATCTCAAACAACAAAAAAATTGTTCATACTAAGACTTGATTTTCGACTGATCGTTCCTATGGCAGCTATATGATATAGTAATCCAATTTCAACCAATTTTGGTCAGGTTATAAGGGACCATCGCGTATGCATATTCTGTGAGTTTGATTTAGATAGATCAAACAACAAACAAGTTTTTCATACTAAGACTTGATTTTCGACTGATGGTTGATATGGCACCTATATGATATAGTGGTCCGATTTCAATCAAATTTGGTCAGGTTATAAGGGACCATCCCATATGCATATTCTGTCAGTTTGGTTCACATATCTTAAACAACAAAAAAGTTTTTCATACCGAGACTTGATTTTCGACTGATCGTTCCTATGGCAGCTATATGATATAGTGGTCCGATCCAAATTTAAAAACAAACTTGACCTGCGTCCGGTATCCAGCAACCTACATGCCAAATTTGAAGTCTCTAGCTATTATAGTTTCTGAGATCGACGCGTTCAAACAGACGGACAGACGGACGGACGGACAGACGGACGGACAGACGGACGGACAGACAGACGGACATGGCTCAATCGACTCGGCTGTTGATGCTGATCAAGAATATATATATTTTATATGGTCGGAGATGCTTCCTTCTGCCTGTTACATACATCACACAAATCTAATATACCCTTTTTGACCATTTTCAATGGGCACAGGGTATAAAAATAGGCATCCTGCACTTTGAGCAAAAAGATTTGGCTACTTTGTCCAATTTTTATTTTGATATGACGTGAAAGTATATCTGAGTTTCATTCAAATGAATTTGTGGTTATAAACGAAGGTGATGGAATATTAATGTATGACTGTTCTTTTAACATGGCAGGGTGGGAATTGAGCTCAGTTATTTTCAAACAGAAAATATGCAAATGTGGCAGGATGGCATCTCTTAATCACTGCGGACGGCAGTTCGTGCTAGTGACGAAAGCAGCTCGAAGGGTGCGAGGGCGACTAGCATACATATATACACAGGAAGAATGGAAAATTTGCTTTGACTGTCCGATCAGGTCGAGTTATAAACCGATCGAAAGGTATTAATTTAACTTACAAATGTGCATACTAAGACTTTTGGAAACTCTCCTGGCTCGTGAGATAAACAGGTGTAAGTGGAAGGAGAAAAATTTAAATTATTTGAGCAAATGGGGCCGTTGGAGCTTTTTTGATTATTTTTATAAATTTTTAATATTCTAATCAAAAATACGCGTCGAATAACACCTCAATCATCAAAATCCGACTACTCGTTCAAAAGATAATTAATTTTGAAATTTTTGGTGGCCTTTCAAAAATGAGATGAAAAGTCAGTATGTCTGTTTGTTTGTCTGTTTGTTTGTTTGCATCAAATCGTTGATTTAGCTTAAAAGTTTGAATGAGGACTTGTTCCCGATCAAAATTCTAGAAACTTTTTTTCTACGACTTTTTCGAAAAATCGCTAGTTTAACGGCAAATCGCTTAAAACCGCTTAAAGTTTTTGAAGGGCTTTTAGGCATACCTTCAAAGTTTTTGTTTTAAGTAAAAAGGTAAACAGCTACAGGTGAAATAAGGTATTTTTTGCCCACATTTTGGCGATTTAAGAAAAATATACCCATCAAATCACTTAAAAATATCTTATATGCTATAGGCATTTTTATTCCGCGTTTTTTGACATATAACACACATCCGTCAAAATTCGTTTGAGCAAGATATTACCTATTAACTGAATATACCTTTTACCTTTACACTACTGCATGTACATATGCAGTAAGTACACTGCTTGCTGCGTAATGCGGAAATAAACTGCTTGCAAGTGGTGAATTCTTTTTGAGGCAGATAAATCATTTTAGATTATATTTAGATTTTTTTAACGATTTTTTCTAATTTTCAATATATTGAAATTTCGCGTTTTTTGAAATATGACACAAAAAATTTTACACATGAATTATTGAAAAAAATTTTTTGTCACTGGGCACATTGCGCTAAATTTTTCATGCCTAATAAATAGTACTTTTTTGCGCAGTGCCAGTGACAAAAATTTTTTTTTTATAATTCATGTGTAAAATTTAATATTTTTCGTCACAAAATTGGATATTAGAAATTTTGGGGCATAAAAATGTTTTCGTCACTAGAGTTTTATGATTATGATGCTGGGAACAAAGAGTCAGAGTCAGTGGTCTGTCTCTCTTAATTAACCCACTAAGGTCTGCTGACTTTTGGCGCACAATCCCATTGCTCTCCTCTATTAAAAGAGCAAACAAGCAAGTTAAAACATTATCGTCCGCTCTTTAATTAAATTATGTGCACATTCAAATCTCCGCAATTCAAAAAAATAATTTGTCTTAAACCATCCATTAGCACATCTAACTACACGAGGCACATTTTTTCACGATTGATATAAACCTTAATGTATGAATTATTAAAAAAAAAACAAGTGGGCGCGGCTACAGTCGAGTTTGCTCGACTGGAGGATACCCTATGCCAGTATCCATAATATAGAATATTGGTTGGGACCATCTCATATGCATATTCTGTCAGTTTGGTTCAGTTATCTCAAACAACAAAAAAGTTGTTCATACTAAGACTTGATTTTCGACTGATCGTTCCTATGGCAGCTATATGATATAGTGATCCGATTTCAACCAATTTCGGTCAGGTTATAAGGGACCATCTCATATGCATATTCTGTCAGTTTGGTTCAGTTATCTCAAACAACAAAAAAATTGTTCATACTAAGACTTGATTTTCGACTGATCGTTCCTATGGCAGCTATATGATATAGTAATCCAATTTCAACCAATTTTGGTCAGGTTATAAGGGACCATCGCGTATGCATATTCTGTGAGTTTGATTTAGATAGATCAAACAACAAACAAGTTTTTCATACTAAGACTTGATTTTCGACTGATGGTTGATATGGCAGCTATATGATATAGTGGTCCGATTTCAATCAAATTTGGTCAGGTTATAAGGGACCATCCCATATGCATATTCTGTCAGTTTGGTTCACATATCTTAAACAACAAAAAAGTTTTTCATACCGAGACTTGATTTTCGACTGATCGTTCCTATGGCAGCTATATGATATAGTGGTCCGATCCAAATTTAAAAACAAACTTGACCTGCGTCCGGTATCCAGCAACCTACATGCCAAATTTGAAGTCTCTAGCTATTATAGTTTCTGAGATCGACGCGTTCAAACAGACGGACAGACGGACGGACGGACAGACGGACGGACAGACGGACGGACAGACAGACGGACATGGCTCAATCGACTCGGCTGTTGATGCTGATCAAGAATATATATATTTTATATGGTCGGAGATGCTTCCTTCTGCCTGTTACATACATCACACAAATCTAATATACCCTTTTTGACCATTTTCAATGGGCACAGGGTATAAAAATAGGCATCCTGCACTTTGAGCAAAAAGATTTGGCTACTTTGTCCAATTTTTATTTTGATATGACGTGAAAGTATATCTGAGTTTCATTCAAATGAATTTGTGGTTATAAACGAAGGTGATGGAATATTAATGTATGACTGTTCTTTTAACATGGCAGGGTGGGAATTGAGCTCAGTTATTTTCAAACAGAAAATATGCAAATGTGGCAGGATGGCATCTCTTAATCACTGCGGACGGCAGTTCGTGCTAGTGACGAAAGCAGCTCGAAGGGTGCGAGGGCGACTAGCATACATATATACACAGGAAGAATGGAAAATTTGCTTTGACTGTCCGATCAGGTCGAGTTATAAACCGATCGAAAGGTATTAATTTAACTTACAAATGTGCATACTAAGACTTTTGGAAACTCTCCTGGCTCGTGAGATAAACAGGTGTAAGTGGAAGGAGAAAAATTTAAATTATTTGAGCAAATGGGGCCGTTGGAGCTTTTTTGATTATTTTTATAAATTTTTAATATTCTAATCAAAAATACGCGTCGAATAACACCTCAATCATCAAAATCCGACTACTCGTTCAAAAGATAATTAATTTTGAAATTTTTGGTGGCCTTTCAAAAATGAGATGAAAAGTCAGTATGTCTGTTTGTTTGTCTGTTTGTTTGTTTGCATCAAATCGTTGATTTAGCTTAAAAGTTTGAATGAGGACTTGTTCCCGATCAAAATTCTAGAAACTTTTTTTCTACGACTTTTTCGAAAAATCGCTAGTTTAACGGCAAATCGCTTAAAACCGCTTAAAGTTTTTGAAGGGCTTTTAGGCATACCTTCAAAGTTTTTGTTTTAAGTAAAAAGGTAAACAGCTACAGGTGAAATAAGGTATTTTTTGCCCACATTTTGGCGATTTAAGAAAAATATACCCATCAAATCACTTAAAAATATCTTATATGCTATAGGCATTTTTATTCCGCGTTTTTTGACATATAACACACATCCGTCAAAATTCGTTTGAGCAAGATATTACCTATTAACTGAATATACCTTTTACCTTTACACTACTGCATGTACATATGCAGTAAGTACACTGCTTGCTGCGTAATGCGGAAATAAACTGCTTGCAAGTGGTGAATTCTTTTTGAGGCAGATAAATCATTTTAGATTATATTTAGATTTTTTTAACGATTTTTTCTAATTTTCAATATATTGAAATTTCGCGTTTTTTGAAATATGACACAAAAAATTTTACACATGAATTATTGAAAAAAATTTTTTGTCACTGGGCACATTGCGCTAAATTTTTCATGCCTAATAAATAGTACATTTTTGCGCAGTGCCAGTGACAAAAATTTTTTTTTTATAATTCATGTGTAAAATTTAATATTTTTCGTCACAAAATTGGATATTAGAAATTTTGGGGCATAAAAATGTTTTCGTCACTAGAGTTTTACCTCGTAAAGAGATTTTTTCATTTTGAATGTGTTCTCGTACTCCGATTAAGATGAAAATTTATTTCCGGGTACTTTAGGAACAAATGAACAAAATAAAAAAATTAAAAATTAATTTTCCGATCCAAGTCGGCACGGGTTATCATACTCCGATTGAGCTAAAACTTTTTATACAAGTGCTTTAGGACCAAATGATCAGATCTAGCCCGTATGCGTTTAAAAATAAAAACTTTGCCAAAATAAGGGACACCCTAATGTATAATATAATATGTACGCGTGTACGCATGCAAAGAGTAACAAAATTTCAATTCTTGTCTTTGTGTAAGAGTTTCTCATTAATTTCAAATTGCATGGTGACGTATAATCGCATAATTTTGGAAGCCGCTTGCAGATTCGAACTCATCGTTCTGCAGTCTTGACACTAGTCATGCGAATGCCGCGGAAGAGGACGTCGAGCAAAACAACGCATCGTGCGACAACACGTCTTCGTACTCGTATGTAAGTTCAAATACGAATATGATAAATATACTACATATTCATAACAATAATATATCATTTATAGCAGGAAAATCCCAGCAAAAGAGCAAAGCTCGATACCGAACAAGCGTCGAAGGAGGTGATCGGCAAGCTGGAGAAGGTAATAGAAAAGCAGGTCAACATGCTTTCTGGCTCCAGTTCTGGGGTAATTTCCGCCGCTGTGTACTGGAGCGACATACGAGGGCGGGCTGATAAGTAATCGGCCTTACCAAAAAAAAACATCTTAAACAACCCATAAATATTTGATTCGATTAGTGTTTTCTATCGGCTGATTGCTGAAAAAGTTTTAGGCGTTTTTCTCAACACTGGTAATTTTGGCGGGAGTTTTAGCATGGTCACTTTTGCATTGTCCCCAAAATGAGTAAAATAGAATATCGAGCTGTCATTAGATTTCTGTTTTTAAAAAAGAAATCCAACGATGAAATAAAAAATGAGTTAATCGAAGTTTATGGGGAATCAGCTCCATCGATTTCAACCATTAAATATTGGACTGCTGAGTATAGGCGCGGGCGGACAAGCATTTTTGACGAGGACCGTCCGGGACGTCCCAAAGAGGTGACAACCCCAGAAATGGTAGATAAAGTCCACGGAATGATATTGGATGATCGCCGAATAAAGCTGAGAGAGATTGCTAAGGCCCTAAACATTTCTCGTAAATGTGTTGGAAACGTCTTACACGAATATTTAAATATGAGTAAGCTTTCGTCAAGGTGGGTGCCACGATTGCTCTCAGCGGAACACAAACGCAACCGCTTGGTCATTGCGAAGGAGAGTTTGGCATTGTTAAACGCAAATAAGAATGAATTTTTGCGTCGTTTTGTGACTGTCGACGAAACTTGGATACATCACCATACACCCGAAAGCAAGGAACAGTCAAAGCAGTGGATTTCAACCGGAGAAACGGCGCCGAAAAAGGCAAAGATTGGTTTGTCGGCCAACAAGGTAATGGCAACGGTTTTCTGGGATGCCCGAGGCGTAATTCATGTGGATTATCTAGAAAAAGGCAGAACAATTAATGGAGAATACTATTCTAACCTTTTGGGACAGTTCGATTCAGAACTAAAGAAAAAAAGGCCGCACATGGCGAAGAAAAAAGTTCTGTTTCACCAGGACAACGCTCCGGCTCACAAGAGCGTTGTTGCCATGATGAAATTGTGTGAACTACACTATGAAATTCTTCCACATCCGCCCTATTCACCAGATTTAGCACCATGTGACTATTATCTATTTCTAAACTTAAAGAAATGGCTTGGTGGAAAGAAATTTTAGTAGAATGAACAGGTGATCTGTGAAACAAACGCCTATTTTGAGGACCTGGACCAGTCATATTTTATGGAAGGTATAAAAAAATTGGAGGACCGTTGGACTAAGTGCATACGTCTAAAAGGAGATTATGTTGAAAAATAAAAAATAAAAAAAAAACCGTGTTTTCTTTGGTAGGCCGACTATTTATCAGCCCACCCTCGTAATAAAAGGGTTCCAGCCGGAGAAGGCTCAGAGAGCTACACAAGCAGTAACAAAACTGCTTTGGGAATTCGAGAAAGAGCACGATAATTGCTCGCTCGCTAAAATTCGCTCGTCTTTCGTTAGGGTTCTGGTTTTGGTTCTCACTCGATAACAATGGCTAACTTAGCTTTAAGTGGAATCGCATCTGGGCGAAGATTCCTTTTCGGCACCAAATATGGCTCCACCAAACTAAACAAATATTCAAAGCTGGTTTCGCTCATATGAAAATTTTCAATGAATGCCCTTGAGGTTTTGGTCAAATTTTCAAACTACAAAATAATCAAGAGTATAGTATATCGCCCCTTGATTTTTCTTTCTTTTAAATATGGGTTCACCCAATATTGGGGCCGTTTGCGTTGTTGCACTTCTTCCGCCTCTTCCGCCTCTTTTAGGACAATATAAGAGGTCATTAATCCCATAATTAGGGTATTAGTTGCTACCAATTGTCTAATGACCGCTTTGTCCATTTTCGTTCTTCAATTATTTGCAATTTAATTTAATTGATCTGTATATTTTGTTGTTTACTTATTTTATGTGCACAGCTGACGAATCAGTGTGACCACTCAACTTTTCAGAGATTTTTGATGAAATGCTGTCACACTGAAG
This sequence comes from Drosophila limbata, assembly GCA_963924055.1. NCBI lineage: Eukaryota > Metazoa > Arthropoda > Insecta > Diptera > Drosophilidae > Drosophila > Drosophila limbata. The sequence continues at coordinate 587,140 of CAWUOW010000172.1, forward strand.
TTTGGAAGCCAGACATCAAAATATTAAACATTTTGAGCGCCCAAAATATTTTCAACAACTGGATATTATGCTTAAAGCACTTGGAAATAAATTTTCACGTGATTCTGTAAGTCGAATTTTTCGGCGAATTCACTAATAAATTGTGTTTTATTATTGTTTCGGTTTTATTTAACTGTTACTGTTTTCTGTTACGGGCTCGTTTGGGTATGTTATAATGATGTACATTAACATATGGTGTTGCAATATGATAAAATATTGCATTAACAATTGCATAGGCTGGTGAAATAGCTTTAGGAAAGACACAGTTTATGTACTTCTTTGTCAGTCGCGCTTAACAATCTTTGCGGAAAGCATCAGCCCAAAATTTGTAGCCATGTGACCGAAACGAATGTTAAACTTCTTATTGCTTGAAGAGGAATTCAAGCCTTTTAAGGATATTGAAAGTGGATCAAAAAATATGGAATTGTCATTCCAACCAGTACGGCTTCCACTATTTTAAAAAATAAAGAATTAATTGTGACAACAATGGAATTAGGAACTTCTTCTGGAAGCATCAAGAGACCGAAAATACCAGCTTTTGATAGAATCGACAAAGCAATCCTCGATTGGTTTAGAGCAGCCAGAGCAGCTGCCCTCAGTGATAAAGAAATCGCCTTAAAAATGTTGACTGTTTATTTGCCAACCAGCAACTTGTAAGCCCTAACATTAATGATTTTGTAGTTTCTATTAAAAAACTAAAAAAAAAATTTCCCAACTCGAAGTCTCCTTAACTCGAACATTTTTCTGGGATAATGGTGATTCGAGTTAGGGAAGTTCGACTATATATATATATTAACACGAAGCTATTTTTGGGGTGCATAGTTAAAACCGATCACTATCGAAAGCTATCGTTTGATGGCACATCGATATTAGACTCTTCGTAGCCTTGTGTTGGGTTTTTCAATGAAAGGCCTCACACATTCGAGTACGAAATCGAAGTCCGCCAAACTCATTCGAACAAAGTCCTTAAAACGATCAGGACTACTCGATCGAAATATCCTTTGAAACGATAGAAAAAAGCCAATCTCCTCACGCTCCAAATAGAGCTCTTGCATCCACGTTGTCCGGGTTCATATTTTAAGCTCTTGCTCCTCCTCCTTGCAATAATTGCTGCTGCTATTTTGCGCTTTCTTGCTGACGTCGTTTAACTCATGTTATCTTGTTGTAGAAAAGGCAAATATTAAATATGTAAAATACAAATTTATGTGTACTTACCACTTGTTTATTTCCACCAATCAAACACGTGTGCATTTACCGTTGATTATCCAGTGTAAACAACCAAATTACTCTATCTGCCCCTGCCATTCCCTGGATCCCCTGCCAAGCCCAAGTGGCAGCTCACGCCAGCGAAGCTCCTACTTGGAAGAGCTCCCAAGGCCAAGGGCGTACCATCGGCGCCAAAGGCGTCCCCGGAGCGCGGCAGCTCTTGCAGTGACGGAGAGGCCAGCTCGTCCAGCATGGAGCCGGGCGAGATCAGACGTAAGGCCCACTCCGATGACTACCAATCCCAAGAGCGCTAATAGATTTGCCGCGCTCGCCGACGACATGGACGCTGACGATGGAGGGGATGAGATCCTCATTGACCTTGACCTTGTCCCTACAGTTCCCGAGAAGACCTTAAAGCCTTCACCAATCTTTGCTCCAAATGTGTGGGATATAAAGGGGTTTATTACCGACGTCGCTCTGGCCATCGGAAATCTCAGGTTCGACTATAAGTCTGGCAGGGACGGTCGTGTCCGAGTCAACCTGGAGGACAAGGACAGCTACACCAAGCTTAAGGAGTATCTTAATGCGAATGAGATACGCTACCAGACGTTCCAGGCGAAGGACGAGCGTGCGTACAGGGTAGTCATTAAGGGACTCCACTACTCTACTGAGATTGACGAAATCAAAGCAGCACTGGCCATACATGGGCACAAGGTACGTGGTCGTGAGATCAAGAACGCCATCAGCCGCACCAACAAGAAGCCGATGTCGCTCTTCTTTGTCAACCTGGAGCCAGCCAGTAGTAACAAAGATATCTTTACCATCAAACGGCTCTGCCAATGCGTCGTACTGCCGACTCCCACCCAAGTGAGTCAAGTGCGGTGATGATCATCACTCCCACAAGTGCACCAAGCCAAAGAAGCATCCCGATTGCTGTGCCCTATGCAAGAGGATTCATCCCGCATCATACAAAGGCTGCAAAGTCTATCAAAAGGCTAAGGAGCAGCACAGACCCAAGCCAAGGCCAATGGTACCGCCCACCAACCGAGCAGCACCAGCCATTATACCTTAACTCAGCTTCGCCAGTTTACTACGAGGTGCCCAACAACCCCATCAGCAGTGCGACTCTGTTCCCACTCCCCCAAGCCAGACTGGACAGACTGGAAGTCATGATGGAGAAGACGCTGGACCAATTCGCAGCCATGACGCAGTTACGTCACTAATGGCGAAGCAAATAAATCTACATATAGTGCTATGGAATGCGAACGGTCTGTGCAGGAGCAGGCCTGAGGTCAAGCACTACCTCAAGACAAACGACGTCGACATACTCCTCGTGTCCGAAACCCACTTCTCCTCCAGATCCTACTTCCCCATCAACGGAAGCGCTCGTGGCGGAGCAGCGGTCATTATCAGGAGCGGCTTCAAGTACAATGTGAGAATCCTCAGACATTACCATCGCCGCCGTGTACTGCCCCCCACGCCACCCATTTGAAGATGACCTGTACCACGACCTGCTGGACAACCTCGGCCTAAGGCTTATCGTTGGAGGCGACATCAACGCCAAACACAATTGGTGGGGATCCAAAATCACCAACCCCAAAGGCAGAGCATTGCACAAATGAATCCCAGAGAGCCGACTGGACTGCCACTCCACTGGTGAACCCACATACGGGCCCACCGATGCCAACAAGATCCCCGACTTCATTGACATTGCCCTCTCCAAAGGGATCGACCGGCACAAGCTCTCAACCAGCAATGTGCTCGAGCTATGCTCCGACCACTGCGCTGTCAGGCTCCTGGTCAATATTCCAGTCAGCACCAAATCGGCTAGGGGCAAACTGTTCAGGAGGAACACCATCAACGAGCTGTACCAACAATGGCTCCAGAACAATCTGGACCCGACGGTGGAGATCGAGTCAGGAGACGACCTGGATAACGTTGTTGAGCACCTCAACATGCAAAATTACAATGCCGTCTCGCACGCCACACCTCCAAGCAGTCCCACCAACAGAGTCCCAAACAGAGACGTCCACCTTCGGTCTCCAGAAGTTGCAGCTCTGGTTGATGAGAAAAGGCGACTACGCCGAGTATGACACAATTCTCGTAGCGCCAGGTACAAGACCGAGTACAATAGGGTTACCACTACCAGCCAGAAGACCCCCAACATAATCTCTGGTGACTGACTAAGTCTATCAAAAGACCTGCACGAAGAATGGAGCCAGTCAAGCACGCCAACGGAACCTGGTGCCGCTCCGATAGTGAAAGATAGGCATATCAACCCTCTAGCCATCAACTTGTTGTACAACAGCACAACCACACGCCGCCTGAAAAGACATAACCCGCTGGATCTACCTCACCGATGATGTCCAACCCCACACCCACACTCCCCCCCCCCCACCAAAAAAAAAAAAAATTACACCTCGTCTCATAGTTCTTGAACTTTAAATGTCAATGTCACTTCCATACAATTTATTGATTATCGACATATAGGACAGATTATAAATAAAGATCAAATGCTAAAAAAACAAAAAACTTAACAACAATGGCAACGTGAACGTCAGCGAATGTTAATGTCAACTATTTTAAATAGCTGTCAACTTCATCGACAATGCTTTGCTAGCTCTTGCGTTGACCAACTGAAAAAGTAGTTGACAAACATGTGTTTTGGTCAACTAATGTAAACGCAAATAATGCGTTGACCATGGTTGCCAATAGTTGACTTTGCTGAAATTTACGCTGCGTCAACTAGTGTTAATGAACCTTTATAGGCCTCATCCTCTTTGGTAATACAAAGTGTATATACCACTGATTTCTAATAAAAATGTTCTCAGCCGTGTAAAGTATCGTTGTTGTTGATGGGACAACACGGTCTATATTATTTCACTAATTTCTTCCTACTCGAATCTTCTTCATCGTCATAATATTTTGCCTGCCATTCTTTATGCAGTACTCAAAAGCTGCTGGTTCTTTACTATCGCAGCAGTTGTCGTCTCAAAATTTGAATGGTTTAATGGGATTCGAAATTTATCAGAATAATTTAAAAAATACTTTGAATTTTTCTATCCAACAGAGCTCCTAAAGCTTGGAGTTGATATTTGAACATCAACATGCGGTATTAATATCCTTGGTTGGTCGCTATTTTATACAAGCTCCAAGTTGTCGTTTAACTTAAAGACTTTATTATTTTGGGGCATGTCACGGGTCGTATGCGTAATATACTAGACTGTCATAAAAAATATTATTATGTTTTGTCAATAAAACAACACCAAGACAGCCAACAGACATAAGCTGTTTTTATATTCTATACCAGGGAGTATCTCAACTTTGTACAAATGGCGAAAGGAGGCGTCTAAAATGCCGAGCTTACAATATATTGTTTTCTAAGTCAAGTGAGGAAAGTGGAGTATACAGCCCTACCGATTGCATAGAGACTGTAAAGAAATTCTACGACTAGACTGCTTTATGTATAGCAGTAAAAGGAACAAATTTTGCAACAACAATAGTTCATAGTAAGGGTCATGCAGAAACTAAATACATATTGGCAATTTATTTAAAATGCTCACACTGCACATTGGGCGATTTGACGATTTTTCTGGCATTAACTACAAGTTTAAAGCTAAAACTTTCAAATTTGGCATGAACCTTAGTTAGACTTATTTATATTTTTTGTTTTGATTTGGACCTCCCTTTAGCTTCCTCTTCCTCATTCAAATTTAAAGCTAGACCCCTGAAATTTGGCAAGAATCTTAACCCTCTAAGGCTACTTTCCAAAATAATGGAAATAATTTATTAAAATAATTTTTTCTTAAATGAATTGAGGCTCCTAAACTCAAATATGCACTCAGAAAGTGCGTAAAGGCATTCGCTTACCTGTAAGGTGAGAAAAAGTGAATACGTGCCTTGAGGCACTCTTGGGGCTTTGAGTGTAAAAAAGTCGTTTTCAAGTTTCAAAGCTGCATTTTATTTCTTTTTATGGTAGTCTTAAAAACAATTTTTGTTAGCTGTGCAGCATAAATGCAAATTATATTTTGTGCAAATGCACTGTGTTTGCGAAATTTTACAGTGCTTACAACATCTTCTTCCACTGTCTCGATCCAACCAATGAGGGTAATGGTTTAACTGGTCAAACCGCAAGTCCGATATTGGATGCATCGATTTTTGGCCTAGCTTGAGTCGTAGCTGTGGAGATAGGTGAGAGAGTGGAGACTGCATTGTCTGAGAGGATTCTGAATGTGTTGTCCGCCCTGATTGAGAGGAAGGAGACTGGGTTTTCCATCCATGTGAAGATCGATTACTGATTGGACGACCTGGTAAATTTTTGCTTCTAAGTATCACTAGACCTTCAACAAGAGTTTCGCGAAAATCCGGGAGTTGGAGCGATTTCTCCTTGCTCGCGTTCTCCTTTTCTATACGTCTGTATAAAATATACGAGTTGGTGACTGCCATATCAATCAAGTGGTAAAAAATCCAAGTCGCGGCATCCCGAGTTTTGGCTCTGATATGATAGCGGCCCATTAGTCCATCCATCAGGTCTACGCCACCCATGTGAGCATTATATTCATGAACAATTTGGGGGCAATCAATTTCGAATTGTCGCCTAGACTTTCTATCGAAATGAGGAGCCTTTGCTGTTCCTTCGCGCTGAATTGTCCGTGTAAATGGCTTAACACCCACATTAGTCGACAAAAAGCGAACGGCCTTGCTGTCTTTCCACAGCACATTAGTAATTTCGACTCCATATGAGGAACCTACGTACTCAGTCGAAAAACCCCTTGGCTTTTTGTTGAGCGTACTATCGTTTGGCAGCTTGCAATCAGGGATTCGATTTACTCGCACATAAATTGCAAGTAGTTGTGAAATAGCTGCGTGCAACAAAAGTTCACTTAAAGCCCCAAAAGTGTCTCGAGGCACTTATCACTATTTCATTGCTACAACGCATGTCTATTATATATTTGCAAATCTGTAACTTGATTTCAATAGTAAATAAACATACCTTTCACAAAAAAAAATAATGAGCTGAATTTGTTTAATAGTTTTACTTTTACTTGCAAAACAAAACACAACTTGCAGCAGGTCAAATTTTAAGCGCGAAATAAAATTTGTTCTGTGAAAATCAAAATAAAAAGTACCGTATAAAGCTGCTGAGAGCTTTCAAAGCTTCTACACGAAATCTGGCGTTTGTTATTAACTGCCGTTAATTATTTAAATTATGAAAAAGCTCTTACTTTTTGCGCAAATGTAAATAATGTAATAAGTGTCTTAAGACAGTCTTACGTGTTAGAGGGTTAAATAGACTAAAGTCGAATTTATATATTTTTTTATTTTTTTAATTGGACCTTGTTTTCTACCCCTCATTTTCACTGACTCAGTGAAAAGTAAATTTTTTTTTTTAACTTAAATAAAAAGCGAGTTATCTTAGACTTTACATGTTTGCTAATAAGACTAAAATAGAATTTACAATTTGTTTTGTATTATAATTTGACAGTGGGTAAAAAATACTTATTTGATAATGCACAAAAATGAGCAAAAGAAATAAATAGCACTATAAACTAGAGTTTTTAATTAATAACTTGCCATATTTGGTTGATTACGCCAACATGCGCTACAAAAATATTAGTCCACGGAAAACAGCTTAATTTGATTTTTTTTTTTTGCAATCACATTAACCCTCTAGTGCCCAAGACCGCCTCTAGACGGGGTAAAAAAAAATCTTAGTGAAAACTTTAAAAATTAATATAAATATATTTGATTTATAATTAAAGGTATATTGCTACAAAACTTTTTGAATAACTAAATATTCCATCAGCCAGTTTTTCTTTTACCGCTCTACGATGAGATTTACTACGAATTTTCTATGTCTGAAAATTAGTGAATGCTCAAATTTCTTTTTTTGCCTGGGCACTAGAGGGTTAAACATAACAGTAGACAACACTGCGGACGGCAGTCCGCGCTAGTGACGAAAGCAGCACAATTGTGCGAAGGCGACTAGCATATATACACAGGAAGAATGGAAATTTTGCTATGACTGTCCGATGAGGTCGAGTTATATACCGATAAAAAGGTATTAATTTAACTTACAAATGTGCATACTAAGACTTTTGAATACTCAATTGGTTCGTGAGAAAAACAGGTGTAAGTGGGGGGGAAAAATTTAAATGATTGAAGCAAATGGGGCCGTTGGAGCCTTTTTGATTATTTTTTTAATTTTGTACTATACTAAGCAAATATACGCGTCGAATGACACCTTGATCATCAAAATCCGATCACTGGTTCAGAAGATTATTAATTTTGATATTTTTGGTGCCCTTCTCAAAACGAGATGAAAAGTCAGTCTGTTTGTTTTTTTGTCTGTTTGTTAGAATCAAATCGTTGATTTAGCTTAAAAGTTTGAATGAGGACTTGTTCCCGCTCAAAAATCTAGAAACGTTTGTTCTACGACTTTTTCGAAAAATCGCTACTTTAGCGGGAAATCGCTAAAAACCGCTAAAATTGTGACAAAATTTTTTTAGTAATTTATAAGTAAACCTTAATATTATTCGTCACAAAATTGGATATCAGAAATTTTGGTGCATGAAAATGATTTCGTCACTAGACTCTTACCTCGTAAAGTGGTTTTTTTTATAAGATATCAGAAATTTTGGAGTAAGATATAAGAAATTTTTAAAATTGCAATATTTTTTGACGGTACAACTTTGTCAAGCAAACAAACTGTCTGGCAACACTAGTTCCTTTTACAAACATACATGCAAAATTAGAAAAAATCGTTACTGTGGTTTTCTCAAAATGTGGGAAAAAAAACCTTATTTTACCTGTAGATGTTTACCTTTTAACTTAAAAAAAAGTTAAAAGTATGCCAAAGAGCCCTTTGAAATACCTTTTCAACGATATATATATCACATCTGTAGCTTTAATCGTTTGGATGCTATGGGGGTTTTATTTTTCGAAAAAGTCGTAAAACAAACGTTTCTATATTTTTGATTATAAAATGATTTATCTGCCGCAAAAAGAATTCACCACTTGCAAGCAGTTTATTTCCGCATTACGCAGCAAGCAGTGCATATGTACATTAGGGTGTCCCTTATTTTGGCAAAGTCGCTATTTTTAAACGCATACTGGCTAGATCTGTTCATTTGGTCCTAAAGCCCTTGGAAAAAAAGTTTTACCTCAATCGGAGTATGATATCCCGTGCCGACTTGGATCAGAAAATTTTAAAATTATATGGGGCAAAAAAAAATTAATCTTTTTTTTTTTAATTTTTTATTTTTTTCTTTGGTTCATTTCGTCCTAAAGCACTCGAAAATAAGTTTTCACCTTAATCGGAGTACGAGAACACATTTAAAATTGCTTCGAAACATGAAAAAACAGTGCTCTAACACTGATAATAAATTTTTCGATGTTATCGTATCAAAATTAAATCAAAAAGGCTCCAACGGCCCCATTAGCTCCAATCATTTAAATTTTGCCCCTCCCACTTACACCTGTTTATCTCCCGAACCAGATGAGTTTCCAAAATTCTTAGTATGCACATTTTTAAGTAAAGTTGATACCTTTTGATCGGTATATAACTCGACCTGATCGGACAGTCGTAGCAAATTTTCCATTCTTCCTGTGTATATATGCTAGTCGCCTTCGCACCCTTCGTGCTGCTTTCGTCGCAGTGATACTGATAATGACATTCACATGAAATTTTTCGCAGATGTTATTAACAGTGCTGCCAACTCATGAAAAAAATAACTAGCGCGAAATTTTAATCACACGAAGTTTGAATTGAAAATTCACCTTACTTTTTATCCACAGTAGTTTATAAGATTAAGCTATTCGAAAAATATGGTAATCGGGACCATAGTGCAATATCGAACATTTTAAGGTTAACTTATTAAAACCCATTCACGTCAAAACCAAAAAAACGTTGAGCTCGTAGCTTACTTTCGGTACTCACCAAATTTGACCTGCTTCGGAAGGCTGCCTCGGTTGTGGGCGTTCCTACCTCTTTACCTACATTGTCACAAAGTTATTACATAAGTACATATATTCACTTTGGGTACCGAGTGTAGAAAAACGAAGGAAGTTTTGTTAGCGCAGTAACCCTTAAAAAGTAAATTTTAATTATTGAATTATTTTATTGGGAGAGCAGATGACGCAGTCTTACTCTTGTTTTGGAAATGGAAAATATCTTAGTACTAAACGCACTCACTTCTTGTGCACCTTGATCGCGCGTTAAGGAGACCAAAGTTGGCAACAGCAACTACAACAGCGAAGTCAACTGACTGCTGCGTAAATCTTCTTGCTGAGTTTCGGCTTTGTTACGAATTCATCAGCATGCGGCAACTCGCCCACAGATGGTGGGTTAACCAATTGCTGCTAGCGTAACACAAACGGCTCCTTGAGGACGGATTTCCAATAAACCTTGGCAGCAGGACTGCCTGTCTAGAAACAAAAACATAATAGGAAACTCACGCACAAGCGATTTGTGCGGGCTTCAAACTTGAAAACGTTTTCTAAGCGCTCATGTCTCGGTTATGTCTGGCAATGTCTTCCTCTCTCACTCACTCTTTGTGTGAGTCGAGCGCATATATTTGTGTGTGTGCTTGTGTATGCGTGTGCCTGTGAACAAATTTGTCTTTTAAGTGATTTAGGCAAACGACTGCTACAAACTTTGCTCAATTTGTCGGCTCAGTCAGTTTTCAGTAACTGAGTGAGTCAACATGAACAAATGGACATCCTGCACATACATTCATATGTATGTACATATACATCAGCTAGCGGCACGGCCCTATCTCGTAGGTAGAGATGGGCATGGGCCTCCTTTTTGAGGCACGACACGGCCCAAGCACGGCTGGTAAAAACTGAGGCCCAACACGGCCCAACACGGAATTTTTTTAAATAGGCACGGCACGGCACGGGCACGCACGGCCCATGCCCATCTCTACTTCATGACGTCACTTTTTTTTATCATAATGGCATCAATCGTGCTATCGATGTTGTAAGTGTTCGCAAATTGTGCGATACATCGATGAATCCTACAGCTCAAGCTGACAAACAAGCCATAAAACTACGCCAACTTATCAATACTACCATATTTAAATTCAAAATCTGTACCGTGCTTTACGTGCCTACCGTGCTTTCCGTGCTTTCCGTGCCTATAATTGCATTATGTTGAATAAGAGCTTAAGCTGTCAACTGTGATCTTTAAATGTTTTAACCAGAGTTAGCAAATATTTCTCAGCCTATTTTGCTTTCGCGGTCAGCGTCAGAGAAGACTAAAAAAGTAAAGACTAAAGACCCGTCTTTGTAAAGCTACAGACGAAAGTCTACTACGGCTTCAGGGCGAGAACCCTAAAGGCGTACATAACTTTCCTATCGTTTCTTCAGGGGTAAATTTTGCTGAAAGAAAAAAAGTCCCTGCAGCTAACTTAACGTTGCCAACGCCTGGCAATAAAAATCGAAAACACTTTTTATGCGTTTTCAACCATACTTTTCTGTAGTTCTGTATTTTTAAAAGAATTTATAACAAACTAGGGGGCTACGCCCCCTGCTCGCTTCGCTCGCAACATTGTCTTTAGTTGTCCGGCTTAACAAATTTACATAATATTCGCCCCCTGCTCGCTTCGCTCGCCAACCCGCAGCTCGCTACGCTCGCAGCATTGTATTTAGTTGCCCGTTTTAACAAATTTATATAATACTAGGGGGCTACGCCCCCTGCTCGCTTCGCTCGCCAACCCCCAGCTCGCTTCGCTCGCAACATTGTCTTTAGTTGTCCGGCTTAACAAATTTACATAATATTCGCCCCCTGCTCGCTTCGCTCGCAGCATTGTATTTAGTTGCCCGTTTTAACAAATTTATATAATATAACATTTTTTCTTTAAAAAAAAACGGAAATATTTAGCTTCCGCTGTCCGCTGCCTTAATTTTTTTCCTTGCAATTGAACTTTGGCTAAAAAGTCGGATTTGGTGATTTAGCGGGAAAAAGCTAAATTTGGCGGGAAAAAGCTAAATTTGGCGGGAAAAAGCTAAATTAAGAGAATTTGTCAAAATTTTGCAAGAAGAGTTAATCTAAAAGTTTTGTTAGGATATCTCCGATTGCATCCGATTGCATCCGATTGTTCCTATGGCAGCTATATGATATAGTCATCCGACTTTGACCAAATTTGGTCAGAATGTAAGAGACAGCCCCAATCATACAATCTGTTAGTTTGTTTGAGATATCTTAAGAAACAAAAAAGTTTTTCATACTAAAGGTTTTTTCATCTGATTGTTCCTATGGCAGCTATAAGATATAGTCATTCCACTTTCACCAAATTTGGTCAGAATGTAAGAGACAGTACCAAACATTTAATCTTTGAGTTTTGTTAATATATCTTAAGAAACAAAAAAGTTTTTCATACTAAATGTGTTTTTCATCTTATTGTTCCTATAGCAGCTATAAGATATAGTCATTCCACTTTGACCAAATTTGGTAAGAATGTAAGAGACAGTACCAAACATGTAATCTGTGAGTTTGGTTGAGATATCTTAAGAAGCAAAAAAGTTTTTCATACTAAATGTGTTTTTCATCGGATTGTTCCTATGGCAGCTATATGATATAGTCATCCGACTTTGACCAAATTTGGTCAGAATGTAAGAGACAGCCCCAATCATACAATCTGTGAGTTTGGTTGAGATATCTTAAGAAACAAAAAAGTTTTTCATACTAAAGGTTTTTTCATCGGATTGTTCCTATGGCAGCTATAAGATATAGTCATTCCACTTTCACCAAATTTGGTCAGAATGTAAGAGACAGTACCAAACATATAATCTGTGAGTTTGGTTGAGATATCTTAAGAAACAAAAAAGTTTTTCATACTAAGCAATTCCGTGACCTTTGACCTTGATTTTGACCCTCTTACAGGTGGAATTTCGCAAAACGCCGTCTTATTGCACGATGAAATTATCTCATCTATGTTGTGTGAAAATTTCAGCTCTCTATCTCTTACCGTTTGGGCTGCACGTTGATTCTCAGTCAGTGAGTCAGTGAGTCAGTGAGTCAGTGAGTCAGTCAGTGAGTCAGGACAAAGAGTTTTATATATATAGATAACATTTTTTCTTTAAAAAAAAACGGAAATATTTAGCTTCCGCTGTCCGCTGCCTTAATTTTTTTCCTTGCAATTGAACTTTGGCTAAAAAGTCGGATTTGGTGATTTAGCGGGAAAAAGCTAAATTTGGCGGGAAAAAGCTAAATTTGGCGGGAAAAAGCTAAATTAAGAGAATTTGTCAAAATTTGGCAAGAAGAGTTAATCTAAAAGTTTTGTTAGGATATCTGCGATTGCATCCGATTGTTCCTATGGCAGCTATATGATATAGTCATCCGACTTTGACCAAATTTGGTCAGAATGTAAGAGACAGTTCCAATCATACAATCTGTGAGTTTGGTTGAGATATCTTAAGAAACAAATAAGTTTTTCATACTAAAGGTTTTTTCATCGGATTGTTCCTATGGCAGCTATAAGATATAGTCATTCCACTTTCACCAAATTTGGTCAGAATGTAGGAGACAGTACCAAACATGTAATCTGTGAGTTTGGTTAAGATATCTTAAGAAACAAAAAAGTTTTTCATACTAAATGTGTTTTTCATCGGATTGTTCCTATAGCTGCTATAAGATATAGTCATTCCACTTTGACCAAATTTGGTAAGAATGTAAGAGACAGTACCAAACATGTAATCTGTGAGTTTGGTTGAGATATCTTAAGAAGCAAAAAAGTTTTTCTTACTAAATGTGTTTTTCATCGGATTGTTCCTATGGCAGCTATAAGATATAGTCATTCCACTTTCACCAAATTTGGTCAGAATGTAAGAGACAGTACCAAACATATAATCTGTGAGTTTGGTTGAGATATCTTAAGAAACAAAAAAGTTTTTCATACTAAGCAATTCCGTGACCTTTGACCTTGATTTTGACCCTCTTACAGGTGGAATTTCGCAAAACGCCGTCTTATTGCACGATGAAATTATCTCATCTATGTTGTGTGAAAATTTCAGCTCTCTATATCTTACCGTTTGGGCTGCACGTTGATTCTCAGTCAGTGAGTCAGTGAGTCAGTCAGTGAGTCAGGACAAAGAGTTTTATATATATAGATAACATTTTTTCTTTAAAAAAAAACGGAAATATTTAGCTTCCACTGTCCGCTGCCTTAATTTTTTTCCTTGCAATTGAACTTTGGCTAAAAAGTCGGATTTGGTGATTTAGCGGGAAAAAGCTAAATTTGGCGGGAAAAAGCTAAATTTGGCGGGAAAAAGCTAAATAAAGAGAATTTGTCAAAATTTGGCAAGAAGAGTTAATCTAAAAGTTTTGTTAGGATATCTCCGATTGCATCCGATTGTTCCTATGGCAGCTATATGATATAGTCATCCGACTTTGACCAAATTTGGTCAGAATGTAAGAGACAGCCCCAATCATACAATCTGTGAGTTTGGTTGAGATATCTTAAGAAACAAAAAAGTTTTTCATACTAAATGTGTTTTTCATCGGATTGTTCCTATGGCAGCTATAAGATATAGTCATTCCACTTTGACCAAATTTGGTCAGAATGTAAGAGACAGTACCAAACATATAATCTGTGAGTTTGGTTGAGATATCTTAAGAAACAAAAAAGTTTTTCATACTAAATGTGTTTTTCATCGGATTGTTCCTATGGCAGCTATAAGATATAGTCATTCCACTTTGACCAAATTTGGTCAGAATGTAAGAGACAGTACCAAACATATAATCTGTGAGTCTGGTTGAGATATCTTAAGAAACAAAAAAGTTTTTCATACTAAGCAATTCCGTGACCTTTGACCTTGATTTTGACCCTCTTACAGGTGGAATTTCGCAAAACGCCGTCTTATTGCACGATGAAATTATCTCACCTATGTTGTGTGAAAATTTCAGCTCTCTATCTCTTACCGTTTGGGCTGCACGTTGATTCTCAGTCAGTCAGTCAGTCAGTCAGTCAGTCAGTCAGTCAGGACAAAGAGTTTTATATAAGGTCCTTATCAAAATTATAAGACACTTCGATTTCTTTAAATATTTTTCATGATACGCAATCTAGGTAATAAAAAAACACATCAACATACTTCATAAACAAATACTAAAGTGTTTCAACACCTTTTATTTTAAAATATTAAGTGTTGTTACTGATTTTTAAAATATTAACAAAAAGTGGGATTTTCAACCATATCAAAATTATAAGACATGTCTGGTTTAAAGTACTTGTATGCTAAAAATATCTACTTAAGTCATTGAATTTCGATAGTTTAGCGATCTATCAAAGATCCTTGGCATCTGTCAACATCAAAAATTCTCATCTTCATGGAATCTGACAGCTTTATCAATAATTTCGAGTCTATCTGACCCCAATCCCTTATTGATGATGTTTTGAGCTCATTAAAATCTTCGTATCTTTCGTTTTCCTTATAAAAACACCTTGTTAGCACTTCCCAGACATTTTCAATTGGATTTAGATCCGGTGAGCATGCTGGCCAGTTCATTAAATCGAGCAAACCCCCTTCTAAAAACAGTGTTGTCGGGCGACTTGTGTGTATTTGGGCGTTTTCCTGAATGAAAACATAAGGATTTTTCCAATTTTCATTTGAATATGGAAGCAAGCTATTATTTAGGATTCGTATATAGTCAGAACTATTCATCCTAGAGCTGGAAAATTGCAGGTTTAACGTTACGATCTTGTTAACTGGTCCCCATACCACTACTGCCCCGCTACCACAGTTTCTCTTCAAGAAATAAAGAGGTTTATTTCTCAGATCGCTCCAGTAATAGCGAAAACCTTCTGGTCCATCGAGATTACATTTTTTTTCATCAGAAAAAAGTACCTTTTTGGAAGTTAGACAATATAACAAATGCAAGAGACCACTACAACATTTTCATAACCTATACCCGGTTCGTTTTCAAGTTCCTTTGAGCAAAATGAATCCGCGCAGCTTTGTAATGAGGGGTAAACTGAGGAATATTTTTGTGCACACCTCGGACAATGTTTCCGGACTCATTTAAAGTGCTCCAAATAGTCATGGATAACACTTTTTTGCTGGTAATTGCAGCAAGATGGGCACAGGATGCAGTCGAATTAATGGCTTTCTTAATAATGCGCCTTTTATATCGGTCATTTAACATTGTTTTATGACCAGTGCTTCGGTTTTCACCATAATCTTGAGGATTCTATAAAAAAATGGCGACTACGGTCCGACAGCGAGTGATTTCTTTTGTTATCTTGCTCACAGTCCAGCCGGACTTTGAATAGGCAAGAATGGAGTCAATTTCATCCTTCCGATACAATGTGGAGCCACCCATTTTATTTAATTTTATGTAAATTACTTATGTGAGAGATAATCAACTCAAAAATTCGGAAAGATAATCTTTAAACTTCATTTAATTCAATATGTCTTATAATCTTGATAAGGTTGCAAACAGTCCGAATTCTTGCACATTTACGAAAAATTAGCCGAAGTTCTCCAGACAATGCAAAAACAAAAATGTAACGGTAAAACTTCGTAGCCAATTCTATTTTCTTTCTTTCTATATTTTTGTTTTTATCAAATTCTAAAAGACAAAGATTTTGCGAGGGGAGGAATACAAATTATTGATGTGTCTTATAATTTTGATAAGGACCTTATATAGATTTAATATATTGAATAACTTATTTTATTAATATATCAATGGCAACCTCTGCTTAAGTATTGTTGCCCCAAGAATCCTTATAGGAATTGACTTCAATCCAAAATGTTGTAGTGCTGTCATTATTTTGCCATTTCACTAAGTGAATTTTTTTGAATAACTCGTTTAAAACACTGAAAAAATAAAAATCAGTATTTATTACACTAGTTTACAAAATAAAAAAAATATTTGATTCTCATGTCTCAGTGCACTTTTCTTATGGACTTTGGACCACTAAACACGAAATTCGCACTCAAAATTTGTTTCATGGAAGCGTTTTCGAAATATTAATTTATATATATAGCACGAGATCCAATTAACCGATGTGGCCAAAAAGAGCTGAAATTAAAGGTAACTAATTCCTCTACAACTCTCTTTCAAATAGTTTTCAGATCGGTTTTGTAGTTCAGAAGCTAGTGACTTTAATAAGTTTGAAAATCCGGTTTTTTGTTGTTGTGATTTTTTGGGTTCGATAGCTCACAAATCAACCCACAAAAACTGAATCTAATCAATTTTTTTGGTGGATTTAAAAAAATTAGATTTTAATAATTATTAGTCACTTTTATTTTTCTAATTAAAAATAATTATTAAGTATGATTTATAAAGTAAAAGTCTTTTAGTAATTATTAAAAGTAACTTATATTTATATTCCTCATAAAAGTTTCGATCCCTGCTTTTCTGTGTATCAATAGGAATATTTCTAACGACTGTAAGTATATTTTAAAAAATAGTGCAAAGTAAGTTACTATTGGAAAAAGCATTTCAAAGGAGACAACAATTCTTAGATGGCACCACTAAATGAAGTAAAATTGACAGCACTCTCGAAAATTGCAACAGATGGTTACGGTCAATCCAACAGCTTTTTTATTCTGTGCATACTTTCTGGCAGATTGTAATTTTAATCGATTTTAACTCTACAGTCATAATTTATTTATTTTTTATTTATTTTTTTTTTTTATTTATTTATTTTCTTTGTTATCATTAATCTTTTTTTGCATGTGGAGAAATTTATGTTTGGTTTTACTTGGTGTGGAGCTATGCTAAATCGGATGATATACGTAGTCGCTAACAAAAAGAGAGAGGCACGGATATTGACGTCACAACCGCACAAGACAGTTTCAAACGTCGGAGTGGGTATGTTGAGCTGGTAATGGATGATTGGGTGCCCACATTTAAAGTGAAACATGCCCCTTAAATATCAGCTCAATCGCATTCTCCGTATATGAAGAGCAGAACACTTACCACTGCCAAGCAAGGATATTAGATTAAGCTCAAAAATACTGAAGAGACCGGACCAAGGAAACAACTCTGAAGACAACTTAATATTCATGGGTGATTAATAAGATGTTCGGAGCAAGGAACGGTTCATTCTCCTAAATTTATCGATTGAGAGACATTAAAGATATTTTAATATCAACTAACAGTTGAAAGACAAGTTGCGGTCAAGCATCTAGCGATGACCGAACTTTCGCTAAACATTCGTTATCGGGCCTGAGAATGTTCTCGGATAGTAAGCTGATAGAAAAATAAATTCTGAGTAAACTACGAGATGACCTTATTATCTTAATTTTAGGGTGATGTATTACCAAAAAAAATAATAATTATGAACTTTTTTCTTTCGGCTGTCAAAGGTTGATGCGTTTTGTGCTGGCAGTGGCGCCACATGCTGCCCAGGAAATTGCAGATGAAATTGACTCCTTGTCTGTGGACTTACGCACAATCTGCTCACGAGTCTGCCACCCCCGCATATTGAATATTAATTTCCATTTGAGCTGCACGTCAATCAGGCTGAGCTGAACGTGATATCAGAATAAAAGCATTGTCGTAATCAATTCAAGGTCACGTGGACGTTTACGTACTATCCTACACGAGAGTCCACGCTAGTGACGAAAGCATCACCAAGGGTAAGAAAAGCGACTAGAAATAAGATTTTAGGTTCTTCCATTCAATTAGTTTTTTCATTCTGTAACTTGGTAGCACTGTTAGTGACAGCTATGCATAATTTCTCGTAGAAATATCGATTAATGTTTGAGATACGTTTCGTTATGTGAATTCTGCGATTTTTACACTGTCTAAATTTACTTCGCCATCATCGTGAGCATTTCGCTAAAAATTCCACAAATATCGTTTCGCAACCTGCTTATTCATCTTATTTGGCTCGGTGTGACTTCTGGCTACTCAACAAGCTTAAGAGACAGCTCCGGGGTCCACGTTTTAACTCGATTGAGATGATAAAAGCTGAATAGCAGAAGGCTCTGAAGGCCATTTCGGAGGAGGATTTTGCCAAGTGCTATGATAACTAAAAAATTCGTTGGCAGAAATGTATTGCAGCGGAAGGGAATTACTTTGAAGGGAATGATATAGAATTAGATCAATTAATCTATATATATTAGGGTGGGCCAATTTCTTGCACTACCAAGTGGTTGTCAATATCGTAATCTACGACGAATTCTAAGAAGTTTTGCCCAAGAAACCATGGATCTAAAATTAATTTGAAGCTCCCGATTTTTATCGAGAAACTTTGAGTGTTATTTTGTCATTTAAACACGCTTAGATACCTAAGCGAGTGCATAAAAAATATTTTGGTACTCTTTACATTTTTTCAAGAAAATTAAAAATTTTTAAAAATGTAAATATATAGTAAAAAAAAAAAAATTATTTTTATTATTTTTTTTACATTTAAAAAAAATTTTTTTGAAAAAAAAAACTACAAAAATTAATGTTTGTTAATGAATAAATACGCTGAAAAATAAAGAAAATAATTGTTAAATATTTTAAAAAATGCTAAGATAATGAGAACAAAATTTTGTATTTAAAACAGGGTATGTTCCAACGGGTGTTCGCACCTGTCGTTGCTTGTGTGCGCTCGCTCTCCGCAAAGTTCAGCCGCTCTGGGGTTCCATTGCATACAAAGCATTTGCGCTCACAAAAATGCTTGTTTGACGCCTCTATGTATTGTTTGCTTAGTGCTCACAGATTGTGTATTTGGAACTGCCTGTTGCATCCTGACAAATTTGGTCAAAGTTGAACCATAAAGCTGCTTTTGGAACAATCGGCTACAAATTCAACTTTGGTATGAAACTCTCAGATTAGCTCTTCATTCCAAGCCTCTGCAGAAAAAAAAATTAAATCAATTTTTCCGTATCTTCAAAGAAAGTGATAACATACAGTTTGTCAAGTAATTCTTTGCAAACCCTTAAAAATGTAATATTTCGACTTTAAATAAGAAAATAATAGCTTATTATATATATTTGGAAAGGTCATTTAATTTTCGTTCGAATGATGCAAAAATTTCCTTAGCCCATTGAGTACCCATGGAATATTTTTAATTTTAGCAAAAGTCTACTTTTTCAACTTTTTTCCACGATTTTTCATAAAAAATAATTTGATGCAAAAAAATTCTTGGAGTAACTGCAAAAAAAAATTTTTCAAAAATATTTTTCCTAGCATTTTTTAGAATTGTTTGAAAATCCTAAAAATGACCATTTTAACCCATTTTTAATCATTTTCATGCAAAAAGTGCCGTTTTTGCAGTTTTCAAAAAATTCGAAACATGTAAAAACATCGAAAAATTTATTATCAGTGTTAAAGCACTGTTTTTTCATGTTTCGAAGCAATTTTGAATGTGTTCTCGTACTCCGATTAAGGTGAAAATTTATTTTCGAGTACTTTAGAACCAAATGAACACAAAAAAAAAATAAAAAATTAAAAAAAAGATTGATTTTTTTTTGCCCCATATATTTTTAAGATTTTCCGATCCAAGTCGGCACGGGTTATCATACTCCGATTGAGGTAAAACTTTTTTTCCAAGTGCTTTAGGACCAAATGAATAGATCTAGCCCGTATGCGTTTAAAAATAACAACTTTGCCAAAATAAGGGACACCCTAACATACATATATCATATACCTAAAGCATGCATGGTCACTCTATGATTTGAAAACAGCACCAATTTTGAAAGTTCAACTAATTTAAAAAAAATGAATAAAATAAGCTCTGACGATGAAGTAATTCAGTTTGTGGCGGCATATATTCTTGCAAAAACAATTTTATCTAATTTTTTGGTTTTGCGCACAGTTTTTTCTTCCATTTTTCATTTACATATATCATATGCAATAGAAACAATCGTATTCAAATTAACCTTTAGAATCAAAAACTCTGTTGTATGAGATATCATAACAAAACACACAGAATAACTCTTCTTGCTACATTTGGACTTTTCCCACAAATTTAGTTTTTTGGGGAAAAAGTCCAAATTTAGCAAAAAGAGTTAATCTGAGAATTTGGTTAAGATATCTCATACAACAACAGAGTTTTTTATTCTTAAGGTTTCTTTGCATCCGATTGTTCCTATGGCAGCTATATGATATAGTAATCCCATTTTGACCAAATTTCTTCAGAGTGTAAGAGACAGTACCAAACATACAGTCTGTAAGTTTGATTAAGATATTTTAAGAAACAAAAAACCTTTTTCATACTTAAGATTATTTTCATCCGATTATTCCTAAGGCAGCTATATTTATACATACCATATAGAATAAGTTGCTTAATATTTTTGATTGTTCGTCACCATTATCTAATGGTACTGATCATGTGCATGCTCGCTGACTGAATTTTAAAAGTCCGGCTAAGGGGTGACCGCAATCTTCTCTTCGTGTCACCAAGGCTGGGTAGGTACATGCATTAGGGTATATCAACATTTCCGATACCCTAAGGTCTATCTTGCTTTGCTCCGCCAACCATACCCCACTCGCCAAGCTAAGTTTAAAGAAGAAGGCTAGAAGTGCTCGACTTCTAAGTCCGCTTTGCACCAGTAGATGAGTTTCTCTAATTCTCTTCAATACGCACACGTTACATATTATAATCTAGATTCCTACTTAATCGCAACAAGATCGGTCAAAAATATCAGTTTTTAATGCCGTTCGGTGTTTCCAAAAGCAACACTGAATTAAGTTGAGTAGGCTGTTGCCAAATCAATGTAAGCCCTTCTAGGGTGAACGATCTGCCCTATAATTTCTCACCCCATGCTTCTGACGTTCGCAAAATGGGGGCAGTAGGGCAAAGACCGCTCGACAGAAAGTCAATGCGGTGGCAAAATAATGTAGTAAAATTATAATCAAAACATAAATTGCAAACTATCCCCTCACAAGAAGAGGGGAAAAATTCTCTGCGTGTGTTTAAATGCACCGTATTCTTTCTGGAATTGCATTTTATGTAAATACACTACGCGTCATCTGGTTAACAAACACTCTTACGTTCGTAGTTTTGGCTTAATTGAATTCTAACGAACAAAGTTAACAATTTAAAGTTATTGCTACTTATTGTCGATTTATTTCTCTCTTAATTATAACAAAAATTATTTTTTTTTATACCCTGTGCCCATTGAAAATGATCACATATGGTATATTAGATTTGTGTTATGTATGTAACATTCAGAAGGAAGCATCTCCGACCCCATAAAGTATATATATTCTTAATCAACATCAATAGCCGAGTCGATTTGTGGTGCAATATAATATAAACTAATATAAACTTAGTCAATGTGAACAGCTGTCAACTTCATCAACTGTTGCGTTGACAGTAGATTGACAATGCGAAAAACATCAGCTGTTGCTCTGAATGTAAATATAGTGTAAACATTTTGTGTCAACAGTCAACAAGACACAATCGGCGCGTTGACAACACAAAATTAAGTTGAGCTCATGTTTATGGTTTTGCTTTGTGTTGACAAACTTTATGATTACAGATTAGAGGTGGCAACACTTCGCTTATGGTGCATTTACACTAGTTGATGCAGCGCCAATTCTAGCTTTATCGACAATTGATATCCAATGTCAACGCATTTCATGTGCTTACATTAGTTGATTTAGTTGACAAAAAAACCGGGTTACCAACCGATTTTCGAGTTGAGCAACGCGCAAGATGCCAACGCGTTGATAATGAAGTTGAGAGTAGTTTCAACTAGTTGATATCCACATTCGTTGACGTTCACGTTGCTAATGCATTTTTCGTGAATATTTTTTTAATAATTCATGTGTAAAATTTAATATTTTTCGTCACAAAATTGGATATCAGAAATTTTGGGGCATGAAAATGTTTTTGTCACTATACTTTTACCTCGAAAAGAGGTTTTTTTTTATAAGATATCAGAAGTTTTTTAATAAGACATCGAAAATTTTGACAATTGCAATATTTTTTGACAGAGTAACTTTGTCAATCGGTGTTTATTGTTTGTACAAGCAAAAACAAACTGTCTGTCATCACTGGTTCCCTTTTCTAACACACATGCCAACATGCCAAGCGCAAAATCTATCAGTACTCTCAAACCCTGGCTGCTATGACACTTTGTTGCTGCTGTCCTATTCCAATTCAAAGTAAAACGTATATATTCAGTCAACAGGTTATGTCTTCCAAACCAATCAACAAAACTTTATGTATGATACATCAAAAAACAAGCTCAAACATATTGAAAATTCAAAAAAATCGTGGGCGGTGTTTTCTCAAAAACCGCCAAAATATGGGGAAAAATACCTTATTTCACCTGTTGCTTTTTACCTGTGTACTTTAGAAAAAAGTTTGAAGGTACCTTTCCAACGACATATAGATTATATCTGTAGCTTCTATGGATTGGACACTATGGGGGTTTTTAATTTTAGCGGGTTTTAGCGATTTCCCGCTAAACTAGCGATTTTTCGAAAAAGTCGTAGAACAAACGTTTCTAGATATTTGATCGGGAACAAGTCCTCATTCAAACTTTTAAGCAAATCTACGATTTGATTCAAACAAACAGACAAACAAACAGACTGACTTTTCATCTCGTTTTGAGAAGGGCACCAAAAATTTCAAAATTAATTATCTTCTGAACCAGTGATGGGATTTTGATGATCAAGGTGTCATTCGACGCGTATTTTTAATTAGAATAGTAAAAAATCAAAAAGGCTGCAACGGCTTCATTTTCTCCAATCATTTAAATTTTGCCCCTCCCACTTACACCTATTTATCTCACGAACCAGGTGAGTTTCCAAGTCTTAGTATGCACATTTGTAAGTTAAGTTGATACCTTTCGATCGGTATATAACTCGACCCGATCGGACAGACATAGCAAATTTTCCATTCTTCCTGTGTATATATGCTAGTCGCCTTCGCACCCTTCGTGCTGCTTTCGTCACTAGCGCGGACTGCCGTCCGCAGTGATGTATTGAAAGTGATTTTAATCAATTTATGTACGCACAAAAAACATTAATAAACAATATATCATTAATCGATAGCTATCGCGAGCAACCGAAGCAGGTCTACTTTCGATATTGATTTATCGGTCAATAAATATGAATATAAATAAATTAAAATGTATTTTTAAATAGCTTTTTATTATTAATTTTTGTTTTTTATAGACTTCACAGTTGGAAAAACACAAGAAATGCGGTGACATTGGATATAAATTGTTGATATAGCTAGAATTAACGCTGCATCAAATAGTGTAAATGCACTATTAGCCATGTCTAGAGAGACATCTCAGAGACAATTATAGCTAGAGACTTCAAATTTAGTATGTAGGTTGCTGGATGCCGGACGCAGATCAAGATTGCCTTTAATTTTGGATCAGACCACTATATCGTATAGCTGCCATAGCAGCGATCAGTCGAAAATCAAGCCTTAGTATGAAAATCTTTTTTGTTGTTTAAGATATGTGAACCAAACTGACAGAATATGCATATGGGATGGTCCCATACATTCTGATCAAATTTGTTTGAATTCGGACTACTATATCATACAACTTGTTTTGCAACCATTGATCGAAAATTATGATTTAGAATGAAACATGTTGTTGTTTTATGCTTACATACATATTACTAATTTTATTATAACCAATATTCTATTTTATGGAGAATGGCACAGGGTATCTAACAGTCGAGCAAACTCGACTTTAGCCGCGCCCACTTGTTTGTATTTGTATTTCAATATGTACTTTCATCCTAGCACGACAAACATGTTGTTTACTTTTAAATTACGACGCTCGTCATAGCATAGTATAATTTTTTAAGAAAAAAATAACTGTAAAAGTATCAATTTTATTTTGGTCATTATTAACGTTAGCACATCCAATTTAATTATCATTTACCTTTAGCATTTAAGCACAGGTGACAATAAATTTTTTTTGCTTCCAATGTGATCTATCACCGTGGACAAAGACGCACGAAATTAGTCAAAAACGCCAAACAATAGGTACCAATATATACATATATATGTATATACCGGACGAATGAAAAATTTGCTACGACTGTCCGATCAAATCGGGTTATCAACCGACTGAAATGTATGTAACGCTGTAACTAAGAAAAGTGCAAGCTAAAATTTTTGAAAACTCATCTGTTTAATGAGATAAGGGGCATGTTTTAGTATTTTCAATTTAAAACAGGGACCGTAACGACTATAATTTTCAAAACATAAATTATTAGATAAAAGTTATTTGTTGATTTTTATCAAAAATTAATAATTGTAATTGTTATTTTAAAATTTTTTTAAACATGGCATAAATCTTATTTTTAAATTCTAAAATAAAAATGAAAAATAAAAGTTATTTTTCAATTTATATAATAAAAATTTAAATTATAAATAATTACTCAATTGTTATTATAAAAATTGTACATACATGATAGGGTATCTAACGGCCTGAGTATCTCATCTCAGCTCTCGACTAGAGCGTTCGTACTTGTTTTACAGAAGGAAGTGGCGCGGTAAGCTTTCAGCTCTCTATCTATGTATGTATGTATTATATACAGATATGTATGCGATCTAACGTTCAAGGGCTAATGTGGCCATATACATACATATGTATGTACTTCGACGAAGCACCTGAGAAATTTCCTACCTATGTATGTACATATACACTCCTGGCTAAAATAATAAGTACACTCTTTTTTTTTACTATAACAACTACTGTAAGTCAAGTATTCATATTTAAAAAATAAATTTGAAAATGTCATTTAAATTCCGTTTCGTCACTTTCATACAATAAGTGCCTTTTAAGCAATTTTCAAAAAATCAAAAAAATATTAGCGAAGAGTTTTTTGCAACTTTTTGCAGTCATTCCTAGAATTGTTTGAAGAATTATTTTGAATCAATACATTTTTACTAAAAAATCGAGGAAAAAAGTTAAAAAAAAGTATACATTTACATTAATACGATATTTTTAATGGGTACTTAATGGGCTCAGGAAAGTTTTGCATCATTCAAACGGAATTCAAATGACCTTTCCAAATTTATTTTTTAAATATGAAGACTTTACTTACAATCGCTGTTATAGTAAAAAAAAGAATACTTATTATTTTGGCCAGTAGTGTTCATATACATACATATTAGCACAAAAAAAAAAAAAAAACAGTTTTGTGGTTTGGCTTACGAGTATGCATGTTTGGAGTAGAGGTGTGCGTGAGTCGCCCATGGGCCCTTATAAAAAAGTCGGTCTCGGGCGTAAGAATCCAATTTCGGGTCGTGCCGGGCTCGAGCCTAATTTTAACGAAGAAAGCACACAAAAAATTAACAATCGCTTGTTGTATACTTTAAAGATTTTGTATGCCACGTTCATAATTTCAGTATTTCAATTTGCAAAATTTTGCAGTTTTGGTAATTATAAATAATACATAAACTGTTTTGGAAAATTCGTACCGGCCCGTACTAGACTCGGGCTACACAAAAAAAAAAGTGTCGTGGGGATTCGAGCCTCTTATTAATAGCGAATTTCGGACCGGCCGAGCTTGAAAAATGAGAACCGCGCCCACCTCTAAAGTGGAGCGTGATTTCAGTTTTCAGAATGTTTTTTGTGTTTTGCGTGCACAGCCTAACAAAGTATTACGAGACACGCCAACAGGCACACATTCACGCACTCACCCATTTACACACTCACACTTATGTACATACAAGAAACAAATATAAATATGTATGTCTGTATGTACATACATACATATGTACGTATGCAATTAAGATTTAGAAAATGTGGCAGTCTCTTCGTTGTTGCAGCACTGGCAACTTTGTGTGTCCTGTTGGTTGGTCTTGTTTTCGTTGGCGTCATTTGTGCTGCCGCGGTTGTCACCATCACCGTTTCAGTGTCTTGTGATTAATGAGCGTAATTTTGAAAATGAAGTTTCAAAAATTGTTGTTGCTTTGCCAAGCACTGGTGGTTCTGTGGTTATGCTACCCCTAGCGCCTTGGCGTCTTCGTTAAGTGTGCAGACAGTAATTATAAATATAGGACGCCGTCTGTGCACACACAGAAGCTAACACAACACAGACACTCAGAAACCTACAACAGCACACAAGAGTTGTCATAACGATAATTAGTTTTGTTTCACGTCTCCACTTCGACGCTGCACTGTGGCTCGTTTCGCCGAAGTTGGTGGCAAAAACCTGTAACTTTTAAACTAGATGAGATATCGGGTTGAAATTTGAAGTATATATTTCCAATACTTTAAAGAAATTTTTGAAAGAAAAATAAAAGTGGGCGTGACACTAAAAAGGGAGTAAGTTAACAGTCCAAAAATGATAACTAAAAAAAAAATTTTGTTTGCATTTTTGACCGTTTACTTACGCCCTTTCTTTTAAGTATTGGGAATATATATTTCAAATTTCAGCCCGATATCTTATCTTGTTCAAAAGTTGCAGATTTTTCCTCATAGTCATAGCTATGACAGGGCTAACAAATGGTACTAAGCAAGGGCAAATTCTACTGCATACGGGCAAGGGGCTGCTATGTAATATATCGTATGTTGCTTTACTAAAACCAATATAAATTTCGGGGGGCCAATTGTGGCAATGGCTTTTTTTAAATATCTTCTAAAATATGTACAGAATCATATTAAGAAACATTTTATTCTTTTTAATATGCATTTAGTTTTAAAAATAGGCCCGCTCATATAAAAAATTAAGTTTAATACAAAGACTAAGCCCAATTCAAAGATGGACTGTTCTAAACATGCCTTTATAAAGCGTATAATTTCTCTCTTGGCAATTTTTGGAAAAGTATTTCAACTTTGACGAGCTCCACAGTCTACAAAACAATTTTTTTAAAAACATAAAACTTTCCGCAAAAAATACTTCAACTATTTCTTAGTTCAAAAATATAAACCCTTTTCTCAAATGAAACAACTCGAAAATTCATTTTTGCCACGAGTTTTCGGGAAACGAGCCACAGTGCGCTGGTACTAACGCCACTTCTATGAAATATCCTTCACAATGCGAAGCTCTTATTGTAACATAGTATTAAATATAACCTAATACTTATTAAAAATCACATAATATTAATAACGCGATCTCTGTGGGCGGCAGTCCACGTTAGTGACGAAGCACTACGAAGAGTACAAAAGGCGAATGGAAATATATACTGGAAGAAAGAAAAATCACTCGACTGTCCGATCCGAACTATGAAAAGTGTATAATAAGACTTTTGGTGCGTGAGATAAACAGGTGTAAGTGGGAGGAGCAAAATTTAAATGACTGCAGCAGATGGGGCCGCACTATGAAATTTGACCTACTTAGTATCTAGTAAACTACTAAAGATATTTTGATGCGGTTTTTTTCTAGTTTTGTCCTCTTAGAAGTATTCCGCAAATGTGGGCGTGTCACCATCCCCACCCCCAATTTCTTTTATTTATTCATCGCTGGCAAGTCTAGTGAAGAAAACATTGTCATGCCCCCAAATTTCTGATATCCAATTTTGAGACGAATAATATAAAGTACATATTAATTAGTTTAGTTTACAGCCAAAATGCAAAGTTAACCAAAGTATTTTTTTCTTATGGACTTTGGCCCGCTAAACACGTAAATGGTACTTAAAACTTTATTTATGGAAGCGTTTTCGAAACATTCAAATTTTTTCAAATTTTCGAGGTTACTCCAACACTTTTGAGTATATTTCCATTTCTACTTCTCCGATTTGGCCAAACCAGGAACTTAAAGGTATGTTAATTCTCTTTAACTTTCTCCTGTACAGTATTAAGATCGGTTCAGCAGTTCAGGTGCTAGCGATTTTAATAAGTTCGAAAATTGGCGTTTTTTTTTTTTGATTTCTTGGGCTCGAGAGGTCACAAATCGCCCCAATAAAAATAGATATCGCAAAGGTAGTTTATTTTAAGTGTTTAACGTAAAGTTGATACTGTTGCAAAGAAAATAAGCCACTGCTAATAATAATCCATGGAGAAATACGCTTTTCAGTGAAAGAATATAAATCATATTTTTAACGATTTTCTAGTTTGGTTTGTATGACAACTATATACGTATGATATAGTCGTCCGATTAAAACAAAATTTGTCTAGGATCTATAAGGCAATAGAATATTTATACCCGTTACTTATTAAAAATAAGTAAAAGGGGATATTGTATTCGTTGCAATGTATGTAACAGGGAGAAGGAAGCATCTCCGACCCTATAAAGTATATATATTCTTGATCAGCATCAACAGCCGAGTCGATATAGCCATGTCCGTCTGTCCGTCTGTCCGTCCGTCCGTCTGTCCGTCTGTCCGTCCGTGTGAGCGCCTAGATCTCAGAGACTATAAGAGCTAGAGCAACCAAATTTGGCACACAGATTTCTATAAACCCCACGCAGGTCAAGTTTGTTTCAAAATTTTGCCACGCCCCTTTCCGCCTCCGTAAATCGCGAAAATCCACCACACGCACAGTTTTCAAGATATTATGTTTTTTTAAATGGTGAACGTTAGCTACTGTTATTACCTATCATCCTACTAAATCCCAAAAAGATCGGACAAACAGAAAGGTGGTACTGGCTGATTAAAGCTTTTAAGCAATTAAAATGCCTAAAAGCATGCAATAAAAAATTTTAATTTGTTTATGTAAGTAACAGGTATCCTATAGTCGGGAGCTCGACTATAGCCTTTCCCACTTGTTTTGTGTTATTTTCATTTCAAATCAAATTTTAAAAACTTGCTTAAAATGCAGCAGCTGAACTTGCATGTCAAGCAAAACTTTACATGCAACAGAAAATATTTGACGAAATGAATTTTAGTGACGGGCTAATCTGGATCAATTAAGGACGTGAATTTTGCCATATGGTTTCCTTACGCTATCTGTAACTTTACTACAGTCTATTATTGGGGTATTCAGATTAGGTTGTCTCGTTGTATTTATGTAAGTTTACTAGAACAAAAACTTGTCAGCTCTTTTTTAGGTGTAAGGCTACAGATTACTTGCAATAGTTGCTTTGATCTTTAAGGTTGGAGTACAATTTTAAATTGCACACTATACCAAATTTCCAATTCGAAAACAGACCTGAAAACTGGTACATATGGTAGTCATCATGTATGTAACAAATGCAACAAGGGGGCTACGCCCCCTGCTCGATTCACTCGCGTGCCCACGGCTAGTTTCGCTAACGGGGAGGTGCGGCTACAGTTAAGTGTACTCCTTGTGCCGAATGCCAAATTTTTTTCTTAACAATAATTTATATCTATATTAGGGTGTCCCTTATGTTTTCAAAGTTATTATTTTTAAACGCATACGGGCTAGATCTGTTCATTTGGTTCTAAAGCACTCGGAAATAAATTTTTACCGCAATCGGACTATGATCAACGGTGCCGACTTGGATCGGAAAATTTAAGGATTATATGTGACAAAAAAAATAAAAGTTTTTTTTTTAATATTTAATTTTTTTGTTTTGTTCATTTGGTCCTAAAGTACTCAAAAATAAATTTTGACCTTAATCGGAGTACGATAACATATTCGAAATTGCTTCGAAACATGAAAAAACATTTAAAAATGTATAATCAGTGTAAAAACACTGTTTTTTCATGTTTCGAAGCAATTTTGAATGTGTCATGTGCTTAGTATGAAAAAATTTTTTGCTTCTTAAGATATATCAATCAAACTCACAGATTTTTTGTTTGCGACTGTCTCTTACATCCTAACCAAATTTTGTCAAAGTAGAATGACTATATCTTATAGCTGAAATAGGAACAATCGGATGCAAATTAAGCTCTAGAATCAGAAACTCTGTTGTTGTATGAGATATCCTAGCAAAGCTCACAGATTAACTCTTCTTGCTAAAATTTTGACTATTTTGTCAAATTGAGCTTTTTCCCGCCAAATTAATAAGTCTGACTTTTTAGCCAAATCACATTTTGCGATTTGACGATTTTTCTGACATAAAGTCAAAAAATGTATGGTAGTATTTTCAAAATGTGACTTTATTTATTGAATGTAAGCACTTCAGTTAGATTAAAAAATATTTTTTTTTGGGCTGGGCGGCAACTCTTTTTTTGTGGCAACTCTCTAAAGTCACTCACTCTTAAGTTGAAAATTGACCCGCTAGTTGATTGTGTTTCTAGCGTAAATTTATAAGCAAAGCTTTAAGAAAAAAATCAAGTTGAATATAGAAAATGATGCTCACGTCATGTACAATTAATTGTTGTTGTAATATGTAACAAAATTTGTGTTTAGTTGTTGTTGTCTACTGTTTTGTTTAATGTTTTTAGCAAAAAACAAGTGGGCGCGGCTACAGTCGAGTTTGCTCGACTGGAGGATACCCTATGCCAGTATCCATAATATAGAATATTGGTTGGGACCATCTCATATGCATATTCTGTCAGTTTGGTTCAGTTATCTCAAACAACAAAAAAGTTGTTCATACTAAGACTTGATTTTCGACTGATCGTTCCTATGGCAGCTATATGATATAGTGGTCCGATCCAAATTTAAAAACAAACTTGACCTGCGTCCGGTATCCAGCAACCTACATGCCAAATTTGAAGTCTCTAGCTATTATAGTTTCTGAGATCGACGCGTTCAAACAGACGGACGGACAGACGGCCATGGCTCAATCGACTCGGCTGTTGATGCTGATCAAGAATATATATACTTTATATGGTCGGAGATGCTTCCTTCTGCCTGTTACATACATCACACAAATCTAATATACCCTTTTTGACCATTTTCAATGGGCACAGGGTATAAAAATATCAAATGTGATAGTGTTCCGTGTTCCAAATATGGCGAGTTATTAAATAAAGGCTATGGTATATAGTGTTATTAATTTCTTTTGCGCTTTTTTGTGCATTATCGAATAAATGCCTCCTAAAACAGGGCACAAAAATCTGATTTTTCCTTGGGTCCAATCGGAAAGGGGGTGAACACATGTTAAAATTAAAATAAAACAAGTGGGCGCGGCTACAGTCGAGTTTGCTCGACTGGAGGATACCCTGTGCCAGTATCCATAAAATAGAATATTGGTTAGGACCATCTCATATGCATATTCTGTCAGTTTGGTTCAGTTATCTCAAACAACAAAAAAGTTGTTCATACTAAGACTTGATTTTCGACTGATCGTTCCTATGGCAGCTATATGATATAGTGGTCCGATCCAAATTTAAAAACAAACTTGACCTGCGTCCGGTATCCAGCAACCTACATGCCAAATTTGAAGTCTCTAGCTATTATAGTTTCTGAGATCGACGCGTTCAAACAGACGGACGGACAGACGGCCATGGCTCAATCGACTCGGCTGTTGATGCTGATCAAGAATATATATACTTTATATGGTCGGAGATGCTTCCTTCTGCCTGTTACATACATCACACAAATCTAATATACCCTTTTTGACCATTTTCAATGGGCACAGGGTATAAAAATATCAAATGTGATAGTGTTCCGTGTTCCAAATATGGCGAGTTATTAAATAAAGGCTATGGTATATAGTGTTATTAATTTCTTTTGCGCTTTTTTGTGCATTATCGAATAAATGCCTCCTAAAACAGGGCACAAAAATCTGATTTTTCCTTGGGTCCAATCGGAAAGGGGGTGAACACATGTTAAAATTAAAATAAAACAAGTGGGCGCGGCTACAGTCGAGTTTGCTCGACTGGAGGATACCCTGTGCCAGTATCCATAAAATAGAATATTGGTTAGGACCATCTCATATGCATATTCTGTCAGTTTAGTTCAGTTATCTCAAACAACAAAAAAGTTGTTCATACTAAGACTTGATTTTTGACTGTTCGTTCCTATGGCAGCTATATGATATAGTAATCCGATTTAAACCAATTTCGGTCAGGTTATAAGGGACCATCTCACATGCATACTCTGTCAGTTTGGTTCAGTTATCTCAAACAACAAAAAAGTTGTTCATACTAAGACTTGATTTTCGACTGATCGTTCCTATGGCAGCTATATGATATAGTGATCCGATTTCAACCAATTTTGGTCAGGTTATAAGGGACCATCGCGTATGCATATTCTGTGAGTTTGATTCAGATAGATCAAACAACAAAAAAGTTTTTCATACTAAGACTTGATTTTCGACTGATGGTTGCTATGGCAGCTATATGATATAGTGGTCCGATTTCAATCAAATTTGGTCAGGATGTATGCGACCATCCCATATGCATATTCTGTCAGTTTGGTTTACATATCTCAAACAACAAAAAAGTTTTTCATACCGAGACTTGATTTTCGACTGATCGTTCCTATGGCAGCTATATGATATAGTGGTCCGATCCAAATTTAAAAACA
The DNA here is from genome assembly GCA_963924055.1 of Drosophila limbata. Classification (NCBI taxonomy): domain Eukaryota; kingdom Metazoa; phylum Arthropoda; class Insecta; order Diptera; family Drosophilidae; genus Drosophila; species Drosophila limbata. Next base: position 619,582 of record CAWUOW010000172.1, read on the forward strand.
AACTTGATCTGCGTCCGGTATCCAGCAACCTACATACCAAATTTGAAGTCTCTAGCTATTATAGTTTCTGAGACGGACAGACGGACGGACAGACAGACGGACATGGCTCAATCGACTCGGCTGTTGATGCTGATCAAGAATATATATACTTTATATGGTCGGAGATGCTTCCTTCTGCCTGTTACATACATCACACAAATCTAATATACCCTTTTTGACCATTTTCAATGGGCACAGGGTATAAATATGAGAGGTATGCCTAAAAGCCCAAAAATACCTTTCAAAAAATATATAAAACATGTCTGTAACTTCCGTCGTTTTGGGGTGTTAAATTATTTTCCTCACTAAGCTAGCGGTTTTTTGTTAAAGTCGAAGAACAAAAGTTTCTAGATTTTTATCGTGAATAAGTCCACATTTAAACATTTAAGCTATCTGAACGCTTTGATCACTGCGGACGGCAGTCCGCTCTAGTGACGAAAGCAGCACGAAGGGTGCGATGGGCGACAAGCAATGTATACAGGAAGAATGGAAAATTTGCTATAACTGTCCGATCAGGTTGAGTTATTGCAGCAAATGCCGTTGGAGCCTTTTGGTATATTTTTTTTTAATTTTTTACTACTATATTCTGATCAAAAATACGCATCGAATGACACCTCGATTAATAAAATACGACAACTAGTTTTAAAGATAATTTATTTCGAAAATTTTAGTCGCCTTCCGAAAGTAAGATGAAAAGTCAGTCTGTTTGTCTGTTTATTTGTGTGTTTGCATCAAATCGTTGATATAGCTTAAAAATTTGAATCGCTGGTTTAAAAGCCCGCTAAAATGTACACCAAACGATAGAAGCTACAGATATGATCTATATGTCGTTGAAAGGTATTTTGAAGGTAAAAACATAGTTAAAATGTTACAGGTGAAAAAAAATCACTCAAATCACTATAAAATACATATAGATAATATGTTATACCAAATGAAAATCCGAGTTTCTTGACAAATAACACATATCTGTGAAAATTCGTTTGGTCAAGATATTACCTGTTAACTGAATATGCCTTTTACCTTTACACTGCTGTATGTATTTTTGTACACTGCTTGGAGCGTCATGCGGGAACATACTGCTTGCAAGTGGTGAATTCATTTTGCCGCAAATAAAACATTTTATAAATGCGATTACAGCAAGATCGGTATATATTTAGGGTTGCTATTATTGTTGTAGACGAAAATTAATCGATATTGCCTGTTAACTGAATAAATACATTTGACTTAGAATTGGAATAAGACACAAGCAACAAAGTGTAACAACAGCCAGAGTCTGAGAAAGCTGATAGCTTTTGCGCTTGGCATGTGTGTTTAAAAAAGTAACCAGTGTTGCCAGACTGTTTGTTTTTGCCTGTAAGAATGCGGGCTTTAACTTATTCAAATTTAGGGTGTTTCTACAACGCACTTTGAATATTATTATTATCTTGGCCATGGAACTGAGGTATATTTCTACAAACAATAATCACCTTTTGACAAAGTTAGACTGTTATAAAATATTGAAATTTCCAAAATTTCTGATATATTTTCAAAATTTCAGATATCTCCTAAAAAACCTTTTTAATAGTCTAGTGACGAAAACATTTTCAAAATTTCTGATATCCCATTTTTTTACGAATTAAACTAAGTTTTACAAATAAGGCCACTAAAAATTTTAAATTTAAGTATCTTTTGAGCGAGGTCGATTTCATTCGAAGCGTACTTTTGTACAAAGCTATTAAAATTTAAAAATTTTTTCGCAATGATAAAACGGCCTTATCCGCTGCAATCATTTAAATTTTGCCCCTCCCACTTACGACCCCCTACTACACGATCCAGGGGAGTTCTCAAAAGTCTTAGTATGTACCTTTATTAGTTAAAACTATCCCTTTCGATCGCTATATAACTCGATCTGATCAGACGATAATAGCATATTTTCTATTCTTCCTGTATATATGTATATCACCCTTCGTGATGCTTTCGTCACTAGCGTGAAGTGCCGTCTACAGTGACTACAATTGGCCTAAAGCGAGCTTACATGAATGCCGTGTAAGTAGGCCATAAATATGAACTACTGTGTGTGAGAGAGTAGCGTACAGTAAAATGTATGTCAGATGTGCGCGTAATTACAGGTGCAATGCATGTACAAGCACGCAGCACATGAGTCTGCTCTCAAAGCCTAATAACATGCAAGTCTACGTACGAAGAAAAAGTGCACACAAACTCGCACGGTTATACTCGTAACTTTAATTGCATGTCGAGATTCCAATTTAAACGTTTAACCGCTTGAACCTTCCGACATAGTATGTATGTATGTCACGATTAGTTTTTAATGTGTTGCCATTGCCATTTAATAACCAATGACTATGTACGACTTGGTTCGCTAACTTCCTACTCCATTAATCACGCAGACATGCATTATTGATTGTTTCGCTCGAATTAAAGACTTTTGATTGACACTATTGCTGACCAGTGTACTGTGGGGCGAAATCGAATTTTTGGGATATTAAGTCATTTTATGAAGTACTAGGGGGCTCCGCCTCCTGCTCTCTTCGCACGCCAACCTCTAGCTCGCTTCGCTCGCAACACTGTCTTTAGTTGTCCGGTTTAACAAATTTATATAATACTCCGCCCCCTGCTGGCTTCACTCGCCAACCCGATGCTCGCTTCGCTCGCAACGTTGTATTTAGTTGCCCGTTTTAACCAATTTTTATAATATAACATTTTTACTAAAAAAACCCAAAATATTTAACTTTCGCCTTAATTTTTTTTCCTTGCAATTGAGCTCTACGATTGCATCCGATTGTTCCTATGGCAGCTATATGATATAGTGATCTGATTCTGACCAAATTTGGTCAGGAAGACAGAAACAGTCCCAAACATGCAACTTGTAAGTTTGGTTCAGATATCTTAAGAAACAAAAAAGTTTTTCATACTGAAGGTTATTTTGCATCAGAGTGTTCCAATGGTAGCTATATGATATAGTCATCCGACTTTGCCCAAATTTGGTGAGAGTGTAAGAGGCACTCCCAAACATATAATCTGTGAGTTTTGTTGAGATATCTTAAGAAACAAAAAAGTTTTTCATACTAAGCAATTCCGTGACCTTTGACCCCGATTTGACCCACTTAGAGGTCGAATTTCACAAAACGCCGTCTTATTGCACGATGAAATTATCTCATCTATGTATGTTGTGTAAGAATTTCAGCTTTCTATCTCTTACCGTTTAGGCTACACGTTGATGTGCCAGTCAGTCAGTGAGTCAGGACAAAGAGTTTTATATATGTATATAGATTAATATTACTATGTTTTTGTGTTAACATCTTAAGAAAACTTCAAACTGTAATGTTCAGTACAACAAATGTTGTATAACAGACCAATGTTAAACCCAACAGCTGTTAAAGTCAGCTGTTCCCAGTTTTTGAGGTATTTATTAATAACTCGAAAACTACTTCAGAATTTTTATTCAGTTTTTTGTCTAGTATCACTGCGGACGGCAGTCCAAGCTAGTGACGAAAGCAGCACGAAGGGTGCGAAAGGCGACTAGCATATATACACAGGAAAAATGGAAAATTTGCTATGACTGTCCGATCAGGTCGAGTTATATACCGATCGAAAGGTATCAATTTAACTTACAAATGTGCATACTAAGACTTTGAAAACTCACCTAGTTCGTGAGAAAAACAGGTGTAAGTGGGAGGGGAAAAATTTAAATGATTGGAGCAAATGGGGCCGTTGCAGCCTTTTTGATTTTTTTTTTAATTTTTTACTATTCTAATTAAATATACGCGTCGAATGACACCTTGATCATCAAAATCCGATCACTGGTTGAGAAGATAATTAATTTTGACATTTTTGGTGCCCTTCTCAAAACGAGATGAAAAGTCAGTCTGTTTGTTTCTTTGTTTGTCTGTTTGTTAGGATCAAATCGTTGATTTAGCTTAAAAGTTTGAATGAGGACTTGTTCCCGATCAAAAATCTAGAAACGTTTGTTCTACGACTTTTTCGAAAAATCGCTAGTTTAGCGGGAAATCGCTAAAAACCGCTAAAATTGAAACCCCCATAGCATCCAAACGACAGAAGCTACAGATGCGATATATATATCGTTGATAAGGTCGAAGGGCTTTTAGGCATACACAGAAAAAAAAATCCGGGATATTTAGCCCGGATTCAATCCGAAACGATGTCAAAAGTGGGGTAATCTCGGATTTACTTAAACCAAGTATGAAATACTTGATTTTTTCAATCCCGAATTCAATCCTAAAAATTCTTAAAACAAAGAAAAAAAAAAAAATTTTTTAACTCTTTTTTTTATTCTGGTAGTTATTTTTATTCAAATTTTTTCTTTATTCTTTTTTTATGATTTTTTAAATTTTTAAACTTTTTTTAATTTTTTTTTTAAATTTTCCTTTTTTAATTATTTTTTTTTTTACATTTTTTATTCATTGTTTTTTTTTAAACATTTTTTTTTTAAGGAAGGGAATGTTTGTGACTGCAATTGACTGGGGGAATCGAACTCATGTTTTTTTCAAACAGGTCGGCGACTCTAACCACTGAGCCATCGGACCAGTTGAAATGAGAGAGGCCGAGAGAGAATCAAGTAATTTGAGCTTATTTTCCTATTTCAATCCCGATACAGGCTTGATTATTCAGATTAATCCTGAAAACATACTTAAAAAATGCAGGCTTGAATCAAGAATTTTAAACTTGATTTTAGAATGGCATTTTTTTTTCTGTGTACCTAAAACGGTAAACAGCTACAGGTGAAATAAGGTATTTTTTCCCTCTTTTTGGCGATTTAAGAAAAATCTACAAATGAAATCACTTTTAAATATGTAGTATGTTGTAGACAATTCAATTCCGCGTCTTTTGACATATAACACTTATCTCTCAAAATTCGTTTGGGCAAGATATTAACTGTTAATTGAATATACCTTTTACCTTTACACTACTGCATGTACACTACTTGCACTGCTTGCAAGTTGTTAATTCTTTTTGCGGCAGATAAATCATTTTGTAATCAAAAATATAGTTTAGCGTGAAATCGCTAAAAAACGCTAAAATTGAAGCCCCCATAGCATCCAAACGATAAAAGCTACAGATGTGATCTATATATCGTTGAGAAGGTATTTCAAAGGGCTCTTTGGTATACTTTTAACTTTTTTTTATGTTAAAAGGTAAACATCTACAGGTGAAATAATGTTGTTTTTTTCCACATTTTGGCGATTTTGAGAAAATCCCAGTAATGATTTTTTCTAATTTTGCATGTATGTTTTTAAAAGGAAATAGTGTTGCCAGACAGTTTGTTTTGCTTGTACAAACAATAAACACCTTTTGACAAAGTCAAAAAATATTGAAATTTCTAAAATTTCTGATATCTTACTCCAAAATTTCTGAAATCTTATAAAAAAACCTCTTTACGAGGTAAAAGTCTAGTGACGAAATCATTTTCATGCACCAAAATTTCTGATATCCAATTTTGTGACGAATAATATTAAGGTTTACTTATATATTACTAAAAAAAAAATTGTGGTCACTCGGCACTGCGCAAAAAATAAATATTTATTAGGTATCAAGAAATTAGCGCAATGTGCCGAGTGACAAAATTTTTTTTAGTAATTTATAAGTAAACCTTAATATTATTCGTCACAAAATTGGATATCAGAAATTTTGGTGCATGAAAATGATTTCGTCACTAGACTTTTACCTCGTAAAGAGGTTTTTTTATAAGATCTATATATCGTTAAAAAGGTATTTTAAAATGCTCTTGGGCATACCTTTAAAGTTTTTTTCAAAAGCACATAGGTAAAAAGCTACAGGTGAAATAAGGTATTTTTTCCAACATTTTGGCGGTTTTTGAGAAAACGCCCCTAACCTTTTTTTTTTTAATTTTCAATATAATGTAGTTTGTAAAATTTCGTATTTTTTGATACATGACACAAAAAATTTTACCGATGGGCTTGGCAAATATTACCCGTAAACTGAATATATACTTTTACTTAGAATAAGACAGCGCCTGGACACTAACACATTTTGATGCAGCTACTCTTGGGGTGCTCTTCGCAAAATCTTTGGACCTGGTACATATCGTATAAGGTAGAGCGATGAGCAGTTTTGAGTTATGCGATGATGAGGCAAATTGTGCATCAGAGCATGGGGATACATGCCATATAATAATCACTGCGGACGGCAGTCCGCGCTAGTAACGATCACGAAGGATGCCAAAGGCGACTAGCAATACATACAGGAAGAAAATTTGATTCGACTGTCCGATCAGGTTATATACCGAGTTATACTATTATTATTGAATAATTCTACTCCTTGTTACATTGAGTCCCAATTAAGCCTTAATTTGTCTGCTGCTCACTGAATCCACGGCTGCAAGTCGGTGAATTTGACGTTTGTATCGGGTGTCAATATCGTTTTTCCGTACACTGCGTTGTGTTGTTCCATATCCACTTAAATTTTTAAGAAAATTACTTATTGTATTTATCTGACAATTGAGTCTCCTAGCAATTCCAATATTTTGGAACCACTTTCAAGCATTCCAAAATTCAATCCGTGTTCATGCTCTATAATGCTTGTTCCACGAGGCATTTTGCACACTTTAATACACAAAAATTTAAGATAATGCAAAGCTTAAATAATATAAAGAAAGGTATTTAGTACTTATTATTATAATTCGCGAGTTCTTAGCATGTTGTGTTTATTTTATTTTATTATGTAACATCTGTGCCTATTTTAGAACTAATTCGTGTTCAACCTTTAAATTCACTTAGAATTTTAGCTCTGAAGATAATCGAAGTTAACAATCAAATTAGTTTTAAAATATTCTTCAATACATAATGATTATTTGTTGTAAAATTCAGCTGCAGATATTAGCAAACCGTTGTGTTCTACCGTTTTGAATAAAGCAGTGATGTGATTTATTTACTTGGGGTCGAAGGGCCGCAGGTGCTGGAGTGGGGTTTTGGAGATGATCAGGTACAACCACTATATGTTTTATTAATTTTCATATTTTTATCGAATTATGGAAAAAAGTTTAAAGCGATATCTTAAGTAAAAGTAAAAAGCTATCATAGCTAGGGCAGCAATATGACATAGTTGTCCGATTTGAACCAAATTATGTAAGAATGTACAAAACTGCACCAAACTCACAATCTGTGGTTTTGGTAAAGATATCATGAGAAACAATTAAATTTTTTATGATATAGGCGTACAAAATGGCCAATTGTCTTATTATGTATGTATTTCAAATATTATTCTAGATTTTTGGTATTAATTTCATAGCGTTATCACCACTAGAAATATTTATGGCAGCTCGCTGTGCAACAGTAGATTGAGCAAAAATTAAAATCACCCATAATATACTAAATTTTTAAGTGACCATTAAAAAATATTTTTTTAAAGATAAAAATTTACTAATGAAGAAAATTAGTAATTACATTTGTATGTACTATTTAAGTAAAGCCAATTAAAGCTTTTTTATAAAGCTTTTTAAGTTAAACTTCTAACAATTTTTGTTTTGTGTTGAGCATATTAAAATAATTTAAATTTTGTATAACAGATAGTTTGTACGTGTTTTTGTACGTGTGTGTAAGCACAAATTTGTTTATGCCGGACTCAAAGAGCAAATGAGTAAATGAAAGAATCGTGGCGGCGCTAAAAGTTAATTCATTTCATCGTTGAATGAATTTTCTTAAACTCTATGGTCCGCCCCCTGCTCGTTTCCTTCTGCAACCCCCAGCTCGCTGCGCTCGCCAAATTTAAAGAATGGTCATTAGTTGTCCGGTTTAACAAATTTATATAATATAACATATTTTTTTTAAAAAAAAAAAGGATATACTTATCTACCGCTTTCCGGTAATATTTTTCCCCAGCAATTATACCGAATTCGAACTACTTACAGGTCGTGAGAAGCGACCAGGGGGCGGAGCCCCCTAGTAGTATATAAATTTGTTATTCAGCACAATCTTGATAAACCACACAACTAAAGAATAGTCTTTCTATTCTGCGAGCGAAACGAGCAGGGGGCCACCTAGTCATTTATATTTAATCTGATTATTCACCATTATTTAAAATCACTCGCTCAACGTCAAGTGAAATCAATCCGTAAAATCTTGCCAAACGTGAAAACTGGAACAGGTGAAGGTAAATTACTTCCTCAAAATCTTGAAAGGAATTCTGTATATTTTTAATAGGCCGAAAGTAACATTTCTAGGCTTAATTTAATGAAATTAAACCATATTATATTTGTGAACTAAAACTATATCGCTGCTGCTAAGGCAAAAAGATGATGAAAACATATTGAGAAAGTTTATTAAGGTTCTAGCTTTAAAATTTATCATTTAATTCGACTCTGGGTTTTAAGGTATTTGATATTTACATGGTCAAAAGGCAAATATATGTATGTCGCATGCCCTGGATTGTTAAAATACATTTAAAATTTTTTTTCATTTGTTTATAATATTCTCGCCCACTCAAGGCTGTGGGCATTCGGTACACATAGAACATATACAGGTGTGTGTGTGTGTGTGTGTGTGTGTGATAGTAACAGGAATAAAGCTCATTGAAATAAGACAACCCAAGGACAGCTAAGAGCTGGTTGCCCAGTTGGTAAGTTGATCAGCTAATGGTATTGGTAGCGATAATAATTCTGATGTTTACCCAATGGTCATGTGATAAATTTTGAATACTGCAGGAGCTCCCCTGGAACAGGGCAAGATAATTGTTCAGCAGGTAGCCCACAGTAATAAATTTGACAGCGCCATTTGTCTCATGTTGGAAATTAATTCATTATCGATTTTCGTTTCGTACTTTGCAGGTCTGCTGTTTGCCAGTTTAACTGCAGCCATTAAAAACAGATAGGAACAGTACACTTGGCAGGACAAACGATGCCTTCAAGGAGCATTATGAATAAATCACTTACAAAGTCAACTCAAGTAAATTACAAGTTCAAAGACTGTACTGAAACACAAATTGCAAGTATGAATACGAAACCCCTTTTCTGCTATGGACAGTGTCCGAGAAAACGACAAAACGGCTATGATAACATAGCTTACGTTATAAGCAGCGTATTAACTACTAGAGGTGGAGAACTATCGATAGCACTATCGACACTATCGATGGTTGGGCGCTATCGAGCTACTATCGATAGGAGCCACCCACTTTCGAAAGTTCCCGAAGTACTATCGATAGTTTAAAAATTCCTAAAAATTACTATTTAACCCCTATCGTCGACTATCGATGGTTTTGAAAATACTATCGTCGGCTATCAATGGCGCAGACTATTGATAGTTCTCCACCTCTATTAACTACCTTGGTGATTCCTACTTACTAGTGGGAAGGACACCAAAATAATTTCCACTTCGGAATCGAACACTGAATTTAGACCCACATCGAATCTATGTACCTTCCATGTCAAAAGTTTTTGAAACTCTCATGACTGCACGAATAATCCAGTACTTAGAAACTCACAAAATGCTTAACAAAGTTCAGCCCTGTGTCTAGGCACTTAAATGCCGCTCGGCTTGCTGATGATTTGATGCATTTTAATTGATCTTTAATTGTTGACCAATCATTCCAGTGGCAGCTGCAAATATGCATATTTAACAAGTGGGAAAGGCTATAGTCGAGCTTCCGACTATTGGATACCCGTTACTTATTGAAATAAACTTAAAATATTTTTTATTGCATGCTTTTAGGCGCTTACATTGCTTGAAGCTTAAAACAGCCATTACTACTGTTCTGATTGTCTGATCTTGTTGCTATTAAGTAGGATGATGGCCCATAATAATAGAAAACAAAAAGTAGTCTGTGTGCCAAATTTCTCTGGATCATATAGCCATCTATGAGATCTAGGCACTCACACATTCTAGTTGGAAATATGGCACATATACCCTGTGCCCATTTTCAATGGGTATATTGGTTTTGTGAAATGTATGTATGTAACAGGCAGAAGGAGGCATGGCAAAGCCTATAAAGTAATTTTTTTTATTTTCATAAATAGAAAGAAAATGCGCATGAAACATCACTGCGGACGGCAGTCCGCGCTAGTGACGAAAGCAGCACGAAGGGTGCGAAGGCGACTAGCATATATACACAGCAAGAATGGAAGATTTGCTATGACTGTCCGATCAGGTCGAGTTATATACCGATCGAAAGGTATTAATTAAACTTACAAGTGTGCATACTAAGACTTTTGAAAACTCACCTGGTTCGTGAGATAAACAGGTGTAAGTGGGAGGGGCAAAATTTACATTATTGGAGCTAATGGGGCCGTTGGAGCCTTTTTGAATTTTCGTTGAATTTTTTACAATTCTCATCAAAAATACGCGTCGAATGACACCTCGATCATCAAAATCGGACAACTGGTTCAAAAAATAATTAATTTTGAAATTTTGAGTCGCCTTCCGAAAATGAGATGAAAAGTCAGTATGTTTGTTTGTTTGTATCAAAGCGATGATTTAGCTTAAAAGTTTGAATGAGGACTTGTTCCCGCTCAAAAATCTAGAAACGTTTGTTCTACGACTTTTTCGAAAAATCGCTAGTTTAGCGGGAAATCGCTAAAAACCGCTAAAACTAAAACCCATAGTGTCCAAACTATGAAAGCTACAGATATGATCTATATGTCGTTGGAAAGGTACTTTGAAGGGCTCTTAAGCATATGTTCAAACTTTTTTTCTAAAGTACACAGGTAAAAAGCTACAGGTGAAAAAAGGTAATTTTTTTCACATTTTGGCGGTTTTCGAGAAAACGCCGCTAGCGATTTTTTTTTGATTTTGAATATGTTTGAGCTTTTAATATTTCGCGTTTTTTGATACATCATGCATAAATTTTTGTTGATTGGTTTGGAAGATATAACCTATTAACTGAATATATACGTTTTACTTTGAATTGGAAAAGGAGAGCAGCAACAAAGTGTCATAGCAGCCAGAGTTTGAGAGTGCTGATAAATTTTGCGCTTGGCATGTTGGCATGTGTGTTAGTAAAGAGAAACAGTGTTGCCAGACAGTTTTTTTTTGCTTGTACAAACAATAAACACCGATTGACAAAGTTACACTGTAAAAAAATATTTCAATTGTCAAAACTTCCTATGTCTTATTAAAAAATTTCTGATATCTTATAAAAAAACCTCTTTACGAGGTAAAAGTCTAGTGACGAAAACATTTTCATGCCCCAAAATTTCTGATATCCAATTTTGTGACGAAAAATATTACATTTTACACATGAATTATTAAAAAAAAAATTTTGTCACTGGCTCTGCGCAAAAAAGTACTACTAGTATATACTGGTATTTATTAGTTATGAAAAATTTAGCGCAATGTGTCCAGTGACAAAATTTTTTTTTTAATAATTCATGTGTAAAATGTAATATTTTTCGTCACAAAATTGGATATCAGAAATTTTGGGGCATGAAAATGTTTTCGTCACTAGACTTTTACCTCGTAAAGAGGTTTTTTTTATAAGATTGAGAAAGTAATGCTAAATGTGAACATAACCGAAACCGTAACTGAAACCGATATTCGTATCGGTTTTAATCACTGGTAACGGGTATAAAAATGTATTAAATGCAAAAAATTAATTTTAAAATTAAAATAAACGAACAAATGGTTCTACCACCACCAATAATGGAACAAATAATATTAAAATAATTATTAACTGTTATTAATTTGTATTTATTAAAATAAAAATTGTTTTTATAGTAATTATTTTGAGCGAATAAAGCTTTAACTTAAGTTGATCTTATTAATTCGTTTATTATGTTTAAATAAAATTATTGTATAAAAATATGTGTAAACTTTTTTTTTCATAGTTGTGCAGATTTGCCGGTCCCAAGGGAGTGGAATATTTCAATAATAATTTCAATCATATTTCCAACTAGAATATGGGAGAATTCCAAACAGCATTTTCCTACAGATGAAATATATCCAAATAGTGTGCAACAGAAACCTGTGACGATCTCAGACAAACGTCAGAGTACGTAGCGGATTCTGCCGTGGATTTTTAGAAATCTCATACAGAGTTTTGCGTTCACGCATGAGTTAGGGGGGGAACCAGTTTAGATGGTTCTCAAAATCGTTTTTTTATTGCATAACTTATATAGTACAACTATTCAAGAATGTGTAGCTTAAGTTTACAAATTGAAATTCCAAGTAGTTCTGAAGATGTAAGCAGCAATGTACACACTGGACCTTATAGGGTCCAAGCGCGGGGTTTTTAGAATCCGTACTTTAAACAAGTGGGACTGGAGGATACCCTGTGCCAGTCTCCATGAAATAGAATATTGGTTGGGACCATCTTATATACATATTCTGTCAGTTTGGTTCACATATCTTAAACAACAAAAAAGTTTTTCATACTGATACTAGATTTTCGACTGATGGTTGCTATGGCAGCTATATGATATAGTAATCCGATTACAATCAAATTTGGTCAGAATGTATGCGTATATATTCTTAATCAGCATCAACAGCCGAGTCGATACAGCCATGTCCGTCCGTCCATCTGTCCGTCTGTAAGAGCGCCTAGATCTCAAAGACTATAAGAGCTAGAGACTCCAAAATTGGTATGTAGGTTCGTCTATATTGCAAGCAGATCGAGTTTGTTTTAAATTTTGGATCGGACCACTATATCATATAGCTCCCATAGGAACAATCAGTTGAAAATCAAGTCTTAGTATGGAAAACTTTTTTGCTGTTTGAGATTCAACCAAACTGACAGAATATGCATGTATAATGGTCCCATACATCCTGACCAAATTTGGCTGGAATCGGACCACTATATCATATAGCTGTCATAGGAACGATCAGTCAAATATCAAGTCTTAGTATGAAAAACTTTTTTTCCATAGTAAGTACGGGGTCTCCGACAGTCGAGTATGCTCGACTGTAGCACCGTCCACTAGTCTTTATTAAATTTATGTGAAATATATTTTTTATTTTAGAAAGGTGAAAAAACCGTATAACTACTTGACGCCGAAGGTTTGATGATTCCGCATTAAGTTTTCGACTAATTGTTTGCATTACATCTGTATGATCTAGTGAACCGATTTTAACCAAACTAGATCAAAATGTAAAAGACATAGAGAGGTGCCACAGAAATCGCTTTCGCTTTAATATCACATCAATTTCGTTCCGCTGTGCCACAGGTCAACTCGCTAAAAAACCCATTACTCTGAAAATAGACCACTTTCTAAAATCAAGAACATTCATCATAAATATTTTGTTCTTGAAATAAGAATATTTTAAGACCAAATTACTAAAACTAAGAATATTAATCTTGAAAATCGTAAGTTCTTAATATAAGAATAAAATTCTCAAATTTAAATATTTTGTTCTTAACATAAGACCATTTTAAGACCAAATTACTAAAACTAAGAATATTTTTCTAGAAAATCTTAAGTTCTTAATATAAGAAGAAAATAAGAAATAAGAACAAAAATCTTAAAATTTTGTCACTTCTTGAGACTTATAATTAACAACTGGTTCTGGCTTCTCAAAGATGACTTTAGGCTTGGATCGCTGGTCAAGTCAGCACAACGGTACTGATGATAGAGATTGACATCTCTTGAAACAGCTGTATACCAAGCCATGTTCCTTGCGTTCTGCAAGTGTTTTGTGTGTTGTTGTTTTTTCTTTAGAGTCATATCGACATTACTAGACCTCAAGTTAACTGAAACTTACTTCATTCTTCTTAAAATGTTAAGAAGCTTGATCTTAATTTGAGATTTTTTGTCTTGAGTATTCAAAACTTTTAAAATAAGAACATATATAGTAATCTAAAAAAAAAATAAAAAGTTTTATTCTTATAATAAAATTTGTGGTCTTGAAAATATAAGAATTTATGGTCCTAATTAAAATGTTCTTTTTCTTTCTTTTTTTCTTTTTGTCTGATCTTGTTTACTTAACGTAAATTAGTTAAAAAAATCCTAATATCTTGAAAACTTTGCGTGTGGTGGGTTTTCGCGTTTTACGGAGGCGGAAAGGGAATTGGCAAACATTTTTATACAAATCTGTGTGACAAATTTGGTCGCTCTAGCTTTTATAATCTCTGAGATCTAGGCCCTCACACAGACGAACGGACGTGGCTATATCGACTTGGCTGTTGATGCTGATCAAGAATATAAATACTTCATAGGGTCGGAGATGCTTCCTTCTCCCTGTTACAAACATTGCAACGAATACTTATTTTTTAAGTAACGGGTATAAAAATATATATGGAATCACTTCTGGTAAAACAAGTTTTACAGCAAAATTCTTTTCATCATCATCGTCATCGGCTGAGAAATGACGAAAAGCTTAATTATTATACATATTGTGATTTTTGTAAGCCAGGACTCTATAATTTTCGAGTTCATGAGGAAGCACCCGGACATTGCCCGCAACTTATCACTGCGGACGGCAGTCCGCGCTAGTGACGAAAGCAGCACAAAGTGTGCGAAAGGCGACTAGCAATATATACAAGAAGAATGGAAAATTTGCTATGACTGTCTGATCAGGTCGAGTTATATACCGATGGACAGGTATAGTTCTAACTAACAAAAGTGCATACCGAAACTTTTGAAAACTCACCTAGTTCATGAGATAAACACGTGTTAGTGGGAGGGGCAAAATTTTAACGATTGGAGCTAATGGGGCGGTTGGAGCCTTTTGAAATTTTTTTTTTAATTTGTGACTATTTTAATCAAAAATACGGGTCGAATGACACCTTGATCATCACAATCCGATCACTAGTTGAAAAGATAATTAATTTTGAAATTTTTAGTCGGCTGTCGAAAATAAGCTGAAAAGTCAGTTTGTTTGTTTGTCTGTTTGTTTGCTTGTATCAAATCGCTCATATAGCTTAAAAGTTTGAATAGGAACTTGTTCCTGATAAAAAATCTAGAAACTTTTGTTCTACGACTTTGTCGAAAAATTGCTAGTTCAGCGGGAAATTGCTAAAATCCGCTAAAATTGAATTCCAAACGATAGGAGCTACAGATGTGATCTATATATATGTCGTTGAAAAGATATTTCGAAGAGCTCTTAGGCATACCTTCAAAGTTTTTTTTTTTAAGAAAAAGGTAAACAGCTATAGGTGAAATAAGGTATTTTTTTCCCACATTTTGGCGATTTAAGAAAAATCTACGTTTCAAATCACTTTTAAATATGTTGAATGTTGTATGTTTGTCATATCTGTCAAAATTCGTTTGGGCAAGATATTACCTATTAACTGAATATAACTTTTACCTTTACACTACTGCATGTACACTGCTTGCACTGCTTGCAAGTTGTTAATTCTGTTTGCGGCAGATAAAAAATTTTATAATTGCGATTCGGTATATAATTTCAAGATCGGTATATAAGCATTTAGGGCTACTATTTATGTTTTAGTCGAATATAAGTCGATATTACCTGTTAACTGAATATACATATACATTTTACTTAGAATTGGTATAGGACAGCAGCAGCAAGGTGTCATAGCAGCCAGAGTTTGGGAGTGCTGATAGCTTTTAAGATTGGCATGTTGGTTGTCAAAAATTATTGAAATTTTCAAAACTTCTGATGTCTTATTCAAAAATTTCTGATATCTCTTTAAAAAAAACCTCTTTACGGGGTAAAAGTCTAGGGACTAAAACATTTTTATGCCCCAAAATTTCTGATATCCAATTTTGTGAGGAATTATATTAAGTTTTACATATAAATTATTTTATAAAATTTTCAGACACACGAAATTTGATAACTGAAAAGCGTTGTGTGAATGCCACCAAACCAGACAACGTTAACAAAATAATGTTCCTACATTCAAATATATATTATTCACATACATATATGTATGTATGTAAATAATTATTTTATGGAAATAAATTTAAAAATTGTATTAAAATAGCATCAAGTCATTATTATAATTTCATAAAAATAAATTGATTTTCTTCCGTTTTACGAAGTGCTTATAGTTATTGCAGAACGTTTTTCAAAACAAAATGTTTCTTGGTTAATTCGAATGAACTCCACCCATATTCAGTTTCTTTGTCATTCATATTCAAGCCTCTACGTTTGAATATTGGCCTACTGAGTCTCACACGACCTCTTCATTCAGCCAAAGCTTTTCAAGTTCGAATTCATATTCACTCATTCATTTTGAGTGTGAACGCTTCATTTGTCATTTTGAGTGCATTCATGCAGACCTCTAATCTCTATGGTACTCAATACATAATATGGTGCGACTCCATTGGACTTTGTATCCTTATTCAAGAGTAACATTTTATTTCAAATCAACCAAGTTTTTCAATTCACTCCCACTAATACGGAGAAGCGTTTATTTTGACCACAATTAATATAAGAATTTTATCATTTTAATTTGTTGTTTTCCTTATAGTTTCATCATACAACTTAACAGGGGTGCATGTTAAAATAGTTTAAAAAAAAAAATGCGAAAAGTCCCCAAAGTGTGACGATTTGCCGCTGGGCATGGCGTGGCAAAATACGTTTGGAAAATTCGGCTATCATAAAATGGCTATCATAAATGGCCCATTTTGTTATACAATGTGGTTAATTATTAATGTCGATCCGTTAAGATACAGATAATGGAAAGTAAGGGGTGTCGTGGTAGTGCCAGTTCACGAATCTACACGTTCACAATCTACAAATTCACAAATGCTCGGAAAATCTATTTACTATGTACGAGTAGCTGTGATTCAATCGCGGAAACATTTTTGCTAACACAGACAATGAAAAATGTTTTTATTTACTCTTGATTATCTGCTTAAGAACGACAATAAAAACACAGTTGCAGAATAGCAAACACTGTTCGGAAGACAGCAAGTCAAGTAACAACAATGGCGAGCACAGAAGCAAATATATATGTATGTACATAGACATAAAGAACACTTTGGGGGAAAAGGGGCAGCGAGGCTAAAGCAAGGTGAGGTAGTAACACGAGTCGTCGACGGATATGGATATGGCAGTAGAAGCAACAAGCAAATAAAGTGACAAAAACAACATTACAGCACCGTAAACAACAATAATACGGCTAACATTCGGATTATGGAAAGGTTTAAATATGTATCAACATTTGTATGTATGTATGTACATTGTTCATATGCACATACATGTGCACGTGCTAGCCAGAAAGTTCTACCAAAGGCAGATGTTTATTTTAAATTTTTGATGCTACGCGAGTTTCGCTAATAAAACGAAGCAAACTCGACAGTATGACCCCCAGTAGCCTGTAACAATGGAGGAGAGGCTCCAGTTGTACAATATTGATGTTATGAAGGGAACGGCGCAATCACCAGACCTTAATCCAATCGATTATCATTGATGCTAAGAAGGAAATGAGAGATGCTATGGACAGAAAATTTAAAATTTATAATATTAAAATAATAAAAGAACAAACTATAAAAATATTATTAAACAAATGTTTTTGAACGGACAAAATTTTAACTTAAGTTGTTCTTATTATTTCGCACATGTCGCATATTGCTACAAACTTATAAGGAGATGCGTATATTGCATGCTGCGTGGTATTAAGGGTAAGAGTATAAATGTGTGTACGTAAGCAAGTAACTACACATTTGTTGAGAAATACTCAGGTATCTAATAACCTAATCGCAGGGTTGCGTAGCGAAGCGTGTATCTTTGAGCATTCGAAAACTGTTTTATAATGTTCAATACAAAAGCAAACGTAGGAATATTTTCATGTGTTTCATCAGTCCGGAGATTTGACCAAAATCAGATAACAAGAACAACTTCAATTAACACAACATTAGATCTTGTCAACAAAATACTTATGGTAAAAGTTTTCCTTACTTAGTAAGTAATAATCTAAAATAAAACCTCCTTACGAGAAAAAACCCTTTTGACAAAAACATTTCCACACCCCAATTCTGTATCAAACAATATTAAATGTAATACACATACGAGTATGTGATAATCCTGAGTTGCGGACGTCACAATTGCACGCAAATTTTCATGTTTAAACTGATACAGCTAGAGTTCAGATTGGTAATTTCTAATTAAATTTGCTGGAAAATGCATTTCATTGAGAGTACTCTTAAACCTTTTTTAAGATAAAAGACTCACTGTTTTTGAAAAAATATTAGGCTTGCTGAAAAATCCGTTGCGGCCGCATATACATATTAGCGAATTTTGCAGAATAAACAAAAAAATATCCAAACACAAAAATTAAGTGGAATATATGACCATATCAATCCAGCATCAAAATAAAAAGATATGGTAAGTAGTCTGGTTAATTAAAAATCTTAGTTTTTTTCTGTTGCGGACGTTACACACACACTTTTTTTCAAATTATTAATCTATATATATAAAATTCTTTGTCCTGACTGACTGACTGACTGACTGACTGACTGACTCACTGACTGACTGACTGAGAATCAACGTGCAGCCCAAACGGTAAAAGATAGAGAGCTGAAATTTGCACACAACATAGATGAGATAATTTCATCGTGCAATAAGACGGCGTTTTGCGAAATTCGACCTCTAAGTGGGTCAAATCGGGGTCAAAGGTCACGGAATTGCTTAGTATGAAAAACTTTTTTGTTACTTAAGATATCTCAACCAAACTCACGGATTATATGTTTGGTACTGTCTCTTACATTCTGACCAAATTTGGTCAAAGTAGAATGACTATATCTTATAGCTGCCATAGGAACAATCCGATGAAAAACACATTTAGTAAGAAAAACTTTTTTGCTTCTTAAGATATCTCAACCAAACTCACAGATTACATGTTTGGTACTGTCTCTTACATTCTTACCAAATTTGGTCAAAGTGGAATGACTATATCTTATAGCTGCTATAGGAACAATCCGATGAAAAACACATTTAGTATGAAAAACTTTTTTGTTTCTTAAGATATCTTAACCAAACTCACAGATTACATGTTTGGTACTGTCTCTTACATTCTGACCAAATTTGGTGAAAGTGGAATGACTATATCTTATAGCTGCCATAGGAACAATCCGATGAAAAAACCTTTAGTATGAAAAACTTATTTGTTTCTTTAGATATCTCAACCAAACTCACAGATTGTATGATTGGGGCTGTCTCTTACATTCTGACCAAATTTGGTCAAAGTCGGATGACTATATCATATAGCTGCCATAGGAACAATCGGATGCAATCGCAGATATCCTAACAAAACTTTTAGATTAACTCTTCTTGCCAAATTTTGACAAATTCTCTTAATTTAGCTTTTTCCCGCCAAATTTAGCTTTTTCCCGCCAAATTTAGCTTTTTCCCGCTAAATCACCAAATCCGACTTTTTAGCCAAAGTTCAATTGCAAGGAAAAAAATTAAGGCAGCGGACAGCGGAAGCTAAATATTTCCGTTTTTTTTTAAAGAAAAAATGTTATCTATATATATAAAATTCTTTGTCCTGACTGACTGACTGACTGACTGACTGACTGACTCACTGACTGACTGACTGAGAATCAACGTGCAGCCCAAACGGTAAAAGATAGAGAGCTGAAATTTGCACACAACATAGATGAGATAATTTCATCGTGCAATAAGACGGCGTTTTGCGAAATTCGACCTCTAAGTGGGTCAAATCGGGGTCAAAGGTCACGGAATTGCTTAGTATGAAAAACTTTTTTGTTACTTAAGATATCTCAACCAAACTCACGGATTATATGTTTGGTACTGTCTCTTACATTCTGACCAAATTTGGTCAAAGTAGAATGACTATATCTTATAGCTGCCATAGGAACAATCCGATGAAAAACACATTTAGTAAGAAAAACTTTTTTGCTTCTTAAGATATCTCAACCAAACTCACAGATTACATGTTTGGTACTGTCTCTTACATTCTTACCAAATTTGGTCAAAGTGGAATGACTATATCTTATAGCTGCTATAGGAACAATCCGATGAAAAACACATTTAGTATGAAAAACTTTTTTGTTTCTTAAGATATCTTAACCAAACTCACAGATTACATGTTTGGTACTGTCTCTTACATTCTGACCAAATTTGGTGAAAGTGGAATGACTATATCTTATAGCTGCCATAGGAACAATCCGATGAAAAAACCTTTAGTATGAAAAACTTATTTGTTTCTTTAGATATCTCAACCAAACTCACAGATTGTATGATTGGGGCTGTCTCTTACATTCTGACCAAATTTGGTCAAAGTCGGATGACTATATCATATAGCTGCCATAGGAACAATCGGATGCAATCGCAGATATCCTAACAAAACTTTTAGATTAACTCTTCTTGCCAAATTTTGACAAATTCTCTTAATTTAGCTTTTTCCCGCCAAATTTAGCTTTTTCCCGCCAAATTTAGCTTTTTCCCGCTAAATCACCAAATCCGACTTTTTAGCCAAAGTTCAATTGCAAGGAAAAAAATTAAGGCAGCGGACAGCGGAAGCTAAATATTTCCGTTTTTTTTTAAAGAAAAAATGTTATCTATATATATAAAATTCTTTGTCCTGACTGACTGACTGACTGACTGACTCACTGACTGACTGACTGAGAATCAACGTGCAGCCCAAACGGTAAAAGATAGAGAGCTGAAATTTGCACACAACATAGATGAGATAATTTCATCGTGCAATAAGACGGCGTTTTGCGAAATTCGACCTCTAAGTGGGTCAAATCGGGGTCAAAGGTCACGGAATTGCTTAGTATGAAAAACTTTTTTGTTACTTAAGATATCTCAACCAAACTCACGGATTATATGTTTGGTACTGTCTCTTACATTCTGACCAAATTTGGTCAAAGTAGAATGACTATATCTTATAGCTGCCATAGGAACAATCCGATGAAAAACACATTTAGTAAGAAAAACTTTTTTGCTTCTTAAGATATCTCAACCAAACTCACAGATTACATGTTTGGTACTGTCTCTTACATTCTTACCAAATTTGGTCAAAGTGGAATGACTATATCTTATAGCTGCTATAGGAACAATCCGATGAAAAACACATTTAGTATGAAAAACTTTTTTGTTTCTTAAGATATCTTAACCAAACTCACAGATTACATGTTTGGTACTGTCTCTTACATTCTGACCAAATTTGGTGAAAGTGGAATGACTATATCTTATAGCTGCCATAGGAACAATCCGATGAAAAAACCTTTAGTATGAAAAACTTATTTGTTTCTTTAGATATCTCAACCAAACTCACAGATTGTATGATTGGGGCTGTCTCTTACATTCTGACCAAATTTGGTCAAAGTCGGATGACTATATCATATAGCTGCCATAGGAACAATCGGATGCAATCGCAGATATCCTAACAAAACTTTTAGATTAACTCTTCTTGCCAAATTTTGACAAATTCTCTTAATTTAGCTTTTTCCCGCCAAATTTAGCTTTTTCCCGCCAAATTTAGCTTTTTCCCGCTAAATCACCAAATCCGACTTTTTAGCCAAAGTTCAATTGCAAGGAAAAAAATTAAGGCAGCGGACAGCGGAAGCTAAATATTTCCGTTTTTTTTTAAAGAAAAAAT
Source organism: Drosophila limbata (assembly GCA_963924055.1). Classification (NCBI taxonomy): domain Eukaryota; kingdom Metazoa; phylum Arthropoda; class Insecta; order Diptera; family Drosophilidae; genus Drosophila; species Drosophila limbata. The sequence continues at coordinate 641,059 of CAWUOW010000172.1, forward strand.
GTTATCTATATATATAAAATTCTTTGTCCTGACTGACTGACTGACTGACTGACTGACTGACTCACTGACTGACTGACTGAGAATCAACGTGCAGCCCAAACGGTAAAAGATAGAGAGCTGAAATTTGCACACAACATAGATGAGATAATTTCATCGTGCAATAAGACGGCGTTTTGCGAAATTCGACCTCTAAGTGGGTCAAATCGGGGTCAAAGGTCACGGAATTGCTTAGTATGAAAAACTTTTTTGTTACTTAAGATATCTCAACCAAACTCACGGATTATATGTTTGGTACTGTCTCTTACATTCTGACCAAATTTGGTCAAAGTAGAATGACTATATCTTATAGCTGCCATAGGAACAATCCGATGAAAAACACATTTAGTAAGAAAAACTTTTTTGCTTCTTAAGATATCTCAACCAAACTCACAGATTACATGTTTGGTACTGTCTCTTACATTCTTACCAAATTTGGTCAAAGTGGAATGACTATATCTTATAGCTGCTATAGGAACAATCCGATGAAAAACACATTTAGTATGAAAAACTTTTTTGTTTCTTAAGATATCTTAACCAAACTCACAGATTACATGTTTGGTACTGTCTCTTACATTCTGACCAAATTTGGTGAAAGTGGAATGACTATATCTTATAGCTGCCATAGGAACAATCCGATGAAAAAACCTTTAGTATGAAAAACTTATTTGTTTCTTTAGATATCTCAACCAAACTCACAGATTGTATGATTGGGGCTGTCTCTTACATTCTGACCAAATTTGGTCAAAGTCGGATGACTATATCATATAGCTGCCATAGGAACAATCGGATGCAATCGCAGATATCCTAACAAAACTTTTAGATTAACTCTTCTTGCCAAATTTTGACAAATTCTCTTAATTTAGCTTTTTCCCGCCAAATTTAGCTTTTTCCCGCCAAATTTAGCTTTTTCCCGCTAAATCACCAAATCCGACTTTTTAGCCAAAGTTCAATTGCAAGGAAAAAAATTAAGGCAGCGGACAGCGGAAGCTAAATATTTCCGTTTTTTTTTAAAGAAAAAATGTTATCTATATATATAAAATTCTTTGTCCTGACTGACTGACTGACTGACTGACTGACTGACTCACTGACTGACTGACTGAGAATCAACGTGCAGCCCAAACGGTAAAAGATAGAGAGCTGAAATTTGCACACAACATAGATGAGATAATTTCATCGTGCAATAAGACGGCGTTTTGCGAAATTCGACCTCTAAGTGGGTCAAATCGGGGTCAAAGGTCACGGAATTGCTTAGTATGAAAAACTTTTTTGTTACTTAAGATATCTCAACCAAACTCACGGATTATATGTTTGGTACTGTCTCTTACATTCTGACCAAATTTGGTCAAAGTAGAATGACTATATCTTATAGCTGCCATAGGAACAATCCGATGAAAAACACATTTAGTAAGAAAAACTTTTTTGCTTCTTAAGATATCTCAACCAAACTCACAGATTACATGTTTGGTACTGTCTCTTACATTCTTACCAAATTTGGTCAAAGTGGAATGACTATATCTTATAGCTGCTATAGGAACAATCCGATGAAAAACACATTTAGTATGAAAAACTTTTTTGTTTCTTAAGATATCTTAACCAAACTCACAGATTACATGTTTGGTACTGTCTCTTACATTCTGACCAAATTTGGTGAAAGTGGAATGACTATATCTTATAGCTGCCATAGGAACAATCCGATGAAAAAACCTTTAGTATGAAAAACTTATTTGTTTCTTTAGATATCTCAACCAAACTCACAGATTGTATGATTGGGGCTGTCTCTTACATTCTGACCAAATTTGGTCAAAGTCGGATGACTATATCATATAGCTGCCATAGGAACAATCGGATGCAATCGCAGATATCCTAACAAAACTTTTAGATTAACTCTTCTTGCCAAATTTTGACAAATTCTCTTAATTTAGCTTTTTCCCGCCAAATTTAGCTTTTTCCCGCCAAATTTAGCTTTTTCCCGCTAAATCACCAAATCCGACTTTTTAGCCAAAGTTCAATTGCAAGGAAAAAAATTAAGGCAGCGGACAGCGGAAGCTAAATATTTCCGTTTTTTTTTAAAGAAAAAATGTTATATTATATAAATTTGTTAAAACGGGCAACTAAATACAATGCTGCGAGCGTAGCGAGCTGCGGGTTGGCGAGCGAAGCGAGCAGGGGGCGAATATTATGTAAATTTGTTAAGCCGGACAACTAAAGACAATGTTGCGAGCGAAGCGAGCTGGGGGTTGGCGAGCGAAGCGAGCAGGGGGCGTAGCCCCCTAGTATATATTAAATATCTTTTCGATAAAGTTTTTAACTTAAGTAAAAGAAAATGAAGCCAAGTTTAAGATGAGCTAAGCGCTAAACACTCAGACGATTGGCCATTGAAAATACACTTTTTTTTACAAGAATTATTGAAATTAAGTGTCAAAAAGAAGAATTAATTGATAAGGCTTGGCCATGAACAACCAAACCTTCGTAAAACCTTTTTTTTTGCCCTTGGTTTAAGTTCGGCACCTTTTTAGGAAGTGCCAAATGCCCAACTTTTGTGTTATAATGGCATATAACTCCACCTGATCAGACAGTCGAAACAAATTTTCTATTATTCCTGTATACATATTTATGTACCGATATGTATTGCAGTCGCCTTTTGCACCCGTCGTACTGTTTTCGCCACCAACGTGGACTGCCGTCCACAGTGATTACAAAATTCTTGTGATTCGGCTACATTAGCTGCAGGCTGTTTCTGTGTGGCTGTTGCTGTGTATTTGTAGGTGTCAACATGGCCTATTGCGGCTTATGAATAATCAAAGCGAAGAGACGCACTTGCAAAAACAATAACATACCAGCACTAATACATTCATGCGCACACAGAATTAACACCTGTATGCAAATATAAACAAGTAAGAAAAGCTATAGTCGAGCTCCCGACTATAGAATACGCGTTACTTACTTTAATAAATTTAAAATCATCTTATTGCATACTTTTAGGCACTTAAATTGCTTAAAAACTTTAATCAGACACTACCACCTTTCTATTTGTCCGATCTTGTTACGATTTAGTTGGATGATAGGTAACGGTAGCTAACGGCAATTAGAAAAACATCCTAATATGTTTAAAACTCTGCGGGTGGTAGACTTTCGCGATTTACGGAGGCGGAAAGGGGCGTGGCAAAATTTTGAAACAAACTTGACGTGAGTGGGGTTTATAAAAGTCCGTGTGCCAGATTTGGTTGCTCTAGCTCTTATAGTCTCTGAGATCTAGGCGCTCACACGGACGGACAGATGGACATGGCTGTTGATGCTGATCAAGAATATATATACTTTATAGGGTCGGAGATGCTTCCTTCTCCCTGTTACATATATTGCAACGAATACAATATACCCTTTTACTTATTTTTTAAGTAACGGGTATAACAAACAGTGATACGGTTGCATGACCCCATATGTTGATATGTATGTATGCCACGAAATCTATCCATATCCAAATCGTTGCACATAATTTATGGCAAACGGATGCAGATATGTAGGTATGTCCAAAGGTAATGCCAGTAACGGCAACGGAAGGCAGAAAAAGTAAAAAAAAAGCAACAACATAAAGATGACAGCCTCTAAAATAATTTTGTATTTCACAGATTTATTATTAATTGCAGAGCGTGCAACAAGTTCTTACGACAAAAAAAACTTTTGGATTGCTGTTCCTAAAATGCAGTTTCTAATTGAATTTTCAAACAAGAAAGTGACCTTACAATATTTGTTGCCACTAAACCGTTAAGGTGCATTTAAACTAGTTGACGCAGCGTCAATTTCAGCAAAGTCAACTATTGGCAACCAAAGTCAACGCATTATTTGCGTTTACATTAGTTGACTTAGTTGACCAAAAAACATGTTTGTCAACTTCTTTTCAAGTTGGTCAACGCAAGAGCTAGCAACGCATTGTCAATGATGTTGACAGCTATTTAAACTAGGTGACATTAACATTCGTTGACGTTCACGTTGCCAATGCTGTATACATATATACAATGCTATATACATATAGAGAGTGTTGATTGGTATGAATTACATTTAATTTTGGTCTGAACTTTATTAAAAACAGAACAAAATATGTTTATGTATTTTAAATGTCATCAGCAGTATTTTGAGTTTTTATCTTAAGGAGGAAGAAATGCAATACTCGAAAGATTTTTCCATTATGTACATCAATACCAACTTTGTTATTATGCCACATTATCGATTTGCCATCAGTCCATAGTTTCCGACTGTGATCGGTTTAACTATTCACCCCAAAAAACTTAGTTTTAATCCATATTTTAATAATTAATAATGTATTAATGAATAGGTTTTATTTAAATTTATTCTGTTTTTAATAAAGTTCTCAGCAAAAAAAATATGTTAATCAACCAAAACATATGGCAAAAGCTAAGTGTTTCCATCCCTGATATGTACAAAAGTTTGTCAACACAAAGCAAAAGAATGAACATGATGTCAATTTGAATTTCCATTGTCAACGCTTCAATTGTGAGTTCAACTGTTAACAATAAGTGTTTACACTATGTTTACACTAACAATGTCAACTGATGTTTTTCGCATTGTCAATTTACAGTCAACGCAGCTGTTGACCGTATTGACCATTGTTTACACTACGATTGACTAAGTTGGCATCAAAATTGACTTGTTTGTCAACTACTTAGTGTAAATGTACCTTTAGACTGTTTAAACCAAACAGTTGTCTTTTTAATTTTAACCGTATTTTATTATATTTAAAATAAACTTGGCTTTCCCTCTCAGTGTAAAAATAGTTTTTGTAGTTATCTTGACCAAAAGTGTGTAGGTACTCAAATATTGCGTTGACAACTAAAAGTGCAATTATTGCATTATTATAAATTTTTCATAACATGAGAGTATTCATCTGTCTCTGTCCTATGCAATCTGTGTGTGTTTTCAAATTTAATTGCTTTTGAACAAGGGTGTATACTAGAAAATTAGAGAGACAGAGTGAAACATACAGAAAACGACCAAACATATTGACATACAAAAAATTTATAACATACTCGTACAGGCGGTTGTAGAGCATTTGTGCATTTGTGGGGGTAGGAGTTATGTCATTGTCAATTAGCAAATATGTATCTAGTATCTGTATGTGTGTATTTGAATGTTTTTGTTGAACTTTGTGATTTCGGCAAAATTACATTTCGCAGTTGCAAGTGTTACCTGATAAATAAATATCACAGTCGATGTGTTTTGAGTCGTTACTCGTAGAGTACAATAGTACTAATATTGCATTCGCAGCAATGCACTATGGTAAATAAACCCTATATTTTGGCATAAACTCTAAATATAAAGATAGAGACTTGAAATTTGCCATGAACTTTAGTTCGACTTATTAAGAATTTTGAATTTTTTTTTTTGATTTTTACCTCGCTTTCACCTCTAAATAAATAGCTAGAGACTTAAAATTTGACACGAAGTTTAGTTATAATATTCAAAAATATATAATTTTTGTTGTTTTTTAATTGGACCTTGTCTTCTTCCCTTCTCCCTCTCCGACTAAGAGAAAAAGTAAACATTTTTTTTTACGCTTAAATATAAAGCAATTTATTTTAAACTTTGCATGTTTACTAATTAGTAGAATTTACAATTTAGTTTTTTTTTTTTAATTTGACCTCGTTTTCACCTCGTTCCCCATCTGAATCTGAAAAAAATCCATATTTTCAGCCAAAATTCACACCTACAACTTGTCATTTTTCACGAAAAGGAACAAAATCGAACAAAAAGGATTATTAACATCTGATTCTAGATGGTTTAGTTAATAACCTTTACGCAAAACTCTCGTAATGTTTTGTAATGTACTAATGTAATGCTTAATGGAACAGGAACACATTTGTTAGTTTTTAGATAAAAATACACAAGAACAACACAACGGACAGTTACACAATAATCCACAAATAACAAAAATCTTTGCTACTAGCTTTTTTAAATAACTTTATCAACTTTTTCCATATTTATAATTTTTTATAATGCTTACATAACTCACATAATTCGTTCTGAAAGATGCAATTAATTTTCCTTCGCTTTTTCAGTTCATATTGCAAAGTTCAATCAGCTGACTTTGAGTGCGTTTAAAACATAAAGGGTAGTCCCGGAAAATCTAAAAAAAATTTGTTTTGCTTGCTTTGGAGTTTTGCGATTTAGGAAATAAAAAAATTTTTAAGATACTAAACAAAAAAGAATTTGAATTAAATCCAAAATATCGGACTTTTTTACCATAGTGCAATGTGCGATATGTAACAGGGAGAAGGAAGCATACAAAAAGTATAATTTTCTTTATCAACTTAAAGAGTGGAGTTGATAAAGGACCGCTCTCAATTTTCGCTGTTATAAGTGTTTCATGATAAAAGCAGAAGTCTTAGTGAAGGATTGTTTGTAATCTTATAAGAATAAAAACGCATTAACCCTCTAATACCCAAGAGTGCCTCAAGGCACTTATCGGTGAATTCACAATAACTAAAAAATTAATAAGCTTTTTAACATGAAACTAGTTTTTAACTGTTGCTAATAAACACAGCTTGACATTTGCAACAAGATTTAAAGCATTCGGAAGCTTTTAATAGTTCTTTTATTTTGACTTGTACACTCCATGTGTTTTTCCGATTTTCTTACTTGAAAAATCTCGCGAGGGTCAACTTCAATCTGCTCTTATGCAGCACACACACCAAAATCTGTTGGGTTGGAAGGTCATAATAAAAGATAATTGACAAATCTAATATGTAAACATATTTTCAGCCGATTTTTTTTACCGATAGCCCCAAAAGAGCCTTGAGGCACATTTTACATTCTGTCACCTTACAGGTAAACGAAGCCTTGTACACACTTTTTCAGGTCATTTTTGAAATTAAATGCTACAATTTACCAACTTAGTTTTTTCTAATATTTCTTCAATTGGGGCTTAGAGGGTTAAGTCAAAGTGCTTATTTATTAATATAATTTATTTAATTAATATAATTTAATCTATTTATGTAAAAATCGATTTTGTTTAGCTGAAAGAAATTTAAAAGTAATTGGCGCGAAAAAATAAAAAATAATTAATACGAATTAATACGCGTAAAATTGAAGCGAAATGAATTTGAAGATAGATTCAAGCCAAAGCGATTTCTGTAGCACCCCTGTATATGAACGATTTGATACCAACAAACAAACAAGTGGACTGACTTTTCATCTAATTATACCCGTTACTTTTTAAAAATAAGTAAAAGGGGATATTGTATTCGTTGCAATGTATGTAACAGGGAGAAGGAAGCATCTCCGACCGTATAAAGTATATATATTCTTGATCAGCATCAACAGCCGAGTCGATATAGCCATGTCCGTCTGTCCGTCTGTCCGTCCGTCCGTCCGTCTGTCCGTCCGTCCGTCCGTCCGTCCGTCCGTCCGTCCGTCTGTCCGTCCGTGTGAGCGCCTAGATCTCAGAGACTTTAAGAGCTAGAGCAACCAAATTTGGCACACAGATTTCTATAAACCCCACGCAGGTCAAGTTTGTTTCAAAATTTTGCCACGCCCCTTTCCGCCTCCGTAATTCGCGAAAATCCACCACACGCACAGTTTTTAAGATATTAGGTTTTTTTAAACGGTGAACGTTAGCTATTGTTTTTACCTATCATTCTACTAAATCCCAACAAGATCGGACAAACAGAAAGGTGGTACTGGCTGATTAAAGCTTTTAAGCAATAAAAGTGCCTAAAAGCATGCAATAAAAAAAAAGTTAAATTTATTTAGGTAAGTAACGGGTATCCTATAGTCGGGAGCTCGACTATAGCCTTTCCCACTTGTTTTTCATTTCATTTTATTTCATTTTTCGGAAGTCGACTAAAAATTTCAAAATTAATTGTCTTTTGAACCAGTGATCGGATTTCGATGATTGAGGTAAAAAATTAAAAAAAAAAAATCAAAAAGGCCCCAACGGCCCCATTTGCTCCAATCATATAAATTTTGCCCCACCCACTTACACCTGTTTATCTCACGAACCAGGTGAGTTTCCAAAAGTCTTAGCATGCTCATTTGTAAGTTAAATTGATACCTTTAGATCGGTATATAACTCGACCCGATCGGACGGTCATAGTAAATTTTCCATTCTTCCTGTATATATTGCTAGTCGCCTTTCGCACCCTTCGTGCTGCTTTCGTCACTAGCGCGGACTGCCGTCCGCAGTGATATGTATGTAAGCATATAAAACATAAATATTTAAGGACTCTCGAGTTTGCTGTATGATATAGTAGTCAGATTTTAACCAAATTTGGTCAAAATGTATGGGAGCATCTCATATTCTGTTAGTTTGGTTCAGATATCTCAAACAACAAAAAGATGTTAATACTAAGACTTTATTTCCGACTGATCGTTCCTGTGGCAGCTATATGATATAGTAGTCCGATTTCAACCAAATTTGGTCAAGATGCCTAGGACCATCCCGTATGCATATTTTGTCAGTTTGGTTCAGTTATCTCAAATAACAAAAAAGCTTCTCATACTGAGACTTGATTTTCGACTGATCGTTCCTGTGGCAGCTATATGATATATTGGTCCGATTTCAACTAAATTTGGTCAGAATGTATGCAACCATCCCGTATGCATATTCTGTCAGATTGGTTGAGATATCTTAAACAACAAAAACGTGTTTCCTACTAAGACTTGACTTTTGACTGATCGTTCCTATGCCAGCTATATGATATAGAAGTCCGATCCAAAATTAAAAACAAACTTGATCTACGTCTGGTATCTAGGAACCTATATACCAAGTTTGAGGTACGGACGGACGGACAGACAGACGGACATGGCTCAATCGACTCGGCTGTTGATGCTGATATATATACTTTTTGGGGTCGGAGATGCTTCCTTCTGCCTGTTACATTCATCACACAAATCTAATATACCCTCTTTGACCATTTTCAATGGGCACAGGGTATAATAAGTAAGCTTATATGTACATAATGTCGTTATTTTTATGACGAACGACATTCGCATTATAAGGAAACTTTCGTAGATTGAACAAATTTCAGCCCAATTTATTAAACATTTTTTTAATATTTAGAAAGCACTTTCATAACTTTAGAAATATATGCATTAGCTATAAAAATCTTTCTACAAATTGTCTCCTGATAAGTATGTACACTAGAGTGGGTCAATTTGTATGGACCAAAAAAAAAAACGCACCTTGCAGGTATCAAAATCGTAATCTACGGTGAATTCTAAGAAGATTTGCCCAAGAAACCATAGGTCTAAAATCATTTTCGATCTTCCGATTTTTAACAAGAAACTTTGCATATTTTTGTTTGTCATTTTAAACACTCTTAGATATCTAAGAGAGTGCATAAAAAGGATTTTATTTCACTTAACATTTTTCCAAGAAAATTATAAATTTTTAAAAATAAAAAATTAAAATCAAAAATTAAAAATTTATTTTTATTATTTTTTTTACATTAAACCGACTTGAACCAAATTTGATGAAAATATATGACAATAGAAAATTCCCGATCTGTGAGTTTGGTTGCGGTTAATCCAGAAACAACAAGAATTTGCATACTAAATCTTTATTTTGAACTGATCGTTTGTTCCTAAGGCAGCTATATGATATAGTGGACCGAATCCAACCAAATGGTCAGGATTTACACTCATGGACAAAATAATAGGTGTTAACACTGTAACTTTTAATTTATCGATATAAAATGTGTACACAACGTTTTCTACATAAACATAATATTTTTTACATATGGTTACATTGTTTTGGTGTGAATTTGGTAAATTCCCGATTTAATTTTGTGGCCAATAAAATTTACCAAGTGGGTATTTGCTGAGACACTAAATTTAGCTGGTCATTAAAATAGGTGTGTGTAGAAAAACTTTAAGTTTCAATAAGTTAGTAGAACTTTTTGGGTGCAGAAAGTAATTTATCAAGAAAATGCAACTAAATATGAGTTTAATTATAAATAAAACAAGTGAAAAGGCTATAGTCGAGCTCCCGACTATAGGATACCCGTTACTTACCTAAATAAATTTAACTTTTTTTTTATTGCATGCTTTTAGGCACTTTTATTGCTCAAAAGCTTTAATCAGCCAGTACCACCTTTCTGTTTGTCCGATCTTGTTGGGATTTAGTAGAATGATAGGTAAAAACAATAGCTAACGTTCACCGTTTAAAAAAACCTAATATCTTAAAAACTGTGCGTGTGGTGGATTTTCGCGATTTACGGAGGCGGAAAGGGGCGTGCCAAAATTTTGAAACAAACTTGACCTGCGTGGGGTTTATAGAAATCTGTGTGCCAAATTTGGTTGCTCTAGCTCTTATAGTCTCTGAGATCTAGGCGCTCACACGGACGGACAGACGGACGGACGGACGGACGGACGGACGGACGGACGGACGGACGGACGGACAGACGGACAGACGGACATGGCTATATCGACTCGGCTGTTGATGCTGGTCAAGAATATATATACTTTATAGGGTCGGAGATGCTTCCTTCTCCCTGTTACATACATTGCAACGAATACAATATCCCCTTTTACTTATTTTTAATAAGTAACGGGTATAATTATACTAGATGGGTCGTGGGCGTCACTGCAGTGCGGAGGAGAGAAGACTTGTTCAAACACTAAGAAATAAAGGAAAATCGTACAAATATATTGCCACGATCATGAAACGTTCAGAAAACTTTGTGACAAATGCTTTAAAACCTAAATTAAAGGTAGAAACTCGAGGTGCCCCCCGAAAAACCTTATCAGTGACCGACAATTACATCGTCACATTGGTTAAACGCGGCCCGTTCCTGACTTCCAGGAAAATCACCAGTGAAATTGGTAACGTTATATCGTCACGAACCGTCAGGCGACGTTTAGAAAAGGCAAATCTACCAGGTAGGATTGCTCGTAAAGTACCATTGCTTCGATCTGCAAATTTGAAGATGAGTGAAAAATTTGCATTAGATCGCAAAACCTGGTGCGGACCGGTGGGTGAGAAAAAATGGCGAAATATACTCTGGAGCGACGAAACGAAGATAAATTTGTTTGGAAATGACGCCAAAAGGAATGTTCGTCGGCTTAAGGAAAAAGAATTCCATATTAGGTTCACCCAAAACACCGTAAAGCACGGAGGTGGCAGCCTCATGGTATGGGGCTGTTTTTCATGGGAAGGTGTTGGTCCGATACATCTGATTGATGGTATTATGGACAGATTTGTTTATAAAGATATATTGGAGACGGTAATGCTAACATATTCCGAGGATAACATGCCACTTTCATGGAAGTTCCGGCAGGAGAACGATCCGAAGCACTCATCCCGATTCGTAGAGGATTGGTTCCAAATGCATAAGGTGGACTTTCTCGAGTGGCCAAGTCAGTCCCCAGACCTCAATCCCATTGAGAACCTCTGGGGAGAGCTTAAAAAAGAAGTCGGAAAAAGTGTTTGCCAAAATAAAACCCAACTATGGGAGAATATCCAAAGAGCTTGGTACAGTGTTCCAATTGGAGCATGTAGGAAGCTAATACACAGGGTATTAACTGGGATATAAGAGCATTATACGAAACGGTACCAAAACTGACAAAATTTCGATGTAATTAATCAAATTAAATTATTACACCTATTATTATGGCCAGCTGAAATGGGAGTTTCTTATGAAATTATTTAATATTTATTTTATTTGAAAGCTTTTAAGGCCAATGATTTTTTAATTATATTATGATTAGTATAAGTTATGAAATTCTCATTGCGTTTTTTTGTATTGATGGAAAAAAATCACACCTATTATTTTGTCATGAGTGTATAAGAACACCCGAGATAAGTGTTATGGAAGACTGATTGAGATATCTTAAAAAACAAAAATGCTTTTAGTACTAAAACTTGAATGTTCTTTCCGATGGTAGCTATATGGTGCTTATAGTGCCCCGATCCAAATTTAAAAACAAACTTGATCTGCGGCCTGTATCCCGGAACGTACATACCAAGTTTGAAGTCTTTAACTCTTATAGTCTCTGAGATCGGCACGTTCAAGCACACGGGCGGACGGACAGACAGACGGCCATGGCTAAGTTGACTCGGGTGTTGATACTTATCAAGAATAAATACACTTTATGGGGACAGCCTCCATCTGCCTGTTACGTACATTTCACAAATTGATTATTTCAATGGAAACAGGGTTTAAAAATATCATCCAATTCTTCGTCGTTAAGTTCAGAAAAACTACTACGTTTAAAGCGAACCACCTCCGACACGATTGTTCAGATATAGTATGCTAGCCGTAAACTTCCACAAGTTTCCAAATTTAAGTACTCAATAATAGTCTGGGATTCGATTATAGTTATATTACTTATTATGAATCTGTGTACTTATGTGCAATAAGCTACTGTGCGTCTCGGGCTATTACCCAACACATAATCAATATACTCATGGGTTTTGCATATCTGTTTTTGTGTGACTTTAGCTAAACACTCGGTTTCCGTCTCGTTCGCATAAACAAACACATTGGGATTACATTTAACTATATTTAAATTGCAATAGATATTAAACAATCCGTCGACAATTAAAATGCAAAGGGGTCGAGGCATAGGGATCTATAAACCAATAAGTTAACTGATTGATTAAATATCTTTTAAATACTAAATATGCAAGCAAAATTGTTATAATCATATATACCATCTGATTAAAATTGATCCAGACTGGTCAAAAACAAATGAAAGATTTTAATTTACTTTAATACAAATCTTTACTATCGCCTTTTGAGTCAATTGAAGCATGCCAAAGGTTAATTAAATGTTGCCTACATTTGTTTTACTCCTCTGGAGCAGATATTTATGTTTCGGAAACAGAAATAAGACACAGGATGTAAAATCTGGTGAATAGGGTGGTTGCGAGATGCCCTTTGTTTCTTGTTTGCCCAGGTCTTTTGGTACGAGTCTGGTGGCGACGCGTTTCATACCCAAGACATCATCCAAAATGTGTTGAGTCGATCCATAAGAGATATTGAGTGTCTCTGCTATCTTTCTACTGCCCACACGACAATTTCCATCACTTTTTCGTTATAATTGTCGTTAAAAGAGGAAGATGGATGACTTGTATAAGAAACTTTTGCTACAATTTCAAGACCCTCACTGAATGCTTTATGCCACTCAAATACCTGTGGTTTCAATAGAGCAGAGTCGTCAAAATACTTGTGTAATATAATATTTTGAATAATTCCGTTGCCGTTATTTCATTGGAAATGTTTCTTTTTTTTCAATTTTTTTTTCATTTTGAAAATTGCCACAAAAACTTTTCGCTTCGTAAACAAACAGCTGTCAAACACTGCGGACGGCAGTCCGCGCTAGTGACGAAAGCAGCACGAAGGGTGCGAAAGGCGACTAGCATATATATACAGGAAGAATGGAAAATTTGCTATGACTGTCCGATCAAGTCGAGTTATATTTCGATCGAAAGATATCAAATTAACTTACAAATGAGCATGCTAAGACTTTTGGAAACTCACCTGATTCGTGAGTTAAACAGGTGTAAGTGGAAGGGCCAAAATTGAAATGATTGGAGCTAATGGGGCCGTTGAAGCCTTTTTGAATTTTTTACTATTCTAATCAAAAATACGCGTCGAATGTCACCTCAATCAAAAAAAATCCGACTACTCGTTTAAAAGACAATTAATTTTGAAATTTTTAGTATCCTTCCGAAAATGAGATGAAAAGTTTGTTTGTTTGTTTGTTTGGATCAAATCGTTGATTTAGCTTAAAAGTTTGTTCTGCGACTTTTTCGAAAAATCGCTAGTTTAGCGGGAAATCGCTAAAACTGCTAAAATTGAAAGGTATTTCGAAGGGCTTTTAGGCATATCTTTAACGTTTTTTTTTAAGTAAAAAGATAAACAGCTACAGGTGAAATAAGGTATTTTCTCCCACATTTTGGCGATTTAAGAAAAACCTACACATCAAATCACCTAAAAATATGTTATGTGTTTTAGGCAATTTTATTCCGCGTTTTTGACATATAGCACATATCTGTCAAAATTCGTTTGGGCAAGATATTACCTATTAACTGAATATACCTTTTACCTTTACACAACTGCATGTACTCGTACATATGCAGTATGTACACTTCTTGCAGCGTAATGCGGAAATAAACTGCTTACAAGTGGTGAATTCTTTTTCCTGCAGATAAATCATTTTATAGTCAAAAGTATAGAAACGTTTTTTTAAGGTTTTTTCGAAAAATCTCTAGTTTAGCAGGAAATCGCTTAAACAGCTAAATGCTTAACCATAGCATCCAAACGATAGAAGCTACAGATGTGATCTATATATCGATGAAAAGGTATTTCGAAGGCCTTTTAGGCATACTTTTAACGTTTTTTATACCCGTTACTTATTAAAAATAAGTAAAAGGGGATATTGTATTCGTTGCAATGTATGTAACAGGCAGAAGGAAGCATCTCCGACCCTATAAAGTATATATATTCTTGATCAGCATCAACAGCCGAGTCGATACAGCCATGTCCGTCTGTCCGTCTGTGTGAGCGCCTAGATCTCAGAGACTATAAGAGCTAGAGCAACCAAATTTGGCACACAGATTTCTATAAACCCCACGCAGATCAAGTTTGTTTCAAAATTTTGCCACGCCCCTATCCGCCTCCGTAAATCGCGAAAATCCACCACACGCACAGTTTTCAAGATATTAGGTTTTTTTAAACGGGAAACGTTAGCTACTGTTATTACCTATCATCCTACTAAATCCCAAAAAGATCGGACAAACAGAGAGGTGGTACTGGCTGATTAAAGCTTTTAAGCAATTAAAGTGCATAAAAGCATTCAATAAAAAATTTTAATTTATTTATGTAAGTAACGGGTATCCTATAGTCGGGAGCTCGACTATAGCCTTTCCCACTTGTTTTTTTAATCTAAAAGGTAAACAGCTACAGGTGAAATAAGGTATTTTTCCCCTCATTTTGGCGACTTTTGAGAAAAAGCCAGAAACGATTTTTTCTAATTTTCAATATATTGTAGTTTGTAAAATTTTGCGTTTTTTGATATATGACACAATAAATTTTACCGATATGTTTGGAAGATATTACCTGTTAACTGAATATATACGTTTTACTTAGAATTGGAATAGGACAGCAGCAACAAAGTGTCGTAGCAGCCAGAGCTTGAGAGTGCTGTTAGCTTTTGTGCTTTGCATGTATGTTTTGTAAAAGGAACTAGTGTTGCCAGACAGTTTGTTTTTGTTTGTACAAACAAAAAACACCTTTTGACAAAGTTGTACCGTCAAAAAATATTGCAGTTTTGAAAATTTCTGATATTTTACTCCAAAATTTCTGATATCTTATAAAAAAAAAAAAACCTCTTTTCGTGGCAAAAGTTTAGTGACGAAAACATTTTCATGCTCCAAAATTTCTGATATCCAATTTTGTGACGAATAATATTAAGTTGTACATATAAATTACAAAAAAAAATGTTTTGTCACTCGGCACATTACGCTAATTTCTTCATACCTAATAAATATATTAATTTTTTGCGCAGAAATAAAATATGTTTTGATTTAGTAGTTCGATTTTAATGATCAATGTGTCATTCGACGCGTATTTTTAATAGGAATAGCCTTATTTTCTTCAATGATTTAAATTTTGCCCCTCCCATTTACACCTGCTTATCTCACTAATGAGTTTCAAAAAGGCGAAGTATACACCTTTGCTGTACCTTTCAATGGGTAACTCGATATAAGTCGACCTGATCGGACAGTCATAGCAAATTTCCATTCTTCCTGTAAAGATTGCTAGGTGCCTTTCGCACCCTTGGTGCTGCTTTCGTCACTAGCGCTGACTGCCGTCCGCAGTGATTAATGATGTGGTCTAGCGCATGCTACACAAAACGGAAGTTACTTTTAAATTTTCAATTTCATTAGTAATTTTTAGCGATTATTCATAATAAAGCACACAAAATCAAAAATCGAAAAGTAAGCTAAGAATAATAGAATTCAGAAATAACTTCTTTAGAGTCAAAACAGTTTATTGTTTATTCGCAAACGCCTTGAACTCATGTATCGCAAGGTACGTAGCGCACATGACATTTTGTTCCATAATATATTTATGTTATTTCCGTCTCTTTTTTTTTTAATTATATATCGAAAGCAGCTTGAAAACTTGCTTTAAATTAAACATTCAACATATTTCTATGTATTAAAATGGTTCATGTTACAATTTAACTATTTGACTTAGTGTAATCGTTAGAATACACATGGTCCATTTTGGAAGTGAATTTTTAAGAAAACCGGCAAAAATATATAAAAAGTAAATTTATTCCAATGTAGAATCGGTATGTTCATCCTATTGAAATTCTTAAAGCGTATATTGCTTAAAAAAAATAACTTTATTATATTTCTGGAAGAAAATTTCACAAGATGTGAATTTTGGATCAATTTTACGTTTTGGCCTCGGTTGACATTTCTGTGGAAATGCCCATATCTATATGTAAGCATTTATATTTAAAGGATGCAATTTGGTGACGTCCTACTTAGTAAGTAGTACTTACCATTGACATATGCTGAAAAATCGAAGTCACTATATGTCGTTGGTTGCCGTTCCCGTTGCTGTGATACTGTCGTTGGTGCGACATCCTCATTGCTTTTGTTATTCTCACTGTTAGCATCACGTTTCATTACTAGGAGCTTCGGTGGCTCTGACTGCAGATGGCGGTGACTGCTGCCATCCGAAGAAGCATAATTTCCGCTCGCATTAGCGGGCAGGGATTCCGTGAACAGCATGAGCATCAAAAGCGGCAAGGACACCATCGCTTGGGGCAGCAGCGCTGGCCGTTTGGGCATTGACTGAACGTGCATGTTGTAACCGCTGCCACCTCCTCACCTTACGCGCCTCCTGGCTGCTGACTCAGTAAGCCAAGTATTTTAAGTAATTGCAGGATATGCACAAAGAGCTGTGCACCACGACACACGGAAACGCAAATAACGCGCGGTAGCAACAACCTACAGGAAAACTGAAGAATTTGTTGTTATTTCTAATGCTCTTTCTCTTGTTATTGTTTGTCGTACACACACAAACACAACAACTCACTTGGACACACTCACTGTACTTGGCTTTAGGTTTCCCGAGCAGCCTTCAGGCGGCACCTTAGACCACAACAAACAACGCAAACGCAAACAAAAACAAGAAAAAGGCTGCGGAATTGTAAGGCCCGTTCACAGTATTGATATTCTGGGATATGTAATGAATGCGACGATTTAACATGGGCTTAAACGTGCACGTATGTATGCTTTCAATTGCCGTCAAATCCGAGGGCAATTAAGCGACTGCGGATCCCAACTGACGCGTTTCGCACGCCGGTGACGGCCAAAGTATTTCGACAACAGGACACTGAATGCGACGTGTGGTGTGACCAACGTGCGAGGCGCAATTGAGACAGCGAAATGCGATGTCAGTACTCATATTGCCAAAGGACTCGTACTCGGATTTCGTACCTTAGGCTCGTCCTGTTACCGAGAGTCATTTTAGTGAATGGACGTCCTCGTCTCTGTTCGGTTAGCGCCTGCGCCGGCTGAAAGACAAACCATTAAATGGCAGATGATTCGAATTCCCAACAAAAACGAGCGAGGACCGTTGACGTCGCAGTTCATTTGCTTGTAATATTTTGTCGTCGTCGTCGTTAGCGCTCCCGTTACCATTTCCGCATTTGACGGACTTTGTACATATTCTGTCCGCAACACTTACGAGTTACAACCCACCGGTTACTGCCAGTTGCCAGTTGAAAGTTGCAGCAACCATTTTCTTTTGCCCGTTTAACACTTAATGAATCACCTTTCCCTTCATCACAACATCGCATCTCCAGAAATTAAAATATTTGCAATTGATTTGGCTGCTAATTTGATTAGCTTGATTCTAGCTTTCAGAGTTTTTTTATACTCTAGCAGGGAGCCCATTAAGTTTGTGTAAAGGCAGAGCCAGGGGCGATATTATGTGGTGGTAAAAGTTGAAATTTGCACCGTGCTCCGTGGTCGAACCGATAAGTCTTGTGCCGAATTATCACATTGCACACTGGGCCAGAATCCCTTTTTTTGGCATAAAGTCTAATTATAAAGCTAGAGACTTGAAAGTGCATGAACCTTAGTAAGACTAATTTAGAATTAATTTTTTGAATTCATTTGAATTAATTATACCCGTTACTTATTAAAAACAAGTGGGAAAGGCTATAGTCGAGCTCCCGACTATAGGATACCCGTTACTTACATAAACAAATTAAAATTTTTTTATTGCATGCTTTTAGGCATTTTAATTGCTTAAAAGCTTTAATCAGCCAGTACCACCCCTCAAACTTCACACAGTGGAGGAGCAGATCGGAAGGCACACCAGCAGATATAGTGATCGACTGATAAGACACCAAAGTGTACTCGCCAGACGACTTCTCCCAGCCAGGCCTTTAAGGCGTTTAAAAAGATTGGGCTTCGCCAAAACAATTGGCCAAATCCCTCAGGCGCCCTCATAATATCTGATATTCTTTGCAAGTCCTATGCGTTACGCAAGAGGTTTGGTCCTTATTTTATTTACACTAAATCTGTGTTGGTTATGTTGCTAATTTGTATGCACGGATTCCACACTTACCAAATAAAAGAAATTTCGTTATTGTTAAAAAAAAAAAAAGCCAGTACCACCTTTCTATTTGTCCGATCTTTTTGGGATTTAGTAGGATGATAGGTAATAACAGTAGCTAACGTTCACCGTGCGTGTGGTGGATTTTCGCGATTTACGGAGGCGGATAGGGGCGTGGCAAAATTTTGAAACAAACTTGACCTGCGTGGGGTTTATAGAAATCTGTGTTCCAAATTTGGTTGCTCTAGCTCATATAGTCTCTGAGATCTATGCGCTCACACAGACGGACAGACGGACAGGAAACATCACTGTTTGTAAGTTTGTTTACACATCCCTGTAATAATAAATTAGTGTGACAGCATATTTTTCGGGAATTCCCCTATTACAAAAAAAAATTTATATCAGGAATTTTGTTGAAAACCGTTATGAGACATCATTTATTCATTGAGTTCAATTCTGTTCAGTGAAAAACGTTGTTCCTTTTTTTTTTGCTAAATTTCTAAAAAAGTTATTTTGATGAAAACTAAAACACAATTGATGCATTTTCATGTTTTTATTTATATTTTTTTATTTCTCATCAATTCATTTAAAGGATTAAGAATTTTAATATAAAATAATAGGACTTTTCTTAACCAGTCAAATTGACTGACTCTGGTATAAATAGGTATGCAAATTTCTTGGTAAATCTAGTGTTAAATACCTTACTTTAAGTTATGACAAAAAAATGTTTCATCGCTGACCCTGACTTCGAAAATCTAAATCGGACTAGGTGGCAGCATCGAACGCCAGCGTTTTTAGCGCTAATTTAAGCAGCGTTAAATTATTCTGCGATTTGAAAATATAAACAAATATTTATTTGATGTACCGTGAGCATCATTTTCCATATTCAACTTGATTAAAGCTTTGCTTATTAATTTACGCTAGAAACACAATCAACTAGAGGGTCAATTTTCAAAAGCATGTGCTTTTACAAAACAGCTGATTTTAGAGAGTTGCCAGAAGAGTTGCCGCCCAGCCCAAAAAATACTACCATACATTTTTTGACTTTATGCCAGAAAAATCGTCAAATCGCCCAATGTACACTGGAGACAGGATTTTAATAAGCAGTACGATTTTATTTTGCCGTCAGGCATAGACAACAAAATGAATGTCGGCAACCTTAATTCGCGAATAAGAAACGAACTAAAAAACCAAAAGCTCATTTAATTCCTTTTGGTCCAGTTTCATACTTTTTCAATGATTTTTTCAGCAAGGCCGATAGGTTTTCAACGGGAATCCGATCTGGGCTCTGAGAAGGCCACTGGATTAGTCGAAAAAAACATTTTATACCGACCCAATTTTTCACGATTTTATCCGTTTGCTTCGGGTCTGTCTTTTTAAAAAATGATCCCTGCGATGGAGTAAGAGTAAATTTGTCGCCAAAATATGAAGATAATACTCTCTCTTTATTATTCCATAGATGTTGACTAATAAGTCGACAGAGAGAGGCAGCCCCATACTATTATGTTGCCCCCATTCTTTCTCGACTTTTTGACTTAGTTAGTGCAATTTTTAATGAATCAGACTGAAATCTGTTTATTTTGTTCACATTTGATTAAAAAGTACCCATCCTCACTTATACGCTCCAATGGTAAAGCTCATTACAAAATTATAGACCAACAGCAACATTTTTAACCGACAGAACAGGTTTTTTTTGTTAGACCTATTTTCTGCAGAGCTCTTTGCGCCATACATTCATTTACGGGCTTGTCTATAGCTGCCGCATTTTGTTTTGGCGTTGTCTTCATCCTGGATGCTCCATAGCTCAATCTCTGTCTGTAAACAGAAAAGGTCGTGATTGTATTGATCCAAGCGCTCTAATATTGCAATTTTTTCTGACTTGTAGAACGGTTCGGTGGCAAACACCGAATAAAGAGATTTAGCAAATTCATGTGTTGATTTGTCGTTTTTAGTCATTTCGACTATTCGGTCTTCTAAATTTTCTGATATTTTTTTTCATTTTTGATTAAGTACGGATGCTCCGGAAATATACACGAAAATCAGAAACAGGAATCAATTTTTCTACAATCTTAAGCAAAACAATGTCTATTGTATCTTCACACATTATTTTTGTTTGGAAATTGCTAAAAATTTCGTTTAAAAAGCTTTAAAAAAGTATTCAAAAATTGAAAAATAAAATAAGAGTATAAAGCGATACATTGAATCTCTTTGAAGTAAAGTTATTAATTTTGTTTTATTATTATATTAATAAGGAACTAAACTAAAAAAGTTTTACAAGGATCTAAGCATTTGTATTGAGTTTACAGGTCTTAATCGGCAAAACTGATATCAACGTATACCCATGTGTTCTCCACAGTGTATTTAAGAATATAATTTATAAACAAGTTCCCCCTTTATTAAACACCGGACATATAGTACATATTGCCAAACTATTTTAGCTCGGAAAGGTAATTGAAAATTGACCAGGGCCCGTTGGGCCAGAATCCCTTTTTTTTTTGGCATAAAGACTAATTATAAAGCTAGGGACTTGAAATTTAGTATGAACCTTAGTTACACAAATTTGGAATTTAGAGAGTCCCTCATAGTAACCCTCCCAATGCGACTATGAGAAAAAAGTGTAATATTATATATATAAAATCTAAATATTAAGCTAGAGACTTGAAACTTGGCATGAGTCTTAGTTAGTCTGAAATATTGGGTACTTCACATAAGGGGCGGCCATTAGTATATAAACTAATATTTCAGTTTCCAATTTCTTGACACTTAAACGGTTTAAGTTAAACCTATTGGCAATGAGCTTTTTTAGCAGCTTTTACCATTTGATTCAAAAGTAAAGAACAGTATTTAATATTGCCTCGAACATGTCGATCTTTGTACCAGATAAAGTGTTTTTGCTGGGAATTCTTTTTGCTTGTGAACAGCTCCTCGAGCGTCAAAAAAAGGAAGGGTTTTTTGCATCTCATTGTGACTGGCGATGAAAAGTGGATCAATTACAACAACCTCAAGAGCAAAAAGTCATGGGTTATTCCTGGCCAGCCATCAACATCCTTCGCAAAGCCGAATATTCATGGCATGAAGCTTATGCTCTGTATTTGGTGGGATCAGCTTCTTATCTTAATGAAACGATCACGGGGGAACGCTATCGGACTCAACTCATGCGTTCGAGCCTCGTTCTGAAGCAAAACCGACCGAAATACGAAGAAAGGCACGACAAAGTAATTTTGCAGCATGACAACGATCGCCCACATGTTACAAGACCGGTCAAGACCTTTTTGGAAACGCTATTATTCTTCCTTATTCTTCAGACATCGCTCCTTTCGATTACCACTTGTTCCGGTCGATGACACATGGCCTGTCCCAGCAGCGGTTCACTTCATATGAAGAATGCCAAAAATAGGTCGATAAATGGATTGCCTCAAAAGACGAGTCGTTCTTCCGAGCTGGTATCCAAAAATAGCCAAAAAGATGGGAAAAAGTTGTGGCCAGCGATTGAAAAAACTTTGAATAATAAACAGTCTGTCAAGATTACTTTACACACCCAAATAAATGTAATGTTTTGACTTAAAATAAGAAAATAATAGGTTATTATATATATTTGGAAAGGTCATTTAAATTCCGATTGAATGATGCAAAACTTTCATTAACCCATTAGGTACCCATTGAAAATTTTGAATTTTTCTAAAAGTCCACTGCTTTGACTTTTTTCCTCGATTTTTTCATTCAATCGGAATTTAAATGACCTTTCCAAATATATATAAAAACCTATTATTTTCTTATTTAAAGTCAAAAGTGAGTGTCAAAAGTGAATGTGAACATCAGTAGTAATGGAGCACTTTTCCATAAAAAAGAGCAATCAGTCGGAAAAAGGAATATAAAAAAACCTCTTTACGAGGTAAAAGTCTAGTGACGAAAACATTTTCATGCCCCAAAATTTCTGATATCCAATTTTGTGACGAAAAGTATTTAATTTTTAATTTGTTGGCCCATTTGAAGAAAAAAGTGGCAAAAAGGGAGTCCAAAAACCGAAATCATCTAAAAGCTATTACTCTGGAACAGTGACAGAAGATCCCCCTTGAATATGACCTTCCAAAATTAATCCATTCAATGAAAAAACGGCTCCAATCAAATAATAAACCTAAAGTTGCTTTCACACGAGCGTGTTTTCACCGACATTTTTTGTCATACAATTTTCGGTGTCGTGTGAAGAGTCAGAATTTAATTTTGTATGAAACTTTTAAGAGTGTGACCAGGTTCTGTGAAAAAACAAAAGGCGATGGTATTTTCGTTTGACAACCTATACGAATTATGTGAATGACAAAATTCACCGACGGTGAAAAAGTGTCGGTGAAAAAGTGCTCGTGAGAAATCAACTTAAGGGAGGCCATACTAAATATTAAAATTAGCTTAAAATATTTTAAATTCGCAAACAATTTTGAATTTACGTACATAAATGAAAACGAAAAGTGTAAAGAGTTTCTTGACAGTGTCAAAAATGAGTAATGTTAGTTTTTGTTGTTTTTATACCCTGAGGGTATATTAAGTTTGTTCAAAAGTATGTAACAGGGAGAAGGAAGCATCTCCGACCCCATAAAGTATACATATTCTTGATCAGCATCAACAGCCGAGTCGATATAGCCATCTCAGAGATGGTAAGAGCTAGGGCCACCAAATTTGGAATGAAGACTACCTATAATGTCAGGCAGAACAAGTTTATGTTAAAATTTTGCCACGCCCACTGTGGTGGGCGTAATTCATCAAAAACTTTCATCACCTTTAATCTAGGGTTTTAAGTTAAAATTTTAAATTTTTTTTACACCAACGGGTGTAGGATCATGTCCTGAGACTAATTAACAACTTTCAACATGATTGGCCATAAATAGTGAAGATAATAAGCTTTAAAGATTGGCAGCTTCATATGTATATAAATAGAATTATTCGTCATTTAATCGATTTTACATTTACTCTGTCAGAATGGACATCGAGAATGTTAACCGAATTTGCCAGCATCAGTCTAAGAGGCGGAGTGGTCCAAGTGATAGGTGCTAGGCGCGCGAAACGGGAGATCGGGGCTCGAACCCCGGTCTGGTCGATGCGAATGATTTTTAATTATTTAATATTTTTCGTTTATTTGAATTGTCAGTTTAATGGTAGAGACACGCGGGGGGCGTGGGTTCAATTCCTGAATAGGTCAACGAATTTTTTTTTCGTTTTTAAAAATATTTTTACTTTTAATAAATTTTTAAAATTTAAAGATAATGTATAAATTGCCGTGGCCTAGGCTCTGGGTATATTACTGTCGAGTGCACTCGACTGATCCACTTGTTTATGTTGCCTATTTATAGTTTTTTTTATTTTTTTTTTCACAAATTAACTTAATACTAATTGCCGAATTATTATGCTCTAAAAATTGGATTAATTTGAATAAAACGCTATTATTTTCATATCTTAAGTCAAAAAATTAATTTTAATTTCAGTGTGTAAAGTGTTTCTTGACAAACTGTACATCGTTTAAATGATTTTTGGCCGACACGGCTGACCAAAGTTAAAACTGTAGCATCAAATTAAAATGTAAATACTGTAGTAGGACAAGAGTCAATACATACTTATACACTGCCGATCAACTGAATAGGTTCATACTTACCGGGGTAGGAATTGGGCTGTAATTCCTAAGCCAATGTTCCGATTTACATGAAATTTTTTTTCTATAGTTCTCTGATTATTTAATAATAAGATGCCAAAGTATGATTTTCATAAACTTAATATTTATTGCTTAATTATTTTTTCTTCTGAAAGAGTAACAAAATTAATGCTTTATTTTTGCTTCAACTGAATAGGTTCAGCTGAATCAATTTCAGTTTGTGAGCAAAATTCGGCGATATAACGACAGAATTTGTTTGCAAATTAGTAAATTAGTATATTTTCTTTATATTAAATGAAAAATAAGCCATGAATAGCAATTGTCCGAGTACGAAAGAGGCCAAATCGAGCCCTATCATAAAAGTGGTCTTGGCCATATCAAAATCGATAAAAAAATTGGAAGAAGCCAAAATGTTGAGAGTAACTTTTGAAGATACAGTGCCGAATATGACAAAAATATCAAAAACGGAGTCAAACACGCGACCACTGCGGCGGACAGGTGACATATTGCTCGAAGTGCGTCCAATTCCCACCTCTCAGCACGCAAAACCAAAGAAATTTGTGGTGTTAATGCAAGTGTATCAACTGCAAAACGTGTGATTTTGTTGGCTAATCATCTAATAAGATTGAAACCTAAAAAAAAACCACCATTTTATCATCCACGTAAAGCTTCACGACTGCATTTTGCTTGCAAGCACATGAGCTGGACGAAGGAATGGCACAACGTCGCAACGCGTTGTCTTTTCCGACGAAAAGAAATTTTATTTAGACAAAGTAGATGGTAACAACTGTTACTACCATGATCTTCGAAAAGAAGAGCATTTCCTGAGCCGTCGCAACACCTTTAAAGGAGGCGTAATGGTGTGGGTATCAGTACCAGTTTATGGAACTTGAAGCCTTGAATTTGTAACTTCCAAAATGCAGTCGTGAAGCTTTACGTGGATGATTAAATGGTGGTTTTTTTTTAGGTTTCAATCTTATTAGATGATTAGCCAACAAAATCACACGTTTTGCAGTTGATACACTTGCATTAACACCACAAATTTCTTTGGTTTTGCGTGCTGAGAGGTGGGAATTGGACGCACTTCGAGCAATGTGTCACCTGTCCGCCGCAGTGGTCGCGTGTTTGACTCCGTTTTTGATATTTTTGTCATATTCGGCACTGTATCTTCAAAAGTTACTCTCAACATTTTGGCTTCTTCCAATTTTTTTATCGATTTTGATATGGCCAAGACCACTTTTATGATAGGGCTCGATTTGGCCTCTTTCATACTCGGACAATTGCTATTCATGGCTTATTTTTCATTTAATATAAAGAAAATATATTAATTTACTAATTTGCAAACAAATTCTGTCGTTATATCGCCGAATTTTGCTCACAAACTGAAATTCATTCAGCTGAACCTATTCAGTTGAAGCAAAAATAAAGCATTAATTTTGTTACTCTTTCAGAAGAAAAAATAATTAAGCAATAAGTATTAAGTGTATGAAAATCATACTTTGGCATCTTATTATTAAAGAATCAGAGAACTATAGAAAAAAAATTTCATGTAAATCGGAACATTGGTTTGGAATTACAGCCCAATTCCTACCCCGGTAAGTATGAACCTATTCAGTTGATCGGCAGTGTACATGCAGAGTAAATATTGAATATATGAATATAAAATATGTTGTGTTTATTGGAGGTGGAAATAAACAACCCTTACATATGTACGTACATATGTCAATATGTGTATGTCATATGTAAGTACGTATGTATGTATGTCGCAGAGTAGGAGGTTTGACAAATGCAATAATATTTAGGATAAATATTATTATTCTCGGACAAAACGAGAAAATCGTAGAAAATTGTGAATAATATTTAGGATAAAATATTATTATGTTGTGTATTTGCCGTATATGCTGCAATGGAGAATGAAACTGTGGGAATGGACCATGTAAGTACATACATACATATGTCAATAGAAAATTAATGTATTTATTTAATATTGACTATATGATTCTTCTTGTAGGATTTTATAGTCGGACTTGGACTTTATAAGCGGATGCTGGACACAATTTTGGACAAATTCGAAGGAGACACACATACAGATACCTTATATTGGAGTATATAAAAATATGGCGGGCTATGTATGTATGTCAGTATGTAAGTATATTTTCATATAAAAATAAAATTGAGAGTGCAATTACTTATCTCTTTTTTGCCAAGGAACTAGCTGGAGCGAGTCAGGAAGGATATCCGGCTCGAAGGACCAATGTTTGTGGCGGAGGCGCTGACGAAAGTAAAGGCACTTTTCACTTTTAATTCAATTGGATTTATTTCCCTTCAGACACTTCATGTGCTGTGGCGGTAGTTTGGATGTATGTATATATGTATGTATAAAAGAACGCTGGAGAAAACACTTCTGCTGCATAGCATATATGTTACAAGAGTGAGTTAAAAACTCGTACATATGTATCTATGTTAATTTACATGGGAAGAGAGAGAGAGTCACAACTCTCACAGCATAGTTGCACAATTCTTAATGGAAACAAATGAAACAGAATTCATGGTTCTGCGCAAAATGTTGGACGTGAGTGACCATGAATTCTGGCATCAACAATCTGGCATGACATGGCCCGAGTTTAAGGAATTGTTTTTACAACAATTTGAAGGCAACGAAACTCCAGCAGCTACTGTTTTTAATGTCCTCAACGGTAGTCCAAAAGAC
Source organism: Drosophila limbata (assembly GCA_963924055.1). Classification (NCBI taxonomy): domain Eukaryota; kingdom Metazoa; phylum Arthropoda; class Insecta; order Diptera; family Drosophilidae; genus Drosophila; species Drosophila limbata. The sequence goes on from CAWUOW010000172.1 coordinate 668,048, forward strand.
GGCGAGTGCCTTTCTCTGTATGGAAGCCGATTAGTAACGACGCTGTTGGCAAAATGGAAGTCAATGACTACTGAACAAATCGCCGTGTTTGTTGTTCTGGCGCATACTGCCCATATCGATAATAAACTGCAACGTACGGTTTTTACAACCAACATTAAAACACGTAGCGAGTTACAAAATGAGCTGCGAGCATTCGCTTTTGGTAAAAGGAAAGAGCGTCCTGTTGAGGAAAATTCTGCAGGCAAAAGACAGCGTATGCACGCACCCGTTACATGTCACTTTTGCGGAAAAATGGGCCACAAGTTTGCTGACTGCCGCTCAAGGAAAAACAACTTTAAGCCTCAACAAGGATCTAATCAAAATTCTAGCCGTTCATCTGACGGAAACACTAGAGTAATTACTTGTTACAAGTGGGCAGCTCCTGGACATATTGCATCGGCTTGTACTGGACGACAGGAATCAACCACTCAACGCCAAATGAATGAGAAACGTGTAAACTTGTGTCATGTGGCCAACCCAATTGGTACTCTGATCTCGTCTGGTGAGTCATATCCATTCTGCTTTGACTCAGGAGCCGAGTGTTCACTTATAAAGGAATCTGTCTCTCAGCGACTCTCGGGCACGCGAATCAATAATGTTGTAGTTTAAGGGAAATAATACAGTTACAAGTACTTTACAAGTTATGTCAAATGTAATTATTAGTGGATATTCTCTAGAAATTATATTTCATGTAGTTCTTGGCAGTTACATTAATTATGATATTATGATTGGCCGTGAAATTTTATCTCAGAATTTTGGTGTTAAGATTACAATGAATACGTTCGAACTATATAAGACAAAATCTGTGTACACCCTTTCTGCTTTGAACAATCGTGCCAGTCTTGCCAATATTGATACTGACCTGTGTGGTGAAGATAAGTCAAGTTTGTTAGAGATTTTAGATGAATTTTCAAACGCATTTATGGACGGGCTTCCGAAAAGCCGAGTCACAACTGGCGATCTGGAAATACGCTTGATTGATCGTAATAAGACTGTGCAAAGGCGACCATATCGGGTTAGTATCGAAGAAAAGGAAGTCGTACGACACAAAATTAGGGAATTATTGGCATCAAACATTATCCGCCCTAGCAATTCCCCTTTTGCCGGCCCAATGCTGCTAGTTAAAAAGAAAAATGGGTCAGATAGACGATCAAATCTCTAGGTTGCATGGTGCAAAGTACTTCAGGTGTCTGGATATGGTAAGCGGCTTCCACCAAATTCCTATCCACCCAGATTCAATAGCGAACTGCATTTGTTACCCCAGAGGGCCAACTTGAGTATTTAACCATGCCTTTCGGGCTTAAAAACGCACCCTCCGTGTTCCAACGTGCGGTCATGAAAGCGTTAGGTGAGCTTGCCAATTCATATGTCGTCGTGTATATGGATGACATTATGATTACTTCACGAACAAAAGAAGAAGCATTTGATAGGTTGCAGACGGTATTACAAACTTTGTTCCAGGCAGGTTTTTCATTCAACGTGACTAAATGTTCTTTCATAAAATCAAGCGTTGAGTATCTTGGCTTTCAAATTAAGGATGGTGAAATCCGTCCGAACCCAAGTAAAATACACGCATTGTGTAACTTTCCTCCTCCACAATCGGTTACCCAAGTGAGGCAATTCATGGGTCTAGCGTCATATTTTCGACAATTTGTACATAAGTTCTCTGAAATAATGAAGCCATTGTATAGCCTCACCTGCAAAAATAAAATATTCCAGTGGATATCCGAACATAAGCAAATACGTCAAACAATTATAAAAATACTGACAGATAAGCCTGTACTTGTTATATTTGACCCCCAGTATCCTATAGAACTGCACACGGATGCCAGTATGGACGAGTACGGAGCTATTCTCCTTCATAAAATTGAAAATAAGCCTCGTGTCATCGAGTATTATAGTAAGCAAACATCCTCTACTGAATCTCGATACTATTCTTACGAGCTTGAAACGTTAGCTGTATTCAACTCGATGAAACATTTTCGACACTATTTGCATGGCCGACATTTTACTGTTTTTACCGATTGCAATTCCATGAAAGCTACGAGAAATAAAATTGATCTCACTCCATGAGTTCATCGCTGATGGGCATACATGCAGTCGTTTGACTTTGATATTCAGTATAGACCGGGAGCCAAAATGGCTCACGTTGATTTCCTCTCACGTAATCCGGTACCAACCGAAATGCCTGACCATGCTCATACAAGCCCAGATGACAAGCGTGTTCTGTTGGCAGAAATAAGAGACAATTGGCTCCTAGCAGAACAACAAAAAGATTCAGAAACGTCGTCAATTATTTCAAAAATTAAAAATAATGAACTTGGGGAGAGTGTAGCAAAGACTTACGAATTACGCTCAAAAATGCTTTTTCGCAAAATCCAAAGAAACGGAAAAACTAGATGTCTTCCAGTTGTCCCTAGGTCCTTCAGGTGGTCTGTAGTGAATCATGTCATTGAGGTATTGTACTTCTTGGTTGGAAAAAAACGTTGGACAAAATGTACGAATTCTATTGGTTTGAGAATATGGCAAAGTACGTTCGTAAATTCGTAGACAATTGCATTACTTGCAAACTGACCAAACCTCCATCTGGAAAGTTACCAATTGAACTTCACCCCATACCCAAGGTAGATATTCCATGTCGAATTCGCCCCGTTTCGCCACACTAGCTTAAGATAGGATCGAGAGAGAATTATGAATTATTAAAGTTAGTTGTCGTATAACATTGAAATCAATCGCATCGTCACTATCGTCAGTCGTCCCGTTCTCGAGTTGGCCAAATAAATTATTAATACAAATTTAAACGCGTCTCAACATTTTTTCGTTTTCACAAAAACTATTGTGATTTTTCATGGCGCCCGAGCAGGGACAAGTTTAAATTGTTTTAATAATTAAACCAACAAGTGAACATTGGAACAAACAAACAGTGTTGTGACATACAGTGACATATAAAATTGATTAAATTAAAATCAATTTTTATAAACAAAAACAAAACAACAACACTAATAAACAAGTGGTAAAAGCAATTGGCCCGCGACGGTTTAATAACGAAATATAACACAACAACATAAACATTCGCGCCGGTCGTGTTATGTCAAACCGCCAGCAGAAGCCTTGTGATTGCTTAAATTGCAAAAGGAAAGTGGCTGCTGGACTTATGAGCCCAAACTACATCCCACAGGTATTGTGCTAAAAATTGAAAGGTCAAAGAATAACAAGTTAATTTATCTTTGATTCGGTGCTGTCAGTTGAGCACGACCCTTTCAATTCTTGGCACTGTAATACAAATAGTAGAGCTTGGCATAATTACTAACAAATTGCATGGCTATTGGCTAACATTTAATAATATATTAATACCAGCTTGGATGCAAAACTGTTTGTTAGAAATTCGCTATTCTGTCGCCCTTTCCCCTCTCGCAACACATACATACATACATATATATGCGCAAGCTACTGCAGTTTGTGCATCTCTTCGTTTTCGTTTTCGCTTTCGCTCAACGGCTCACCTACATACATACATATATGTATATGCGCTAGCAACTGCAGTCGGTGCATCTCTTTTCGTTCTCGCTTTCGGTCAACGGCACCTTGCTGTTGCTAACGCTTAGGAATTGGCGCGCGCCTGTGCAGCTGTTTACGAAGTGACGCGCGCTCCCCTACAATTGGTGAGGCATATTTGTTTTTTGAAATCGTTAGCCACTTATTGTTTTTTGCAGTACAAATACTGTATTGATTTAGTGTGAGCTATAAATATACTCATACTAGCTCCCCTACACGTGGTTGAGCATATCAGTTTCCAGAAGAGGAAAAAATTATTTTTTTTTTGTAATTTTATTTGTTTTAAATAAATTATTTTATTTTTGCTAAATATGGGAACTGAAGATAAAAAGAAAATAATGGCGACTCTCGAGGATTTAAAAACAAAGCTCAAGGGTCCAACAAAAAACATTCAGAGAATTAAACATCAACTGGATATAGGAAGCGTGGCGCTTCAATTAACAGAACTGGAGTGCAGATTAGAATCCCTAAACAAACATATAGAAAAGGCAAATCATCTACAGTCAAAAATTGATGAACTTGATGTCGAAGATGATGATGATGGAGAATTAGAAGAACTATGCATTTTGACGAAGTCTGGACTTTTATCGTTAATTAATGCCCTCAAAGCGGATAGTAGTCATAATGCGACGGTAGTATCTGCATCTGCTACTGGACAATCGCGCTCTCATCTTCCGAAATTGTCGTTGCCAAAGTTTAGTGGAAAATATTCGGAGTATAAAAACTTTATCAGCCTTTTTGATACTTTGGTTCATAACGATGATTCGATTCCAACAATAGAAAAGTTTACTCACTTGATCTCTTGTCTCTCAGGTGAAGCTCTAGGGACTGTCAGAGCATTTCAAATCACCGAAGACAATTACAAAAAAGCAAAGGCTAGCTTAAAAAATGTTTATGACAACGACTGCCTTATATTTAAGGATCATATTTCAGCGTTGTTTGGTTTGCCGAAAATTTCATCTCCTTCAGCATCAGCATTAAGAAATCTAATCGACACAGTGTCAGCTATATACGGATCATTGTTGTCGATTGGCGACGACAAAAAGATTTCGAATGCTATGCTAATTCATCTCGTTATGAACAAAGTTGATCCAGCGACCAAAAGAAAATGGGAAGAACAGCTTGAATATGACAAGCTCTCTTTGTGGAAAGATTGTGAGGCGGTGTTAAATCGCAGATACCAGCATATGTCCGCTGAAGAGTCTGCTAAACCGACACCAGAAGCGAAGCCAAGTCAAACTAAACACAATCGTACCTCGTTTTCATGTGCTATCGCTCAAGCCCCAAATCAAGTAAAGAAATGTGTTTACTGCAATTCAGAAGGACATTCAATTGGGAATTGTTCTGCGTTCTCTTCATTGTCAGTGACACAGAGGTTTGATTTCGCAAAGTCGGCTCCCTTATGTATAAACTGTCTTCAAAGGGGTCATACTGTTGCAAGATGCAAGGCAGCAAAGTGTCGAGTTTGTAGCCGTTCCCATCATACGCTCCTCCACAGATATGCAGCCGTAGGTGACAGTTTAGCGTTACCACCACCACCACAAGCTTCCAATTCAAATAATCCTTCCACAACACATGCTATGCATGTGACGGCCTTAGAGAAGGTGATTTTGGCTACGTCCGTCGTTAGTGTTCGAACTAAAAGCGGTGAGCACATCTTAGCTCGAGCTCTGCTCGACTCAGGTTCACAAACGAACTTTGTGACTGAAGAGTTGGCACAACGATTGCAGATACGTAGGGAAGATGCATGTATCAGCTTGTTAGGAATTGGCGAAGCCAATTCTCAAGTCAAGAAAAAGATACATACGGTGGTGAAGTCGCGAGTTAATAGCAGTGAGTTTTCAGCAGATTTTTGGATTTTGAAGTCAATTTCAAGTTATCAGCCTGACCACACAGTAAGCGTGAGCGGCTGGAAGATTCCGGAAAACCTGCAATTAGCGGATCCCTACTTTTACAAGCCACAAAAGGTAGACATGTTGATAGGAGCTGAAACATTCTTTGAATTATTAGCTGTCGGCCAAATTAAACAAGGTCCAAATTGTCCGATATTACAGAAAACTCTGCTTGGTTGGATCGTTTCTGGACGATATACGTTGGACTCATCAAGATGCCAAGAGAAAGTGGTCAATCTTAGTTGTAAAGAGGATTCGATAGCATCTATAGATAGCACACTGCAAAAATTTTGGTCGCTGGAAAATCTTCCCTCGACAATCAAGGTTATGTCGCCAGAACAACAATTGTGTGAGAAACATTTTGTCAAAAATTTGCAAATTTTACCGTCAGGACGTTTCGAAGTTAGGCTACCATTTAAGTCCGACCCTAAGATTTTGGGAAACTCATTTGAAGTTACGAAACGGCGGTTCTTGTCGCTCGAAAGAAGGCTGTCCCGAGATGACCAATTAAGGAGAATGTACATGGACTTCATGGAAGAATACATGTCATTGGGACATATGATAGAAGTTGAAAACAAAATTCCTGACACACCTCACTATTTCATTCCGCATCAGTGCGTTTTGCGACCTCAAAGTACTTCGACGAAGTTACGTGTAGTATTTGACGCGTCATGCAAGACTTCTACTCAGATTGCGTTGAATGACATCCTGATGGTCGGCCCTACGATCCAGGAGGAGCTATATTCTACTCTACTCCGCTTTAGACTAAATAAATATGCGCTAACTGCGGATATTAAAAAGATGTATCGCCAAGTAATGGTGAATGAAGCGGATAGACAATTTCAGCTCATAGTTTGGAGAAGAGATCCGTCCGAGCCTCTGAGAATGTTTACATTAAACACCGTGACATATGGCACTGCTCCAGCGCCCTTTCTTGCTATCCGGTGTTTAAAAAGGTTGAGTGAGACTGCCCAAGTCTCTCACCCAAAAGCAGCAAACGTTATTCGGTCTGATTTTTATGTAGATGATTTGTTGACTGGTGCTGCATGCGTCGAGGAACTACAGACAATTAAGTCTGAAGTGTCTCAGGTGTTGCAAGAGGCAGGGTTCGAATTAGCCAAATGGTTTTCGAATTCCCTTGAGATTTCCGCATCCGAGAGCACGGTCAAACCGATAACGATCTCAGACTCGACAGACTCAACAAAAACGTTAGGAATTTTATGGTTACCTCATGAAGACATCTTTAAATTCAAGATAGACGAATCGTTTATGAGTGTAAGAGCGACGAAACGAAATATTTTGTCGGTGACGTCGAAATTATTTGACCCCCTCGGTTTACTTAGTCCCCTTATAATAAAAGGAAAAATCTTACTGCAAGAGCTTTGGTTACTGAAACTGGACTGGGATGAGTCGATTCCAATGAGAATAGAAACCGAGTGGGAAGCTCTTAAACAAACCTTGTTGGATATACAGAAGATAAATGTGCCACGGTTTGTACACATTGTGCCCACGTCACCAATTCAGATTCATGCCTTTGCCGATGCTTCTATGAGAGCATACGGTGCATGTGTATACGTCCGTTGTTTGACTGCAGAAGGTTTTAAAGTGTCATTGTTGACCTCTAAATCAAAAGTAGCGCCGCTCAAGACCAAAACGCTTCCTAGGCTTGAGTTATGTGCCGCTCACCTTTTAGCAGAACTCTGTCATCGAGTCAAGCCATGGATCAAGGCTCCGATCGAACGCGTTGTGTTCTGGTCAGACTCGGAAATAATTCTCCACTGGATTCGGTCACATCCCTCGTCGTTGTCTACTTTCGTTTCAAACAGAGTGGCCGAAATTCAAGAGTGGACAGAGAATGCAACGTGGAGGCATGTACCAACAAAGCAGAACCCAGCAGATATTGTATCTAGAGGTTGTGACGTTGACGAGTTGATGGAGTCAATATGGATGACTGGTCCAGCGTTCCTACTGGATCCAGAAGAAGAGTGGCCTGTGAACCCACATTTTTCATTGTCGAAAGAGGTTCTTGAGATGGAAATTCGGAAATCGGCTGTCGGACTGACAGTTGCAAGACCAAGTTTAGGATTATTGGAGATCATCGAGGAATATTCGTCACACCTAAAACTGCTGAGAGTCTTTGCTTATGCGTTCCGGTTCATTCAAAAATGCAAAGACAAAACGACCCAATTTGAAAATACACCTTCTGTTTTGGAGCTCAAAGAGGCATTTGAGAAAATAATCGAAATTATCCAAAAGCAAGAATTTAAAGATGATATCGAAAGGGTTAGAAAGAGCGCGCGTGTAGGCCCGAGTCTTCAGCGGTTAAATCCCTTTATCCATGAGTATCGTGGAACTTGGTGTGCCTTTTCGTTGTTGCGAGTTGGGGGGCGACTAGTAAATGCTCCTATTTTGTATGATGCTAAGTTTCCACTTCTGTTGACGAAGCGTTCTCAATTTGTGCAGAGCTATGTCCGTCATCTTCACCAGACCAACTTCCACTCAGGTCCTCGAGCACTTGTAAGCCAACTTAGAGAGCGTCTGTGGCTAGTTAACGCTCAAGAGATCTGTCGCCAGACAGTGCGTTCATGTATCCGCTGCTTTAAGTGCAAACCTAAGCTTCTGACGCAAATTATGGGAAATTTGCCAGCAGATCGGCTTCGTGCTCTCCGCCCATTTTCTACATGTGGCGTTGATTTTTGTGGACCAATTGATACGTCCTTAAAGATTCGTGGAAAGCCTCCATATAAATCTTATATTGCCCTTTTTGTGTGTTTTGCATCCAAGGCGGTACATTTAGAGCTAGTATCTGATTTATCAACTGATTCTTTTTTATTGGCTTTTCAAAGGTTTGTTGGTCGCCGCGGCGTTCCCCAAGTCGTCCATTGCGACAATGCGACGAACTTCGTCGGCGCGAGTCGCCACTTCGAGGAGCTGCGACGGAAGATCGAGGCAGAGGAGAGCGCAATTCGGGCATTCGCGTCAAAGAGCGGATGCACGTTTGCGTTCATACCACCAAGGGCACCTCACTTCGGCGGTCTATGGGAGGCAGGTGTCAAAACTGCCAAGAACCTACTCCAACGGGTAGTAGGCAGCGCGCTCCTAAGCGCAGAGGAGCTCCAGACGGTGCTGGTAGGAGTCGAGGCCGTGATGAACTCGCGACCTCTGGGACCGCTCAGCCAAGACCCAAGCGATGGAGAGGCTCTCACCCCAGCCCATCTGTTGATAGGCGGGTCGCTGATCGCTCCACCAGCAGTCGGGACCCCGGACCAGCAGGGCCTCAGTTGCTTGAAGCGATGGCGACTTGTCTCGTCTCTCAAGCGCATGTTTTGGCAGCGTTGGTCCCGGGAATACGTGCTGGGATTGCAGACCCGGGCCAAGTGGCACCAGCAGCAGCCGAATCTCGTCGTGGGAGATCTCGTCGTCGTCGCAGAGGACAACATGCCTCCCCAGCAGTGGCTCATGGGCAGAGTCAAGGAGGTACACGTCGGGCAGGACGGCATGGTCAGGGTCGTCGACATTAAGACGGCCAAAGGAGGGACATACAAGAGGCCAATCCACAAGCTGGCCCCACTTCCTGGTTGTTGTTGAAGCCTTCCAGCCGTTCAAAGGGGGCGGTGTTGACGCAGATCGCGTTATTTTTAATTTTGAAATTTTATTAGTTAAGTTAGTTGAAATGTAGAAGTAAATTCATGAAGTCTAGTGTAAGTTAGATTTAGGGCGAAGCGGGAGCGCAATAAAGCTCTCTTTTCGTTGCATTTGTCGAATTCGCCCCGTTTCGCCACACTAGCTTAAGATAGGATAGAGAGAGAATTATGAATTATTAAAGTTAGTTGTCGTATAACATTGAAATCAATCGCATCGTCACTATCGTCAGTCGTCCCGTTCTCGAGTTGGCCAAATAAATTATTAATACAAATTTAAACGCGTCTCAACATTTTTTCGTTTTCACAAAAACTATTGTGATTTTTCACGGTATCGATATCACGGGAAAATTAAGTGGTAAAAAGGATCAAAAGGAGTATATTATTGTTCAAATAGACGCGTTTACTAAATTTGTTTATCTTTACCACACCAAAAATATTAATAGCGAAAGTTGTATAGACGCTTTAAAGTCATCAATATCGGTATTTGGCGTACCAACACGAATTTAGACAGTATAGCTTCTTTTTCTTTTTGTTTTTCTATTAGGGTCACCGGGTTGAGTAGCGCTACTCTTAATGTATTCAATATTTTATTGCCCATTTTCTTGAAATTATCAATTGAAACATGTTCAAAGATATTTTCCCACGGTGCCACTTTGAGTTGGCTGATTTTATGTATACCGGCTTGCATTTCAAGCCTTTGGAAAAACTGACCTAAGTCAAGAGTTCCATTGGTATATAAATCGCTAACATCATATCTTGCAGTAATTGTTTTACCATGTTTAAATAAACATAGCGTATTTTTTACATGCAATGTCACTACTTTACGTACCTCATCATTGTTTATGACTACGTATACGTTGGGCTTAGAAGCTTGCTCTATAGATTGCCTAGGCAATTCTATTTCTTTGTTATCCGCGCGGATTTTCTGTCTATTTTGATATCTTGTAGTGACTTTCATTATATTTCCTGTAATGTTTTGTAGATCTTTAATGGTTATTCTTGATAACGCATCAGTTACATAATTGTCTTTTCCCTTTAAATATTCAACTGTGAAATCATACTCTTCTAATTCTAGCCTCATACGTGTCAGTTTCGAACTCGGATTGATCATTGAAAATAGATATATCAATGGTCTGTGATCTGTTTTGATTGTAAAGTGTTTTCCATAAATATATGGTCGAAAATGTAATATTGCCCAGTGGATTGCAGCTAATTCCTGCTCAGTTGTACACTTATTACTTTCTCCTTTAGTGAAAGCTCTTGATGCGTATGCAATGGGAAGTTGGAGTCCGTTATGGTTTTGAGTTAAAACCGCTCCACACGCTTGCTTACTTGCATCAGTAATTATACAAAATTCTTTGCTAAAATCAGGATATTGTAGCAAAGTAGGTTCCATCAGTTTTGTTTTTAAATATTGGAATGCGTTTTGGCATTCATCTGTCCATTCAAAAGGAACATTCTTTTTACATAATCGTGTTATGTGTCGTGAATATTCGGCGAAATTTTTTATGAAACGTCTATAATAATTGCAAAGTGCTATGAAACGTCTAGCGCAGTCCGCATTGTGCGGCTTAGGGTAATTCATAATGACGTCATATTTCTTGTCATCCGGAAGTATTCCCTTATCTGTGCATTTATGACCGAGAAAAGTCACCTCATGCATAAAAAATGAGCATTTTTCTGGATGTAACTTTAGATTGTATTTCCTACATTTCTCAAAAACGTCTGTTAAGTTTTTAAGCATATGTTTTTCGGAACAACCTATAACTATTAAGTCATCCATATAAAGGAATGCTTGTGAAGGTTCTAATCCAGAGAATGCTATTGTCATCATTCTCTGAAATGAATTAGGCGCTATTTTTAGACCGAAAGGTAATCGCGTGAAGCGATACGAGCCATTGCTCGTTGAAAATGACGTTATATCTCTTGAACTTTTTTCGAGTTCAATTTGATGAAATCCTGACATTAAGTCAAGGCATGAAAAATATTTTGCTCGTCCAAGTTGATCTAAAATATCATCAATTCTTGGGAGCGGAAATTTATCGGACAGTAATTTTATATTAATTTGACGATAGTCAATCACTAATCGCCATTTCTTTTGTTCTGAACCTGGTGATGGTTTTTTAGGGACAAGTAATAATGGGCTATTATATTCAGATACAGATGGTTCTACAATCCCGTCGGAGATCAATTTTCCAACTTGTTTCTGTATTTCGTTCACCTGACTGTGTGGGCTTCTATAATTATACCCGTTACTTATTAAAAATAAGTAAAAGGGGATATTGTATTCGTTGCAATGTATGTAACAGGGAGAAGGAAGCATCTCCGACCCTATAAAGTATATATATTCTTGATCAGCATCAACAGCCGAGTCGATATAGCCATGTCCGTCTGTCCGTCCGTCCGTCTGTCCGTCTGTCCGTCTGTGTGAGCGCCTAGATCTCAGAGACTATAAGAGCTAGAGCAACCAAATTTGGCACACAGATTTCTATAAACCCCACGCAGGTCAAGTTTGTTTCAAAATTTTGCCACGCCCCTTTCCGCCTCCGTAAATCGCGAAAATCCACCACACGCACATTTTTCAAGATATTATGTTTTTTTAAACGGTGAACGTTAGCTACTGTTATTACCTATCATCCTATTAAATCCCAAAAAGATCGGACAAACAGAAAGGTGGTACTGGCTGATTAAAGCTTTTAAGCAATTAAAATGCCTAAAAGCATGCAATAAAAAAATTTTAATTTGTTTATGTAAGTAACGGGTATCCTATAGTCGGGAGCTCGACTATAGCCTTTCCCACTTGTTTTTTATATACACTGGCTCATCATCTTTTAATCTCAATTTTTGTTTATAAAAATTATTTGTGCTTATTGGTTCGGATTCCAATCCAAATATATCATTATATTGGGTGCATAAGCTTGAAAGCTGTGTTTTGAATTGTGGAGGAAAGTTTTTTGAAAGTTGAGATAACACAGATTTTTCTCTATTGTCTAGATTAGTTTTGACTACTTCGTAGTTCGAAAGTGATTCATACGCCAAATTATTTGTACTGACTACTTGATCTTTATTTGTTGTATTGAGTAGTCTTATAAAAGCGTTTTTAGATGTTGCTATGGTACTTGCTATGTAGATACCATGCTTAATTTCTTGATTTGGAATCAATACACTGTCTTCTTTTGAATTTAGATGGATTTTCCTAATAACCTGGGATCTTGCTGGCAGAAGTATTGAGTTGTTGCCAGAACTGTATGTTATTGGAACATAAATTGGAAATTTTAAGTTATTAGGTCTCATTATAAGCCAATCTTCAGATGGCTTGAAGTCTAATTGACAGTTGCATTTTTTTATAAAATCGATTCCTAATATGCCATCACAAGGAATAGCGAATTGTAAATCCACGATATGAAAATCATGTTGGATTATGTACTTAGTGGTCTGTATCTCAATAGAGGTTAACCCCTTGGATCTGGTTACCTCTTGACTTATTCCTTTTATGTCTATAATATAATTATCTTGTATGTCATGAAAGACATCAGAATTTTCTTTGACTATTGAAATGTCTGCACCTGTGTCTACTAAAAAGACAAGTTCTTTTCCTGTAGCCACATGGTTGAATGATACAAATATGTTCTGACTGAGATTAATGGTATGAACCCTTGCATTTTCTACTGTTGAGTATTTAAAGGGTTTTGCGAGTTTTCCGATGTATTATTGGTTACTCTGACATTACTTGGGTTGTTATAGTTGTGGCCTCGATTCGAGTTGCCACGGCCTCTAGAGTTTCCTCTATATTGGCCTCGTCCATTATTGTATTGGTTACTGTTGTTGTAACTATTGTTGTAACTATTGTTGCGACTATTGTTGCGAAAGTTACCTCTATAATTTCCACGTCCGAGGTTTCCGCCGCGCTGTGGATTGTTTTTGTAATATAGGACAGTGTTTGGCTGTCCGGTTGCCTCTGTGCAACAATTTACAAACTTTGATACGGCCTCATTCATAGTGTTGAAGGTACCAGCTTGCATGATAAGTTTTACCTTATCGATTGTGCAATTTTTAGTCATTGCTTTGACTGCATGCTGAGTGGAATAACTTCTGGCTAACTGTAGGGGTAAGCCGTCTGTTATATATGCACCTTCTAACATTTTTGTCAACTGCTCAACCTCCAGTGTGTACTGGTTAGCAGTTTTATTGCGTTGCTGTAGATTCATCAGTTTTGCTGACAATACTTCTACAGTTTCGCCTTTGACATTGCTTTTTAATTTGGAAATGACATCAGTTATTGTTGTTTCATTTCCGACTAAATTTCTGGCGACACCTTTTAGTCTTGATTTTATTATAGAAACTGCTAATTGTTCGTGTTCGCCTTTTATTAATTCCAATATTTGTAATGCATCAATAAAACTTGGTAAGTTTTCAGCTTTACCATCAAAAGCTGGTATAAGCTTAGTTGCTGTATTAATAAAATCGATATTAGTTTGCGCCATTGTGATATTGTTGCCTGTTTTATTCTCTGTTATGCTTGAAGAAGCATCAGAATCTATTGAATTATCCAGATCTGACATCAAAACAGCTGGAATAGTTAGATTATTTAAATCCTGCTCTTCTATTTTAGGGTTTATCTCAAGCTCTTCTGGCTCTATTTGGTCAGTGTCGGTTTGTTCTGTTGATTCCGGTTCATCACCAGTTTCAATTGTTAGAGAAGAGTTAAGTATGGTTGGTACTGATATATCTAAATTGAACTTTAGTTTAAGTGATATTAAATTAGATCGTAGTCTGATCAAGAATTTTGATACTTGTGACCAATGATCTTGATTTAATTTTTCTCTCTGGCCATGTATTAGAATACGTGCTTCATTAAAGCAATTTAATAGTATCTTTACATGTTTCTTAATGGTATTTCTTTGAATTGGCCTGTTTTGAGTAAGTGACTTATATGATTTATCAAAATCTACTTTTATGTTATTTAGTTCTTTATATAAATTGTTCCATTCCATTATTTTATGGATATGAACTGTTTCTTTACTCTATCTATCTCTTTAATTGTTCTTAGTTTAGCCATACTTTGGTAAAAAAAATTTTTTTTTTTTTATTTATTTATATTTTGTCCAAGTCATTTGCTTGGCTCATATATTTTTTCTTTAGACATTTGTTGTGTAATTTGTATAATTTATAAATACAATTTGCGGTCATTATGACAACAATTATTGTTAATAATATGTGTATCAATTTTAGATCAGCACTGTTTGTTTCTACTTTATTAATTACATTTGCTGTAGAGTCTACTGATTTTAAATCTACTAAACCCATTTTTCCGGATTTTTTGTGTATTTTCTCAAAATGTTCTATAAAACTTAAATTTTCAACTGATTTACTAATTCTGTTGACGTTCATTAATTATATTTTTTTTACATGTATCTGCCTATCGGTTCGCATAGCGTTACAGGCTATACTTCTAATCGGGCGAAAATGTTTCCGCTCAATTTTAACAATATTTGTATTAAGATTAATTTTTATGCAGCGCAGTGCATTTTATTTTTATATATATATAAAAAAAATTGGAGGGCGTTCTCGGAAACGCTGTCGGTCCTTAATTTGTTGTTGCTGCTGTTGCCGTTGTTACTGCTGTTGTCGTTGTTGTTGCTGCTGTTGCCATTGTTGCTGCTGTTGTCGTTGTTGCTGCTGCTGTTGTCCGGGGCCTATGAGCTCAGGCGTTGCCGGTGCTGGTCATCGCACAGGCTTTATCTCTGGTGCATGTGCCAATGCAGTGTGGACTCCAAATTCCTTCGCAGTCCTTTGGGCACTCCTTGATTCTCTTGGGCATTTGCTTCTTGGATGGAGGTTGATTTTTATTAATATTTGTTATATTTTGAATATGTGAGAGAGTGGGACTTGGCTTTGCTTTAGTATTTTGCAAGTATTCTCGCAAATGGTCAAGCTCTGCTTGTAGCTTCTGAGCTGTTGACCAGGCTGGTGGAGGTTGTTGAGTATATAGCTGCCAATTTAGGCTGGCTATTCTCTTTTTTATTTTATTTCTTACACCGCCTCTTTTATTTGCCATATCCACACTCTACTCACTCAGAATTTCCATTGTCCATAGTTAGTTGCCGTCAAAAACTGCCGTAGTGCCGGCTTATGTTAGCCACAGGTGCGTTCCTTTTGGTTTTGTTGTAGCACTTGACGCAGGCTTGTGACTATGTCACGGTCGCCATGTAATATTTAAAGTCACTTTGATATTGATGTTTAGGAATTTATTGGATATTCTTAGTGGAGGCAGCAGTGGTGCCGCTTCCAACGTTCAGTTGATTCTGATCTTAAACATTCTACTTAGGTTCTAAGTAAGCCTAAGTCTCATTGCTGCATTGTACACAGTTTGAACAGTTGAGAGAGAGTTATGTATGTTCCTTATATATTACATATGTGTATGTTATTATGTATTATGCATATTTATGCTCTCTTAAACTGGAGCGATCGCGCGTAGGCAAGCACTTGAGTTCATTCAAGTGGTCGGCGCATGAAAGCAGAATGCTTACACTTGCATATTCTGGGAGAGCGACGATCGACTCATATTTCGGCCACGAGTTAAGACCGGGACTGTGTTTACGTAAACACTGCAACAAAGTGTTACAGTGTGTATTCTTTAAGTACTCTTGGTACAGTGGATATTCAATAAGTATGCATACTACAATTCCCAAAGAATTGGACATGTGTGATAAGAGTGAAAACGTTGAAAGAGACGTTGAAGACACGTTGGTGGACTCCAATGAGAATGAAGACGTTGAAAGAGACGTTGAAGATACGTTGGTGGACTCCAATGAGAATGAAGACGTTGAAAGAGACGTCACAGATGAGTTGGTGGATTCCAACTAAATATGGGCATTGATGGATTTCAATGCGGTATCTTAGACATCAGACCTTTGGGTCAAGCCGCAGTGTTAAGTTGCCAGCGCTAACGGGTACACGAGTTAATGTGTTGACTTGTTTGTTGCCTGGTGATTATTATTGCGGTATTGAGCCTATATTGGTGGGTGTCCTGGATACGTATAGCATGAGCCTTTGGGAATTATCTGTCTGATGGATACGTAGCGAATTTAAGAAATATCCTCTGCATCAATCGCATCACTTAAAAAAAAAAAAAATGAACTAAATAAAGCTAAGATATGGACTATTGATCTAACTTGTTAATTTGGTGATCTTTTCAGATTAAGCTTGACATGATCTGGTACGTTGTTTTGAAGACTTTTGTAACACACGAGGACGTGTGAAATGTCAGGATAGCCGTGTCGTAGATCACATTAATTGTTAGTATTAATTTTAAATGTTAACCGCTAAATACAATGTTGAACATGCCCATATATGGCGTGACACCAAGACACAATAGTTTTGTGTTACTCATGACCATATATGGACATGTGCAAAAGTCTCATTGATTCAATAATGAGGAAAAGAGATCACTAATATGTACACACTAATGTAACGGGACAATTCCAGTGATTTTCTGTATTGATGCTCGTTTGCAATCTGATGCGAGTCTGTTCAAAGTTAGTTGCTTTTAGACGATGAGCGTGTGCGCATTGAAAACATTCAAGAAGAGAAATATAAGTGATATGAAACTGAAATCCAAAGACTTATTATTTAATGGGCAAACTGGGAACTATTATATTTACTTATAATAATCCTATAGGTTATGGGCCCAGACGCAGTTAAATTAAATAATTCTAGCTTTGGTGAAAAACAATAAGAATAAAAAGCAACTGAAATAAAAGTGAATGTTGTTTGTGCAATTCATAAAAGGAACATTAATTAAAATAAATTAAACATATCTGAGATCAATAAACTAAAAATTACTGAGTGAAAACAGATTAAAAAAAAAAATATATAATTAATTTCACAATAATTGTAAG
The DNA here is from genome assembly GCA_963924055.1 of Drosophila limbata. Lineage (NCBI taxonomy): Eukaryota > Metazoa > Arthropoda > Insecta > Diptera > Drosophilidae > Drosophila > Drosophila limbata. The sequence continues at coordinate 685,079 of CAWUOW010000172.1, forward strand.
CTGTGCAAAACGTTTAAAAACGCACACACTCATATAAATGTATGTGTATATGTACGCATATGTAGATATGTGACCTCGAACACAAAACAGTACGAAGCAAAAGGGAGAGAGAAAGCAAAAATTGAGATTGCCTGGAATTCGGCGAAAAAGTGCTTGTGTGTGTGTGTTCGTGTGTGAGGCTTGCGAAAATATACTAGTTTTTTTTTGAAAGAAGAAAAGGAAATAGGCAAATAGCGACAAAGAGAGATAAGAAGGAAAGAATATTAAATTAAAATGGAACATAAAAAACGAAATATTAAAGCTTTCAACGGAGAAAAATATTCGATCTGGAAGTTTCGAGTTAGGGCACTTTTGGATGAAAATGATTTATTATTTGTTATTGACTAATATCCAGAAGAAATAACAGAGTGTTGGAAAAAGGCAGAGAGAAATGCAAAAAGCATTATAATTGAATATTTAGGTGATTCATTTCTTACTTATGCTAATACTGAAAACAGTGCCAAGGAAATTTTTGAAAATTTAGATGCCATATATGAGCGAAAGAGCTTGGCATCCCAGCTTTCTTTACGAAAGCAGCTACTGGAATTGAAGTTAAAAGGTGACACTCTACTTGTAAATCATTTCATCTTGCTTGATGACTTAATAACAAATCTAAAAGCATCAGGAGCAAATTTAGATGAAATGGACCAGATATCTCACCTTCTTTTGACTCTACCTTCAAGTTTTGACGGAGTTACAACAGCAATCGAAACTTTGTCTGAGAGTAATTTAACATTGGCATTTGTGAAAATCCGTCTTCTTGACCATGAAATTAAGTTGAAAAATGTCAATAAAGATACAAGTGCCAAAGTGCTACATGCAGCTCGTTACAAAGAGCAAAAGGATTTAAAAATGAAAGTGCATAACAAGAAACCTTTCAAGAATTTCAAGAACAAGTCAAAATCGAAACCAAAATGTTTTCATTGTGGTAAACCAGGGCATTATAAGAAAGATTGTTTCAGTTTTAAGAAAAGCATAGGGAACCAAAATCAAAATACCCAAAACACAGAAAAAAATAAGCAGGCCCAAATAGCAACAACGCAACCTGAACGTGGTTTTTCATTTATGATGAGGCAAGTGAATGTTCCAGAAAAAGAAAATGATATTGTGTTTATTTTAGATTCTGGAGCTTCCGATCATTTCATCAAAGATGTCGACTTGTTTGCCGATTATATCAGCTTGGAAACACCTGTGGAAATTGCGATTGCGAAATGTGGTGAATTTATTCAAGCCACTGCCAAGGGAATAGTTCAACTGAGCAGCTCTGGAAATTTGATTACACTGGAGGATGTATTGTTCAGCAAAGACATACCTCATAATCTATTGTCAGTGAGGAAGATGCAAGATGCCGGAATGACCATTGAATTTAATTCTGGAGGTGTGAAAGTCACTAAAAATGGTCGTTTGGTATTTAATGGTGCATGTGAGTATAACGTACAAATGATTAAATTACAAAAAAATCACATGGCATATGTATCAAAGATGTCTAAAAGAGAAGAGTATCGTTTGTGGCACGAAAGGTTAGGACATATAAGTATTGGCAAATTTGAAGAAATTAAACGCAACCATTTGTTTGATGATATGAGTCTGTTAAATAATGTAGAGCTAAATCATGAATTGTGCGAAGCTTGTGTAAATGGAAAACAATCAAGACTTAAATTTGAAAAATGCGAAAATAAAGACTATATAAAAAGACCCCTATTTATAGTTCATTCCGATGTTTGTGGTCCGATTACACCCTCTACAGTTGACAATAAAAACTATTATGTCGTTTTTATCGATCAATATACTCATTATTGCGTGACTTACTTGATAACTTACAAGTCCGATGTATTTTCAGTATTTAAGGATTTTGTTGCAAAAGGAGAAGCTCACTTTAACGTAAAAGTAGTAAATCTTTACATAGACAATGGAAGAGAATATTTATCTAATGAGATGCGTGAATATTGCGTAGAAAAAGGCATCAGCTATCATTTAACAGTTCCACACACTCCCCAACAAAATGGTGTTTCTGAACGTATGATCAGAACAATAACAGAAAAGGCTCGATCAATGATTAATGGAGCTAAAATGAATAAAAGTTTCTGGGGTGAGGCTGTTTTAATAGCGACCTATTTAATAAATAGATGTCCAAGTAGAGCATTAAAAAATGTAAAGAAAACCCCCTACGAAATGTGGCATAATAAAAAGCCCTTTTTGAAATATCTAAAGATATTTGGTTCAACGGTATTCGTACTTAATAAAGTACGAAAACGAAAGTTCGATGAAAAATCGACAAAATGTATACTCGTTGGTTATGAACCAAATGGTTTCAAATTGTGGAATGTGGGATCAAGGAAATTTTTGATAGCTAGAGATGTTGTGGTGGATGAAACCAATATGTTAAATTCTAGGACTGTGGATGACTGTGACAAGCAGTCTGAAGACTCTATGTTTCAACTTGATAGTTTGAAACAGGTTGAAAATTCTTGTTTGCAAAATTCAAATGAAGAACAAGAAATTGATTGTCTGAATGCAAGTTCAGAAGATGAAGAGTCGGTTTATCCATTGAAAGAGATGGAGGATATTGAAAAATCTGAAAGTTCAAAATCAGATATACAGCCTAGTGAAAATTCCACAAATCTTGAGAATGCTGATCCAGTTTTGAATGCTGGTGATAAAATGCGTCATTTAGAAGATAATATAGAAAGTAAAGAAATTAGACAAAGTGAAAGATTATAAGGTCGACCAAAATTATCTTATAGGTTATTAGAAAAATGTTTGATGAATGCTCACACTGCCTTTAATGATATTCCCAGCACATATGAGGAAATTAAGCATCGAAATGATAAAGTTTATTGGGAGAAAGCAATTCAAGATGAATTAGATTCTCATTTCGAAAATAAAACATGGTCGCTAGTAGAGAGGCCAGAAAACAAAAATATTGTCGATTGCAAATGGGTGTTTACGGTAAAACAGGATGAATTTGGCAATTTATTGAAATATAAGGCAAGACTTGTTGCGCGTGGTTTCACGCAAGAATACTTAACGGACTACGACGAAACATTTGCACCAGTTGCACGAATTTCTAGTTTCAGATTTATTTTGGCATTTTCAAACCAATATGGTTTAAAGATTCATCATATGGATGTAAAAACAGCCTTTTTAAATGAAATTCTTAAAGAGGAAATTTATATGATGATTCCTCAAGGATTAGTCCATGATAAAAATAAAGTCTGCAAACTAAACAAGGCTATTTATGGTCTTAAGCAAGCAGCTAGGTGCTGGTTCGAAGTATTTGAAGATGTATTAAAAGATATCGGTTTTGTAAATCTAGGAGTTGATCGTTGTATTTATATTATAGATAATGGAGATATTTCTAAAAATATATATGTATTGCTATATGTGGACGATGTAGTGATAGCCACAGAAAATATTGATACAATGTCTAAGTTCAAATCATATTTAATGAACAGATTTAAAATGACCGATTTAATGGATATTAGATATTTTATTGGAATAAAAATAGACAGAAAAGGAGATCAATTATTCTTGAGTCAATCTGCCTACATTTTAAATGTTTTAAGAAAATTTAATATGGAGGATTGTAAGCCAGTAAGTACACCTCTTCAAAGCAAACTCAATTATGAAGCTTTAGAATCAGAGGAGTCATGTGATGCACCATGTAGAAATTTAATTGGTTGCATTATGTACATTATGTTATGTACACGACTGGATTTGAGTACATCAATAAGTATTCTAAGTCGGTATACGAATAATAATAATAAAGAACTTTGGCAATGCCTTAAGAGAGTTCTGAGATATCTTAAAGGTACTGTTGATTTAAAGTTAACCTTTACAAGAAGCGTTGACTGTAAGAATATTATTATTGGCTATGTAGATTCTGACTGGGCAGGAAGTGAGACAGACAGAAGAAGTACTACTGGGTTTATTTTTAAAATGTTTGAGTCATGTTTAATATGCTGGAGTACTATGAAACAAAAATCAGTTGCTGCTTCATCTACCGAAGCAGAATATATGGCGCTTTTTGAAAGTGTAAGAGAAGCATTATGGTTGAAGTCATTAATGAAAGGCATTAAGCTTGAATTAAATGAGCCAATAAACATTTTTGAAGATAACCAAGGTTGCATAAGTATAGCCAATAACCCTACCTGTCACAAACGAACTAAGCATATAGATATCAAGTATCACTTTACTAGAGAGCAAATTGAAAAGAAAATAATTTCTGTTAAGTATATTCCCACAGACATGCAGTTGGCAGACATCCTAACAAAACCACTACCGGCAGCCAGATTTCTACATTTGAGGCAACAATTGGGACTAACTGAATAATTTTTCTATACATACAGTTGGTGGATGATGGACATGATGACCAGCACAATTACGATTCCCTGAAGGAAACAAAATAAATATTTTATTTTAATATATTACCTAACCATTCAAATATTGACAAGCACTGAATTTAACTAAAAATTTAATATCTTGAATTTTAAATTTTAATTTGAATCTTATTTAACTTTGATAGTATAAACTTTGAATTTACTGTTTAAATGTTAATAATGAATTTAAAATATTATGTATTGACATGAATTAATTACTAACCCAGATTGGTCTGATTAGGTTTTTCCTGGTTTTTCCTAATCCTGCGCAGCGAATGTTGGACCATGAATATTGTATACTCCCAGGATGCACAGCTCGTCTAATAAGAAATATTGTAACTTTTAATTTAACTTTAATTTAATTTTAATCAATGATATTTTTGAGGAGGTGTGTTGAACATGCCCATATATGGCGTGACACCAAGACACAATAGTTTTGTGTTACTCATGACCATATATGGACATGTGCAAAAGTCTCATTGATTCAGTAATGAGGAAAAGAGATCACTAATATGTACACACTAATGTAACGGGACAATTCCAGTGATTTTCTGTATTGATGCTCGTTTGCAATCTGATGCGAGTCTGTTCAAAGTTAGTTGCTTTTAGACGACGAGCGTGTGCGCATTGAAAACATTCAAGAAGAGAAATATAAGTGATATGAAACTGAAATCCAAAGACTTATTATTTAATGGGCAAACTGGGAACTATTATATTTACTTATAATAATCCTATATACAATGTACCAATAAAGACAGTCATGAAACAGAGTTGACTTATTTTGTAATCTCAGGGTTACCACTGAAAGCATGGTGTGAGGTAAGGATTGCCAGGTCTAAATGACAATGACAGGTTTAAGAAAGGAAATTGACGAGTAAGATGAAAAATGTAAAGTCGCTCTCTTTCCGGTTGTGCATCCCAAGTGTACAGACGTGCGATCAGACGAAACATCTTAAAAACTGAACATTAACCTCTTTGGGACTTGCTGTGCGGTCAGTGAAATTAAAGCATAAACATGAGTAACACCTATACTCCGAAAAATAACACCGCGACTCCGACATGTGTGTACATATTTATATATTGTGAGGCGGCGCTAGGCGCGCACCACCCCACAGTATTATAGCCGATAAGGGAATTCGCAATGAAGCGTTTTAGTAATTTTTTATAGTTCATAAGTATAGAAATGTTGGATCTCGCCTCGCGCAATGAAGCGCTCTTGTTAGTTTTTAAGTTAGAATTAAGGCACTGTTAATTAATTAAAGAAAAGCGCACGGAGCGCATTAAACCTAAGTAATTGTTACATTTAATCAAGATAGCGGTTATAATTTAAAATAAGATTCGAACGCAACGGTCACCATTACAACCATGCAAACGTTAGTGATCGGTTGTACAACATTGCTGTACGCAGCACCTCTTCATCTCGTGGTGAGAGAGCGAAAGCTCCGAGGTGAGGAGAGCGAAAGCTGTGGTGAGTTCTACGACCGACACTAGCGCGTGGCTTGGCGATGAGCGGCTCGGGAGTGGCGATCGAGTAGCGGATGCGAGTGGACGTCGCAATTTGGCGCGTCGCAGAGTTAAAGAGAGTGAGAAGAGAGGTTAGAAAAAAACGTGCGGCAGGGAACGCGTAGTTGTAAAAAAGTAACCTAGAAGAAAATAAAGTTTAATCATATTTAACCCAAGCCTCAGAGTAATTATTTACTAATAACCATTAAATACCCCGTAGTTTGGACGAGGAATCGATCCCGTCGGCCGTGCGACTAATCCCGGCAGCCATCCCTACTAACTTTGTCCTACTAGATCCCCGTAGTTCTTGCTGCCAGCGGAGCAGCAGAGTATACCCTGTGCCGCTCCCTGGGCATATAGAGTTGTCCCACGTGCGTGAGGTTGTAGTTGTTGTTCTTTCATTGCGGTCAAACATTTCCCACCCTTTGCCTCGCGTCCAGCGAATCTTACAAATATCTTGTAAGTTGCTTCCCTCCATTTTCTTGTGTATAAAACAAAAAAAAAAGTTTTTAAGGAAAAGAACGAGAACAGTTTTTTTTTACCTAAAAGGTTAATTTTTTTTTTGTGTGGAAAGTGCGAAAATTAAAGAGAGGCGATTGTACGACCGGCTGGTAATTGACCATGGTCGAGACAGGTTAGTCCAAGAACCCGGGGTGGGTCTCCGTTGGGTCCACCAACGTCGTAAGGATGAATTGGTAGCCGTAGCCCTCGTGGAGGATCTTCGAAAGCGTCTCTGCGCTTTTATCCGTGAGGGGAACCATTCTCCCGAGACTTGGCCCGACTTGCCGCTCTCGAGGCTCAGCACGCGAAGACACTGGAGTTCCCAGTAGAGGGCGGAGATCCAAACTTAGGCGGACGGAGCCGCCTGAGATCCGAGTCAGATCTTAGTAGCGCTCACCTACTCGAGACACCGCAAACTTAGACCGGCCGGGCCAGCGCTCCTGGAGCCTTGGTGGTGCCCGGGGTCAGGCCAGAACGAGAGGTTACCCCTGGGATTTCACGTGATCAGCCCGTGGCCGCTCCGTCGCTGGAGGGCAGGCCACCACGGGCTGTGGCAGAGCAAGTCCGGAAATGGGGAATGAGGTATGATGGTCAGAGTGATCCTTTGGAGTTTTTGGAATTGTTGGAAGACCGAGCCATTACATACGGTATTGAGCTCGACCGGATGTCTCGGGCGGTCGACGAGATATTCGTGGATAGGGCGGCTCGCTGGTTTCTATCCAGTGGGTTAAGAGACGTGCCGTGGGCAGAGTTCAGAAGTGAGTTTCTGGAGTTCTTCCTGCCGCCGCAGTATTTTGAGCGTCTGGAGGATCAGATCCGATCCCGCAGGCAGCGAGAGGGCGAGCTGTTCAAAGATTTTATTATCGACATTCGGGCATTAATGCATCATGCCGGGTACAGTCCTCCGCGGATCTTGCAAACGCGGCTCCGGAGTACAAATTGTTCGTGCGGCGACAAGACTTTTCGACCTTACGAAAGTGTAAAGGGCCAGAGGGCAGCGTTTGCTGAGAAAAATCAGAATCCCGGCCCTGCACCTGTGGGGGGACACCGTAATCCATTCAGATCCACGCCGGAGTCGGCAGTTGTGCCAGTTAGGGGCACCCCAATCTTATCTGCTCCGAACGACGCGACCAATCAGATGTTGACCCAGGGCGGCGTGCCTAGGTTTAATCCGCGCCGTGCTTGCCACAAGTGTGCGCAGGAGGGGCACTTAGCTAGGGAATGCCCGAACGCATGGGTAGAATTTTGTAGGCAGTGTGGCCAACGTGGAAGGAGCACCCAGAATTGTTGCGCGTCGCGAAACACGGGAAACGAGCCATGGCGTCCCCCAGGTCAGGGTGAGGGCGACGCCAGTGCGCCCGCGACCCGGCTCTAAGGTGTCCCCTCGTAGTGGAAGGCGGATCATCGCCACCATGGAGATCAGCGGGAGCCTCATGCCGGCCACGATCGACACGGGAGCGACACGCAGCTTCATGAGTGAGGACTGTGTGCGTAAATGGGCGATTCAGGGCGAAGCACGAGACGTGCAATCGCGGCTCTGGCTGGCCGACGGTTCCACGCTGGAGGTGAGGAGAATGTTGAGGGTTGACGTGCGTATGGCCGGAGAAGTCGTAAGCATGCCCATGCTGATCATGCCGTCCATGCTGGACCACGTAATTCTCGGCATGGTCTTTCTGTGCGCGATGGGCGCGACCGTGAGGTGGGGAAACGCGAAGTTGATTTTGGAAACTGTACCGCTACCAGGTACGGGGCCGACGGAGCCGGCCGTGCGAGCCGAAGAAGGGCTTAGCAATTTCCCGCCTGTGGAAGGCGGAGAACCCACGCGGCGTGGTAGGAGGAGGCACAGGAGGGGGTCGCCACGGTCCACAGTCCAGATTGGGGCTGACCAGGCCCGAACGAGCGAGTCGGCGAGGGTACCGCCCGGGGAGCTCAACGCCAGCCGAGTGGCCGCGATGGACGAGAATGAGACAAGGTCGCCGGTAGATCGGAAAGAGAAGGGCGGAACACTCGGTTTCGTTTTTCATCGATCGCCAGCAGGCCCACGGGTAGTGAGCCGGTCCGGCGGCGTCACGATGGAGTCCCCATCGGAGCGGGCGATGGTGGAGGTCGTAACGGAGGTGGGGAATAAATCCTCTGACGAGGAGGCTGAGTGGCCAGCGGGTCTGGAACCGGAACTGCAGGAGTTCCTGGAGACAGAACTGGCAGTCTTCGAGGGGTTGAAAGGGGTCTCTCACATTGCGGAGCATAGTATCAGGTTGATGGACGACAAGCCTCTGACGCAGAGGTACTAACCTAAGAACCCGGCCATGCAGAGGGAGATCGATGAACAGGTGGACGAGCTGGTACAGGCAGGTGCGATCGAGCCGTCGCGTAGTCCGCACAGCGCTTCAATAGTTTTGGTCAAGAAAAAGACTGGAGATTGGCGTATGTGCATAGACTACCGGCAACTCAACGCGCACTCCATTCCGGATGCTTACCCTGTCCCTCGGATCAACCACATTCTCGAGAGGTTGCGCCACGCTCGGTTCATATCCACCTTAGATTTAAAGCAGGGGTACTGGCAGATCCCAATGGCGGCCGATAGTCGGGAGTGCACGGCTTTTACTGTGCCTGGCCGAGGGTTGTTTCAATGGAGGGTGATGCCTTTCGGCTTACACTCCGCCTGTGCCACGTTCCAGCGAGCCTTAGACACTGTAATCGGGCCAGAGATGGAACCCCATGCTTTCGCCTATTTGGACGACATTGTCGTGATAGGGGCAACCAAGGAGCAACATGTAGCCAATTTAAGGGAGGTGTTCCGTCGGCTAAGGGCGGCGAACCTCAAGTTGAACCGAAAGAAGTGCAGTTTCTTCCGGAAAAGACTAGTGTACCTCGGGCATGTTATAAGCGGGGAGGGAATCTGTACCGACCCTGAGAAAGTAGAGGCCATTCAAAAACTCAAAGCACCCACCACTTACAATGAGTTGCATCAATGCTTAGGGATGGCGTCATGGTATAGGCGGTTTGTACCGAATTTCGCGACCTTACTGCAGCCGATGACAATTACTGAAAAAAGGGAAGAAATGGTTTTGGGGGAGGAGCAGGAGGATGCGCTTCGTCAGCTCAAGGAAAAATTGACTACGGCTCCAGTTCTCGCGTGTCCGGACTTTTCCGCCAAGTTCGTACTGCAGACAGACGCTAGCGACTATGGTCTCTTTAGTGCTGAGCCAAATAGTCGACGGACAGGAGAGAGTCATCGCGTACGCTAGTCGCAAACTGTTGAAGGCCGAGATGAATTATTCCGCAACTGAAAAGGAGTGTCTAGCGATCGTGTGGTCCATCCGGAAGTTGCAGTGTTACCTCGAGGGGTATCGCTTCGATGTTGTAACGGATCAAGTGGTTGAATTCGATAGAAAGTTCGACCGGACGGGTCGCACGCTGGGCTCTGGAACTGCAGCAGTTCCAATTTGATGCCCACTATCGGCGGGGCAAGCTCAACGTCGTGGCGGACGCTCTTTCCCGGCATCCCCTCGACGCCTGTCAGCAGGCGGTGGAAGCTGCACCCCTTGTAAGTGGATTGAGAGCATGCGAGCGAGGATTACCGAGGAGCCCGCTAAATTCTCAGACTACACGGAGGAGAACGGACAACTGTACAGGAACTTGGGTCATCGAGCGGACGACGAGGACTTCATTCCCTGGAAATTTTGCGTTCCCAGTGGTTATAGGAATTGGGTCTTGCAGGAGTGCCACGATGCTCCCACGGCCGGGCATCAAGGCGTGAGGAAAACGATGGCCCGTTTATCACAAAGGTATTACTGGCCCAGGATGTTCAGGGATGCCGCTCGCTATGTAAAGCGCTGCGAAGTCTGTAAAAAATTCAAGTGCGATCAACGGAAACCGGCCGGTCAGATGCTAATAAGGCAAGTGTCCGAGCCGATGGCGGCATTGTGTGCTGACTTTGTGGGTCCTCTCCCCCGTTCGAAGCGCGGAAATACCATGCTGTTGGTGTTTCATGACGCTTTTTCCAAGTGGGTAGAATTAGTGCCGCTCAGAAGGGCCACGACGGCTCTGTTGCAAGGGGCTTTCCGGGATCGGATCCTTAGCAGATTTGGGGTCCCGAGGAAGTTCATTTGCGATAACGGAGTGCAGTTCGCAAGTTGAAACTTCCGAGCTTTTATGGAATCTTTGGGCGTCGAGATACAGCATACCGCCCCCTACTGTCCCCAGGAAAACCCCACCGAAAGGACGAATCGCACAGTAAAAACCATGATAGCACAGTTCATCGAGGGCCATCAAAGCTCGTGGGGCGAACTGCTGCCAGAGATATCGCTAGCAGTCAACTAGAGTGTGGCCGATCCTACGGGATTTAGTCTAGCATTTCTGTATGAGGTTACTCCAGGGTCAGCGACTAGCGCTCTAGACCGAAAGGAGAGGGAAAGTAGGCTAAAAGAAATTTTTAATATCGTTCGCTGCAACCTCCAACGGGCATCGAAGGACCAGGGCCGGGACTACAACCTACGGAGACGAGAGTGGCGACCGCCGCTGGGCTCCAGCGTGTTGCTGCAACAACATCAAATCTCCAACGCCGCCAAAGGCTTCGCTGCGAAGCTTGCGTCTAAATTTGTCGGCCCCCCAACATCGTGCGTCTCTCGAGCGACGGAGAGCGCAAGAGAAGGGTGGCCAACGTGATGCAACTGAAGCCGTTCTTCCAGGACGAGGAGGAGGACGATCAGGATCTATCTACAAAGAACCCTGATGAGACGGAACCATGGGGGGAGTAAGAATGTTACCACAGCATAACCACAATTCCCTCTATTTTTACTTTTCCCAGTAGTTTAGTCGTTTTAATTTAAGATAACTTTTCGTAGTCTGTGAGCCGCACGGGTAGTTTAGTTGCTAATAGAATTGACAGGGTTTAATTAAAGAGGTTAAGTTTCTCAGATGGACCCAGAAGACATAATCGAGATTAGCGACGAGGAGGAGGAGGAACCATGGCCGGAGGTGCAGGTGGAAGACTGCGACAGCGACGAGACCGAGCCTCGTCCGGAGCCCCGGAGTGGCCCATCGCACCGCGATCCCCGCCGCGAAAGGCCATTCTACGGTCGGCAGAGGCGGGAGGAGCCATGCAGGGAATACAGACACACGCTCTATTTTGAGTTCTACGCGATCGGTGGACCATTACGACGGGCTAGTCGTTTTCATGACAGCCGAATACTCAACGTTGTATATCGAGGTGCCGCATGCGCGCAATTCGCCGAGTCGCGTGGAGGAGCCACGGTCGCCTTCACCGGTCCCAGCGATGATCGAGGCGGCGGCGGGGTTAGATTTAGGAGCCGAGACGTCACCCGTGTGGGTACGGAGCCGGACGGACTGGCCACTACACCCCAGTAACCTCCCGGTATCCCTTACTGCCCCGGCGAGCCCGCGGGTGGGTCATGCGGACCCCCCGCTACTCCTGAAGGAACTCCAACCCGCCCAAGAGAATCCGCACGCTGACAATGCGGCCCCCTCGGGGCTGTCAGCTAGGCGAGTCCGAGCACGAGAGACCAATCGCTTATTTTTCGGCAAAACTTAATAAGCACCAGCTCAACTACTCGGTCACCGAGAAAGAGTGCCTGGCCGCAATCATGGCGATTCAAAAATTCCGGCCATATATCGAGCTAATGCCTTTCACAGTCATTACTGACCATGCGAGCCTGAAGTGGCTCATGTCCCTTAAAGATTTGAGTGGTAGGTTGGGCAGATGGTCACTGCAGCTCCAGGCGCTAGACTTCACGATCGAGCATCGCAAGGGTGTCGACAATGTAGTGGCAGATATGAGAGCTGATGTTGTCGCCGTAAATTGTCATCGGCTCTTGATTCGAGCATCCAATCTCTTGCAGCAGCCTTTGTAGATACACTGCTTCTCTTGCGGCTGTTGATAAAGCCACATACTCTGCTTCGGTGCTGCTCATTGCAACAACGCTCTGCTTGGCTGATGTCCACCAAAACGCACCACCAGCTAGGAAGAAAACGTATCCAGAATATGATTTTCTATCTAGCATGTCGTTCGCCCAATCAGCATCGGCGAATCCTTTTGTTGGTTCTTCAGACTTTTGTTATATGATGCTCAGGTTCATTATGCCGGATAGGTAGCGCAGCACATGTTTGGCAGCAGTTTCATGCTCTGCATGAGGATCAGTGTTTCTCTGCGACAGTTTGCTCACAGCATGCAATTCAAGCGCTCCCACGATCGAAACAGTTAATATAAACATCCGCTAGAATTGTCATTCCCACCAATATAAATATACAGGTAATATAAAGCTCACAGCCGAGGTTTGATATGCGACGTCAAAACATTTAATAGTTAGTCTTGAATTATTCTCAAACTCCGATGTTCAACTCGCTTTAAGTTTTCTATTTAAATAAAGTTATATTTTTTTAAATAAACTAAAGTTGGAACTCGTTATTATATATGTCGGAGATACGTTATTATTCATCTTTATTTCACTATATTCTGGCAGCAAAGCAAGTCCCGAAGTGATTATTGTTCAGATTAACGTTAGATTAAAACAGTCTCGCAACACGTCTGTAGACCACGACCGCAAAACCGGAAAGAGAGAGACCTTAGATCTTTCATCTTACACGTCAGTTCGGTTCTCATGTTTGACACCGTCATTTAGACCTGTCAGTGAACACTTTCAACACTGTTTACTGAACAACACTTTCGGGCCATGCTCGGCAGAGGCAATCCTTACCTCAGACCTTACTGTCAGTAGTAACTCTGGTATTTCAGTATAGAACAACTCTGTATTTATTTTTGATACTTATCGGTTAACATTCAAAATTAATACTAAATATTACTATTATCCTCGACATATATATATGCGCATACTACAATACTATTCATGTCGATATCACGGGAAAATTAAGTGGTAAAAAGGAGAATATTATAGTTCAAATAGAACTAAATTTGCTTATCTTTACCACACCAAAAATATTAATAGCGAAAGTTGTATAGACGCTGTAAAGTCATCAATATCGGTTTTTGGCGTACCAACACGAATCATTGCAGACCAGGGTAGATCTTTTACTGGAACGAGTTTTAGTCAGTTTTGTTCTATGCAAAAAATACACTTACACTTGATAGCAAAAGGCGCTAGTCGCGCAAACGGGCAGGTAGATCGCGTTATGAGTTTGCTAAAACGCATGTTAACCGCTGTCGAAAGTAGTCAACGATCTTGGCAAGACGCCTTAGGCGAAATTCAATTAGCCATAAATTGTACAATAAATCGCATAACTAAATCTAGTCCCCTAGAATTACTCATTGGAAAAGAGGCAATGCCATTTAATATGTTACCTATAGTTGAAGACGACAATAAAGTTGATATAAGTTTTGTAAGGAAATGGCGAAAGAAAACAAAAGTAAGAACGCCTTATATGACAAAGAACGGTTTGACAAGAACAAAGCATAATTCAATAGATTTAAAACTGGCGATTATGTCTTGCTGAAGAACGAGGAAAGACATCAAACAAAGTTGGATCAAAAGTTTAAGGGTCCATTTCTGGTGGCAGAGATATTAGAAGGAGATCGATATGTTTTGAAGTCCTTAGTAAATAAGCGAACTTATAAGTACTCGCATGAAGCTTTGAGAAGTATGCCAAAATAAGATATTCCCAAAGAATTGAACATGTGTGATGAGAGTGAAAACGTTGAAAGAGACGTTGAAGACACGTTGGTGGACTCCAATGAGAATGAAGACGTTGAAAGAGACGTTGAAGATACGTTGGTGGACTCCAATGAGAATGAAGACGTTGAAAGAGACGTCACTGATGAGTTGGTGGACTCCAACTAAAAATGGGCATTGATGGATTTCAATGCGGTATCTTAGACATCAGACCTTTGGGTCAAGCCGCAGTGTTAAGTTGCCAGCGCTAACGGGTACACGAGTTAATGTGTTGACTTGTTTGTTGCCTGGTGATTATTATTGCGGTATTGAACCTATATTGGTGGGTGTCCTGGATACGTATAGCATGAGCCTTTGGGAATTATCTGTCTGATGGATACGTAGCGAATTTAAGAAATATCCTCTGCCATCAATCGCATCACTTAAAAAAAAAAAAAATGAACTAAATAAAGCTAAGATATGGACTATTGATCTAACTTGTTAATTTGGTGATCTTTTCAGATTAAGCTTGACATGATCTGGTACGTTGTTTTGAAGACTTTTGTAACACACGAGGACGTGTGAAATGTCAGGATAGCCGTGTCGTAGATCACATTAATTGTTAGTATTAATTTTAAATGTTAACCGCTAAATACAATGTACCAATAAAGACAGTCATGAAACAGAGTTGACTTATTTTGTAATCTCAGGGTTACCACTGAAAGCATGGTGTGAGGTAAGGATTGCCAGGTCTAAATGACAATGACAGGTTTAAGAAAGGAAATTGACGAGTAAGATGAAAAATGTAAAGTCGCTCTCTTTCCGGTTGTGCATCCCAAGTGTACAGACGTGCGATCAGACGAAACATCATAAAAACTGAACATTAACCTCTTTGGGACTTGCTGTGCGTTCAGTGAAATTAAAGCATAAACATGAGTAACACCTATACTCCGAAAAATAACACCGCGACTCCGACATGTGTGTACATATTTATATATTGTGAGGCGGCGCTAGGCGCGCACCACCCCACAGTATTATAGCCGATAAGGGAATTCGCAATGAAGCGTTTTAGTAATTTTTTATAGTTCATAAGTATAGAAATGTTGGATCTCGCCTCGCGCAATGAAGCGCTCTTGTTAGTTTTTAAGTTAGAATTAAGGCACTGTTAATTAATTAAAGAAAAGCGCACGGAGCGCATTAGACCTAAGTAATTGTTACATTTAATCAAGATAGCGGTTATAATTTAAAATTAGATTCGAACGCAACGGTCACCATTACAACCATGCAAACGTTAGTGATCGGTTGTACAGCACTGCCGAACGCAGCGCCTCTTCATCTCGTGGTGAGAGAGCAAAAGCTCCGAGGTGAGGAGAGCGAAAGCTGTGGTGAGTTGTACGACCGACAGAGAGAGAGTAGAGAGTGAGTAGAGAGGTTAGAAAAAAACGTGCGGCAGGGAACGCGTAGTTGTAGAAAAGTAACCTAGAAGAAAAAACGCCAATAAAGTTTAATCATATTTAACCCAAGCCTCAGAGTAATTATTTACTAATAACCATTAAATATCCCGTAGTTTGGACGAGGAATTGATCCCGTCAGCCGCGTGACTAATCCCGGCACCAATAACCATTAAATACCCCGTAGTTTGGACGAGGAATCGATCCCGTTGGCGGTGCGACTAATCCCGGCAGCCATCCCTACTAACTTTGTCCTACTAGATCCCCGTAGTTCTTGCTACCAGCGGAGCACCAGAGTATACCCTGTGCCGCTTTCTGGCCATATAGAGTTGTCCCACGTGCGTGAGGTTGTAGTTGTTGTTCTTTCATTGCGGTCAAACATTTCCCACCCTTTGCCTTGCGTCCAGCGAATCTTACAAATTTCTTGAAAGTTCTGGCCCCGGCAGACTGAGTCTATACCCTGGCTAGGAACTTCCTTACAATATATACAGTTTTTTTTTGTGTTGGCTTTGTTTTGATTAGTGCCGTGTCAGAAACCTTATGTTAAGTGTATAATACAACATACATATGTTATGCACCTAAATACAAATACAAATACGCATACACATATATACACAGTGCAGTGGCAGCAACAACAACGACAATATACCAAACAGCCACAAGTTGGCAACACCAAATCACAATTTAAACGACCAAAACAAAGCGATATAATCATATATACATACATATATACGCACATTTAAAACATAAATTAAAATTCACACCAACAAACACACAACAACACAAATTAATAAAAGCCCGCCTTAACACACGCACGAACACAAGAAGAATAACAACAGCGACAAGAACAGCTGTAACAGCTGTGCAACGGCAGCGGTGACGTCAGCGACCCCTACAGTGCAAATACATTTCGTCGATCAGCTGCATCAATCCCGGGGTGAGCTGTATCACTTTGATTCCTTTTCATTTTCACTGGACCGGCGGCGTATTACTTATTATTATTTGTTACTTTATATATGCTTTTGTTGTTAACGTAAAATCGAGCTATTATCTTGTTCTGTTAAATTTAGTTATTTATTATTTATTAATTTTTGTTTAATTTATTTATTTGTTAATTATTTATTATCATTTAATTCAATTATCTATAATTTTATTATTATTTAATAATTTTGCTGTTAACGAAAAATCAATTATTCATTTTGTTTAATTTATTATTAATTCATTTTGTTTAATTTATTTATTTACTCAAATTGTTGCAAATTCTCTGCATTTGTTACTTAATTTTCACTTTTATGTTTCTGTTGATTTCGTTTGGTTTAGTTATTTATGATTTTCGTATATTCTTTATGATTAAAATTTCGCCATCGGTCCTGCCCATAGACCATCTACATAGACATACCTATATATAATAACGAGTTCCAACTTTAGTTTATTTAAAAAAATATAACTTTATTTAAATAGAAAACTTAAAGCGAGTTGAACATCGGAGTTTGAGAATAATTCAAGACTAACTATTGTAGCAATAACATAACAATAACATAGTCTGTAAGTTTACTGTGCAATAACTGTTAGCACTCTCTCAACAGCCTTGCTGAGAGAGCACATAGGGATACATAATAATTAATAAAGAGAGAGCGAGATCAGTCTGGATCAAGCTACGAATACAAACGGACGTGCATTTGTCATTACTACAATTCAGAAGTGGTTTTACAAACGCTTACAAGTAAATTTGTGTCTAATTAATTAAAGGCCAATCCAAAACTATAATCATGGACGAAATAGAAATAAAAGACATAACTCTAAGTGAATTAAAAATGTGGTGTGCCCGTTTAAATTTGCCAACACACGGCACCAAGGCTACGTTAATTAAAATTCTAAATCAAGTCCCGGCAACCGATCGTGGACTAAGACCAGCAAAATTCGACGGAGATGAACATAGCAACGATGCAGAGAATACTACTGAAAAATCTGACGCCACTCAGAAAAGCAGTAACATTTTTAACGATGACAACGACGGCGCATACGCTTTAAGCAGCGGTAAGGCAGACGATTACAACAAAAATGATGGCAACGACGAAGAGACTGGCGCCGACGCGCACAACGAAATTTTGCAGAAGTTGCAAATGCTTATGCGCAAAGAAGACGACGAAAAAATAACGGATGTTCCAATAAATAAAGGAGACGAAGAAATCAAGAAAACAGTGTTAGGAAACGATAGTGAGAATAAATTCGATTCCGATACCAATGCCGATAGTTTTCCAATTGATAGCTCAAACGCAAATAGCAATGCAGCCCTGGAAACAAACAGCAATGCAACCCTTGAATACATTGTTTACAAATTGCAACGCGAAAATGAAAAACTTCGGAGCAATTCTTTCGATATTCCTTTTAACACTATCAAAGAATGTGTTCCTGAATACAACGGAGAAGACGATATAAATGATTGGCTGCAGTGTGTCCAAAACGTTCGCGAAGTGTTCAAAGTCAAGAATGATATCATGCGTCCACTCATTTGCAGTCGCATCAAAGGCAAAGCCAACTTGTGGCTACTCTCTAAAACTTCACTACTCTCAAGTGACATAGACGATATGCTCATGCAATTGAAGGCAATGTTTGGAAGCAAGGATAATGTTCTAGAAATTCGCCGTAAGTTCGAACAACGTAAGTGGCAACATGGAGAACGGTTTGCCATTTATTACCATGATAAACTGGCGCTGGCGACAAATATCAGCATGAGCCGCGAAGAACTAGTGCAGTATCTCATCGATGGCATTCCCGATCTACAAATGCGTAACCAAGCAACGCTACAATGCTTCAAGTCAACCGAAGATATTCTACGTGCGTTCCAGCATGTGGAAAGACCCCGTCCACCATCAACTAAGATGCGTTCGTCCTCGGTTGAAGTCTCTAAAAACTCAACGTCCAAAATAGAGTCAACCAAATCACTGGCTCCGGACCAGCGAGCCAGCAAGTGTTACAACTGTCACAGCTTGGGACACATAGCAGCTGAGTGCCGTAAGCCGGTGCGAGCAGACGGAGCCTGCTATGCCTGTGGGGAGCTTGGACATTTGGCTAAAGAATGTTCCCAATACAAGAAGCCGAAGGATAGTACTAAAAACGAATATGTAAGGTATTATAATATATATTATTTTGACAATACTAACAAGCCATATCACACAGAATGCCTCCTAGATTCGGGCAGCCCAATAAGTTTTATGAAGAAGCGTATCATTCCAACAGAAACAAAGATAAATGAAGATAATTTGAATAACAATTACTTTGGAATCAACAAAAGCAAATTGAAAATTTATGGAAAGTTATTTTGTATTATTGAAACGTTAAATAAAAATATTAAAATCGAAGTAATGGTTGTTGATGACGAATCTACAGGGCATGATGTGGTTCTAGGTAGAGATTTCCTTAGAATAAGTAAAGCAAAGTTAATATCATTGGATGATGTGGAAATAATACCCAGAGAAAACGTAAAGATCAATGTGGAAAATGTTGCGACCAATCCAGATGTTAAAAATCTAAATACAAATGTGGAGCAGTGCAAAGTTTTGAACAACGTAGAGTTAACCGAAAATGTAGAGTCAAAGTTGAGCAACAAAATTGAAACAAAGTTGAGTAACGACGGTGCGCCAAAGAATATAAAACGAAGTATAAATGTAAGAGAAAATAAACAATGTGTGAAAATGTATGAGTCAGATGACTTTGAGGAACAAATGTTAGCGATCAATGTTATACAAGATGGAAAAGTTGCATATAAAGTTGGTGACCATATAAGCTATAATGTGAAGGAAAAGTTTGAAAATATGTTTGAGAAATATTACTTGTTACCCATTAGACCAGCGGAACCAAAGACGAAATGTGAAATGAAAATATCAATAGAAAGTGATAAACATTTTAATTGCCCTCCTAGAAGATTGTCGTTTGCAGAAAAAGTCGAAGTACAAAAAATACTAGACGAGAATTTAGCTTTAGGATACATACGAGCAAGTGAATCTGAATACGTTTCACCCATCGTATTAGTTAAGAAAAAGACGGGTGAATTAAGATTATGTGTAGACTACCGCCGATTAAATAAAGTCACCATTAAGGACAATTATCCGATTCCCCTTATTGACGATCTGTTAGAAACGTTAGCAAATAAAAGTGTCTTTTCGAAATTAGACCTTAAAAACGGTTTTCATCATGTATTCATGCATAATGATGCAATTAAGTATACCTCATTTATCACCCCTTTAGGACAATACGAGTATTTAAGGATGCCTTTTGGCTTAAGAAATGCACCATCTACGTTCCAAAGGTATATTAATAAAATTTTTGACGATATGGTCAAAGACGGAAGAGTTGTAATATATTTAGATGATATCCTAATAGCAACAGAAAGCGTTGATAAACATTTAGAAGTACTCGAAGAAGTTTTTAAACGTGTAGTGGAAAATAAATTAGACCTCAGATTAGATAAATGTGAATTTCTACAATCGTCAGTGAAGTATCTAGGTTACACGGTAAATAGAGATGGAATATGTGCAAACGAGAGCGGCCTGGATGCTATAAATTCTTTTCCGGTACCAACAAAGGTTCACGAGGTTCAGAGTTTCATTGGATTATGCTCGTATTTCAGAAGATTTATCCAAGATTTTGCTATAATTGCAAAGCCACTATATGATAGCACAAAGAAAGACAAGAAGTTTAAGTTTCAAGAAGTAGAGTTAGAAGCTTTCAATAAGTTAAAGAGAAAACTAGTAGAGTCCCCGATTTTATCCATTTATGACCCAAGAGATGAAACTGAACTACACTGCGATGCGAGTTCATTAGGATATGGAGCCATACTCCTACAGAGAAAGAAAGATACAAAATTTCACCCAATATTTTACTATTCAAAACGTACTACCGAAGTAGAGTCTAGGTATCATAGCTTCGAGCTAGAAACGTTAGCGATAGTCAATGCACTAAAAAGATTTCGTGTTTATTTACAGGGTATAAAATTTAAAATAGTCACTGATTGCAATTCGTTAACCCTCACTCTAAACAAAAGGGAGCTGAACCCTCGTATAGCTAGATGGGCACTTGAATTACAAAATTACGATTTCAATCTTGAGCACAGATCCGGTAAAAGAATGCAACATGTTGATGCACTTAGTCGCAATAATAATATATTAACAATAGAAACAAATACTTTCGAAGAAAACTTAGTAATATCACAAAGTAGAGATGAAAAGTTAAAGAAAATAAAAGAAATGCTAGTGGAAAAAGAAGATGAACATTACGAAATGCGTAATGGAGTCGTTTATAAAAAAAAGAACGGTGGAATCTTATTTTGCGTACCAGAATCCATGGAAGATAGTGTACTTTACAAGTATCACAATGAAATGGGTCATGTTGGGCTAGACAAAGTAACAGATTTGATAAGTAAAAGCTACTGGTTCCCAAACATAAGAAAAAAAGCAGATATCCACATTAAAAATTGTGTTAAATGTATTGCATTTTCTCCAAAATCCGGCAAGAAGGAAGGCTTTCTTCACTCAATTCCGAAAGGTACAACGCCATTCAAAGTCGTTCATATAGACCACTATGGTCCTATTAATAGCAATGACACAAAGAAGAAGCACATACTTTTGGTAATAGATGCATGCACAAAGTTTGTTAGACTTTTCCCAACGAAAACGACCAGCTCAAAAGAAGCAATAGATGCCCTCAAAGACTACTTTAAATCATATAGTCGACCTAAATATATAGTGTCAGATAGAGGTACCTGTTTCACTTCTAATGAATTTGAAACATTTTTAGAGTCAAATAACATCGATCATATTAAAATTGCCACAGGATCCCCTCAAGCGAACGGCCAAGTGGAAAGAATCAATAGAGACTTAGGTCCAATGATAGCTAAAATTAAAAACGTAGAGAAAAACGAACCATGGCACAAAGTTTTGGACAAAGTAGAGTTTGCAATGAACAACACCAAGAATAGAAGCATAGATGAATACCCCAGTATAATGCTTTTTGGAGTCATGCAAAAGGGCGATACGATAGATACTCTAAAAGAAAACGTTATTGAAGAAAATGAAGACACAACAGTTAGAGATCTTGAACTTACCAGAAATAAAGCTGAAATGGTGCAACTAAAAACTCAAGAATATAATAAAAACTACGTAGATTCAAAAAGGCAAAGACCTCGGATATTTTCAAAGGGTGATTTTGTTATGGTAAGAAACTTTAATTCTCAAGCAGGAGTATCTAGTAAACTTGTCCCCAAGTTTAAGGGACCTTATGAAGTTATAAAAGTATTAGATAACGACAGATACGTGGTTCAAGACGTTGAAGGATTCCAACAAACTCAAATTCCATACTCTGGGATATGGGCTGTTCACAACATGAAACCATGGATTGAGAATAAAAGTAATGAAAGTAGAGATTTAAATAACGAAGTCAGTGAACAATGTGAAAATACTAATAGTAACTTAGAAATAGAAAATGAATTAACCCCTAATGAAAATGAGATAAACGATGACGATAGTCAACAAAATGTAAATAGAAATAATGAAACTAGTTGTAATGAAAATGTAAATAGTGATAAGAAGAAAGATAAAATTGCAAATGTACAAAGTAATATAATAACAAGAAGTATGACAGCGAGGACCAGGAGTTCCTTGATGTCAGGACTGGCCGAGTTGTAGCAATAACATAACAATAACATAGTCTGTAAGTTTACTGTGCAATAACTGTTAGCACTCTCTCAACAGCCTTGCTGAGAGAGCACATAGGGATACATAATAATTAATAAAGAGAGAGCGAGATCAGTCTGGATCAAGCTACGAATACAAACGGACGTGCATTTGTCATTACTACACTATTAAATGTTTTGACGTCGCATAGCAAACCTCGGCTGTGAGCTTTATATTACCTGTATATTTATATTAACTGTTTCGATCGTGGGAGCGCTTGAATTGTTATTTTCACCAGCCTGTTATTGTTATTGATATCTTATTACTTGATAGGGGGAATATGTGCGAGAATATTTAGGTGGCTATGTGCATTACATACGTTACTTCCCCATCCATAAAAAATTAGCCTGTCCTCAGGCGGTAATATTGGGATATAGTGTTGGTTCGGATTTGAGTACAATATTTGGGGTTTCATTTGATATTGGATTAATTTGTACATTATTTGATTGTGGGGTTATTTCTGATTGTTTCTTATAGTTAACAATTATTTTGCGTGGTATGCTTTTATACTTATAGCTAAAATATATAGTACTAGTATGATTACAATAACTATAAGAGTTGTTAAAGTAATAATTTGAAGTGTATTGTAATGTTTTGTTTGTTGATTTACAATTTCTTTTGCCTGTATATAAGATAGTGGTTCTAGTTTAGTTACATTATTGTTTACAAAAATAGTTTGTGTATAATCTAACATAGTACTTGTGATCAATATTTCTTCTAATTGAATGGAACAATTAAATGCTTTTATAATATTATTACTTTCTATTGTTATATCTCTGTTAATACAATTTTGATTTAGAATTGTTTTAGGTAAGTTCCAAGTTAACATTATATTAGGCTCTACATATTTTGTTTCAAAAGATTTATGTGTTTTTGCATATCTACATTCGGTTGTGTCTTGATTTAAAATTCCTGTTATACATTTGATCATTACTAGATCTTTGGTCTTTTCGGTATATGCTTTATTATTTTGAATGAAATA
Source organism: Drosophila limbata (assembly GCA_963924055.1). Classification (NCBI taxonomy): domain Eukaryota; kingdom Metazoa; phylum Arthropoda; class Insecta; order Diptera; family Drosophilidae; genus Drosophila; species Drosophila limbata. The sequence goes on from CAWUOW010000172.1 coordinate 708,290, forward strand.
TTTGTCATGTATAATTTCAGTTAAAATGTTTCTGTTTTCGTCTGGGTATGGAACAATTTCAAAAATTGGTGTATTGATGATTTCGCGAGGAATATGGGAAATTATCAAAATTTCGTTTGTAGTTGTTTTCAACCATGTAGAGGTCTTAATATTTAGAATTTTTTCAGAGTTTACGTGTGATAATGGACTGTGTTTTAGTAATTTAGGGTTAAATATACCTAATCTTGTTAACTGCATTCCTAGCTCTATGTCTTCGATGTATTCTGTAAATTCTTGTAAATTAAATGTAATTATTGCTAATTTTTTGTCTCCTTCGTTAATAAATGTTAAAGTATTTGTAACTTCTATTCCTCTATTTACTACTTCTATTACTTGATTTAGTTCGTTTGCTTGAACGCTATTTTCTGATAAGTTATTTATTTTGGATTCCAGTTCTGCTTTATCTTCCTGATCTAATGTACCAAATAAGTATTTATAAAATGTTCCCATAAAATTGATAAGGCCTCTTTTGTTGCGTTTTGCTATTCTTATGCCGTTCATTTCTCTTTCCAATTTTTCTGTTAAATATTGAATTTGGGATAATGTTTTAAATTCTTCAGCTTGTTTCATTAAATTATTGAATGTGTTTTCGATTTTTGTGAGATTAACAGTTAAATAGTGGTATTCGTAATTTATTGGTAAGTTAATAGTTCCCGTTTTAAATATAAGGTAACCGTTTTTCGATTGGATTGGGTTTACTTCTAAGCTTTGACCATTAGTTTGTTGGATGAAATACATTAGTAAGTATTGTATTATAAAAATAATTATTTTATGTTGTAGCTTCCTGATTTGAGTTGTCATTAGGCGATGATCTGGAATTATCATATTTGCTCTTGTTAATTTTCTTTTTCTTTTTAAATTTAGATTTGTAGTGTATTATCTTCCTCCCTCTGTTTGTCTCTTCGAAATGTTTTTCGTCTACTTGTCTCAAATTACCGGTCTTTTTGAATGAATTAGTTGATTTGATTGTCTATAATTAGTATCAATTTCAAAATCTGTACGGTTTTCATTTAGTTTAGCTATTTGAGTTGTTTTGTTAAGTTGAGTGTTATACTCTGGGGTTCCCGCGTATATAAAAATGTCTGCTGGTGTTCTACCTGTTGTATTATGAGTGGTTTTGTGATTATATGTGTAAAGTATTATTTCGAATCTAGTAAGCTTATTTTCTGGATCTGATTCGCTGTTTATTATTCTTAATTTTTCATTAATAGTTTTATGAAATCTTTCTACGTCAGATAAGCCATTTTTACTTGTTGTTATATTTATATCTACTCCTTCAGCTTTTAGCCATATTTGTAATGCTGAGCACATGAATGCTGAATCTTTATCTGCTTTAATTTCTTTCGGTTTTCCCATACTATTGAAAATTTTAAGTAACGCTCTTTTACCTTCTAACCAATCTCTACCGCTCACTTCGATTAGGGACGCGAATTTTGAATAAATGTCTGTATGCAAAGCTATTGAGTCTTTCCGAAAAGTTACTTGCTGTTGTAGATCTCAACGGTATTGCACACACAATGCATACAAAGTATCAAGTCTTTCTGCAATGTTAGTTGCTGTATTAGATCTCAATACTATTGTACGCAGGCCAATCCCTAAGTAAAACACTCTCGAGTTATGATTTTGAACTGACCTCGTTTATTGAGTTGTATGCGGTTTTAAAGGATTCTTATGTGCTAATAAACAGAGTAAGATATAGTGTTAATATATTCCTGACTTCTTCTTACTTATTGTATTGTCTTATGTATTTATTTAGATCGAGTCGACAGTTGTCTTGTATTATGTTTGGTTCTCTTTTACTCATTGTCTAGTCTGATCTTATCTTATGTAACAACTATTTGACACATATCTTTTACTCCTTCTTACCCTTGTGCTCTATGCTCTTATCTGCTCTACATATATTTTACTCCTTGCTCTCTATGATCTTAACTGCTCCCACATACATGCAGGCTCGCTTATGTTTATTTGACCTTTTTATTGCTGAGAACCGGGATCTCGACCCGTGTGGTAATTCTATGCCGTCGTGACCCTTTTGCGTCACTTGAGTGTTGCACATGTGGTGGCGCATTCCGAGGGCTGATTGAAAAGTATGTTCATTTATGAACAATTTGCGGGGGGCCATGCTTAAGTGGCTGTTGTTGGTGGTGATCCGAAGACTATATTAATATTTGCTTATCTATTTTACATTTCCTTATTATAAACATTGTACCTAAAGCTATCATTCCAATATTGTTTCTTAACCTTATCAAGTTATTGAGTTTTTGGTCATCTTATAATTTCTTCATATTATTAATTTCTTCTACATTATTTATTAGCTTATTAAATATGGCTTTTACTTTATTAAGTGAAATATTATTTGCTAGCTGTTTGATGTTGAATGTTATCCGCTGTTGTAATTACTTGAGAAGCGGTCAGTAAGTGCTTGTCTTGACGGGCAGTGCATCCTTCTTATAGCTGCAAGATGTCTTGTGCTGTTATTTGTAGCACTTGACTGTGTTGACTTCCGCAGGTCCATTCCAGAATTGGTTTGTTGACAACTTGAATAACCAAGTGTTTCGGGATTGCAGCTATGTCCATATGTGTTCGGCTGCTACTTGTTGAAACTCGCATGCTCGTTTTTTCCATCTACTCCTGGGTGAGATTCTTCTACTCGTACAAGTGGCTATTTTGTCGGACTTGTGCTCTCGTTTTTTAATAGTACTGTCTTTCCATTTTTGCTAAAGATGTGTTTTCATTATCGATAGTAATTTCCAACGATCCGTTAACAAAATTTTCTTATCGCTTTCAGTTTCCTTCACCTCCAACATCGGTCTTCCGATTAGAAAATGACCTGGAGTCAGAATATCCTCGCATTCTTTTCCGTAGTCAATCGGATATAATGGCCTAGAGTTGATAATAATTGCTGTCTCCAATTCCTCCGAAGTGAGGACTTGCCGGCGGGATAAATTGACATTCTATCCTTTCCTTTTGCACCTTTTCTTCTCGATGTTTTGTTTGCTTGGACTGCTCCTCTGTGACATTGTCCAAAGTAGTTTTCTTTCTGTTCTTTGGTTTTTTCATATGCTGTTATTCCTTTACCTCCGCTTCCTGTTCCGCTTGTTCCTGTTGTACGCTTTCATTTTGCTTGGAGTCCTTTTGGCTTGTTTTGTTTTGCTTCACCTAGCGTCCGTTCCAAATTAGTGCGCCCTTGTTTTCGCTTCTCCTGGGTTTGCTTCTCATTATTTTGCTCATCTTCGGATACGATTTTCTTGGTTACCGCAACGCCTTGGTGATCTCCATCATCCGTGTCATTTTCAGCCTGTCTAACGCTATCCTTCTCTTCGCTACTTTCTTGCTCGTCCATCTTCTGATTCTGCTTGCCATCTTTTTCCTGTTGTAGCTGCACTTGATCTGCAGAACTTTTTTGTACGGGATGGGGAACAGATTGCACATCGTCTTCCTTGCTCAATTTGTCCTTTGATTGTGTGTGTTGTTCTGTTTTCTCTTCCCTTGTCTCTGGCTCTTCAGGAGTCTCTCGTTTTTGCTCTTCATTATTTTTATCAATTTCACCACGTGTTTGTGTCTCCGGATACTTTTTCATAAATGGAATAAATCCTATTATTCGCTCACTATCTTTCCGTAATTTTTTTTCTGAGTTTAAAAAACGTTCCATCTCCCCTTTTTCTGCAATGAGCTGTTCGTAACGAATTTGCATTGATGACGTTACTTGTTCATGGGATTTCAATTCTTTGAAGATTTCTGTTATCCTATTGAAATCTTCTTTGATCTCGTCCAGATCGTTTTGGATTAGTTTTGAATTTTGTCCAGCGCGATTCATTGTTTTTTCCATTGTATGTAGCGCCCTGTTAAATTCTTCTGTCCGCATTTCTTTCTTTTCTATTTTCTTACATAATTGTGACATTATTTTATTTTGTGTAGCTTGAGTTTTCACAAAGGTTCCATCAATAAAATAATCTTCTGCCCAAAAGGATAAATTTTCCTGAAGAATCTTATCTTATAAAAAAAACCTCTTTACGAGGTAAAAGTCTAGTGACGAAAACATTTTAATGCACCAAAATTTCTGATATCCAATTTTGTGACGAATAATATTAAGTTTTACTTAAAAATTACTACAAAAAAATTTTTTTGTCACTCGGCACTGCGCAAAAAATATATATTTATTAGGTATGAAGAAATTAGCGCAATGTGCCGAGTGACAAAAACATTTTTTTGTAGTAATTTTTAAGTAAAACTTAATATTATTCGTCACAAAATTGGATATCAGAAATTTTGGTGCATTAAAATGTTTTCGTCACTAGACTTTTACCTCGTAAAGAGGTTTTTTTTATAAGATATCAGAAATTTTGGAGTAAGATATCAAAAGTTTTGAAAATTGCAATATATTTTGACGGTACAATTTTGTCAAAATCTAACAGAACTCTCAAGCTCTGGCTGCTACGACACGTTGTTGCTGCTGTCCTTTTCCAATTCTAAGCAAAACGTATATATAGCCTGTTAACAGGTAATATCTTCCAAACACATCGAAATTTTACAAACTACAATATATTGAAAATTAGAAAAAATCATTACTTGCGTTTTCACAAAAATCGCCTTAATGTGGGAAAAAATACCTTATTTCACCTGTTGCTGTTTACCTTTTATCTTAAAAAAACACTAAAGGTATTTCTAAGAGCCCTTTAAAATACCTTTTCAACGATATATATATCACATCTGTAGCTTTTATCGTTTGGATGATATGGGGGTTCCAATTTTAGCGGTTTTTAGTGATTTCCCGCTAAACTAGCTATTTTTCGAAAAAGTCGAAAAACAAAAGTTTCTATATTTTTGATCATAAAATGATTTATCTGCCGCAAAAAGAATTGACCACTTGCAAGCAGTATCTTTCCACATGCACTGCAAGCAGTGTACATACTGCATATGTCCATGCAGTAGTGTAAAGGTGTAAGGTATATTCAGTTAACAGGTAATATCTTGCCCAACCGAATTTTGACAGATATCTGTTATATGTCAAAAAACGCGTAATTGAATTCTCTACAACATGCAGTATATTTAAAAGTGATTTGATGTGTAGATTTTTCTTAAATCGCCAAAATGTGGAAATAAATACCTTATTTCACCTGTAGCTGTTTACCTTTTTACTTAAAAAAAAAACTTTGAAGGTATGCCTAAAAGCCCTTCAAAACACCTTTCCAACGACATATAGAACAGATCTGTAGCTCTTATCGTTTGGATGCTATGGGGGTTTCAATTTTAGCGGTTTTTAGCGATTTCCCGCTAAACTAGCGATTTTTCGAAAAAGTCGTAGAACAAACGTTTCTAGATTTTTTATTGGGAACAAGTCCTCATTCAAACTTTTAAGCTAAATCAACGCTTTGATCTATACAAACAAACAGACAAACAAACAGACTGACTTTTCATCTCGTTTTGAAAAGGGCACCAAAAATTTCGAAATTAATTATCTTCTGAACCAGTGGTCGGATTTTGATGATCAAGGTGTCATTCGACGCGTATTTTTGATAAGTATAGTGAAAAATTATAAAAAAAAATCTAAAATGCTAAAACGGCCCCATTTGCTCCAATCATTTAAATTTTGCCCCTCCCACTTACACCTGTTTATCTCACGAACCATGTAAGTTTTCAAAAGTCTTAGGATGCACATTTTTAAGTTAGATTGATACCTTTCGATCGGTATATAATTCGACCCGATCGGACAGTCATAGCAAATTTTCCATTCTTCCTGTGTATATATGCTAGTCGCTTTCGCACCCTTCGTGCTGCTTTCGTCACTAGCGCGGACTGCCGTCCGCAGTGATCTTGTTTCTTGAACAATTCCCATTGCTCTTGAATTTTTGTTGCCCAATCCAAACTTGGGCATTTGTCCTCTTTTATTTCTTCGCCCCAGCTTTTCAATTGGGCGTATATGGCATATTGACTAGCCTCCAGTGCATTGAGCTCCTCTTGAGTATACGCCATTTTGAATTATTTTATTTTGTTTTTTTTTTAAATATATTTTTAGCAACTCCTGTTGCCTGGTCTCTCGTGTCGCCGCACGTTACAATGTTGCGCTGCTGTGGATTCCGTTTTACCACTTTCCAACGTAGCGCTTCCTTTTTTATTAGTTCTACAGAACTATTTTTTCTTGAGCCGCTATTCTGGGTTGTCAACTCTGACCCGCGCAGATCTTTCCCTGCGTCGTCCAGTCGCTGATTCCCACGTCGCTTTCTTCTTCAACGCCCAGATGTTGACACAATCTGGTTGATTCGTTGATTTCGTTTATTTTTAGAAACTCCTGTTTCTATTCGTTTTTCCTCTGTGACTTCGCAAAGCCACACTTTGAGGGTTGTTCTTTTTTTTTTTTTTTATCTCGTGTCGCCGCACGTTATAATGTTGCGTCGTTTTGTCTTGGGTTATCGTTCCTGATACTGCGTTGTCCAGGCCAGCGATACCCACGTCGCGTTCTTTGTTGCGCCGTTTATTTTGGGTTATCGTTCCTGATACTTCGTTGTCCAGGCCAGCGATACCCACGTCGCGTTTTTTGCTGATCAGCTCTGATCCCGCGCAGCTCTTTTCCTGCGTCGTCCAGTCGCTGATTCCCGCCGTTAAATTGTTTGCGCCGTTTTTTCTTGGTTGCTAACTTCTGATTCCGCGCAGCTCTTTACTGCATCGTCCAGTCTTGTTGCTCCCACGTCGCTTACTTTGTTGCGCCGTTTTTCTTGGGTTCCCAACACTGATCCCGCGCAGCTCTTTACTGCGTCGTCCAGTCGCTGTTCCCACGTCGCTTACTTATTGTTGATCAGCTCTGATCCCGCGCAGCTCTTTTCCTGCGTCGTCCAGTCGCTGATCCTTTCCGTTGCAAAGTTTGCTCAGCTCCGACACCGCGCTGCTCTTCTTATGCTACGAAGCTGATTCCCTCGCCGCTCTTTTTCCAGCGTCGCTTGTTGTGTGAAGCTCCACCGCCGCTCGTCCAGTCCCACGCTGCAGTCAATCGTGGTAGCAGGATATTATTATTTTTTTATTTTATTATCCCTAGCTTTGCCACGATGCACGATAGGTGCGATCAATGGACTTGATACCGCGATAAAGTATCTGCGATACCGATTAAAGTATCTGCTACAGTTGGCAGTCACTGAGCTCATCCGGCTCGAAGGACCATATGTATGCAAAGCTATTAGGTCTTTCCGCAATGTTACTTGCTGTTGTAGATCTCAACGGTATTGCACACACAATGCATACAAAGTATCAAGTCTTTCCGCAATGTTAGTTGCTGTATTAGATCTCAATACTATTGTACGCAGGCCAATCCCTAAGTAAAACACTCTCGAGTTATGATTATGAACTGACCTCGTTTATTGAGTTGTATGCGGTTTTAAAGGATTCTTATGTACTAATAAACAGAGTAAGATATAGTGTTAATATATTCCTGAGTTCTTCTTACTTATTGTATTGTCTTATGTATTTATTTAGATCGAGTCGACAGTTGTCTTGTATTATGTTTGGTTCTCTTTTACTCATTGTCTAGTCTGATCTTATCTTATGTAACAACTATTTGACACATATCTTTTACTCCTTCTTACCCTTGTGCTCTATGCTCTTATCTGCTCTACATATATTTTACTCCTTGCTCTCTATGATCTTATCTGCTCCCACATACATGCAGGCTCGCTTATGTTTATTTGATCTTTTTATTGCTGAGAACCGGGATCTCAACCCGTGTGGTAATTCTATGCCGTCGTGACCCTTTTGCGTCACTTGAGTGTTGCACATGTGGTGGCGCATTCCGAGGGCTGATTGAAAAGTATGTTCATTTATGAACAATGTCTATGCAAGAAAGGAATTGTTTATTATCTACCATATAAAAATCTATAACGTATTTTTCTCTGGGATTCAAAGTTTCTGGCGTTAACTCGAAAGCTAGCTTTGTGTCTCTATGTTCTGTTTTCGCAATGTTACAGACTTGGCATTCTTTAATAATATTTTGAATTAGGTTTTGGTAATCTGGGTAATAATACTTTTCTTTAAATAATGACGTTAGTTTCTGTATACCTGGGTGTAGTAATTCTTTATGTGTTTTAATAACGAAGTCTTTAAATTCTGCGTATGTTTGAATATCTTTTAATTTTTTAGTAGATCTCATTACTTTGGTTATATTGTTGAGACTGATTATTTCCAAGAAAGCGGTTTGAAAAGTTAAGAAATCTGTTTCACAATGAAAATAGATTACGCTTTTCTTTGTACATAAATATTCTCTGATTAGTTCTTCGGCATGGGTGTTGGTCATTTCTTTATACATAATTTGAATTTTAGTTTTATGAAAATAATTTATTACGTTTACTTCGTTTGTATTATGCTTAACAAATTCGATCTGCCTATTGTAATAGTTGATTGGTCTTTCTGTAATCGAGATATAATTTTGATTATCTTCTTGTGCACTGTGTACAGTTGCTGCTGTACTGTTAGGAGATTCTCCTAATAAATTTTCTTCAAGTTTAATTCTTGACAAAGCATCGGCAACATAATTTTCTTTGCCAGGGACATATTTTATGTGATAGTCAAATTCATTTAATTTGATCTTCCATCTTTGAAGTTTCATGTTTGGCTCTTTAACATTGTTTAACCAAACTAGGGGTTTGTGATCACTGAGGATTTCGAATTTCCTGCCAAAAAGATAGGACCTGAAGTATTTAGTGGCCCAAACAATAGCTAAAAGTTCTTTTTCTATTGCGGAATAATTTATTTCGTGTTCATTTAATGTTCGACTTGCATAGCATATTGGCTTATGGTTTTGCGATAACACGGCACCTAAAGCAATATTGCTTGAATCTGTAGTTAACGAAAAAGGTTTTTCAAAGTTTGGATAAATTAGTATCGGATCAGATGTAATAAGTATTTTTAATTTTTCAAATGCTGAGACGTACTCTTTGTTACTTATGTCGATTGTTGCATTTTTCTTAAGTTTTAAGGTCATTGGTTTCACGATTTGTGCAAAGTTTGGTATAAATTTCCTATAATAGCCACAGAGTCCTAGAAATGACTTGATTTCTTTCGTTGTTCTGGGTATTGGGAAATTTGTAATTGCGTTGACTTTTATTGGGTTTGGTTTTATACCTTCAGTTGTGACAATGTGACCAAGGAACTCAGTTTCCTTTTTCAAAAATTCACATTTGTCCAACTGCAATTTTAGATTGGCTTCCCTAAGTTTTTTAAAAACTCTTTTCAATGATAATATGTGTTCTTCCAATGAAGTGGAATACACTATTATGTCATCCATGTAGACTAAACAATCTTTATAGATTAAATCTTATAAAAGATTGTTCATGCAACGTTGAAAAGTTGCAGGGGCGTTTTTGAGTCCAAAAGGCATGCGAGTGTACTCGTAATGGCCATTTTTCGTCGAAAAAGCAGTCTTTGGAATTGGATCTGATGAAAGCCTTTTGCCAGGTCAATGGTAGTGAAATATTGACATTTTCCAAGTTTGTCTAATATATCATCCATAACTGGTATTGGGTATTTATCGTCAACTGTAATTTCATTTAAGTTTCGATAGTCAATTACTATTCAGAACTTTTGTTTTCCTGATGCATCACTCTTCTTTGGTACAATCCAAATTGGTGAGCAATAAGGGGAATTTGATTTTCAGATAATTCCTTGTTTTATCATTTCCTTCATTTGGTTTTTGACTTCTTCGTCATAAGCTTGGGGATACTTATAAGGTCGTTTGTAAATTGCATCTTCATGTTTAGTTTGAATGACATGCTTGATTGTACTGGTGAAAGTCAAATTTTCACTTTCTTTATACTGTATGTCTCTGAACTCATGAAGGATTTTTGTTAATTTTAATTTTTCTACCTCATTGAGGTGTTCTAATCTGAACTGGTTACTTTCTATTAACTCATTTTCGATTGCGAAATTAAACGGCTGGTCCGTTGTAAAAGGCGGATCAAGGCAATCAAATTCGGTATCTTTCACATGAGGTGGATCAACACGATTGACTGCGGTCTTGTCCTTTAAGAATTCTTCATGATTATATCTCATGATAAATGGGTAATCGCTTAAGGTGACAGTTTCCTCTTTATAATTTATGTTTGCTTCACAAGCCTCGAGATATTCCCTGCCTAATAATACATCGTAATTTTCTGAAAATTCGTGAATAAAAAATCTTTGGTGTTGTGGACAGAGTTTACTGGGGGCTAAGGAAATACATTGATTTAAACAAATATTTCCTTTTATCGTCTGGACTTCCAAATGACAAGATTTAATTGGGAAATTCAAAAAGTTCTTTTTCATTAGATTTATAGAGGAACCTGTATCGATTACGCATTTGAGGTGAATGTTGTTCATTATTAGTCGAATGAAGGGGTTTCTTCTAGTTCTTGGTCCGAGGCTGCGTGATGAAAATTTTCGGCAGTATCCATTTTGGATTGACCACTAGAACTTTCGCGTTGTCTTTTGACAGGCGGATTTGAAGTGTTCGTTGAAGTTCTGTTTTGTTGGTAGTTCATTGGGTTTTGGAATCTACCTTGATTTAGTTATTGTTGAAATTCATTATGCAACTGTGGGTTGCTTTGATTTGGGGCTTGAAAGTTTTGAGTGGCATTACTTGTGTTTGGAGGGCTTGCCATTGGATAGAAATTATGAGAGTTTCCCCTATTCCTGCGAGCATCATTACTGTTTGTCGTAGTTGAGGTGTTGGTTTTTGAACGGTCAGAAAAGTTGTTTTCGTATACTCCCTCTCTTTGAGCTACTTGTTTTAATTTAGTTATTGTCGTAATATCGTACCTAGTCAGAGTCATAAAAATTCGGTCGGGTAATTTTCTTGTTATAACGTCTTTGATTGTGTTGTTCATAGCATTGGTGTACAGAATTGTTTGTGAGACTATGCCTTCTAACATTAATTTGTTTGAAATTACAAATGATTTATACTCAAGGTCTTCAACAAACTTACGGATACTTCCGACGAAGCAGTTCTTCAAAGGGCGTCTGTGTTTTGAATTCGTCGATGAGCGCGTTCCTCAGTTGTATCCAGTTTGTAGCTCCTGATAGCTGTGCGACTCGCTGTGCTGTTCCAGAAGTCTGTAGTTCGATGGCTCCAAATAGAACGTTGTGTTGTCTCAGATCTTGGGTGGGGTATAGCTACATTATATAGTCCACTCTTCTCACGAACGCCGTGAGCTCTTCCGTTTGTCCATCATAGGTGGGCACTTGTTTGATTTGTCCAAGAGCTTGCTTCAGGAGAAGCTCTGACAAAACCATTGGTGGGGTTGATGGAAATGCTGGGGGTGTCATGATTGATGTTGACAGTGTATTTATTTTTTCTTTTTAATGTTCGGGTTTTCTTTGTCTTGTTGTGGCCTAGGATTACAATTATCCTTTAGTGGTCACAAAGCAAAATTGACTAAGTTTGTCACGTTTTTTAAGCACAAAACTTGGTTTTATTTAACCTAGGACTTCAGCTGTCCCTTAGTGGTTAACACTTTTGTTGTAACTTAAACACGCACGTATGTTCTTTAGCGGATATGTATTTTGGTTTAATAAAGTTCAACTTTACTCTTGACTTTGGATATGCGGATCCTTAGTAGTCTTTTTAGTTTAGTTGATTACAAACACTTTACATATCCTACCGGCTGCGCCAATAACGAGTTCCAACTTTAGTTTATTTAAAAAAAATATAACTTTATTTAAATAGAAAACTTAAAGCGAGTTGAACATCGGAGTTTGAGAATAATTTAAGACTAACTGTTAAATGTTTTGACGTCGCATAGCAAACCTCGGCTGTGAGCTTTTGGGGATTGAGCTTTGCGCTCTAATATAAACAGAGAGATCTTAGGGATCGCTCTTTTGAGAAGACGAATATTTGGGTGCTAAGCAACAGCCTGGATTTGTGCCGCGTCGGCAGATTTGACCCTTGGTATGAATGACAATTCTAGCGGATGTTTATATTAACTGTTTCGATCGTGGGAGCGCTTGAATTGTTATTTTCACCAGCCTGTTATTGTTATTGATATCTTATTACTTGATAGGGGGAATATGTGCGAGAATATTTAGGTGGCTATGTGCATTACATACGTTACTATATATATATTCTTCCCTACAGGTCCCTAATTTCCCACAGAGCTCTGCAGGTTTTATTAGGCCGCTGTAGCGTGAATACCTGAATAAAAACTAAATAAGAAAAGCGAGTAAAAAAAAAAATAATGCGAGCAAATAAGTAAAAACACCAGACAGATCAAGGAAAAGTAAAGAAACTGAAATATATTTAAAAATTTGTTAACTAAAAATGAAATATGATAGGGCTTAATTATAATAAATATTAATAAGTTAAAAACGAAAATTATGAGTGAGTAGAGGATTTATTGTGGGAGGGGGATCGCTTCGTCATGGAGTAGGATAGCCGTCGGAAAACATTTATGTTGGGTGGCGCAACAAATTTTAAATTTGAAAGTTGCCGCCAAAGGTAGGGTGGGTACGCTGCGGTATAAGTCCGAAACCGCCGATATGTGTGTCCGATATTTATGTTGTTTTGTTTTGTTGAGAGTGTGAGTCGATGATTGTGATTGTGCGGCTCGGCGGGCAATTGGTAAACAACCCCCCTGAGGTGACCAAGCTAGCCGGCGTTGCCCCATGGAAAAAAGCCGAGTCGTAACAATATGGCGCCCAAACTGGAAATGGAGCTCGTCGTCGTCTCGACGACGTAGCATACGGCCCAGAAATAAAAAATAAAGCACAAGACGAGTACTCTCGAAGGCATGTTTTACTTCACGGGCCGATTCCAAGCGGTGACTTGTGGGGGGCATGAAAACTCACCTACAATTGCAATTGGAAGAGTCGACCTGTGGGTAATCATGATTGTAATCGTTTAATGTCATTGTAATTGTATTAGAGTAATTTACCTTGTTTTTTGTATTTTCTGGTTCCGCCTGTCCAGCTGATATGTGCCGATGGCCACAGTGACCCGTGACGAGGAAATGCCCCGCACGCGCTGCATCGTGGACATTGGTAGGCAGCCAGGTGGTGTATAGTTGGCCATGGTGACCCGTGAAGAGTAAGATTCTGACACGCGCTGCACCATGGACTTCTATCCCATCGCGGGCAGGTGGAACTAAAAGAAAGTATTTATAAAGTAAAGTAAGGTTAATAAAAAGGAGTATTCTTGGCTGCCGATCATCAGTTCAGGTGGTGGTCTGTGCAGCCGACAATACTCACGTAGTTGTTTTTCTCTTGTTCCTTTTTTTTTTGGTTTTTTTTGTTGTATCAGGCACCTATCGAACTTTGTGTTAGCGTTGTGGGTAACAGTCTAGTACCGGTACTACTGTCAAAAAAAAAAATAAAAAAAATCAAAACGAGGCCTATTTTTTTAAAAAATTTTCGCCTGCGACTCACCTTGCACATATCACTAACCGCGGTTGCATGAGCATTTTCATTGGCATGTTAGAGAAAAAGTAGTGTTGAAAAAAGTTCCATAAAATCAAAAAGCAACCATTAAAAGCAGAAAGCAACTATGTAAAACTCAAAGCAACAATGAAAACAATAAAAACAACAGTGTAAAACTTCATTTTTTAATAAAATTTCAAAATTAAATTAAAAAAAACTAACGAAGACCCGATAAAAATTGTTTCACCTAAATTCATTATAAATCACCCTCTTTTTTATTTATATAGTAACATATGTAATGCACATAGCCACCTAAATATTCTCGCACATATTCCCCCTATCAAGTAATAAGATATCAATAACAATAACAGGCTGGTGAAAATAACAATTCAAGCGCTCCCACGATCGAAACAGTTAATATAAAAATCCGCTAGAATTGTCATTCCCACCAAGGGTCAAATCTGCCGACGCGGCACAAATCCAGGCTGTTGCTTAGCACCCAAATATTCGTCTTCTCAAAAGAGCGATCCCTAAGATCTCTCTGTTTATATTAGAGCGCAAAGCTCAATCCCCAAAAGCTCACAGCCGAGGCTTGCTATGCGACGTCAAAACATTTTACAGTCAGTCTTGAATTATTCTCAAACTCCGATGTTCAACTCGCTTTAAGTTTTCTATTTAAATAAAGTTATATTTTTTTAAATAAACTAAAGTTGGAACTCGTTATTGGCGCAGCCGGTAGGATATGTAAAGTGTTTGTAATCAACTAAACTAAAAAGACTACTAAGGATCCGCATATCCAAAGTCAAGAGTAAAGTTGAACTTTATTAAACCAAAATACATATCCGCTAAAGAACATACGTGCGTGTTTAAGTTACAACAAAAGTGTTAACCACTAAGGGACAGCTGAAGTCCTAGGTTAAATAAAACCAAGTTTTGTGCTTAAAAAACGTGACAAACTTTGTCAATTTTGCTTTGTGACCACTAAATGACTCATAAATAACATTCTAACTCTCTCTCTGTTTAGACGTGTTTTTGTGTGCTCCGTGAAAGCTCTTGTTTTAGTGCATTTCTAACACGTAACACGTAATTATTATATTAAATTTGTCTTGTTGTGATATCTACGCTTTTTGTGTTCTGTTGGTGCTTTTATTGTGCAAAAACAGTGATTGTTTCAATAATTACACCAAGATTGTTTGTGTTTTCAACTTGTGCAAAGTATTTTTGTTTTTGTTCTTATTGCTTTCCTCTCTCTTATTCTGTCTATTAGATCAGCTGTACATCGATTGTGCTTTGGCAATTAACAGCTGTTAACTTGCTCTCTCGCTCTCAGTGTCGCTCTCTGTGCTCTCATCAATAATCTGCTGAATCGCTTACCAGTACCAATACGCTCTCGCATATTTTCATCTCTTGCTTTGTGCTTGCTTTCTGCACTTTAAGCGGCCGTTTGTGACCAAGCGTTGTTATTGTTCTGCATTTTTCTTTTCATTTCGTTTATCATTCCCCTAAAGTATTTCATAGTCGACTATAAAATACCCTTTTTTATTATGTCGTCCGATTTAGTGTGTTTTTTTAACAAGTGTCATGGACCTGACCCCAAGCAAGAATTTATTTCTTGCTTCTTTAGTGACCGGACTTTTCACTTGAAATGTGCTGGTATAACGGTTAAAGTCAAAGATTGCTTTGAGAAGAACAATGGTTTGAGATGGCGCTGTGATACTTGCCGGGACATTGAGGTGCAAGTTTGTAAATATATGGAGCGAACTAGAGATAGTTTTAAGGACTTGTCTAAAATTTTTCACAAGGCAAATGTCCTATTTTCGGATATGGAGAACTTATTCAGTAATTCATCATTATTGAATGAGCCTCCTAAACGTAAAAAGAGTAGTTCTGCTCCGCGCCAGGCGCAGATGTCCTTTTCAATCCCGCCATCAGACCTGGGTCTGCTGCCATCAATAATTAACGCTCAGCCATCTACTTCTCAGCAAGCTATGACTGGACTAGGACCCAGCCCACCCGATAGTGCAGTTTCCGCCTCACCTGTTCCGTCTGTTCCCAATCGAGTAAAATCAAATGCCACGCCAGTTGTTAAGGCAGCCAATACTTTGACTGTCGTACCTCCTCGCATGTCTAAGCCCCTCCAAGGCGTTCCTCCTCCGGAGCCTATGAAGCATGTCTTTGTTTCTAGGCTTGCCAAAGATCCTGACATTTCGGTGGATAAATTTAATTTTAATTATCCTAGGGAAATATCTTCATTTAAGATATCATGTTCGGAGAAGGTTTTTGATCAAATTTGTCATCAACACTTCTGGTCCGAACATATCTTTGTTGCTGAATACAAGGGAAATTCTACTCGAAAGAGAGATCGGGCTCCGATCTCAGGTGTTGGCTCCTCTCTACCTGCTTCATCTTCAAATGAAGCATCAAAAAACTAATTTCTTCTCTAACTCTAGCCTATCAAAATGTTCGAGGCCTTAATAGTAAACTCTCTAATCTATATCTCAATAGTCATTCTTTTGATTTTGATGTCATTTGTTTTACTGAGACCTGGCTCAAGCCTGCCACATCAGATTTTTCGATTCTTTCTTCTAAATACTCTATATATAGATGTGATCGTATAGCTAGTAAAGGTGGCGGAGTACTATTGGCCGTGGATTCTAATCTGTCCTCAGAACCGATTTCAACTACATAAAATTCTGATATTGAGTTTATTTGTGTGAAAGTTTCTTTTCTTAAATTTTCAATTTATTTTACTTGTTCTTATATTCCACCCCTTTCTGATGTCACTTTATACGATAGTCACCTGACTGCTATTAAATTTATATCATCTCTACTTTCTGATACTGACATGCTCTTTGTCTTAGGTGATTTTAATCTTTCAGATGATCGATGGTTTTCCTCAAACGACTCGCATTCACTTTTTCCTGATAGCTCTCATGAATTTATTGACGGTCTTTCTGAGCTTTCTTTGGTGCAAATCAATCCTGTGTGCAATTCTATCAACAGGACACTTGACCTGTTATTCGTATTGGACTCTACCAATAGCATTGTATACAGGATTGATCCATTGGTTATTCCGGAAGACCCTTACCACCCAACTCTAAACGCACGCATTAATTTACCTTTGTGGCCTGTTGTTCTATCATCTCAGCCACTTGAGCGAGTACGGAGTTTTAGTAAAACTGATTTTAATAAGTTAAACAGTCTAATTTCATGTTCTGAATACACATGTTCTAACTTGGATAATGCCATTAAGCTTTTTTATAATACTCTTAACTCTTTTTTCGACATCTGTGTTCCACTTGCATCACCAATTAGTTGCAATAGACCTCCTTGGTTCTCTAGAGAATTATCACATTTAAAAAATGTGAAATCCAAGCAATTTAAAAAATATAAAAAATCAGGAAATCCTTATGATTTCTCTCGATATTTAATTACCTGCTCTAGCTTTCTAGTTCTTAACTCACAATGTTATAATAATTACTTGCAACGTTGTAAGCTTGAATTCTCTAAAGATCCGAAGCAATTCTACAAATTCGTAAACTCTAAACGCAAAGCCTCATCATTACCATCTTCTGTTGTCTTCAACGATATTCAAGCTAATACTGATCAATCCATAGCAGATTTGTTTGCTGTTTACGAGTAGTCTCCGTGTTGGCCAGCCTTACCCGTATAGGTTAAGCTGTTCTAACTGTATTTACTGCCCTCTAATCACAGAAAGCTCGCTTCTTTGCGATCTTAAATTGATTAAGCCAGTGCACGCACCAGGTCCCGATGGGGTGCCTGCTTCTGTTCTTAAGTACTGTGCAGAATCTTTATGTAGACCATTACATAAGTTGTTAACTTTGTCCGTAGATTCCTCCTCTTTCCCAGCGCTATGGAAAGATTCTTATATTATCCCTCTTCATAAAAAGGGTATTAAGTCCGATGTTCAGAACTATAGAGGTATCTCCAAGTTGTCTGCTGTTTGAGAAAATTATAACCTCTCATCTTCAACATTTATGTAGCTCTATTATCTCACCTACTCAACACGGGTTTATGAGATGTAGATCTACAACCACTAACCTACTTGAGTTCACTTACCTAGTGATTAAAGGGTTCAAGAAAAAGATGCAAACTGATGTTATTTACACTGATTTTAGTAAAGCTTTTGATTCTGTAAACCACTCTCTACTCACTCATAAGCTTGATCTTCTTGGTTTTCCGTACAATCTTCTTCTTTGGATTTCAAATTATTTAAGTAACAGAACACAAAGAGTTATTTTTAAAAATTCATTTTCAAAGTCAGATAAAGTTACTTCTGGAGAACCGCAAGGTAGTCATCTTGGTCCACTACTCTTCACGTTATTTATAAATGATCTTCCATCTATACTATCTCACTCCCATGCAATCATGTATGCGGATGATGTCAAGCTTTGTTTATCGTATAGCGATCCTTCTTCTATTAGTCTCTTACAAGCTGACTTAAATGCTTTCCATCTTTGGTGCCAAGATAATTTATTAAATCTCAATAGTTCGAAATGTAAAGTTATGACTTTTTATAGATCTTCCCGCGTTATTTCACAGTATTCACTTAATGGCATTTTATTGGAATGCTTGAACGATTCCGAAAGATCAGTTAATGACTTGGGTATAGTTCTAGATCATAGACTGAAATTTGATAAGCATATCGCGATAGCTGTCAATAAAGCAATGGGAGTTCTCGGGTTTATTAAGCGATGGTCCAAGGAATTTGATGATCCCTTTACTACTAAACTTCTTTACACGTCCCTTGTTCGTCCGATTCTTGAGTATGGATCATGTGTGTGGTCTCCTCAATATGAATCCCATCGTGCCAGGATAGAGTCGGTTCAAAAACAATTTTTAATTTTTGCTTTACGTGGCTTGAGTTGGAACTCAGAAATTCAGTTGCCTTCATATTCTAGTAGACTTCTCTTACTCAATCTTCCCTCTCTTAATAACCGTAGAATTATGCTTGGAGTAATATTCATCCACAAATTACTGCAGGGTCACATAGACTCGGCTAATTTGTTGGATGAAATAACCTTTAACGTACCCTTTAGAGTAACTCGAACCTTTAATCCTTTACATCTTTCACGTTGTTCCACTAACTGGGAGCTTCACGAACCTCTTCGTACTCTGTGTGCAGATTATAATAGTCTGTACCGTACGATTAGTTTCGAGTGTTCTCCGCTCACTATTAAAGCCTCTATATTATCTTGTTTAACTAGTCTAACAAACTAACTGTTTATTAATACTATTTTGGTCTGCTTGGGTTTTTCTGGGTTTTCCCCAATCCTAGCAACAAATGTTGGACCAATCATTTTCTTTATCATTTTAAATTCCCCAGAGTTTTTAATTCTAACTTATATTGTAATTTAAATATATATATATATAATAACGAGTTCCAACTTTAGTTTATTTAAAAAAATATAACTTTATTTAAATAGAAAACTTAAAGCGAGTTGAACATCGGAGTTTGAGAATAATTCAAGACTAACTGTTAAATGTTTTGACGTCGCATAGCAAACCTCGGCTGTGAGCTTTTGGGGATTGAGCTTTGCGCTCTAATATAAACAGAGAGATCTTAGGGATCGCTCTTTTGAGAAGACGAATATTTGGGTGCTAAGCAACAGCCTGGATTTGTGCCGCGTCGGCAGATTTGACCCTTGGTGGGAATGACAATTCTAGCGAATGTTTATATTAACTGTTTCGATCGTGGGAGCGCTTGAATTGTTATTTTCACCAGCCTGTTATTGTTATTGATATCTTATTACTTGATAGGGGGAATATGTGCGAGAATATTTAGGTGGCTATGTGCATTACATATGTTACTTCCCCATCCATAAAAAATTAGCCTGTCCTCAGGCGGTAATATTGGGATATAGTGTTGGTTCGGATTCGAGTACAATATTTGCTGTTTCATTTGATATTGGATTAATTTGTACATTATTTGATTGTGGGGTTATTTCTGATTGTTTCTTATAGTTAACAATTATTTTGCGTGGTATGCTTTTATACTTATAGCTAAAATATAGTACTAGTATGATTACAATAATTATAAGAGTTGTTAAAGTAATAATTTGAAGTGTATTGTAATGTTTGTTGATTTACAATTTCTTTTGCCTGTATATAAGAGAGTGGTTCTAGTTTAGTTACATTATTGTTTACATAAATAGTTTGTGTGTAATCTAACATAGTACTTGTGATCAATATTTCTTCTAATTGAATGGAGCAATTAAATGCTTTTATAATATTATTACTTTCTATTGTTATATCTCTGTTAATACAATTTTGATTTAGAATTGTTTTAGGTAAGTTCCAAGTTAACATTATATTAGGCTCTACATATTTTGTTTCAAAAGATTTATGTGTTGTTGCATATCTACATTCGGTTGTGTCTTGATTTAAAATTCCTGTTATACATTTGTTCATTACTAGATCTTTGGTCTTTTCGGTATATGCTTTATTATTTTGAATGAAATATTTGTCATGTATAATTTCAGTTAAAATGTTTCTGTTTTCGTCTGGGTATGGAACAATTTCAAAAATTGGTGTATTGATGATTTCGCGAGGAATATGGGAAATTATCAAAATTTCGTTTGTAGTTGTTTTCAACCATGTAGAGGTCTTAATATTTAGAATTTTTTCAGAGTTTACGTGTGATAATGGACTGTGTTTTAGTAATTTAGGGTTAAATATACCTAATCTTGTTAACTGCATTCCTAGCTCTATGTCTTCGATATATTCTGTAAATTCTTGTAAATTAAATGTAATTATTGCTAATTTTTTGTCTCCTTCGTTAATAAATGTTAAAGTATTTGTAACTTCTATTCCTCTATTTACTACTTCTATTACTTGATTTAGTTCGTTTGCTTGAACGCTATTTTCTGATAAGTTATTTATTTTGGATTCCAGTTCTGCTTTATCTTCCTGATCTAATGTACCAAATAAGTATTTATAAAATGTTCCCATAAAATTGATAAGGCCTCTTTTGTTGCGTTTTGCTATTCTTATGCCGTTCATTTCTCTTTCCAATTTTTCTGTTAAATATTGAATTTGGGATAATGTTTTAAATTCTTCAGCTTGTTTCATTAAATTATTGAATGTGTTTTCGATTTTTGTGAGATTAACAGTTAAATAGTGGTATTCGTAATTTATTGGTAAGTTAATAGTTCCTGTTTTAAATATAAGGTAACCGTTTTTCGATTGGATTGGGTTTACTTCTAAGCTTTGACCATTAGTTTGTTGGATGAAATACATTAGTAAGAATTGTATTATAAAAATAATTATTTTATGTTGTAGCTTCCTGATTTGAGTTGTCATTAGGCGATGATCTGGAATTATCATATTTGCTCTTGTTAATTTTCTTTTTCTTTTTAAATTTAGATTTGTAGTGTATTATCTTTCTCCCTCTGTTTGTCTCTTCGAAATGTTTTTCGTCTACTTGTCTCAAATTGCCTGTCTTTTTGAATGGATTAGTTGATTTTGAACGTACCAAAGGTGATTGTCTATAATTAGTATCAATTTCAAAATCTGTACGGTTTTCATTTAGTTTATTTATTTGAGTTGTTTTGTTAATTTGAGTGTTATACTCTGGGGTTCCCGCGTATATAAAAATGTCTGCTGGTGTTCTACCTGTTGTATTATGAGTGGTTTTGTGATTATATGTGTAAAGTATTATTTCAAATCTAGTAAGCTTATTTTCTGGATCTGATTCGCTGTTTATTATTCTTAATTTTTCATTAATAGTTTTATGAAATCTTTCTACGTCAGATATGCCATTTTTGCTTGTTGTTACATTTATATCTACTCCTTCAGCTTTTAGCCATATTTGTAATGCTGAGCACATGAATGCTGAATCTTTATCTGCTTTAATTTCTTTCGGTTTTCCCATACTATTGAAAATTTTAAGTAACGCTCTTTTAGCTTCTAACCAATCTCTACCGTTCACTTCGATTAGGGACGCGAATTTTGAATAAATGTCTATGCAAGAAAGGAATTGTTTATTATCTACCATATAAAAATCTATAACGTATTTTTCTCTGGGATTCAAAGTTTCTGGCGTTAACTCGAAAGCTAGCTTTGTGTCTCTATGTTCTGTTTTCGCAATGTTACAGACTTGGCATTCATTAATAATATTTTGAATTAGGTTTTGGTAATCTGGGTAATAATACTTTTCTTTAAATAATGATGTAAGTTTCTGTATACCTGGGTGTAGTAATTCTTTATGTGTTTTAATAACGAAGTCTTTAAATTCTGCGTATGTTTGAATATCTTTTAATTTTTTAGTAGATCTCATTACTTTGGTTAAATTGTTGAGACTTATTATTTCCAAGAAAGCGGTTTGAAAAGTTAAGAAATCTGTTTCACAATGAAAATAGATTACGCTTTTCTTTGTACATAAATATTCTTTGATTAGTTCTTTGGCATGGGTGTTGGTCATTTCTTTATAGATAATTTGAATTTTAGTTTTATGAAAATAATTTATTACATTTACTTCGTTTGTATTATGTTTAACAAATTCGATCTGCCTATTGTAATAGTTGATTGGTCTTTCTGTAATCGAGATATAATTTTGATTATCTTCTTGTGCAATGTGTACAGTTGCTGCTGTACTGTTAGGAGATTCTCCTAATAAATTTTCTTCGAGTTTAATTCTTGACAAAGCATCGGCAACATAATTTTCTTTGCCAGGGACATATTTTATGTGATAGTCAAATTCATTTAATTTGATTTTCCATCTTTGAAGTTTCATGTTTGGCTCTTTAACATTGTTTAACCAAACTAGGGGTTTGTGATCACTGAGGATTTCGAATTTCCTGCCAAAAAGATAGGACCTGAAGTATTTAGTGGCCCAAACAATAGCTAAAAGTTCTTTTTCTATTGCGGAATAATTTATTTCGTGTTCATTTAATGTTCGACTTGCATAGCATATTGGCTTATGGTTTTGCGATAGCACGGCATCTAAAGCAATATTGCTTGCATCTGTAGTTAACGAAAAAGGTTTTTCAAAGTTTGGATAAATTAGTATCGGATCAGATGTAATAAGTATTTTTAATTTTTCAAATGCTGAGACGTACTCTTTGTTACTTATGTCGATTGTTGCATTTTTCTTAAGTTTTAAGGTCATTGGTTTCACGATTTGTGCAAAGTTTGGTATAAATTTCCTATAATAGCCACAGAGTCCTAGAAATGACTTGATTTCTTTCGTTGTTCTGGGTATTGGGAAATTTGTAATTGCGTTGACTTTTATTGGGTTTGGTTTTATACCTTCAGTTGTGACAATGTGACCAAGGAACTCAGTTTCCTTTTTCAAAAATTCACATTTGTCCAACTGCAATTTTAGATTGGCTTCCCTAAGTTTCTTAAAAACTCTTTTCAATGATAATATGTGTTCTTCCAATGAAGTGGAATACACTATTATGTCATCCATGTAGACTAAACAATCTTTATAGATTAAATCTTCTAAAAGGTTGTTCATGCAACGTTGAAAAGTTGCAGGGGCGTTTTTGAGTCCAAAAGGCATGCGAGTGTACTCGTAATGGCCATTTTTCGTCGAAAAAGCAGTCTTTGGAATTGAATCAGCATCCATTTGGATCTGATGAAAGCCTTTTGCCAGGTCAATGGTAGTGAAATATTGACATTTTCCAAGTTTGTCTAATATATCATCCATAACTGGTATTGGGTATTTATCGTCAACTGTAATTTCATTTAAGTTTCGATAGTCAATGGCCGTGTTCACCAGAACAAATCGACAACAGAAAATCGATGAAATTTGCATGATTATTCTGGTGAAATGCAGTGATTAGCAATCATGATTTCAAATTTTGTGATGTATGATGACTGAAAATTCATCACCAAAATAGTACGCTGAAATTCTGTGATGTGATGCTTTGTTATCGAACAAACAAAATACATGATTACTGATTGATTAGTTCTGGTGAACACGGCCAATTACTATTCGGAACTTTTGTTTTCCTGATGCATCACTCTTCTTTGGTACAATCCAAATTGGTGAGCAATAAGGAGAATTTGATTTTCGGATAATTCCTTGTTTTATCATTTCCTTCATTTGGTTTTCGACTTCTTCGTCATAAGCTTGGGGATACTTATAAGGTCGTTTGTAAATTGCATCTTCATGTTTAGTTTGAATGACATGCTTGATTGTACTGGTGAAAGTCAAATTTTCACTTTCTTTGTACTGTATGTCTCTGAACTCATGAAGGATTTTTGTTAATTTTAATTTCTCTTCCTCATTGAGGTGTTCTAATCTGAACTGGTTACTTTCTATTAACTCATTTTCGATTGCAAAATTAAACGGTTGGTCCGTTGTAAAAGGCGGATCAAGGCAATCAAATTCGGTATCTTTCACGTAAGGTGGATCAACACGATTGACTGCGGTCTTGTCCTTTAAGAATTCTTCATGATTATATCTCATGATAAATGGGTAATCGCTTAAGGTGACAGTTTCCTCTTTATAATTTATGTTTGCTTCACAAGCCTCGAGATATTCCCTGCCTAATAATACATCGTAATTTTCTGAAAATTCGTGTATAAAAAATCTTTGGTGTTGTGGACAGAGTTTACTGGGGGCTAAGGAAATACATTGGTTTAAACAAATATTTCCTTTTATCGTCTGGACTTCCAAATGACAAGATTTAATTGGGAAATTCAAAAAGTTATTTTTCATTAGATTTATAGAGGAACCTGTATCGATTACGCATTTGAGGTGAATGTTGTTCATTATTAGTCGAATGAAGGGGTTTCTTCTAGTTCTTGGTCCGAGGCTGCGTGATGAAAATTTTCGGCAGTATCCATTTTGGATTGACCACTAGAACTTTCGCGTTGTCTTTTGACAGGCGGATTTGAAGTGTTCGTTGAAGTTCTGTTTTGTTGATAGTTCATTGGGTTTTGGAATCTACCTTGATTTAGTTTTTGTTGAAATTCATTATGCAACTGTGGGTTGCTTTGATTTGGGGCTTGAAAGTTTTGAGTGGCATTACTTGTGTTTGGGGGGCTTGCCATTGGATAGAAATTATGAGAGTTTCCCCTATTCCTGCGAGCATCTCTACTGTTTGACGTAGTTGAGGTGTTGGTTTTTGAACGGTCAGAAAAGTTGTTTTCGTATACTCCCTCTCTTTGAGCTACTTGTTTTAATTTAGTTATTGTCGTAATATCGTACCTAGTCAGAGTCATAAAAATTCGGTCGGGTAATTTTCTTGTTATAACGTCTTTGATTGTGTTGTTCATAGCATTGGTGTACAGAATTGTTTGTGAGACTATGCCTTCTAACATTAATTTGTTTGAAATTACAAATGATTTATACTCAAGGTCTTCAATAAACTTACGGATACTTCCGACGAAGCAGTTCTTCAAAGGGCGTCTGTGTTTTGAATTCGTCGATGAGCGCGTTCCTCAGTTGTATCCAGTTTGTAGCTCCTGATAGCTGTGCGACTCGCTGTGCTGTTCCAGAAGTCTGTAGTTCGATGGCTCCAAATAGAACGTTGTGTTGTCTCAGATCTTGGGTGGGGTATAGCTGCATTATATAGTCCACTCTTCTCACGAACGCCGTGAGCTCTTCCGTTTGTCCATCATAGGTGGGCACTTGTTTGATTTGTCCAAGAGCTTGCTTCAGGAGAAGCTCTGACAAAACCATTGGTGGGGTTGATGGAGATGCTGGGGGTGTCATGATTGATGTTGACAGTGTATTTATTTTTTCCTTTAATGTTCGGTTTTCTTTGTCTTGTTGTGGCCTAGGATTACAATTATCCTTTAGTGGTCACAAAGCAAAATTGACAAAGTTTGTCACGTTTTTTTTTTTTAAGCACAAAACTTGGTTTTATTTAACCTAGGACTTCAGTTGTCTCTTAGTGGTTAACACTTTTGTTGTAACTTAAACACGCACGTATGTTCTTTAGCGGATATGTATTTTGGTTTAATAAAGTTAAACTTTACTCTTGTAGTAGTAGTCTTTTTTTCCAACTTTAGTTTATTTAAAAAAATATAACTTTATTTAAATAGAAAACTTAAAGCGAGTTGAACATCGGAGTTTGAGAATAATTCAAGACTAACTGTTAAATGTTTTGACGTCGCATAGCAAACCTCGGCTGTGAGCTTTTGGGGATTGAGCTTTGCGCTCTAATATAAACAGAGAGATCTTAGGGATCGCTCTTTTGAGAAGACGAATATTTGGGTGCTAAGCAACAGCCTGGATTTGTGCCGCGTCGGCAGATTTGACCCTTGGTGGGAATGACAATTCTAGCGGATGTTTATATTAACTGTTTCGATCGTGGGAGCGCTTGAATTGTTATTTTCACCAGCCTGTTATTGTTATTGATATCTTATTACTTGATAGGGGGAATATGTGCGAGAATATTTCGGTGGCTATGTGCATTACATATGTTACTATATACTATTTTTAACTTTAATGTTATATTTTTAAATTAATTGTTATGTCGGCTGCTTTTAGCCTGACAATAAATAAAATAAAATAAAATAAAAAATAAAAATAAAATAAAGGATAATTGTAATCCTAGGCCACAACAAGACAAAGAAAACCCGAACATTAAAAAGAAAAAAATAAATACACTGTCAACATCAATCATGACACCCCCAGCATCTCCATCAACCCCACCAATGGTTTTGTCAGAGCTTCTCCTGAAGCAAGCTCTTGGACAAATCAAACAAGTGCCCACCTATGATGGACAAACGGAAGAGCTCACGGCGTTCGTGAGAAGAGTGGACTATATAATGCAGCTATACCCCACCCAAGATCTGAGACAACACAACGTTCTATTTGGAGCCATCGAACTACAGACTTCTAGAACAGCACAGCGAGTCGCACAGCTATCAGGAGCTACAAACTGGATACAACTGAGGAACGCGCTCATCGATGAATTCAAAACACAGACGCCCTATGAAGAACTGCTTCGTCGACTCTACAACACTAATTATAACGGAAGTATCCGTAAGTTTGTTGAAGACCTTGAGTATAAATCATTTGTAATTTAAAACAAATTAATGTTAGAAGGCATAGACTCACAAACAATTCTGTACACCAATGCTATGAACAACACAATCAAAGACGTTATAACAAGAAAATTACCCGACCGAATTTTTATGACTCTGGCTAGGTACGATATTACGACAATAACTAAATTAAAACAAGTAGCTCAAAGAGAGGGACTATACGAAAACAACTTTTCTGACCGTTCAAAAACCAACACCTCAACTACACTCAGAAAAAAAACAAGCACATCTGTGCACAAATCAAAACAAACTGTGCATGAAAGTAGCGCAAGCACGATTTTTCTTACTTCATGAACGCTTGGTCATGAAATTTCATGAACACTTGGGTGTTATTTTTTGAACGACTGGAAACAATTCAATCGCTTTTTGGGCTCATTTTATGAACATTTTAGTTCATTTCAGAAACATATAGGGGTCGTTTTGGGAACAAGTCCACAACAATATATGAACAGCATGTGCACAATCCAAGAATTTTTCAGTTTGTTTCAGACACATATCCACAACATTATACGACCAGTAGGTGCTCAGTTCTCGAACATTTGTTTACTACTTTAGGACCGTGTTGGTTACACATTTAGAACAAACCGTTCTCAATTTATACCCATATATTCCAATTTAGGACCCGATTGGTTTTTATATAGAATATAATACTTATAATTTAACCGTTTAACAGTAAATTAATGTTTTAGTATTTTATTAAATTGGCTACATATTTAATTTTCTTAATTTAACCTCTTGAATTCTTCTGTCCAGCTCATCTAGCTGGTCGTCGAACTCGTTGTGGCTCACGAATGAACTGTTCACTGTTCCGAACATCTTTGTGTTAACTTCAAAGCTGCCGCCTTGGTCCGGTCTGTTTAGTATTTTTGTGATTAATGTAATATCCTTGCTTGGCAGTGGTAGAATTCAAGTCTCAAGGCTGTAAGGAAAAATCCGATTGAACTGATAAATAAGGAGCACCACCAGGAAAACAGTTCCACGCCGCTCCAGGACTCTGTATTTCGTTGTAACGGAGCTTGAAACTACTTTAGAGGTTTTAGATGTCGATACCTGTGCATCTCTTCTTGTCAGCGACGATCATCCGATTTAGGCTAGCTCCCACCGAGTAAAAAGAACATAAATTTATTTCTCAATCAACAGGAGATCAATTAGGGTATTCAGAAACTCTAGTATTTGTGTTATGTGGCAAAGTGATAACACTGTAGCTAGTGAGCGACCTTTTTAAGTTTCTGTTGTCGTATTTGTGATAAATCATCTGACAGTTCAACTCAATTTAAAATAAAAAACAAAACCATTCGACCTGAGTTTGTAATCAGAATGCCAAGAGAAGGAATAAAAAAACAATTAACTAAGCGGAAGCTTGATTTAGCTCTATGGGAATTGGAGTTGCTTAATGGTACGTATGCAGTTATTGCAAAAAACATAAATACAACTAAGGCTTTGAGTATTTAAGACAATGACCGTGCTTCATACGATGAAGTAATGGACGAACTAATGGAGGATATATTAACAATTTCATCGTGTCGCCGTGGAATTGAGTTTTCTGTTCCCAAGTCATTCGATTGGCGAACCCACGTATTGCCAAACTTCAATGAGGATCGGTTTCTCCAAATGCTGCGAGTCACAAAGATGCAGTTTCAAACAATAGTGGAATTCGTCCGCGATGATTCCGGTTTCAAATCATCGCTATTTCGGCCTCAAATGTCCGTTGAACAACAGGTTGCGATTGTTTTGTTTCGCTTAGGATCATCCGGAGAAGCTGCTGATATAAGGAAGATTGCAACTTTGTTTGGAGTAGGAGATGGTGGAACTATAGGTTCTATAACAGACAGGTTTTTTAGTGCCATTCTCCGGAAGTTATCTCAACTTATTTATTGGCCAAATGCAGCTGAACGCAAGAAACTTGCTCTAGAAACCATAGACGAGTTGCCATACTGCATTGGATACATTGATGGTAGCGAGATAAAGCTTGCTAGAACACCTCAACTGGACCATGAGGTATATTACTCGAGAAAGCGTATATACGCTATTAAGATGCAAGTTGCCTGCGACCACAATTTACGCATACGAAACGTTGTTGTTGGTAGTCCCGGTAGCTACCATGATGCCAAAATATTTAAAAAAAAGCGCTTTGTTTAGGGAGCATGATAAATACTTATCAGGCGAAGAATGGATTGCCGGAGATTCAGCCTATCCCCTGTCAAAATTTTTAATCACACCCTACCGATGCAATGCAACATCAGCTGAATCGAGCACGAAAAACATTTTTAATAAGACTCATCGCAAATATCGCGTGCGAGTCGAAAATTGTTTTGGTCTGCTGAAAGAAAAATTTGCGAGCTTGAAGGAGATGAGAATAAACATTCGAGACCGCAAAAGCCACGCAACATTTTGCAAATGGGTCCTTGTTTGCTGCGCACTTCACAATATGCTGCTTGAAGGAAAAATGGGATCAGGTATAGGTGAGGATGAGGATGTTGATGAGGATGAAGATGAGGATGAGGATAACTCCAATGCAGGTCTTTTCTTTGGCGCAACACCCGAATCAAAGCGACAAGCAATTGCCAATTCAATAATGAATAATTAAAAAATGTTGGTTTTTTTTAAATTGATTTTCTTTTATTCATAGTTACAGGAAAGCATTTTTATATTTAAGTTCCATTTCCAATTTCTGCATTCTTTCCTCTTTTTCCAATTGCAATTTTTTTAATAAAAAATCGTTTTGAATTTTTTCTTTCTCCAGCTTAATTTTCTCCACCTCGAAGCTGAGTTTTTTTTCTTCAAGTGCCATGTAGCGCTCTTGCTTTTCCTTTTCCAAACTTAATTTTCTTTCTTCTAATTCCAAGTAGCGCTCTTCCTTTTCTTGTTCGTGCTTAAGCTGTTCACGACGTAGAGCCATCCTGTCTTCTTCCAAATCATAGAGCTTCTCCATTGAACTGTTAGCTCGCCGTTTCTTAACCTTTGGCTCGGATTCCAAAGTAGTGTCATCAAATTCTTGAAAGGGAGCGATATCCGTATCCGTGTTCGTATTTGTATTTGTGTCAAGCATTTGCTCTTCCAGCTCTTCCATAGTATCGAATTCCCTGACGGTAGCTTCCCTTGATGGGCTGAATATTTCGGACAGCGTGTCATAGTATGGACATATCTTTTTTATCTTTTCTAAAATAAATAAAATGTGTGTATTGGTATGTATATAAATAAACGCAGTACGACTTACCCTGTATTGTCAGATCGCCATCTTCATCTTCAACTCCAGCGCCTGTGGAGTTTAGAAATTCATTGGCCTTTACAAATAAAGTTTTTAGGTGACGCATTTTACATCTTGCCAAATTCCACTTGGTTTCTATTTTGGTCTCCTCAAGCAGCTTCAAATAATACAGCCTGGCCGTTGGCTTCTGTGATTTACTCATATAATTACATACATGTGCATACGTTTCTATGTGCAGACTTACCTCAAAATTGGTATGCGATCGAACATAATCGAGCATATTCTTTACTTCAATGTCGCTCCAGCGTTTGATGCCACCTTCTCTGAGCCTAGTCTTTTTTATTGCTTCTGCCACTGTAAATAACTCAATTTAATCAATTAAATTAAAAATTTGACAGGACAAATTACTTACTTTTGCAATAACGGCTCAGTGTGACCTCATTTCGTTAGATCAAAAATCTCGAAAAAACCCGATGCCTACCGATACTTTCCGATACTTTAAACAGTCTGGCAACCTTTCTCCTTTTGAAATTTTGTCTCAATACGACGAATTTTGTATACATACCCCAGGGCATGTTTGCTGTGATATACTATTTTCTGTGTGTTTGTTGTCATTACAACATATAGCACTTTGCCAAATAACACAAATACTAGAGTTTCTGAATACCCTAAATGATAATAAAGAAAATTGAATAAACAAATAATTTCAGTAGAGCTTAAAACGATTATAATTACATGCTTCCAGAAAGTATGCACTGAATAATAAAGCTATTGGATTGACTGTCGCCAGATGGCGATTTCTGGGAGTGCTGTCAATTTCACTTGATTTAGTGGCGCCATCTAAGAGTTTTCGTCTCCTGTAAAATTCTTTTCCCCATAAAAATGTATTGTACTTTTCACTATTTTTTAAAGTATACTCACAGTCTATAGAAATATCCCTTTTGACACACAGCAAAAGCAATGAAAACCACACAATTCTAAAATTTAAGTCGTCGCCTGCTTTTCATTTAAAGAAAATGGGAAATGCTTGATTTTTCTCGTTAATTTTTTTCTGTGGGCACGATTTGATACCGACTCGTGCTTGTGTTAAGCACGAAAAAATGAGAACGATTCGGTCACATATCAAGAAAATTGTGCATGATTTTTTTCGATCATTTTTTTCTGAGTGTACGTCAAACAGTAGTGATGCTCGCAGGAATAGGGAAACTCTCATAATTTCTATCCAATGGCAAGCCCACCAAACACAAATAACGCCACTCAAAACTTTAAAGCCCCAAATCAAAGCAACCCACAGTTGCATAATGAATTTCAACAAAAACTAAATCAAGGTAGATTCCAAAACCCAATGAACTACCAACAAAACAGAACTTCAACGAACACTTCAAATCCGCCTGTCAAAAGACAAATCGAAAGTTCTAGTGGTCAATCCAAAATGGATACTGCCGAAAATTTTCATCACGCAGCCTCGGACCAAGAACTAGAAGAAACCCCTTCATTCGACTAATAATGAACAACATTCACCTCAAATGCGTAATCGATACAGGTTCCTCTATAAATCTAATGAAAAGAAACTTTTTGAATTTCCCAATTAAATCTTGTCATTTGGAAGACCAGACGATAAAAGGAAATATTTTTTTTTTTTTCGTTGGGCGTTGACGTACTATGTATGTACGTTCAAGTGGTCCAAGCGACACCAAGCCTTAGCTTGTTACGCGCGGATCAGAGGACGAGTTCGCGGGCGGACGGAAACGAGTTGAACGGCATGCAAATTAAAAGGTCGCGAAGTGAGAAAGAAGATAGACAGTTACGGACATAAAATATGAAAACGGATATAGATTTAAATTACTAAGAAATATAATAAAAATACTAAACTAATTATTATTAGCTAAATGGGTTAGTAGCAAAATTTTTAGATTTGAAATGGAGTTAGCTTCGGAAACAATATAAAAAAGCCTATTGTATTCCGAACACAGCATTCTAAAAGGTTCATGCAATGCATAGTTAGATCTACAGATAGGAAGAGAAATAGGAATAAAATTTCTAGATACTACTCTACGAGGAACAGAAAAGTTGAGTTGTGACATTAATTCAGTAGAGCCAATGTCACCACCAATAAGCTTACACATAAAAATAATACCAAGCATAATTCTACGATTTGATAAAGAAGGAAGGTCTATTAATAAAAGTCTACTAGAGTACGAAGGCAGTCTCACGTCCCTATTCCAATTTAGGCCACGTAGAGCAAAGAGAAGAAAGTTTTTTTGTACCGATTCAATGCGACTTTGGTGCACAGTATACTGAGGACACCAGACACATGAACCGTACTCCAAAATTGGACGGACTAAAGATATGTAAAGAGTCTTAGTTATATAGGGGTCATCGAATTCCTTCGACCACCTCTTTATAAAACCCAGAACTGACATAGCTTTATTGACCATCTTAAATATATGGTCGGAAAATTTAAGCTTGTAATCTAAGAGTATACCTAGATCATCAACAGCAGTAATCCTATCAAGAGGACCACCATACAGTGAGTATGACGCCAAATAAGGGTTAGTGCGGTAAAAAGTCATTACGTTACATTTAGAACAGTTTAAATTTAAAAGATTCACACGGCACCATGACTGAAAAGAGTCAAGATCTTCCTGCAATTTGAAGTGGCATGGCCAATCTTTATATTGCAGACAAATTTTAACATCATCGGCATACATAAGTACACGCGAGTTTCTTAAAACTGTTGGTAGATCATTTATAAACAGTGTGAAAAGCAAAGGACCGAGATGACTACCTTGGGGAACTCCAGAGGTAACCCGGAATGACTTAGAAAAAAAGTTATTAAACAGAACTTTTTGAGTTCTGTGTTTCAAATAGCTTGAAATCCAGCGAATAAGGGTGGTCGGAAAACCAATTATGTCAAGCTTATGTAATAAAAGAGAATGGTTGACTGAGTCAAAAGCTTTACTGAAATCGGTATAAATGACATCAGTTTGTTTGTTATTACGGAAGCCGCGGATAACAAACGACGAAAGTTCTAGAAGATTAGTAGTAGTGGATCTACGTTTGACAAATCCATGCTGGTAGGGAGAGATAATTGAACAACACAAGTGCTGTAAATGACTGGTTAAAATCTTCTCAAAAACTTTAGGAATAGCGGACAACTTAGAGATTCCCCTATAGTTTTTGGCGTCAGACTTACTTCCCTTTTTGTGCAGAGGAATAATAAATGACTCCTTCCAAATAGAGGGAAAAATCGCAGAATCTAATGACAGAGAAAATAGCTTCAGCAGGGGTCCACATAGCGCTCTGGCTCCATACCGAAGTACACAACCAGGAACACCATCCGGACCAGGTGAAAACACCGGCTTAACCATCTCAAGATCACGAATCAGCGACTCCTCACTAATTAAGGGACTGAAAATACAGTTCGATCGAGGCATATCAAAAGGATAAGATTCAAAAGAATAGTTAGACGAAGAGTAAGTGGTTTGAAAAAACGTTGCAAAAAGATCGGCGATCGCCTGATCTGTGTATGCCTTCGAATTTTCATAGGATAGAGAAGATGGATAGGAAGAAGATTGACGCTTTGTGTTCACAAAATTAAAGAACTGCCTAGGGTCTTTCGCGAGTCGTACCCTACAGCGAGATAGATAATTTCTATAACACATAGCATTTAGCTCGATGAAGTTGGCCCGAGCAATTAAATAACGAGAAAAGGCAGAAGAAGAACTTGATTCCTTAAACTTTTTATAAAGTCTGGACTTTAAGTTCTTTAGGTGAGAAAGTTCTTTAGAAAACCATGGAGGTTTATTAGACCTAGTCGGATAAGCTGAAGGAATGCAGGCATCAAAACACGCGTTCAATCTATTATAAAATAGTTTAATGGCGATGCTCAAATCAGTACAGACATATAGATCGGACCATTCAGATTGGCTAAGAAGCTCGTTCAATTTCGTAAAGTCAGCTTTGCGAAACTGGCGAACTCGAACAGTTGGCGTAATATGAAAATTAGTTACTGATGTGCCAAGGTCGATCACCAATTCTAATGTTGGATGATAGGGATCTTCAGGATATGTGAGTGGCTCGGTTCTTGACAGGACTACACTAGCCGGATCACAAACAAAACATAAGTCTAGCTGCCGGCTTAATGAATTTTTAACATGGTTTATTTGGCACAAAGATATGTCAAATAATCCATCGATAAAGCCATGTTCAGTCGTTGGGGTTAAAGAATTCGACTCATTATTCTGTAACCACGTTGTTCTTGGCAAATTAAAATCCCCAAGAACTATGAGGTGGTCTTTGTCAGAAAGAAGATTATTGACGGATTGAATAGCGGATAAATGATTATGATAAACTGATATATCTGAAGATGGAGAAATGTACGAGCATGTAACGTATAAAAATACGCCACGGAAACATATTTTAATAGAAATAAATTCAATGTCAATCGGGCTAACGAAAGGTATTTCTTCTGAAGAGAGGTTGGAGTCTACAGCAATTAGAACCCCACCACCTCTTTGGGAAGGACGATCAAGCCGATACGTTGTATACTTCACTGAAAAGATTTCCGAATCGAGAATATCCGGTTTTAACCAGGTTTCAGTGAACACAACAACATGAAAAGGGAAAGTAAGACTGTCAACGTATAGTTTGTTAATCTTACTACGCAAGCCACGAACATTTTGATAAGCTAACCAAAGGGAAGATATTAGTTTTTTGAGGAAGAAGAAGAAGAAGAAGACGAGGTAGCTACTGTAGTATTTTGCACAGGGTCATTGGGGGGAAGCCTAATCGGATTCCGATTTTTAATTTTGGGCTTATACTCTTTTACCACCAAATACTCCGGCCAAAAGCTTGGTGAGGATGTGGTGGCAAAATGTTCTGGGGGTACGTTGATCTTGAAAGATGCAACTTGCCTGTCATAAGAAAACTTAAATTTCTCCACCTTGATAGTGGCATCGCTTATTTTGGCCTGAATATAGGCCATCACATCTTCAGATGTAGAATCAGGGGCGAGCCTGGAAACAAAAATCTGCTTCATTGGCGGAATCCCCACCAGAGGTCTAGAAACCAGAGGCGGAACAGCTGGCGTACTGTCACCTGTGGGTTCTAGATTAACCGGTGAACCGGCTGTAACTGTAACTGGAGGAGGAGCTTTGTTTGATTTTGGTCTGCCTGTTCTTTTTTTAACAACAGCAGATGAATCGGACAAAGGAGCAGAAATAGCTGTGTCCGTCGGCACAGCGTCAACAATGGGGACATCCACAACCATCGATGCTATTGGAGTAGCAAACATAGTTTGTGGGGCCGACGGGGCTGTAGGAGTGAGAAACTGTTCCACTGTCGAAAATTGGCTGACCGCGGTTGTTTGCAAGTCACGAAGTGTCGATTTCTTGCGCTTTGGAGACTCAGCCAATAGCTTAAGACTATTGAACTGAGCATCCACAGCAAGAAATTGAGCATTAAGCTTGTTAAAGCCAACACTCAAATCCTTGAAACCACTTATCGTCTGCCTCATAAACACACGCATCTCAGTCTCAATCTCACGACAGGACTCACATGTCCAGCTAAGTCCAGTCCGTTGGGCAACGGCATCCGCTACTAGCCCTGAGTAGCCAGCGCATTTTACATGCACCAAATTACTACAGAGCCAGCAACAAATACTTGGCTGCGCAGCAGTAATCTGCTTTTGGCAGCTTTTCTTTATACAGACAAAACTCATTTTAACTAAAATTTCACTACTAGTTGACCACTGTGCAATATGAAAGCAAAACCAATTACAAGAAGTAAACAGAAATGCGCGGCCAACAACAATGCAGAAGCGCTGATCAAAACTCTACACGACTGTTAGAAACTGTGGAAACACAAACAATAACAACTCAGCTAATACACTCTGCAGGGGGCAAAGTACAAAAGTTGAGAGCCAGAGAGCGATGCACAACAACAACAATTATACCAATGCACTCAGCGGGAAGCCAGGCACAAAGAGAACATGCAAAAATTTACTCACCGACAACAACAAAGCTGAAAGCGCGGCTTAAAATTCCAAAGGAAAGCAAATGACAAAAACACAGCACTTGATACCCAAATATATTATTGATTAGTAAATAAATACTAATAATAAACATGCACTACTTTATGAAAGATAGTCGCGAGGTAGCAAACAGTATATTGTTTAATTAGGAGCTATAAATAAGTTAAGTAACCACCGGTTGGTAATAAAAACAAAGTTTAAACGGAGCGCACAAAAAAACACGACTGTCTGCTACAAAGAGAGAATGCTTTTTTGTTTAAACCAATGTATTTCCTTAGCCCCCAGTAAACTCTGTCCACAACACCAAAGATTTTTTATACACGAATTTTCAGAAAATTACGATGTATTATTAGGCAGGGAATATCTCGAGGCTTGTGAAGCAAACATAAATTATAAAGAGGAAACTGTCACCTTAAGCGATTACCCATTTATCATGAGATACAATCATGAAGAATTCTTAAAGGACAAGACCGCAGTCAATCGTGTTGATCCACCTTACGTGAAAGATACCGAATTTGATTGCCTTGATCCGCCTTTTACAACGGACCAACCGTTTAATTTCGCAATCGAAAATGAGTTAATAGAAAGTAACCAGTTCAGATTAGAACACCTCAATGAGGAAGAAAAATTAAAATTAACGAAAATCCTTCATGAGTTCAGAGAAATACAGTACAAAGAAAGTGAAAATTTGACTTTCACCAGTACAATCAAGCATGTCATTCAAACTAAACATGAAGATGCAATTTACAAACGACCTTATAAGTATCCCCAAGCTTATGACGAAGAAGTCGAAAACCAAATGAAGGAAATGATAAAACAAGGAATTATCCGAAAATCAAATTCTCCTTATTGCTCACCAATTTGGATTGTACCAAAGAAGAGTGATGCATCAGGAAAACAAAAGTTCCGAATAGTAATTGACTATCGAAACTTAAATGAAATTACAGTTGACGATAAATACCCAATACCAGTTATGGATGATATATTAGACAAACTTGGAAAATGTCAATATTTCACTACCATTGACCTGGCAAAAGGCTTTCATCAGATCCAAATGGATGCTGATTCAATTCCAAAGACTGCTTTTTCGACGAAAAATGGCCATTACGAGTACACTCGCATGCCTTTTGGACTCAAAAACGCCCCTGCAACTTTTCAACGTTGCATGAACAACCTTTTAGAAGATTTAATCTATAAAGATTGATTAGTCTACATGGATGACATAATAGTGTATTCCACTTCATTGGAAGAACACATATTATCATTGAAAAGAGTTTTTAAGAAACTTAGGGAAGCTAATCTAAAATTGCAGTTGGACAAATGTGAATTTTTGAAAAAGGAAACTGAGTTCCTTGGTCACATTGTCACAACTGAAGGTATAAAACCAAACCCAATAAAAGTCAACGCAATTACAAATTTCCCAATACCCAGAACAACGAAAGAAATCAAGTCATTTCTAGGACTCTGTGGCTATTATAGGAAATTTATACCAAACTTTGCACAAATCGTGAAACCAATGACCTTAAAACTTAAGAAAAATGCAACAATCGACATAAGTAACAAAGAGTACGTCTCAGCATTTGAAAAATTAAAAATACTTATTACATCTGATCCGATACTAATTTATCCTAATTTTGAAAAACCTTTTTCGTTAACTACAGATGCAAGCAATATTGCTTTAGGTGCCGTGTTATCGCAAAACCATAAGCCAATATGCTATGCAAGTCGAACATTAAATGAACACGAAATAAATTATTCCGCAATAGAAAAAGAACTTTTAGCTATTGTTTGGGCCACTAAATACTTCAGGTCCTATCTTTTTGGCAGGAAATTCGAAATCCTCAGTGATCACAAACCCCTAGTTTGGTTAAACAATGTTAAAGAGCCAAACATGAAACTTCAAAGATGGAAGATCAAATTAAATGAATTTGACTATCACATAAAATATGTCCCTGGCAAAGAAAATTATGTTGCCGATGCTTTGTCAAGAATTAAACTTGAAGAAAATTTATTAGGAGA
Source organism: Drosophila limbata (assembly GCA_963924055.1). Classification (NCBI taxonomy): domain Eukaryota; kingdom Metazoa; phylum Arthropoda; class Insecta; order Diptera; family Drosophilidae; genus Drosophila; species Drosophila limbata. Next base: position 745,987 of record CAWUOW010000172.1, read on the forward strand.
ATCTCCTAACAGTACAGCAGCAACTGTACACAGTGCACAAGAAGATAATCAAAATTATATCTCGATTACAGAAAGACCAATCAACTATTACAATAGGCAGATCGAATTTGTTAAGCATAGTACAAACGAAGTAAACGTAATAAATTATTTTCATAAAACTAAAATTCAAATTATGTATAAAGAAATGACCAACACCCATGCCAAAGAACTTATCAAAGAATATTTATGTACAAAGAAAAGCGTAATCTTTTCATTGTGAAACAGATTTCTTAACTTTTCAAACCGCTTTCTTGGAAATAATCAGTCTCAACAATTTAACCAAAGTAATGAGATCTACTAAAAAATTAAAAGATATTCAAACATACGCAGAATTTAAAGACTTCGTTATTAAAACACATAAAGAATTACTACACCCAGGTATACAGAAACTAACGTCATTATTTAAAGAAAAGTATTATTACCCAGATTACCAAAACCTAATTCAAAATATAATTAATGAATGCCAAGTCTGTAACATTGCGAAAACAGAACATAGAGACACAAAGCTAGCTTTCGAGTTAACGGCAGAAACTTTGAATCCCAGAGAAAAATACGTTATAGATTTTTATATGGTAGATAATAAACAATTCCTTTCTTGCATAGACATTTATTCAAAATTCGCGTCCCTAATCGAAGTAAACGGTAGAGATTGGTTAGAAGCTAAAAGAGCGTTACTTAAAATTTTCAATAGTATGGGAAAACCGAAAGAAATTAAAGCAGATAAAGATTCAGCATTCATGTGCTCAGCATTACAAATATGGCTAAAAGCTGAAGGAGTAGATATAAATATAACAACAAGTAAAAATGGCATATCTGACGTAGAAAGATTTCATAAAACTATTAATGAAAAATTAAGAATAATAAACAGCGAATCAGATCCAGAAAATAAGCTTACTAGATTCGAAATAATACTTTACACATATAATCACAAAACCACTCATAATACAACAGGTAGAACACCAACAGACATTTTTATATACGCGGGAACCCCAGAGTATAACACTCAACTTAACAAAACAACTCAAATAGATAAACTAAATGAAAACCGTACAGATTTTGAAATTGATACTAATTATAGACAATCACCTTTGGTACGTTCAAAATCAACTAATCCATTCAAAAAGACCGGAAATTTGAGACAAGTAGACGAAAAACATTTCGAAGAGACAAACAGAGGGAGAAAGATAATACACTACAAATCTAAATTTAAAAAGAAAAAGAAAATTAACAAGAGCAAATATGATAATTCCTGATCATCGCCTAATGACAACTCAAATCAGGAAGCTACAACATAAAAGAATTATTTTTATAATACAATTCTTACTAATGTATTTCATCCAACAAACTAATGGTCAAAGCTTAGAAGTAGTAAATAGAGGAATAGAAGTTACAAATACTTTAACATTTATTAACGAAGGAGACAAAAAATTAGCAATAATTACATTTAATTTACAAGAATTTACAGAATATATCGAAGACATAGAGCTAGGAATGCAGTTAACAAGATTAGGTATACTTAACCCTAAATTACTAAAACACAGTCCATTATCACACGTAAACTCTGAAAAAATTCTAAATATTAAGACTTCTACATGGTTGAAAACAACTACAAACGAAATTTTGATAATTTCCCATATTCCTCGCGAAATCATCAATACACCAATTTTTGAAATTGTTCCATACCCAGACGAAAACAGAAACATTTTAACTGAAATTATACATGACAAATATTTCATTCAAAATAATAAAGCATATACCGAAAAGACCAAAGATCTAGTAATGAACAAATGTATAACAGGAATTTTAAATCAAGACACAACCGAATGTAGATATGCAAAAACACATAAATCTTTTGAAACAAAATATGTAGAGCCTAATATAATGTTAACTTGGAACTTACCTAAAACAATTCTAAATCAAAATTGTATTAACAGAGATATAACAATAGAAAGTAATAATATTATAAAAGCATTTAATTGCTCCATTCAATTAGAAGAAATATTGATCACAAGTACTATGTTAGATTACACACAAACTATTTATGTAAACAATAATGTAACTAAACTAGAACCACTATCTTATATACAGGCAAAAGAAATTGTAAATCAACAAACAAAACATTACAATACACTTCAAATTATTACTTTAACAACTCTTATAATTATTGTAATCATACTAGTACTATATTTTAGCTATAAGTATAAAAGCATATCACGCAAAATAATTTTTAACTATAAGAAACAATCAGAAATAACCCCACAATCAAATAATGTACAAATTAATCCAAATTCAAATGAAGCCGCAAATATTGTACTCGAATCAGAACCAACACTATATCCCAATATTACCGCCTGAGGACACTCTAATTTTTTATGGATGGGGAAGTAACATATGTAATGCACATAGCCACCTAAATATTCTCGCACATATTCCCCCTATCAAGTAATAAGATATCAATAACAATAACAGGCTGGTGAAAATAACAATTCAAGCGCTCCCACGATCGAAACAGTTAATATAAACATCCGCTAGAATTGTCATTCCCACCAAGGGTCAAATCTGCCGACGCGGCACAAATCCAGGCTGTTGCTTAGCACCCAAATATTCGTCTTCTCAAAAGAGCGATCCCTAAGATCTCTCTGTTTATATTAGAGCGCAAAGCTCAATCCCCAAAAGCTCACAGCCGAGGTTTGCTATGCGACGTCAAAACATTTTACAGTCAGTCTTGAATTATTCTCAAACTCCGATGTTCAACTCGCTTTAAGTTTTCTATTTAAATAAAGTTATATTTTTTTAAATAAACTAAAGTTGGAACTCGTTATTATATATATTTATTTTTTTTTTGAGAGTAGTACCGGTACTAGACCTTTACCGAAAACTTTGTTTTTGTATTTTTTTTAAGTATTTATATTTCCTTATTGCCCGCACAAACCCAGACCATTTTCCCTAAGCGCAGCCGGCTCTAATGAAGACAGGGTCAGAATGTATGCGACCATCTCATATACATATTCTGTCAGTTTGGTTCACATATCTTAAACAACAAAAAAGTTGTTTATACTGAGACTTGATTTTCGACTGATGGTTGCTATGGCAGCTATATGATATAGTGGTCCGATTTCAATCAAATTTTGTCAGCATGTATGGAACACTCCCATATGCATATTCTGTCAGTTTGGTTCACATATCTCAAACAACAAAAAAGTTTTTCATACTGAGACTTGATTTTGGACTGATCGTTCCTATGGCAGCTATATGATATAGTGGTCCGATCCAAATTTAAAAACAAACTTGATCTGCGTCCGGTATCCAGCAACCTACATACCAAATTTGAAGTCTCTAGCTATTATAGTTTCTGGCATCGACGCGTTCAAACAGACGGACGGACTAACGGACAGACGGACAGACAGACGGACATGGCTCAATCGACTCGGCTGTTGATGCTGATCAGGAATATATATACTTTATATGGTCGGAAATGCTTCCTACTGCCTGTTACATACATCACACAAATCTAATATACCCTTTTTGACCATTTTCAATGGGCACAGGGTATAAAATATTTGACCAGAAAGAAAAAAAAAAAGTTCTAAGTCCCAAGCTTTTATTTGCGTTTCTTTATTACAAAGTTTTGTATCGCCGCATATTGAAGAAAATGTTACTGCTCGATAGGCGGAGCCAAGAAAGAGACGAAAGTGCCATTGGCCAGCTAGCCCCCTGTTTGTCTTGAAGCTTTTCTTGGTTATCGGCGTTTCCGCAGGTGGCTCGTAGATTTTTCGATTTATCCTCCTCTGCTGGATCGTCGCCGCTGCCGGCTGGTCGCCGTGATCAAAGGGATGGATGCTGGCGGCTGAGAAGGCCGCGCACACACACACACAATAGTGGCGGCGGCTTGTTGCACAAATGCTGTTGTTGTTTCAAATTATATATTTGATATTTCACTTTCAAAATCTGCGGAAGCACAGAACAAGACATCGAAGAGACCAAAATCTTGATTTTACATTCTCGTTTTTCTCTGAATACAGAAGGCCGTTCGATAAACATTTTCTTTTTTCACTTTTATCGAATCGGGCAAAACTAGCATGATTTGAAGTAAATTAATAATCATCGTTAAAGCTAAACCCAAGCTAAAGAAAGAAAAGAAAGTCACATAAGAAAAATAAAGTAAATGAAATTAAATTGAATAGCAAAGAATATCATTAACGAAAAGAACTTATAAATAGTTATCGATAATTTGATCCGTTTTGATCTGAATTGAAATATATATTGCTAGGCCATGAATTAATTTCGAAATATTGTATAAATAATGATGAAAATTTATAAAATATAATATCGTTTGTATAATGAACATGGTGTGCTAATTCCTTAATTTTCTAGGGGCACCAAGGTATGCAGTGCAGCAGCGAAATGGGTGGAAACGGAACTCGTTTATTTTTCTGCAAGGTTGAGTAGATGAAGGAGAGCATACCTGGCTCTTCTCGATTGGTCATCGATAGCCGATAGCTCCCTACCGATATCTGGTTCTCATTTATCGATTTCCATTTTGGTTGAATTTGTGGTTTTTATTTTCCGACCTGTCATAAATTTATTTTTGTAACGCCACAACCGAAGCCCGCACAAACCCAGCCCAATTTCCCTGAGCGCAGCCGACTTTAATGAAGACAGGGTGCGTGGCCGAGGCCGTGTTGACTTGTTCGTTACAGAATAATTGGTGCCCAACGTGGGGTCGAATAGGCCATCTGTCCGATGTATTTTTGCATTTTTTCTCCCCGCTCTCCCTTGATTTTTCCAATCTCCCGAATCCTTTCCGCGAACAGTCAGTGATCCATCACATTGGCCGTGTTCACCAGAACAAATCGACAACAGAATATCGACGAAATTTGTATGATTTTTCTGGTGAACGGCAGTGATGAGCAATCATGATTTGAAAATTTTGTGATTATGATGACTGAAAATTCATCACCAAAATAGTACGCTGAAATTCTCTGATTATGATGCTTTTTTATCGATAAAACAAACGTAAACAAAAATAAAATTGCACTTGTCAGTTGTAAACGAAATCAACAAAATGAATACGGAGGAAACTTTAATTTTGATAACTGAATTGGCGGATACCGGAAACTACAACACGATTTTGGAAGCCGTGGTAAATATTTTTGATGAGGATAGCTTGGAAAAGAAACTTCTCAAAAAGAAACATCCGCGAGTACGCTCTCAGTTATTCTACGAAGAAACAGTGCAAGATTATAGTTTGGACGAGTTCAAGAGTCACTTCAGAATGTCACGTTCATTATTTGAAGTACAAATTCTTAGAGACCCACCTAAATAGTAGATAATTATTAATTCCCATTTACATACGCAGTCTCTTCTTCGTGTTGTCGCAACTAAAGCAATGGAATTGAGAGAACCAATTGCCAATGTTCCAATGGACAAAAAGATGCTCTTTACAATTTGGTTGTTGGCAAAACAGGAGTCATTTCTGTCTGTGGGTGACCGCTTTGATGTAGCTAAAAGTTCCGGTCATAGAATTTTTCAGTTTGTGGTGCATATTCTTGCTGGACTAGCGTCAACATATATCAAATGGCCAACAAATTCACAACAGCTGCACACTGCCGCAATTTTTGAGCTGAAGTCAAGGGGCATACCAGGAGTTATAGGTGCCATTGATGGTTGTCACATACCAATTAAGCAGCCAGTTGGCAACGCTCATGATTTTTACAATCGCAAGCAAGTGCACTCAATTGTTTTGCAAGGCGTTTGTGATAGTGCTGCAAAATTTATTGACGTTTTTATTGGCCAACCTGGCAGGATGCACGATGCGCGGGTATTCAAGACCAGCCCCTTATTTTCCAAACTTTCCAATGATTCCGACAGATTCATTGCAAAACAAAAGGCATTTAATTGGGGACTCATCGTATCCATTAAGTGTTTATTTACTAGAGGTCTGCATGAATATACTCAAAATTTGAGTTAAAATGAATTAATTCGAACGATGTCGAATTGAGTGAGTGCGATTCACACATTGAATTGAATTCGTTTGAGTGTGAGTGACATTGAGCTCTAAAATGACAGCTCCTTATCGAAATGAGTGCGAATGAAGGAATGTAAAATAAATTTGACAATGCCAAACACAATAGAATGACTCGATATTTTGATTGTCAAATGACTGCATTCCTTAACTTTGTTGCAAACTTTCCTTAAAATCGGTCGCATAGCAATGATGAGCGAAGGCATTAAAGACGTCGGTGAGCCTGTAAGTGTTTTTTCAGATGTGCGTTTTAATATGTATGTATATAAATGTAATTAAGTTGGTTTGCGGGATTTTTGTGTTTGAATTGTTATTTTTTGTGCGGTGTGTTGTGATTGCTTAGTAACATAGATGAATATATGTATATGTATACAAATGTATGTTATAAGTGATATTTTGAGTACTTTTGTAAATCGTGTTTGTCCGTGTTGTATGTTTATTCCTTGTTTCAGATTTAAAATTAATTTATGTAATTATGTAAATTAATTATGTATAGGCTTTGATCAGCGCGTTACATTTGGCTATTAAGGAGAAGCTTCATGATGGAGCTTATAAGTTAGTAGAAAAGAGAGGACGAAGCAAAGTCTGGGACTTCTTTTCCAGAGTTCAGAAAGAAAATGGCGAAGAAGAGGTTGGAATTGTAGCCTGCAAGGTGTGTTTCGCCGTTTACAAGTTTGTGGGAAGCACATCTAACCTTGTTAAACATAAATGCTATGCCGTGAGCTTATGTAAGCTTAACAACGCTTCCAAAGTAGAGGTTAATCAAGAAACGAAGCAAGAGGGTATGGAAGTAGTCACCGAATGGATTGTCAAGAACTGTCGATCATTTAAAATTATTGACGACTCTGGACTGAAAAGATTCGCTTCATTTTTAATAAAAGTCGGAGCAACGTTTGGTTCTAGCGTAGATATTGACAAGTTATTGCCCCACCCAACAACAATATCGCGAAACGTTTCAATGATATACGAGTCCCGTATTGGTCCAATTAAAGACGAAATCGCCAAATTCAAATGCTTTGGATATTCTATAACCAGCGACATTTGGACGGACAACTATTTAAGGTCTTCTTATTTATCGTGCACTATTCATTACATCAAGGATGGAGTTCTCGTTGATCGCCTAATGGCCATGAAGTCAATGAAAGGAGTCTCCTGCACAGGTGTGATAATTTTGCAACCCACAAAAGTACTTAGTTTTATTTAATTTTATTTCTGGTATCAGGTTCAAATATTCGCCTAAAAATTATGGAAATATTAAATGGCTTTGGATGCGACCTGGATGAAGATAGCCCCATAGTTGTCACAGATCGGGGCTCTAATATGATTAAGGCATTTCGCGATAGTGAAAAAATTCATTGCGTCAATCACTTGCTGAATAATGCAATTGACTATGCAATCAAGGCAGTTCCCGAGGTGGTAGAAATCGTGGCAATTTGCACTAAGCTGGTGAAATATTTCAAGAAATCTGGATCCAACTCAAGCTTAGGACTTTCTTTAAAGAGTTATTGCCCTACGCGCTGGAACACAATTTTCTACCTCTTGAAATCGGTGGAGATTAATTGGGTCGACATCACACAAATATTGATTGACAAAAATGAAACTACTAGAATTGAAGGCATAAACGTAAATCACTTAAACTCTATTGTTCGGCTATTAGAAACTTTCGAACAAGTGTCCAAAAAACTTGAGGCCAGCAAATTAAAAAAAACATGTCTGTCCGAAAGCAACGATAGTAAAATCATAGAATTATTAAAATCCAAATTACAATTACAAATTTCTTCTTTAGTTCTACCCAATTTAAGCAAATACCACAATATAGCTCTGTTCCTATTTCCACCCACAAACAAACTGTTACTATTTTCACAAACCGAAAAGGATAAAATAATTAATGACAGCAAAGAAATAATGATAAGTTTTTTGGACACCAATATTTTTGATGCTGTACTTAATCCAGTTCCTAATGACGAGTTTGCCGAATATGTTGAAGTTTTGGCAAATAACAATAATGTTGATCAAATAGATAAGGAACTGAGAGGCTACGCAAACATTAATGTTTCATATACAGTTGACTTTGATTGTCTGGGTTGGTGGAATATACAGAAAAGTATTTTTCCCTTGTTACACAAGACAAGCTGCAAAATATTTTGTGTTCCAGCTAGCAGTGCGGCTTCTGAGCGAGTTTTTTCTGATGCAAGAAATCTAATAACGGAGAAGCGTTGTGTTATTGCCACCAACCCAGACAATGTCAATAAAATAATGTTTTTACATTCTAACTTAGAGTAAATAGTTTGTTATTAATAGTAAGAATTAGATTCAGTTATAATAAAAATAAAATTCATTCAATGCTTTATTAAGCTGTTCATCTTTTTCTTTTATATGTTCATTATGCACATGGAAAAAACAACAGAAAATACTCATGCTGAAAAAAAATATAAAAATTAAATCAAAATTCGAAACGAACTCGAATTAACTCACAACAAAGTAGCTTTCTCACTCATTCACTTCCTGTCACTCCGTATGAACATTGTGAACTGAGTTTGACAAAAACGAACAAACTCAATCAAAATCTTTCGACTTCGCATTCGACTTCGTTCAATTCCTTTCGAACATGAATGCTTCGAACTTAGTTTTAGCTCATTCATGCAGACCTCTATTATTTACTAACACCTTACAGGGACAATGGACATCTTAACGCATCCCAAATAAGGTATAATGTTAGATTTTCAGCAATAAGAGCAGTTATTGAACGGGTATTTGGTCTTCTTAAGGGAGGATTTCGTCGTCTTAAGTACCTCGATATAAAGTCTCCTACTTTTGGGAACTACATTATAATGGCATGCTGCATGTTGCATAATTACATCCAGCTGGACCCAGATGAATTTGAGGATGAAGACTGGACGGAAAACGAAGACATAGAAATTGAAGAAGTGCCATATTCGGGGATTTTATGTGCTACAGAAAGAACTGCTCCAGAAGCTTCAAGAAAACGAGATTCAATTAAAAATAAAATATTTTAAGATAAAATAAATCTTAGTTTTTTATTAAAATTAAATTGGGTTGGTCTGGGCTGATAATTTTTCAACAAGCTTTTCCAGCAAGTTGTTTCTGGCCAGCTGAATAGCGTTGTTTTCCTCCATGGCAACTCGCAGTTCTCGGAGCTCCTCGGTTCGAGTAGCATCTGCTTCAATTATTTTTTTTTTTTGGTTATAGGAATCTCTTTCCTTGTTTGCCATCCGCTTGCGTCTTTCCGAGCTAGTGCTTTGTACCTTGAATGCATTCTCATCATAAATGTTTTCATTAGAGAAGTCTTCGTTGTTGCAATTAGCATGAAGCTGTAGAGAAGTTGCATTTATAATAATCATAAAAATAAATTTTAAATTTTTAATACCTCTATCTCGAAGTTCTCGTTGTGATACATTGGTAATATGTTTTCCTCCTCTGTTACCAATGTGGCCAACGTGCGGCACCCTGACACTGCTAGGTCACCACCGAAGATGGCCTCCATTTCCTCGAAAAACTCCCAATTGGTTCTTCCCTCTCCGGTACTTTTGTTTTTCTTTCGAATTGCGATGAAAGAGGCCTTTAAATTTCGAATTTTGCGGTCCAGTTGCTGCTCATCAAAACCTTTCATTCCATGCTCTTCCATTTCTTTTAAAATATCCCGCCAAACTGTTTTGTTTTTTATTTTCGGATCACGAAAACATGCCTTTCTTTCTCCATATAGGGCCAAGAGTAAATTGACTTTTGCGGAGCTCCACTTCTTTTCATCCACTGCAGAAAAATGGTTAATGCATTTCTTAAATTTTTTAAAATTTGTAAAAACTTACGTTGGTTTTCCATTTTGTTCACCAATACAGACGAATTCGACAGACTGTAACAGACCGCTTGTAGCTTTTAATGGAGGCACCGGAAAGTATGCACCACCATTTTGAAAATCAACTGACCCCTAACGTATGCAACAAAAAAGATAAAGCGCAGTCGAATGTGGTTATTCCTAATATTGTAATTTTCCGTCCATTAGAACTAACAAATATTCATTTAAAATAGAATATATTTGCATTATAGATAGGTATTAGCTTCTAAAATGATTTCGTTTGCTTCGTCTTGTTCACCATAATTTGTAGAAAAATTTAAATGGCGCCACCTATTGGTGAGAAATCCTTAGCTGAATTGGCAACAAAGGCGAGGGTGCAGTCAGCTGCTTAGGCTCAAAGCGGACATTCTTTGGAAGTGGGCGAATATGAGGAAAGAGATTTCCGCAAAACTATGGCCCTAACCCAAAAATGATGGTAGACAGTCTTTCTTTCTCCTCTTGAATCTCAAAGCAACAAGTTGTGTGCGCGTTCTAACCGCTGAAAATTTTTTTTTTGCAAGTTGGCAATTACTAAAGTCAGTGCAGTGGAAACTATACTAAAAATTAATTTTTTTTCTACAACTAGAAAGAAGGGTGAGTTTTTAACCCACTTCATTTTAAGTGAAATTGTAATTTAAAGATTTTCTTTATGGTTAGAAGCCGATACTTAGATACGCCCTTTTCAAGTCGGAGAAAGAAAAAAAAATCCTCAGATGGTGCCGTTTCTAAAATATAGGTACTTATATGTACTAGTTTTTTTTATCTGTAATTTGATCGACGATCTCTGATGAATATACAATTATTTAAAATTTATTTTCTTTTGTTTTTTTTCTTCTCTCATCAGAATCGGCACTCAGTGTTAAATTAAGTTAATTTTCCTTAATTAAATAAGAGCCGGAAAATATGCTTGGTTCAAATTAAATTTGCATTTAATTTACTCAAAAAGGCACATATAAAACGGCCAACAACAAAATGCTCTATAAAGCTACCAAGCCCACACACACACACTCATGCAGCGAAGGCCTCTGCATGCCAGTCTAAGTCGAGCTTATAATACGGACGGACGGAAGAAAATCGAATCGGCGAGTCGGAAGTGAAATTGTTGATTTTTCTTTCCCATTGCGGATCGGAAAACTAATTCGGAGCGGAAACGAAAAACTGGACCGTTTTCCGATCAGTGTGTGCTGTGTTCTTTTTGTGTTTTTGTTTTCTCACATCAACGTCGTCTAACCTTTTCTTTTGGCCCAGACAACAAAAGAGAGGAGAGAAATCTCTATTTGGCCGACTCTGTCAAAAACATTCATAATATGTTGTTTAGTTATTACTATTATTAGTTTAAGTGAATCTTTGTTTCTCTCGTTGGTTAATTAATATTAATGCTAAGTGTTGCAAGTAGTTATTGAAGTCGCGAGAGGTTGTGGCAACATACAAAGAGAATATCAAATTACATCGCCCAACCGCGATATGAGAAATTATTAGTGCGAAAATTAATTCCCCTGTTTGGCTAAAAGAAAAGAAAATTCGATCAAGACCTGTGAAAGCATCAAATAATTTCATATTTATTTATTGTGCATTTGATTGTTTTTGTTTTTGCTTTTTCTGCTTTTTCTTTTGTATTGTGTTTTTGCGGGCCATAGCTATGAGCTTTTGACCATGAGCCCATAGAGCTTTTGCACGTGGGTTGTGTTTCTTTTTCTTTTCTCACAGCCACAGCCACCAACACAACGAAAGATCTTTCTGCGTGGGAGTATGATGCAAGCTGTCTTTGTCACTCATGTAAGTTAAAGCCTACGCAGAGTAAAAGCTTCTCTTTTACCTGCGTTAATGTAAGTTGAGCATCGGCCGCTCTTGATATCGCGCGTAAGAAGCAAAGAGAGAGACGAGTAAAAGCTTCACTTTTACTCTCTTAAGTCAAGTGCCTTGACCTATATTTCGGCAAGCACAAGCAATGCAAACGATCAGCTGTTTGCACAATTAAAAGCAAATACATTAAAGCACAGAGTAAATACTATCTTGCTGCCTGAAAAGGCTTAATTTTATTTTAATCATTTTCTCGCGGGATTCAAAATTAATTTTCGTATTTAGCTCTATCGTATCTTACTCATAATATTATAAATAATTATTATTATAAAATATTTATATGCATGCCCATATTTATTAATTTTTATATGATAATTGTATCTTAATCTATAATAGCCCTCATTTACAGCAGCTCATAGATACTTGCAAATGTTTTGTTATTGAGTCTGTCTGTCGCAATGTTCTTTTCTTTTGTTAAGCTTATAAATATAACTATGTTCGGCTAAATTCTGAATTATTTTTCTGGAGCCATGCTTTTCCGAAAGGAGGGGAGGTAGCCAATCCAAAGCTATTTTTGGGATCCTGACCAAACTGTTTAATTGGTTAAACACAGGATCATGGTAGGGAGGGCGAGTGCATCAAACACCAATGCACAGATAACCACTAGCCCAATTTTCTTTTGTCCTTAATCTGTTGTTTCCTTTCGCTATCTTACTTTTTCCTGTGCTACTCCTAGTTTCCCTCCTATTTCCCCAGTTTTGTAAAAACAGTATGCGATCTCTTAATGAAGTATGATATAATAAAATGGAGCAATGTAACCGGCGGTTAAAACAACAACCCACTCTCATATCGTTGAGCAATAGCTGTGGAAGCAAGCGCATACTCCGGTCCTGGATTACACCCCCAACCGCTCTCAACAAAAAAAAGCGATCGTTATTCGTTACAGTACTTATATTATTATTCTATTTTATTTGGCGCCCGAACGTGAGGCCGAATCTAGATTTAGAGTTGGATATGTTAGTTATTTGAACTAAACTCGTTTTGCGCTGAGGTATTAATTTATTCTCATCGAGTCAATATCATCCAGTGTCTTATATCCTAACCCAATTCCTACTCCCAAGCCCACTTGTCCTTAGCTAAAATTTAGTAGTTTGTTGAGAACTCACAGATTCAAAATATCTGTGAGAACCAAGCTAGAAAAGGTTTTAGTTAACACGCTACTGTGAGATTTCCAGGAATTATACGAGCTTCTACATAGCTGTATAACCGGAATCTACTTACACATAGGCGTTAATTTTGTGCAGGAAATAATGTCAGTCAAAAGGCTAGATTGCTTTTTGTTGGCGCTGCAAAAAGCATAATGCGCAGGTCAACATTGGCAGATTTGGTTATTTTGATATTTGTAATAGGTTTGATTGTACTGTGGCGTATCGACGCCTTCGCTGAGCCGCAGTTTATTTTTGAGCTCCGTACTAGCTATGAAGCTGCGTACTAGCTTTGACGAAATACAACCCTGTGTAGAGTGACGCTTGGCAGAAGAAGAAGAACAGTCGCGAATAAGAATTCAGCAGCATCAGCCAACATCAATTAAAACTTATTGAAATTAGTGTTAGTGTGAATAAATATTATAAATAATATTGCCGGTGTTTAAATATATTCATTTACACACAATCGCAATAGCTTGTCGCCCATCGTCGCGACAATTGGTGACCCCGACAACAGAACGCATTCATACTTTTGATGCGCAATTTTTCACACACGCACACACACACAGATTTCTGCCGAATTTCACAACTTCTTGGAATTTTGGCATCATGGCAGGCGACAATTCCACTGACGATCTTGATGACACTGTGGTCGACAACTCACATTCCAATGATGCTCCATCCACATCTCAAGCCATGAGATCGAGCACTACAATCAATCGTCTTGCAGTGAAAATTCCGCCATTTTGGGCCGAGCGTCCCGAAATTTGGTTTGCACAAATTGAGTCGCAATTCTGCATTGCAGGCATCACTGCCGACAAAACAAAATTCCACACGGTTGTTGCTTCGATGGAATCGAGCGTTATTTCACAAATAACTGATGCTGTTCTCAATCCGCCCACCGACGACAAGTACGGAAATCTAAAGCGGAACATCATTGAGCGTTTCTGCGAGAGCGAGCAGAAAAAGATCCAGAAGCTTCTCTCCGACATCGATTTAGGAGACAGACGCCCCACTCAACTTCTCAACGAGCTCCGTGGTCTGGCTAAAGACCGGATCAATGAAGATTTTCTCAAATCCTTGTGGATGCAACGCTTGCCACCACATGCACGAGCCATTCTTCAAGCTTCAAACGACGACTTATCAGGCATGGCAAAACTCGCTGATAAAATTCTCGAAGTTGAAGGCCTCGCTCACATGAACGTCACTTCGGTCGCAGCTCCAGCAGGTAGCACATCGTTGCCAGCTCACTCGTTGCACGAAATTGTCACCAGATTGGACAGCTTGGAGAAACGTATCCGCTCTCGATCTCGTTCACAGAGCCGTTCATCAGCAAACGGAAGCCAAAATAGCTCTCCGTCGGAATGTTGGTACCACTCCAAGTTTGGCAGCAAGGCTACTAAATGCAAGCCACCCTGCTCATACAAATCCGATTCAAAAAACTAAAAAACTCTTCTGTTTCGTCGCCCGCCGAACCAGAAGAAAGCTGCCACATCGCACGCATCACGATTTTCGAAAAGGGCACACAACAAAAATTTTTAATCGACACAGGAGCTGACGTTTCAGTTCTTCCAGCACAATACAAGGACAAATTCAACAAATCAGACTCATTCAGACTTTTCGCAGCAAATGGCACGTCTATCAAAACGTTTGGAGAAAGACGCCTCAAGCTCTCATTTGGTCTTCGCCGTGAATTCATCTGGACGTTCATCTTGGCAGACGTTTCAACTCCGATCATTGGCGCAGATTTTCTAAGCCACTTTGATCTCTTAGTCGACACCAGGCGAAGTACACTTATCGACAACAAAACTTCACTCCAGGCGCAAGGAGCCGCATCGAAGATCTGCGAAACTACAATTGTATCGCATATCAGTAACAACGATGTTGCCCGTATACTGGACGATTTCAAGCAGTTGTCTGTGCACAATCACAATAAACAACCATCTCCTTCTAACGTTACACACGTTATCGAGACCACCGGTCCGGCAGTTTTTGCACGACCCCGCAGACTCACTGGAGAAAAACTTTTGGCAGCTAAAAAGGAGTTCGACTACATGGTACAGCGTGGAATCTGTCGACCTTCCAAGAGCAATTGGGCAAGTCCACTTCATATGGTACATAAGTCAGACGGCAGTTGGAGACCCTGCGGAGATTTCAGAGCACTTAATGCCAAGACAGTGCCTGATCGTTACCCTCTACCATTCGTTCATGACGTCACCAACATTTTACACAGCAAAACCATCTTTTCTGTCATTGATCTGCAAAGAGCGTACCATCATATTGCAATAGAACCAAACGACATCCCGAAGACAGCCATCACAACTCCGTTCGGCTTATTTGAGTTTTGCTACATGACTTTCGGTTTGCGAAATGCCTCGCAAACATTCCAAAGGTTCATGCACAACGTGTTGCGTGACCTGGACTTTGTATTCGTATACATTGATGACATGCTGGTTGCCTCGTCTAACCTGGAAGAACACAGACATCATTTAAGAACCGTTTTCCAGCGACTTACCAACAACAATTTGACAATCAATGCCAGCAAATGTCAATTTGGACAGCATGAGGTCCACTTTCTTGGTCACAAAATCGACTCGAAAGGACTTCTTCCTCTGGAATCACGAGTCTCAGCCGTCCGTGATTTTCCTCAACCTGAGACTGCATGTCAACTCAAACGATTCCTTGGCATGCTAAATTATTATCGTCCATTCATTGCAAACGCTGCACAAAATCAAATGGCTCTGCAGTCGCTTATTAAAGGAAATAAGAAAAATGACAAAACTCCAATTGATTGGACTGAGGACTCACGACGTGCTTTTCAGTCCTGCAAAGATCATTTGGCCAACGCAACCTTGCTAACTTTTCTAGCTCCCACAGCAACACTCTCACTGAGCACGGATGCCTCGGATGGCGCCGTCGGAGCCGTTGCACACCAACTGGTCGATGGTAAACTGCAGCCATTGGGATTCTTCTCAAGGAAACTAAATCCCGCTCAAACCAGATATGGAACTTACGATAGAGAATTGTTAGCAATTTACCTAGCAATAAAGCACTTTCAATTTCTTCTTGAAGGACGCCAATTTATCGTTTACACGGACCACAAACCGCTAATCTATGCTTTCTCACAAAAACTGGAAAACACTCCACCCAGACGAGGAAGGCATTTGGATTTTATCAGCCAGTTTACAACGGACATACGTCACGTCGCTGGCAGAGACAACGAAGTCGCAGATTTTTTGTCACGGATCAACACAATCAGCGAAATCGACTACGCAGCCATCGCTACAGCTCAAGAATCCGACACAGAACTTCAATCTCTATTGAACAACGAGGACATCTCATTAAAACTGAAAAAGATCTCACTTCTGAACACGACAGCGTCCTTATACTGCGACGTGAGCGCAGACAGGATTCGACCGTTCATTCCAAAGCCCTTACGCAAACAAGTCATTCAAAAAATGCACAACTTGGCACACCAGGGTCGTAAGGCAACCCAAAGATTAATTTCCGAACGATTTGTTTGGCCTTCAATGGGGAAGGAGATCAGCAGCTTCGTACGAGCTTGCTTACAATGCCAACGTTGCAAGATTCAACGCCATAACAAATCTACACTGGGGAGCTACGGACCAATAGATCAGCGCTTCGATCATATCAACATCGATCTTATTGGGCCACTTCCAATCTCACGAGGAAACCGCTACTGTTTGACATGCATCGACCGTTTCTCCAGGTGGCCTACGGCAATCCCAATCCCAGATATGTCAGCAGAGACTGTAGCCACCGCCCTACTCAATGGTTGGATCTCATCGTTTGGCGTTCCCCTGCACATCACTAGCGATCTGGGAAGGCAATTCGAATCTTCTATCTTTTCAGGTTTAATGCGTATCTTGGGTATAAAACACTTGCGGACTACAGCCTATCATCCACAAGCAAATGGCCTCGTGGAGCGCTGGCACAGGACTCTGAAGGCAGCCATTAAATGCCACATGACCAACGACTGGTGCGACGTTCTGCCACTAGTGCTTCTTGGTCTACGTGCTACTTGGAAGGAAGACCTGGGTGCTTCTCCAGCTGAAATGCTTTTCGGATCATCCCTCCGTGTTCCTGGAGAGTTTGTCACTGCTAATCAAAATCATCCCAATGAAACCGATTTTATTAAGTTGCTGCGCAACCGCATGCAGTCCCTCGGACAAACAAGCACGTCCTGTCATGGCACGAAGAAAACGTTTCTTCAGCCAGAGCTCAACCATGCGACGCACGTTTTTGTACGCGTTGACCGTGTACGAGCGCCACTGGAGCCTCCGTATGAGGGCCCATTTGAAGTTCTGGACAAGCAAAGCAAATACTTTAAAATTCGGTTGCCAACCAGAGACGTTAACATATCCATCGATCGACTTAAAGCCGCATTCATGGACAGCACTGAACTATCGCCAACGCCTGTTCAAACTCAGAACACGACGCAGACGACACCACATGATCCAGTCCCGGAATGCTCAAACTCTACGCAGTCTACTCCATCCGATCCCGTAGAAGCAACGAAGACGTCAACAACCACCAGATCTGGACGAACCGTCCGTTTTCCATCTCGCTACCGATAGACGTCTATCTAGCGGCGGAGCCCTGTGGCGTATCGACGCCTTCGCTGAGCCGCAGTTTATTTTTGAGCTCCGTACTAGCTATGAAGCTGCGTACTAGCTTTGACGAAATACAACCCTGTGTAGAGTGACGCTTGGCAGAAGAAGAAGAACAGTCGCGAATAAGAATTCAGCAGCATCAGCCAACATCAATTAAAACTTATTGAAATTAGTGTTAGTGTGAATAAATATTATAAATAATATTGCCGGTGTTTAAATATATTCATTTACACACAATCGCAATAGCTTGTCGCCCATCGTCGCGACAGTACTATCTCTGATATTGTGGACTATTACCAACTAAGTCAGGCGCTAATCTGCCAAGTCTTGGTCAGGAATAATAGCTACAGCCAAATATTAGTAAAGACAACTAAATGTTAACTATTTCAGTTTTTTCTCTTCTCTTCTCTTCTCTTCTCTTCTCTTCTCTTCATTACTTCATTTATTAATTTTTTCTCGAATCAGGCAACTTCGCGTCGTCCCTGGAACATTGTTTGTGGCCCAGAGCTACTTTCATGCCGTTCAATCTGAAGCTGACGCATTCCCTACAGTTTTTTTTGTTACCCTATATTTCTTTTGAGGTCGAAAGAAATAGATTATTGGCTATTTTACTCTCTTTAAGGTTTTGCATGGTTTCCAGAAAATAATTACATTTGAACTATTGTCTTGTGTTATTTTTGTTAGTATCACTGCGGACGGCAGTCCGCGCTAGTGACGAAAGCAGCACGAAGGGTGCGAAAGCGACTAGCATATATAAACAGGAAGAATGGAAAATTTGCTATGACCGTCCGATCGGGTCGAGTTATATACCGATCGAAAGGTATCAATTTAACTTACAAATGTGCATACTAAGACTTTTGGAAACTTTCCTGGTTCGTGAGATAAACAGGTGTAAGTGGGAGGGGAAAAATTTAAATTATTGGAGCAAATGGGGCCGTTGGGGCCTTTTTGATTTATTTTTTAATTTTTTACTCTTCTAATCAAAAATACGCGTCGAATGACACCTCGATCATCGAAATCCGATTACTGGTTCAAAAAATAATTAATGTTGAAATTTTTAGTCGCCTTTCGAAAATAAGATGAAAAGTCAATATGTCTGTTTGTTTGTTTGTTTGTTTGTTTGTTTGTTTGTTTGTATCAAAGCGTTGATTTAGCTTAAATGTTTGAATGAGGACTTGTTCCCGCTCAAAAATATAGAAACGTTTGTTCTACGACTTTTTCGAAAAATAGCTAGTTTAGCGGTGTCGAAGCCAGCTGTTCATTATACATACATATGTTAAGTTTCCGAAATGTAAATAACATTGACGCTAGCATTAGCATTCCACTTGCATATGTATGTTACTCTCCATATTTTACATGCTCTTTAATTTACATAAACATATGTCACTTTTAATACACATACATACTTACTTACATTCTACTATCCGACCGCCACAGCACACGAAGTGCAACTCAAAGGGAAAAAAATAAAGTTCTATTTTCAAATTAAAAGTGCATTTATTCTTTGCGACACCACCACTACAAACATTGGTCCTTCGAGCCGGATATCCTTCCTGACTCGATCCAGCTAGTTCCTTGGTGAAACAAGATAAGTAATGCATTTTTATTTATGCTTCATATCCCATATATGAAAACTTTCTACATACCGACATACATACATAGCCCGCCATATTTTTTATATATTCCAATATAAATTATATGTATGTATGTTTCCTTCCAATTCGTTCGATTGTGTCCAGCATCCGCTAATAAAGTCCAAGTCCGACTATAAACTCGTACAAGAATAATCATATGGTTAATACAAAATAAATATATTAATTTTTATTGACATACATATGTGTGTATGTACTTACATGGTCCATTCCCACAGCTTCGTTCTCCATTGCAGCATATACGGCGAATACACCACATAATAATATTCTATCCTGAATATTATTCACAACTTTCTTCAATTTTCTTCTCGTTTTGCAGTATATTTTCTCCTAAATATTATTGCATTTTTTTTTGTCATTGCCGCCTACGTTGTGACATACATACATATGTACTTACATATGACACACACATAGTGGCGTATGTATGTACATATATACAAGGGTTGATTAGTCCCAATTCCACTGAACACTTAAATTACATTTTGAACATTTTAGTGCATGCACATTATATTATATTATATTATTACACTAACACATTTCTACAAAACATTTACGCAACTACAATATCGCCGGCACTAAGCAGCAACAAGTGATAACATATTTACATACGCACATATGTTCACATATTTTTGTGCTGCATACATACATATATGTACACATGCATATGCCGGCAACCACAAACATTTCCACACATAAAACACAAATACATCAGCTGATCGAAAACATTAGGCGCGTTCCAAAATATTGCATGTAATACAATACTTATTCCACTCAGCTATATTAAGTTAATAAGTATTATATTATCAACTTTATTCCACTCGCGCATAATTCCAAAACGTAAACAAACGAAGCTATCGATAGACGCAATCGAGATCAGCAGCTGCACTCATCGCAATCAATCGATGCTTACTGTCCAATCGATTCATCGGTCACTTATCCAGTGAAAATCATCGTTTACAAAATATCGTCGTTTCCATTGCGTTTTGTCAAACTAAATACAAACAAAAAAAAACAAATATTCCGTTTCCTTTTTTAAATAAAATTTATTTTCTTTATTTAAAAAAAGGGTAATAATCCAATTTGAACATTTTTTTTAATATATACAATTTATTAGAAAACTGCATCCAGTTGAGTCTTTGGGATTTTTTTGGTTAAGTGATTATCTCCTTTTCTTGTTATTATCACTCTCCTGTGTTCCAATATATAAAAAGGAAAAAAAAATCCAAATTACAATAATTCATTGTGGTAAAATTCATCGCATACCCAGCAGCCTCTCTCCATCCTTTCTATTGGCTTTTTTGGTTTCGCTTTCGGGTATCTGACACTTAGGGAAAAAAGGAAAGAAGTATATTCCTTTGAAGTTTGGAAACATATTATGTCAGAAGGGTCAAAGGGGACAGATCGAACAGCTAAGGATCAGCTTACCGTCCCAACCGCTAGCACTGCGCGTCGCTCTTCTGCTTCTTCTACCCCATCGGGCACGCGAACGCCTTCTGATACAAAAGGTTCCTTCAGACCAGTCGACAAGCCGAAATCAGCTTCCACTCCTCGTCTTTCGGTTTCGCCAGCTTCAGCCTTAAGGACATCATCCAACACAGGATCCATAAAACCCAAGCGTGAACCCTCTGCACTCGCTTCAAAGGCAGGGTACTCTCAACGTAGTCCGGTAAAAACCAGATCCATTGGAAAAGCGTCATCTTCGGCTTCCACAATGGCGTTATCCAGCTTCATCTCCGTAACCGACAAACTTTGCCAGTTTGAGTCCCGCGTCAACACTCCCCCGTCCGACGATGACAATATCTTCACATTTGAGGTCCGTCGAGATCGTCTACAAATCCTGTGGGATAAAGTCGAGGCGGAGTACGAAGTGTGCTCAAAAGCACTCAGCCAAGAAGCGGGCAGTAACGATGTGCCAGCGATGGAGTCCAAATACGATCACTGCTACATCGTATACGAAAGGTGTATTTCCAAATTAAAAGGGCAAATCAGTCGGGCAGCTGTGCCAGCCACACAAGTCGTACCAGCGCAACTTTCCTATTCCGGGGGCTGTCGTCTCCCTCCGTGCGACACAGAAGTGTTCCATGGAGACTATTTGCGTTGGCCCACGTTCCGTGATCTTTTTACGGCAATATATATCAACAATCCAAGGTTGACTCCAGTTGAGAAGTTGTATCATCTCAACACCAAAACCGCGGGTGAAGCCAACGATATTATCGCCAAATTTCCACTGACGAATGATGGTTTCGCATCCGCGTGGAATGCGCTCAGCGAACGATACGCTAACAAGCGGCTACTTGTCACGAGCCAGCTCAAGATTCTTTTTAACCTGCCCTCGGTTAATAGCGAATCAGGTGCACCAATAAAGGATCTTCATAGCACCATCCAACGATGCTTAACAGCACTTGAGCACTCCGAAATTTCCACATCTTCCTCGTTCGCAGATTGCATTCTGGTTTTCCTGTGCACATCCAAGCTTCCTAAGCTTACTGTGTCTCTTTGGGAGCAATCCTTATCAAAGAACTCCGGGATTCCGACTTGGAGCGATTTGGACTGCTTCCTTAATGAGCGCTATCGCACCTTAGAGCAGATAGAGGATTTAAAACCTACTTCCAACTCTCAGAGCGTTTCCAATTCATCCTCCCGTAATAACGCAGGCTCTAAGAGGTTGAATTCTTTCGAGGCAAAGGTTAGCATGAAAAGCAAAACGTGCGATTTGTGCTCCAAGGAAAATCATCCAGTCCGCTTGTGTCCTCGTTTTTTGCAGATGTCTGTCAATGAACGGGGGACATATATTAAGCAGAAAAAGCTCTGCTTGAACTGTTTCGCGAGAGGCCATCAATTGCGAGAATGCACGAGTGCGCACAATTGTTTTACATGCAAGGGTCGGCACAACACTCTACTGCGTCGAGGCGAAGCCGCCTCTTCGACATCCAATCCTGTGACTACGTTAAATGAGAACGCTGCTTCTTGGCAACCTTCTAATTCCAATATACAGTCCACTCCAATTCAGTCAACAGCAAATGTTCAGAATTATTTTGCTGCGAACAGCCAAGGTGTTCTCCTCGGCACAGCGGTCATAAATGTATGCCATTTGGGAGCTACATATACCGCTCGTGCTCTGATCGACTCAGGATCTGAAGCCACTTTCATTTCTGAACGATTATTCCAAACGATAAAGTTGCCTTTCCAATCCGTACACGCGCAAGTCTCAGGGCTCAATCAGGCAATTGCAGCCCAAACTCAAAAGCTATGCCATTTCCATATTGGCTCTTCGACGAAACCGAGATTGCGTATCGAAACTTCAGCGTTTGTTCTCCCTCAATTGGCAGGTAATTTGCCTTCATACACAATCCCGCAAAGTTCATTGAAGAATCTCCCTACTATCGAACTAGCCGATCCATCGTTCTATCGTAGTTCGCAGATTGATGTTCTCATCGGAGCGGATATCCTTCCATCCGTGATTTTAAGCGGCTCCTATCCGAATATCTGCGGCTCACTCCTTGGGCAGGAAACAGTTTTCGGCTGGATCCTTACCGGCCCAGTTTCAAAGATCGTGCCTAATTCCATTTCCTCTTTCACAACGCGAATTTCGGTCAGTGAAGGAGCGAAGCTCGATAGTCTTCTCTCCAAATTTTGGGAGGTGGAGGATATTCCAACTAAGTTGGTCAAGGACGCTGATTCCTTCTGTGAGTCAAACTTTGTTCGAACAACTTCACGGAACGAATGTGGCAGATATGTGGTCACTCTTCCATTCCGAAATCCTAACAATATCGATTTGGGCCATTCTAGATCAATTGCGCTTGCTCAATTCCTCAAAAACGAGAGTCGTTTATCCAGAAACGTCCCTTTAAAAGAGCAGTACAATTCCGTGCTCCAAGAGTATCTCGATTTAGGTCACATGAAACCAGTTTCTCCACATGGCTACTCCGCCAAATGCAATTTCTATTTGCCACACCACGCTGTCTTTAAACCTGACAGCACCACGACTAAAGTTCGAGTAGTTTTTAACGCATCTTGTCCATCCTCAAATGGCAAGAGCCTGAATGATATTCTTCATCCAGGACCCATTCTTCAGTCCGATCTCACTATGCAGATTCTTAAGTGGCGATATTTTCGGTATGTCTTCAACGCTGACATCACGAAAATGTATCGCCAGATCCTGGTGGACCCCGAACACACTCCGTTTCAACGGATTCTTTTCCGAAAGGCAGATGGCGAGATCGGGGATTTTGAACTAAGCACAGTCACATTTGGAGTGAATTGTGCCCCATTTCTGGCACTCAGAGTCCTCCGCCAACTCGCCCAAGACGTGAGCTTGCAGTATCCTCTCGCAAGTAGCGTCATTTCCGATTGCATGTACGTCGATGACGTCCTCGC
This sequence comes from Drosophila limbata, assembly GCA_963924055.1. Lineage (NCBI taxonomy): Eukaryota > Metazoa > Arthropoda > Insecta > Diptera > Drosophilidae > Drosophila > Drosophila limbata. The sequence continues at coordinate 769,572 of CAWUOW010000172.1, forward strand.
AGGGACACATACAAGGGAAAGCGCAATTACGACGATTGCGGAACTTCGTGATGCGTTAGACAGCGCTGGCTTTCCGCTCAGGAAATGGACTTCCAACTCCAAGGGCGTCCTCAAGGATATCCCTAAAGAGCACCGGCTGTGCGAGGAGTTCCTGGAAATCGAGGATTCCAGCACAGCGAAGACCCTGGGCATACGCTGGCAGGCCCATACGGATGAGTTCTTTTTCAGGCCGTCTGAAGTTCTCCATCAGGAGTCCTACACGAAGCGGGAGGTCCTCTCTCAAATTTCAAAACTGTTCGACCCAGCCGGGTGGCTGGCGCCTTTCGTCATCCGGGCCAAGATTTTCATGCAGGAAATCTGGCTCAAAGAATTGGAGTGGGACCAGCCTTTGCCAGCTGATCTCATCAACAAATGGCAGGAATACCTTAGGAGCTATCCTGCTCTAAGGAATATCCGCATCCCAAGATGGTTACAGTTCCAGCCCCAGATGAAACTGCAGTACCACGGGTTCTGCGATGCGTCGGAGCGTGCGTATGGGGCAGCAATCTACGTCCGCGTTGAAGTTGCCAACAAGGTGACCACCCATCTTCTGACAGCAAAGACTAGGGTTGCCCCTGTTAAATCGCTGTCGGTGCCGCGCCTAGAACTTTGCGGCGCTGTTCTATTGGCTGAACTTTCCTCAGCACTTCTCCACCAACTTCCAGCTGCCAATTTCGAAACGTTCTACTGGACAGACTCAACGATCGTGCTGGCCTGGCTGAACAAACCACCGTGCAAGTGGACAGCTTTTGTGGCCAACAGAGTGGCAAAAGTTACGCAAGTCAGCGATTCCAGCAAATGGTCACACGTTCGATCCGAGCACAACCCGGCAGATCTAGCCAGTAGAGGGGTCCTGCCACAAGAGCTTATAGATAACGCTCTGTGGTGGCATGGGCCAGAATGGCTTCACCTGGCTCAGGACCAGTGGCCAATTTCGTCTGCTTCTATCCCAGACACTTGCGTCGAGCAGCGCACTATTAAGTGTAATCTCGCGAAAACGCCTTCGACTCCGGACTTTCTTGGCAGGTTTTCTGATTTCCATAGAGCGCTTCGCGTTACTGCCTATGTACTCCGTTTTATAAATGGATGCCGGGTTTCGTCCTTTCCACGTCCAGTTGAGCTCAGCTCCAATGAACTATCCATAGCTCAGGAGCAACTTTGCATCCTCACTCAGCGGAGAGATTACGCAAAAGAGTATGGCTGTTTGCTCACAAAGCAGCAAATTCCTGTCTCAAGTTCTATTAGAAACTTGAACCCTTTTCTTGACAGCAAAGGTGTCTTGAGGGCATGCGGACGCGTGAGGGCATCCCATTCCTTGAATTATGATGAGAGCCAGCCAATCATTATCCCCTACTCATCCATGTTTGCAAAACTTTTGGTCCGTTTCACCCACCGCATATCCTTGCATGGGGGAAACCAACTAGTTATGCGCCTTATCCGATCCAAGTTCTGGATTCCAAAACTCAAGGTCCTAGTCAAATCCATCATCAATTCCTGCAAGGTCTGTGTAATTTACCGCAAGAGGCTACAGACACAAATGATGGGGGACTTGCCCACGGAGAGAGCAACTTTCTCAAGACCCTTTACACATACAGGCGTCGACTTTGCTGGACCCTTCGAGGTCAAGAATTATACCGGCCGCGCATGCTTGATCACAAAGGGCTATGTTTGCGTTTTTGTGTGCTTCAGCACAAAAGCCATTCATCTCGAAGCCACTTCCGACCTCACCACCGAGAAGTTCCTGGCTGCCTTTTCCCGATTTGTGGCCCGACGAGGCTGTCCCAAGCGCATGCACTCCGACAACGGCAAAACCTTTGTCGGGGCGGAAAAGGTTCTGTCGCGAGATTTCCTCGAAGCGATACGAACTGGGGTCATATCCAAACACAGCCATCAAAGCCTCTCCTGGCACTTTAATCCACCGAGCGCCCCACACATGGGCGGACTATGGGAAGCAGGGGTCAAAAGTTTCAAGGCCCTGTTTTACAAGTCCACATCCACTGTCAAGTATACGTTCGAAGAACTTTCAACTCTCTTGGCAAAAATCGAAGCTTGTCTGAACTCTCGTCCGATTTCTCCAATGTCGGAAGACTCCACTGACCTGTTGGCTTTAACTCCAGGCCATTTCCTGACAGGAGGGCCACTTATTTCTGTATCCGAACCAGAAATCAATGAAAAGGCCACTTCCATCCTGAACCGCTGGCAACGTCTTAAGGCTCTTCATCAACAATTCTGTTTCCGATGGAAAAATGAGTACCTTAAGGAGCTGCACAAGCGAACCAAATGGCAGTTACCATCCCGTAACTTGCAAGTCGGTGACATGGTTGTCGTTAAGGAGGACAACATTCCAGTGAACGAATGGCGCCTTGGTCGCATTCACCTCACATGTCCCGGAGACGACGACAACGTACGTGTGGTCGATGTGCTCACTGTCCGTGGCGTCATCAGAAGGCCCGTCGCGAAGTTGATTCTCCTTCCCATGGAGGACAGTATTCCAGGGCCGTCTTCATCCGAAGATCCGTCTCAAAGTTTATCCTAATTTTAAGAGAGCAACCTGCCTGTGCTGTCCTACTAACCTCCGTGTATTTTCTGTCAAGATTTTTCGTCCACACTTAATATGTCTTTCACTATTTTTTAGTTTCCAAACACGCACGATGCCAGCACGCAAATCCACGCAGTATGCCCACCCCATCGGAACAAACTCATTCCGGTGCCGAGTTTGTCGAGGAGTGCACGCCCTGCGAAAGTGCCAGCGTTTCCTGCGGCTGACGGCAGAGAAGCGCCTTCGAGCAGTGCTTGTCAACAAGTACTGCCCCAACTGCCTGGCCCACCAGCACTCCGGGCAATCCTGCCGCAGCAACGGGCGTTGCAAAAAGTGCGACGGAGACCACCACACTTTGCTCCACTTCAAGGAAGTGCGTGAGGCTCGCCCCTCAAGACGAGAAACCACGCCGCGAACGTCGTCAGAGCCACGATCTCCTTCACCACCAGCATCTCGGCGGCGATCTCCCTCCACTCCAGCATCTCGGCGTCACTCCCCTTCGGCACCTCGCACAGACGCACTGAGGACGTCGCTCACGTCACTGCTCCAGCACAAGGCTGTAAGCATCCTGCCGACGGCAGTAATTCTGCTCGACAACGGAGTGAAAACTTTCGAGACGCGAGCTCTGATCGACCCGTGCAGTCCGACCAGCCGCATCAACGCATCTTTGGCAAATGCCTTCGGGCTATCCGTCACCCGCGTTGGTGTGGAAGGTGTCTGCACTGCGGTTCTCCGATCGAGAACGTCCAACTTCGTGCGAGAAATCCTCTTGCAAGTTGATTCTCAACTATGTTGTCGCACTCCTATGAGGCAAGTTGAGCGTGACGTTCCGGAGCAATTCAAGAGCGTGGTCCTCGCTGACGATCACTGGTTTCGCCCTGCCACGGTCTCGCTGGTGCTTGGTGCCGATGTGTATCCTCACATTATCCAACCCGGGATTCTACCGAGCACCAACGGTCTGCCAATGGCCCAAAACACGGCCTTTGGGTGGGTGCTATCCGGCACATGTGGCCAGTAGATCCACTTGCAATACATTGCAAGGGGGGGAGTATGTCGAAGCCAGCTGTTCATTATACATACATATGTTAAGTTTCCGAAATGTAAATAACATTGACGCTAGCATTAGCATTCCACTTGCATATGTATGTTACTCTCCATATTTTACATGCTCTTTAATTTACATAAACATATGTCACTTTTAATACACATACATACTTACTTACATTCTACTATCCGACCGCCACAGCACACGAAGTGCAACTCAAAGGGAAAAAAATAAAGTTCTATTTTCAAATTAAAAGTGCATTTATTCTTTGCGACACCACCACTACAAACAAGCGGGAAATCGCTAAAAACCGCTAAAATTAAAACCCTCATAGCATCCAAACGATAGAAGCTACAGATATGATCTATATATCAATGAAAAGATATTTTGAAGGGCTCTTAGGCATACCTTCAAAGTTTTTTTTTTAAATAAAAAGGTAAACAGTAACAGGTGAAATAATTTTTTTTTTTAATTTTTGAAAAATCTACAAATGAATTCACTTTTAAATATGTAGTATGTTGTAGACAATTCAATTCCGCGTCTTTTGACATATAACACCTATCTCTCAAAATTCGTTTAGGCAAGATATTACCTGTTAATTGAATATACCTTTTACCTTTACACTACTGCATGTATACTACTGCATGTACACTACTTGCACTGCTTGCAGTGCATGTGGAAAGATACTGCTTGCAAGTGGTGAATTCTTTTTGCGGCAGATGAAACATTTTGTAATTCCAATTACAGCAATGTTGAAACGTCTCTGATTGAATGTGTTTTTAATTCTCTTAATTATATAATTATTGAATTGTTTAAAAAAATATTGCAATTGTCAAAATTTCCGATGTCTTATTAAAAAATTTCTGATATCTTATAAAAAACCTCTTTACGAGGTAAAAGTCTAGTGCCGAAAACATTTTCATGCCCCAAAATTTCTGATATCCAATTTTGTGACGAAAAATATTAAATTTTACACATGAATTATTAAAAAATAAAATTTTTGTCACTGGGCACATTGCGCTAAATTTTTCATACCTAATAAATAGTACTTTTTTGCGCAGTGCCAGTGACAAAAATTTTATTTTTTAATAATTCATGTGTAAAATTTAATATTTTTCGTCACAAAATTGGATATCAGAAATTTTGGGGCATGAAAATGTTTTCGGCACTAGACTTTTACCTCGTAAAGAGGTTTTTTATAAGATTATTCATTACCTCGCTACTTTATTAAATTTTTACTCAAACATAGGTCGAAATAGAGGACCTTGTTAGGAAAAATAAATATTTGGACTATCATGCCACTTGCTAGAAGTCCAACAAATTCAGTGCAAAGAAACAATCTAGACACTATTTGTTGCGTGTGTACGAAAGAAGTCGAGTACCCGGCTCAGCTGCTAACGACTAGGTGTAATCACTTCTTCCATCACGCGTGCTTTAATACTCGTACCAGTAACAAAAGTTTGTGTCCAGTGTGTCGAACGTCCCTTAGTCGAACTGACGTAAACTTGGCGGAGGAGCTAGAAGCTGCCCAATCAAGTTCAAACGCGTTAGCAATGCCACCAATTACAACTAGATCGCAGAACAAGGGATCTGCATCAAGTGGGGCGACAAGCACGAGCGCTCAAGCTGGTAGTATGCAGGGGCAAGGGGCACGTTCTCAATCAGAGAGAGAGCAACAGGGACATTTAACTCAATCGGTACCAGATCCAGAAATTCCGAATCCAGTAGAGCAGGGCGGCAATATGGATACCAGAACACCTGTAGATCAGAACGCTCTGGCCAATGGCTTACAACAAGCAATTAGTAATGCGTTGGCTGCAGCATTAGCCCAACAAACACAATTGCTGGCCCAAACAATAGAAGCTGGTTTCCAACGAATGACGATAGCTTCTGCTACCCATTCCGAAGCCGCTCAGCCTGTGGATAGATCGTCTCCACCTGAGCAGCAGCATCAAAGCTTCGAGCAGTTATTTGGCGTTAACAAACGGCCAAACTTTGGAACTAATCAAGATGCACCACCATTAGTTAGTTCTCCTTTTGGTTCTCAGCAGAACAGTCAGTTGAGGCCCGATAGAATCAGCCAGATAATATTTAACTGGAAGTTGCGTTTCTCAGGGCAATCCAAAGTTTCTATAGATGACTTTCTCTATAGAGTAGAAGCTCTCACGATGCAAACGCTAGACGGCAACTTTGAGTTGCTATCTCGCTATGCTAGTAATTTATTCGAAGGTAGTGGTAGCGAATGGTACTGGTGGTATCATAAGAGCGTTCCAGTAGTACGTTGGGCAGACTTGCGCATAGCATTAAAAGCGCAATTTAAAGACGGTCGAACTGACCATGAGATACGCACCGCTATTACTCAGCGAAAGCAGAAAATCAATGAACCGTTCGATCAATTTTATGAGGCGATAGTAGCTATAGCAGACAGGCTAATACACCCAATGAGTGAACAAGCTTTGCTCGAGGTACTAAGAGCAAATCTGTTGCCGGATATTCAACATGAAATTCTCCACGTACCTATCGATAATATTGTTCAGCTGCGGCATGTAGTTCGTACTCGCGAACGTTTTATTAATACCATAACCCCGAGTAGTTCTTCCACTCCCCGTGTTGTGGCTAGACGCCATATTAGCGAAGTCGTGGTGCAAACCGGCAACGACAGCGATTCGGAGGAAGAAGAGTCCGTCAGTCTAAATATTGAAGCGCTGACTTTGTCCTGCTGGAATTGTGGAAAAACCGGCCATCGTTACCAAGACTGTGTAGCGGAAAGAACAATATTTTGTTATGGGTGTGGCAAGCGTGACACATACAGGCCATCTTGCCCAAAATGTGGCTCAAAAAACGATCGTCAGCGTGCACCTTTACACAGTGCACGCAAACTGATTACCAGAGCGACGAACACAGATTAATTGAGCATGAAGCGAATTACTTCTACTTTCTACTACTTTCTACTTTCTCCCCCTGACAGTTCCCAAATCTCAGCTTTACCATTGCCAGAGCGTGCGTAGCACCTGATTATAGAAAATAACAGAGATCAGAAACGCCAAACAGCTCATTGGCAACAACAAAAAGAATTGAAAAAAGCAGTTTTATCCTCCGTTATTAGCAACTATGGTGATCTTCGACCTTATGCCAAGATAACACTACTTGGAAAAGTAATTAGTGAACTCATGGACACTGGCGCTTCCATAAGTTGTATTGGGGGAAAATTTGCTCATGAACTGATTGAAAATAAGACGGATTATAAACCATTAAAGGCCAATGTACGCACGGCAGACGGCCAATGTCAGAATATAATAGGTGTAATTAAAACTGATGTCAATTTTAGAGGTGTGTCGAAAAGCTTATCCTTTTACATAGTTCCCAGTTTAGCACAATCATTGTATTTAGGCATAGATTTTTGGAGAATTTTTGATCTTTTACCTTTATTTCTTCTGTACAAAGAACATTCTTGTTTAATATCCAGCATAGACTTTACGGATCCTTTACAAATTCCTATAGACGAACAGCAAAAACAGGAATTAATTGAAACAGTATTGAAGTTTCCGTCTTTTGCCGAAAAAGGATTGGGGAAGACAGGTTTAATATATCATGATATTGAAGTTACAGAGTGCAGTCCGATTAAGCAACGCCATTATGCAGTGTCGCCTGCAGTAGAAAAGCTAATGTATCAGGAATTAGACCGCATGATAGCCCTCGGCGTAATTGAGGAATCGAATAGCGCATGGAGCTCCCCTGTTGTGCTGGTGCAGAAACCTGGAAAGGTTCGATTGTGCATAGATTGCAGGAAAGTAAATAATGTTACGGTGAAAAACGCCTATCCAATGCCTCTGATCGATGGGATTCTGAGTAGATTGCCAAAAGCGGAGTTCATTTCGAGCATCGATTTGAAAGATGCATATTGGCAAATCCCGCTAACAGAAACAGCTAAGGAGAAAACGGCTTTCACTGTTCCTGGCCGGCCCCTGTATCAGTTTACGGTGATGCCATTTGGTCTTTCAAATGCACCTCAGACAATGTCCAAACTTATGGATCACTGCGGACGGCAGTCCGAGCTAGTGACGAAAGCAGCACGAAGGGTGCGAAGGCGACTAGCATATATACACAGGAAGAATGGAAGATTTGCTATGACTGTCCGATCAGGTCGAGTTATATACCGATCGAAAGGTATTAATTAAACTTACAAGTGTGCATACTAAGACTTTTGAAAACTCACCTGGTTCGTGAGATACAGGCCTGCATGAATGCATTCAAAAGGGCAAATGAATCATTCACACTAAAAATGGGTACACTGTTTACTGAACAGCTTTGAAATGAATGTCAGTTAATGTTGTTCTAGTTCCTGTATTGACAGTGAGTATGAGTACACTATATACGTTGTACAAAATATAATGAGTACAGTATATTTGAGTACAGTACATTCGCTGTATACTGAGTTATTTTTGAGAACAACATTTGACAGATAGAGTGTAGCAAAATGAAATAATTTAAAAAAACATTATAGATTCAACATGCAAGAAAAATACATTTATTGTTCATTTTTTATGAGATACAAGTCTCGTTCAGTTCTTCTAAATTTGAACTTAAAAGCATTATATTGTCTACCATATCTTTACCAGAGACTGTTTTGCTGCGTTTTTAAATTAAATATTTAGCTGTCGGAAAAGCTTTTCGGGTGCAGCTGGCACTGCTAAAACCTTACAGCTGACTTTAAAAAGAAATTGGTCCTTATAATTGGTCCACCAATTCAGGACTTCAAAATCTTCACTATATTGAATAGTTTTACATTAATATATGCTTGAATTTCGCGAGATATTATTGAAGCGAGATATTGTCTTGAGTTGGTTGACAATAATCTGCAAAAAGAGAATGTATTTGTGGTTTTGACGTATTTAGAGGTTCTATTCAGCGAGTTGGGGTTTTTAAATGAGTATCCATCATAATTTCCTCGCAATCTTTTACGGTTTGTTTCTTTTCAAGCTCAAGCTCAAGTTTTACAAATTATTTGTGGGTGGAAAAAGGAATAGGGCTATCTTTTGAATATTTTTAAAGTTCTTTTAGACAATGCTCGGTAAAGTCTTCACCGCATGGTATATTTACATTTTTATGAGCATGTATTTCATTTGAAATAATTTATAATGTTAACGTTTCGAAAACTACTGAACCCAAATTCTCTCCTTATACTCATTTGTACAGTTGTGTGACAGGCCACCCAAGGTGTACTTATTATTATGTTGGTTGTGCAATGTTTTAATGAGAACAACTTTAGCTGTCACTCACTCCCAGTGAGTTATTGAATTTACTGTACAGAAAAAATGAGTTTAGTAAATAATGAGTACAGTATACTACTGTACAGTACTGTTAAGTTAGAAATGAATGCATTCATGCAGACCTTTATCGTGAGATAAACAGGTGTAAGTGGGAGGGGCAAAATTTACATTATTGGAGCTAATGGGGCCGTTGGAGCCTTTTTGAATTTTCGTTGAATTTTTTACAATTCTCATCAAAAATACGCGTCGAATGACACCTCGATCATCAAAATCGGACAACTGGTTCAAAAAATAATTAATTTTGAAATTTTGAGTCGCCTTCCGAAAATGAGATGAAAAGTCAGTATGTTTGTTTGTTTGTATCAAAGCGATGATTTAGCTTAAAAGTTTGAATGAGGACTTGTTCCCGCTCAAAAATCTAGAAACGTTTGTTCTATGACTTTTTCGAAAAATCGCTAGTTTAGCGGGAAATCGCTAAAAACCGCTAAAACTAAAAACCCCCATAGTGTCCAAACTATGAAAGCTACAGATATGATCTATATGTCGTTGGAAAGGTACTTTGAAGGGCTCTTAAGCATATGTTCAAACTTTTTTTCTAAAGTACACAGGTAAAAAGCTACAGGTGAAAAAAGGTAATTTTTTCCACATTTTGGCGGTTTTCGAGAAAACGCCGCTAGCGATTTTTTTTAATTTTAAATATGTTTGAGCTTTTAATATTTCGCGTTTTTTGATACATCATGCATAAATTTTTGTTGATTGGTTTGGAAGATATAACCTATTAACTGAATATATACGTTTTACTTTGAATTGGAAAAGGACAGCAGCAACAAAGTGTCATAGCAGCCAGAGTTTGAGAGTGCTGATAAATTTTGCGCTTGGCATGTTGGCATGTGTGTTAGTAAAGAGAAACAGTGTTGCCAGACAGTTTCTTTTTGCTTGTACAAACAATAAACACCGATTGACAAAGTTACACTGTAAAAAATATTTCAATTGTCAAAACTTCCTATGTCTTATTAAAAAATTTCTGATATCTTATAAAAAAACCTCTTTACGAGGTAAAAGTCTAGTGACGAAAACATTTTCATGCCCCAAAATTTCTGATATCCAATTTTGTGACGAAAAATATTACATTTTACACATGAATTATTAAAAAAAAAATTTTGTCACTGGCTCTGCGCAAAAAAGTACTACTAGTATATACTGGTATTTATTAGTTATGAAAAATTTAGCGCAATGTGTCCAGTGACAAAATTTTTTTTTTTCAATAATTCATGTGTAAAATGTAATATTTTTCGTCACAAAATTGGATATCAGAAATTTTGGGGCATGAAAATGTTTTCGTCACTAGACTTTTACCTCGTAAAGAGGTTTTTTTTATAAGATAAGGTTATACCGCCATCGCTAAGAAATGAGATATTTATATATCTCGACGATTTGTTGGTTATCTCTGAGTCATTTGAAAAACATATGATAGTTCTAAAAGCTTTAGCCGAAAGACTTTCCCAAGCTGGACTAACTATTAATGTCCAGAAGAGTAAATTTTGTTTAAAGGAAGTTAAATATCTAGGTCATGTAATAGGATATGGGACTATACAAACAGATCCAGAGAAAGTAGCAGCTATTCGAGACTTTCCAGTGCCTCAGTCAATAGAGCAAGTACGCAGGTTTTTAGGGACGACAGGGTGGTACCACAAGTTCATAAAAAACTATGCTGGCATTGCTGCAGCTATTTCGGATACACTGAAGAAGAGAAAAAAATTCGTGTGGACCGAAGATGCTCAAAAGGCCTTCGAAAATTTAAAGGATCAATTATGTAATGCTCCCGTGCTACACAGCCCCAACTTTTCCATTCCCTTTGCGATTCATTGCGATGCAAGCAATACTGGTGTTGGAGGCGTGCTGATGCAAACTGACAACGAGGGCAATGATGTGCCCATAGCATTTATGTCTCGCAAGCTGAATAGTTGCCAAAGAAACTATTCGGTAACTGAGAAAGAATGCTTGGCGGCCATAATGTGTGTAAAGAAATTCCGAGCGTATGTAGAGGGCCATGAATTTTCAATTCATACCGACCATGCTTCGCTAAAATGGTTAATGTCACAGACAGATCTAAACTCTAGATTGGCAAGATGGGCCCTAAAACTCCAAGGATTCTCCTTTAAAATATTCCATCGCAAAGGTAGTCAGAACGTTGTTCCTGATGCCTTGTCCCGAGTACATTCTGAAGACTTATCAGCCCTTAGCAAAAACAGTATAATTGACTTAAAGGCTGAACAATTTAATTCCATCGAATATCAGAAACTTAAAGATGCAATCATTGCGAATCAAATGCAGACGCCTGACATAAAAGTAATTGACAATTACATTTATCGTCGCGCTGAGCACGCGCCAGGCGAACAGATCGCAGATGACTCCTGTTGGAAATTATGGGTACCAAAAGATCTTGTTCCAGAAGTTTTAAAACTGGCTCACGAAGATCCTTTGGCAGCTCATAGTGGTATAAGCAAAACCTTAGAAAAAATTCGTCGATATTATTACTGGCCGAATTTAGTTAGTGACGTTAAGTCTTATATTAATGATTGTGGTATTTGTAAGTGTAGTAAGCACCCAAATCGTGTGCTTCGACCCCCATTGAAAGCGACATCAAAAACAAGTAGAATTTTTCAGAAATTGTATGTAGATTTTCTAGGCCCATATCCACGAAGCAAAGCAGGAAACATAGGAATATTTATAGTATTAGACCACCTATCAAAATTCCCTTTTCTAAAGCCAGTAAAAAAATTTACAACCGACGCAATCATCAGCTTTCTAGAGCAGGACATTTTTCATACTTTCGGGGTGCCAGAAGTGGTAGTATCGGACAATGGGGTCCAGTTTAAATCACATCAGTTTAATGCTCTGTTGCAAAGATGTGGTCCTGTACCCATTCGGCCATAAATGACAGTCCTTATAGGGTCACTTTTGGACAACACATGATTACAGACGGGAAAACGTATACTTTGCTGCGAAAACTACAGCAGTTAGAAGACCGAACCGTAAACTTTAACCGAGAAGACTCGTTTGATCTCATAAGAAAAACGGCTCAGAAATCAATACAACAGCAGCATCAACGTAACGAAAAGACCTATAATTTGCGAAGTCGCGATGTTGACTATAAGCCGGGACAAGAGGTGTATCGGCGAAACTTCCAGCAGAGTAATTTTGTCAAAGGGTTCAGTGCAAAGTTAGCTCCAGTATTTGTCAAAGCCAGAGTTAGAACGAAACTTGGCAGTAGTTATTATGAGTTAGAAGATTTGCAAGGCAGGTTAGTAATAAAGTTTCACGCAAAAGACATTAAACAGTGAATATCCTGTACAGTGCTCCAAGCGGGTATCCCACTTTGTCGCTTTCACCGACTAAGTGTGATTTTGGCAGGGGGGTGTGTAACAGACCGCTTGTAGCTTTTAATGGAGTCACCGGAAAGTATGCACCACCATTTTGAAAATCAACTGACCCCTTACGTATGCAACAAAAAAGATAAAGCGCAGTCGAATGTGGTTTTTCCTAATATTGTAATTTTCCGTCCATTAGAACTAACAAATATTCATTTAAAATAGAATATATTTGCATTATAGATAGGTATTAGCTTCTAAAATGATTTCTTTTGCTTCGTCTTGTTCACCATAATTTGTAGAAATATGGTTAGTTAGAACCACTTCGCTTTATTGTTTAAATATAATGTTTGTTATTTAATATAAAATAAGCTTTGCCAAATGGGAATCATGCGCGTCGCTGTTCGATGTCGATAGCTCAGTTGTATCGATATCTTTCTTTCTCGATCAATGTTGCAAGTCTTCGCAGCTCCTGCCTCAAGTCGATAGAGGGCGCCACTTGGCCGCCACAGTCTCCCCCTCCAGTGATGTCGTCACGAATTTGGAAATCGGACGCGAAAATGTTTTTCGTACGTCCGGAGAGTACTGGTTTTATGTTGCGGTACCTCCATGTTGTTGTCATCTTTAATGAAAAAGGCGAGCTTCAAGCGGTCGACCGAAACTGTCATTTCCTTGTCGTTCACTTTTAGCAGGTACACTCGGTCAGTTTGACGTTGAATAATCTCTCAATAATCATCTGTGCCACCTTTCAATCATGCCGTTGGACTGAGGGTGGTACGCCGTCGTGTGTATTCGCTTGCTCCCAACAAGTTGAGCCAATTCGTTGAAAATAGCGGACTCAAACTGAGTGCCTTGATCGGTTGTAATCGTCTTTGGAGTTCCAAAACGAGATATCCAAGTGGACCAAAACGCAGTTGCTATCGTTTCTGCTGTGATGTCTTTCAGTGGCACTGCTTCAGGCCAGCGGGAAAAGCGGTCGATCATCGTTAGGCAGTACCGATATCCCTGGTCCATCGGCATCATCACGATGTCTAGATGTACGTGGTCGAATCTTCCACCTGGAACGTTGATCTTGTCAGGCACAAGGTGATTATGTTTGTGTATTTTCGAGCGTTGACATGCCAGGCAGTGTCTGCACCAACTTATGACTTGCCGATTCATCGATGGCCATATGTATTTTTGACGAATTTGCTGCAGCGTAGATCTTCCACTCGGATGCGACAGATTGTGAACAAAGGCAAAAACTTGGTTTCGAAGGGATTCTGGTACGTATGGTCGTACATACCCAGTTGATACATCGCAGAAGATTGATGTGTTGTCATCGAAGCGTACTCTATGTAGCTTCAGGGACGAATCACTATGCAGTAATTGTTCCAGTTCAGGATCTGCCTCCTGTTCCTGTTTGAACTGCGCCAAATCTACTGCTGTCGGTGCAGAAATTGTACAAAGACGAGAAAACGCATCTGCAACGGAATTTTCTGTGCCTTTAATGTGTACAATCATCGTAGTGAATTGCGAGATGAATCCTAGTTGTCGAGGAGACATCTTTTCGGGTCGTTGTTGAAATGCATAAAGTAATGGCTTGTGATCTGTCTTGATGACGAAGGTGCGGGCTTCGATCATATGCTTGAAATACTTTACAGCTTCGAAGATTGCGAGGAGTTCTCTGTCGTAAGTGCTGTAATTTTTCTCTGTATCGCTGAGCTTTTTGGAGAAGAATCCTAGTGGCATCCAGTCGTCGTCTGACTGTTGCTCCAGAACTGCTCCAATGGCCACATCAGATGCGTCGCACACAAGGGCAAGCTTTGCATTTGGAGTCGGAAATGCAAGAAGTGCTGCGTCAGCCACACTTTGCTTGCAAGTTTCGAAAGCGGCGGAAAGTTCTGGTGTCCACTCGATTTTGCGTTGATCGTTTTTCTTCACATCTCGTAGCAGCTCCGAAAGAGGCGCCTGTACGTGAGAGGTGTGTCGTAAACATCGTCGATAATAGTTTATCACGCCGAGAAAACGACCAAGTTGCACGATGGTATCTGGCCGTGTGTAGTTCACAATGGCTTCAATACGATCTGTGGGTGGCTTTATTCCGTGCCGATTGATGATGTAGCTGAGGAAACGGACTTCGGTTTTGGCTATGTCGCATTTGCTGAGATTGACGCATAAGCCGTGCTTACGTAGGATTTGTAGAACTGTACGAAGGTGTTCTTGATGTTCAGCCATTGAATTCGACATAATGAGTATGTCATCTATGTAGCAGAACACAAAATCAATCCCACGGAAAATGTTATCCATGAATCGTTGAAACGTTTGTGTGGCATTTTTTAACCCAAAAGGCATATACAAAAACTCAAACAGGCCAAATGGAGTGCAAACAGCAGTTTTCTGAATGTCGTTTTCGGCCATTGGTATTTGGTAATATGCCTTTACCAGGTCCAGCGTGGAGAAATCGGTTTTGTTGTGTAAGTTTTCGGTGAAGTCGTGGATGTGAGTGATAGGATAACGATCCGGTGTAGTGGCCGAATTTAGCTTTCGGTAGTCGCCGCAAGCTCGCCATCCGCCATCCTTCTTAGAAACCATATGCAAAGGGCTGGACCATGGACTGTTCGACGGTCGACAAATGCCTTGCTCAATAAGAAAATTGAACTCTTTTTTGGCGACGGTGAGTTTTTCACCCGCAAGTCGACGGGGACGATCTGACACTGGGCATCCGTTAGTCTCAATGAAGTGACGAACCTCGTGCTGTCGTGTAGTTTTAACTGACGGATTTGTGACATCGACAAACTCTTGAAGCAGATCTTGTAGGTTGAGTATGGACTGCACAGTTGATACAGATGGTTGTTTCAAGTCTGTCAAACATGCAGGTGTCGAAAGACCTGTCAAGGAATCAATTAAGCGCTTATTGGTTAGATCAATAAGTAGTTGATATTTCGCTAAAAAATCTGCGCCAATGATTGCTGCTTGGACGTCTGCAACAATGAACGGCCAAGTAAAGCTGCGGCGAAGACCCAAGTTCAACTCTTCTATGTGAGATCCGTATGTGCAAATCGGCGTCTGATTCGCTGCGTACAATAGAAGGTCGGCTGGTTTGTTCTTGTGCTTTACCAACGCTCGTGGTATTACAGACACCACCGATCCGGAGTCGATGAGGTATTTGGTGCTGGACTTTTGATCGTAAATATGTAGTCGGCGTTCTGGAATGTGAATGGAATTGTCGCTGGTTGAGGTGTCGCTGTCGCCGGCCAGCGCAGTAGACGACAGCGTTTTTAGTTTAAAGTTTCGTGATAGCGTGAGCATGGCAAGCGACATTTCCGGGCATTATCGCCAAACCTCTGGTGGAAATAACAGAGTGTCGACTGTTGTGTGTCAGCTTGACGATCGGTTTCTCCGGAGCTTGCATTCTGCTGGTCACGAGCTGGACTGCGTGGCTGGTTGCGGCGTCGATTAGGGGACTGTAGCCGTTTGACTTCATTCTGCATGGTCTCAAACTTTTGAGTTAGTGAACGCAATGAGTTTGAAATCTCCTTCAGAGTGCCAGAGCCGCTAACAGCGTTTACTGTGTGATCCTCAGCTGGAATGCACTGTGGAGAAGGCGAGATGGCATACGTGGTGCTTGTGCCGATAGCGTCGAGCATCTTGTCAGCGAGCTTTGCGAGCTTGTCTATGTCAGTCTCATCCCACACTGAGAGTAGCGGTCGAACTGATTGTGGCATTCCTGACAAAAAGAGGCTGCGAATTATGCTTTCGCTGCCAGGGTCCGGAGCGAGACGACGCATGTGTGCCAGAATCTCGGATGGTTTTTGGCCAGCGTATCCACTACCTTGCAGGAGGCTCCGCAACTTCGACTCAGGTGATTCGGCGAATCTTTGAAGCAGACGTGCCTTCAGAGCGTCGTATTTGTCCGTAGTAGGGGGACGTTTGATGAGATCTTCTACTGCCAAAACGACTTCATCCTCGAGATTTACGGCGACGAAGTCAAACTTGTCTCTATCATCGCTAACGCTGTGCAAGCGAAACGAGCGTTCCACTTGTGCAAACCACAATTCAGGGCTGTTGCGTGTGAATTTGAGTAGATGAATTTTGGCGCGTTGTGTAGGCACGCGTGGTGCATCTTGCACAGGAGCGCTGTTTAGTTGCTGTTGCAGATCTCGAATCTGCTGGGCCACTTACTCCGGAGTTGCCATAACAACAACTTGGTTTTCTTCTTCGCAGAAATTGAGTCGCCTTCCTTTTAATGCGCGCAAGTTGTAGCGCGGCTCGTGCATGCAAAATGGCGGGTATTTCACCACCACGAAATTGCTGCGAGACTTCTTTGGCCGATCGAATTGTTTTTATCTGTGCTGACGAAAATCAGCGCAGATCACGTCGGGGTCACCACTATGGTTAGCTAGAACCACTTCGCTTTATTGTTTAAATATAATGTTTGTTATTTAATATAAAATAAGCTTTGCCAAATGGGAATCATGCGCGTCGCTGTTCGATGTCGATAGCTCAGTTGTATCGATATCTTTCTTTCTCGATCAGTGTTGCAAGTCTTCGCAGCTCCTGCCTCAAGTCGATAGAGGGCGCCACTGGGCCGCCACAGAAAAATTTAAATGGCGCCACCTATTGGTGAGAAATCCTTAGCTGAATTGGCAACAAAGGCGAGGGTGCAGTCAGCTGCTTAGGCTCAAAGCGGACATTCTTTGGAAGTGGGCGAATATGAGGAAAGAGATTTCCGCAAAACTATAACCCTAACCCAAAAATGATGGTAGACAGTCTTTTTTTCTCCTCTTGAATCTCAAAGCAACAAGTTGTGTGCGCGTTCTAACCGCTGAAATTTTTTTTTTGCAAGTTGGCAATTACTAAAGTCAGTGCAGTGGAAACTATACTAAAAATTAATTTTTTTTCTACAACCAGAAAGAAGGGTGAGTTTTTAACCCACTTCATTTCCGCCCTTTTCAAGTCGGAGAAAGAAAAAAAATCCTCAGATGGTGCCGTTTCTAAAATATAGGTACTTATATCTACTAGTTTTTTTTATCTGTAATTTGATCGACGATCTCTGATGAATATACAATTATTTAAAATTTATTTTCTTTTGTTTTTTTTCTTCTCTCATCAGAATCGGCACTCAGTGTTAAATTAAGTTAATTTTCCTTAATTAAATAAGAGCCGGAAAATATGCTTGGTTCAAATTAAATTTGCATTTAATTTACTCTAAAAGGCACATATACAGGCATGCCACATAAATCTCTTTCACTTGAGTTTCACGTCAATTTCATTTCTCCGTGCCACAGTCTCAATCACCTGCACAATTTTTGGTGAAACGAAATCATCGGTCAATTCACTGGCATCCGATGCCATGAGAATAATGTCACTTTTTTTTGTCCGAATTTCAAAATTAAGAGTTGTCAAGTAACTTTCATTGTTTGTCGCGCCAATAACTTTTAAATTTTTTTAGGCTATACAATATCAATTATTAAATAAATAAATTAAATAATATTAATTAAAGAAGAAATAAAATAAAAACCTACTTTTCAGCAATAATAAACTTACAAAAATTGCTAAACAAACCCTTGGGAAATTTAATCTGAGAAGGGGCCAACCCTTAGCAGCCTAGTACGAAAAGGTTGATGAACATGCTTAAAAACCTAAATCACACGAATTTCTGTGGCACGGAGAAATTTTCGAAGTGGAATTGCTTTTTTCTGAAATCACTTTCACTAGTGTTTTTTGTGGCATGCCTGATAAAATTAATTTTCGTATTTAGATCTATCGTATCTTACTCATAATATTATAAATAATTATTATTATAAAATATTTATATGCATGCCCATATTTATTAATTTTTATATGATAATTGTATCTTAATCTATAATAGCCCTCATTTACAGCAGCTCATAGATACTTGCAAATGTTTTGTTATTGAGTCTGTCTGTCGCAATGTTCTTTTCTTTTGTTAAGCTTATAAATATAACTATGTTCGCCTAAATTCTGAATTATTTTTCTGGAGCCATGCTTTTCCGAGAGGAGGGGAGGTAGCCAATCCAAAGCTATTTTTGGGATCCTGACCAAACTGTTTAATTGGTTAAACACAGGATCATGGTAGGGAGGGCGAGTGCATCAAACACCAATGCACAGATAACCACTAGCCCAATTTTCTTTTGTCCTTAATCTGTTGTTTCCTTTCGCTATCTTACTTTTTCCTGTGCTACTCCTAGTTTCCCTCCTATTTCCCCAGTTTTGTAAAAACAGTATGCGATCTCTTAATGAAGTATGATATAATAAAATGGAGCAATGTAACCGGCGGTTAAAACAACAACCCACTCTCATGTCGCTGAGCAATAGCTGTGGAAGCAAGCGCATACTCCGGTCCTGGATTACACCCCCAACCGCTCTCAACAAAAAAAAAGCGATCGTTATTCGTTACAAGACACATCGATAATTTTAACTAAGAAAAACGATAACTTTCAAGATTTCGAGGCCTCGCTTTAATTTTAACGGCGTTGCCTTAAATTTCATCAAAGCGTTCACCAGAAGCAAATCAAAAATTTTTTGATTTGTGATACATGATTACTGATTGATTAGTTCTGGTGAACACGGCCATTGTTCATTACCTTCTGTAAATAGCCATATATAACCAGGAACTCGCTGGATCGATCATGGTTGTTCAAAAATATCCAAAATGAGCAATCTGGATTCCGATGACTCGATCATGAAATTTGATGACTACGAACGAGGTATTAATCCAAATACTCAGGAATTCCATGGCGAGCCGCAGCTCGAGTGGGAAAATGACATTGCTTCGTCTTTCCCTCGCCTAAGTAGCGTGAGCAACATAAGGATGCGGAATGATGCGAACTCTAGTAGACCACTCAGAGCACGTGTTATTCCCAATGAGGTCCCAATCGAGAGACCGAAAAGGGTTTCCAATACAATTTCCAATTGGCGAATTAAATATTCCGGTTCGGCGAATGATGTTCCCATAGGGGATTTCATTTATCGAGTTAATTGTCTTACAACTCAATGTCTGGGTGGGAACTTTACGCTTTTGACTCAATTTGCACATCTTTTGTTTTCGGGTCATGCCATGTCTTTTTATTGGAGAATTCACAGAACAACTGACAATATGAATTGGTATGAGCTATGCAGTAGATTGCAGGAGCGCTACCAGGATCAGAGGACGGATAGGGACATTAAGAATGCCATGCGGCGCAGGAAGCAGAGATCCAATGAGAGTTTCGATGACTTCTTGGATGCAATTTTAACGATCGCTGATTCTTTGCGCCCATGTCAGAAAGCGAGCTGACGACGGAGATTAGTCATAACTTGAGGTCCGAGCTTCTGCATGAACTCTTGCATATTGACAGTCCCGATATAGCCACGTTACGCAAAGAATACCATCGACATGAGGAGTTTTACCGCAGTATCAGTTCGCATTCCCGGTCGAATTTCAGGAAGCCGGTAGTTAAAACTATCGGGCATCAAGACGAGTCCGAGTCAGATGCGGAAGCAATCCCGGCTAACGATGTTTGCGCTGTTCGTTCATTGGACAACGTTAAATGTTGGAACTGCGAGGAGCAGGGCCACCGGTACCATGACTGTCTTCAGCCTAGACGCGTTTTCTGCTATGGGTGCGGAGCTGCAGAGATGTACAAGCCCAATTGTGCAAAATGCATTTATGTTTCGGCCAAGCTGCCCGACTTTCAAGTCATCGACGGTTTCATATACCATCGCACGGAGTTTTCAGACGAAGAACAGCGTTGGAAATTGTTGGATCCCGAAGCGCTGAGGGAAGATTTAATCAGATCCGCTCACGATCAACCCTCATCAGCACATTGTGGCATGGCAAAGTGTCTCGAGCAGATCCGGCGTATATTTTTCTGGCCAGGAATGGTAGTTCAAGTTCGGGACAACATTCGAGATTGCGATGTGTGCAAGACAACAAAGCATCCAACGATTGCTCTACGATCGTCCATGGGTGAGCGAATTGAGAGCGAGAGACCGTTCCAGCGTTTGTATTAGGACTTTATAGGGCCGTTGCCTCGCACTAAGAAGGGTAACATAGGGATTTTCATTATTATTGACCACTTTTCAAAATTCACTTTTCTTAAAGCGGTTAAGAAATTTACTTCGAAAGTGGCGATCGAGATTTTTTGGGGTTCCAGAAACCATTGTTACCGATAACGGCACACATTTTAAAAGCCGAGAGGTGGCAGAATTTCTATCCCGGTACGGTATCGCGCATGTTTGTACAGGTGCGTATGCACCGCAGTCGAACGCAGCCGAGAGGGTGAATCGTTCCATCAACGCCGCGCCAAGAGCATATGTTCGCAAGGATCAGCGAGAATGGGATGTGTTCCTCAGCAGCATTAACTGTTCTCTTCGAAGTATCCACCAATCGATTGGAATGTCCCCGTACGATGTTGTCTTCGGTCAGCAAATGCTAACTCACTGACGGGACTTTAAATTACTCCGTCAACTCGATGCACTCAATGAGTCCGCGTTGAGAAAAATCAACGCTCACATGATCTAAGAGCGAAGCCGCGATCGTTTAAAGTAGGTCAGGAGGTAACAAAGAGGAATTTTTCACTCAGCAACGCTGCTGCTAATTTCAATGCTAAATTAGCACCCATTGGCACAAAGGCCCGAGTGAAAACACGAATTGGACAATCTTTATATTTGTTGGAAGATTTATCGGGCAAGGAATTGGGTCATTTATACATTAAGAACATCTGGTAACTTTGCGTAGGCACCTTCGATTTTTTTTTCTCCCTTTCCAGTTTCCATTTCAAGCGAGTTTTTTGAAATTAATCCCCTCGATGGAATACATTTTATTTATCGAATAAATTACTGAACAAGTTCTTTTGCACCGGGAACAAAACGCCGCTACCTTGTTCCGCTCAGTTCACGATGAATCGATAGTTTTCACATCGAAAACAATCGAAGATCGTCCACCGCTTAGCGGCCTTACTGGAATTAACATACATCACGGTGATCACGGAGAGCAGAGTGCTCCGTTGGATCATCGAGCCAAACTTGACTCGGCAGCTCAGCTGAATTTGGTTACATCTCGCTTCGCAAATCTCCTTCAGGTTAAAACTCATCGTTCCGGCATCTTAATATCAGGTCTTGGAGAATCCACTGGTTCATCTGATAACGCTATTGATATTCAATTGCAATCTCGAAACGCCTCTTATCAAACTTTGTTCACTGCGGCAATAACAAACACCATTACTGGATATCACTCTCATTTCGACATAAAATCTTCACAATAGAACATGCCAATCATCATTCACCTCGCCGATCTGCTCTTCTACAAAAGTCTACGATAAATGATAGGTTAGTAAATATTCATGACACAGTCGACTTCTCCGTTTAGCATAACTTTATTGAATGAATCGTACATATTCATGTTGGGTTCCGCTAACCCGAAACATGCATTGCTTATGACTATGTCTTATATTTACGTATAAGTATTTTGGTATATACATATGTATGCAGAAGGCATAAGTGGTCTTTTAATGTACTTTGGGCATTCGTATATTTGTATTTATTATGACAGAGTGTCACAATGTATTAACGGATTAATATACCCTTTGTTTAATGATAATGGTAGGGTAGATATGCTACACCTCCCTTTTTAAAGAAATGACGTAATAGATGTAGTCATTTAGTGTTAGTGATAAAATATATTGTACTTAATTTTTTTTCGTTGGGCGTCGACGTACTATGTATGTACGTTCAAGTGGTCCAAGCGACACCAAGCCTTAGCTTGTTACGCGCGGATCAGAAGACGAGTTCGCGGGCGGACGGAAACGAGTTGAACGGCATGCAATTAAAAGGTCGCGAAGAGAGAAAGAAGATAGACAGTTACGGACATAAAATATGAAAACGGATATAGATTTAAATTACTAAGCAATATAATAAAAATACTAAACTAATTGTTATTAGCTAAATGGGTTAGTAGCAAAATTTTTAGATTTGAAATGGAGTCAGCATTCTAAAAGGTTCATGCAATGCATAGTTAGATCTACAGATAGGAAGAGAAATAGGAATAAAATTTCTAGATACTACTCTACGAGGAACAGAAAAGTTGAGTTGTGACATTAATTCAGTAGAGTCAATGTCACCACCAATAAGCTTACACATAAAAATAATACCAAGCATAATTCTACGATTTGATATAGAAGGAAGGTCTATTAATAAAAGTCTACTAGAGTACGAAGGCAGTCTCAAGTCCCTATTCCAATTAAGGCCACGTAGAGCAAAGAGAAGAAAGTTTTTTTGTACCGATTCAATGCGACTTTGGTGCACAGTATACTGAGGACACCAGACACATGAACCGTACTCCAAAATTGGACGGACTAAAGATATGTAAAGAGTCTTAGTTATATAGGGGTCATCGAATTCCTTCGACCACCTCTTTATAAAACCCAGAACTGACATAGCTTTATTGACCATCTTAAATATATGATCGGAAAATTTAAGCTTGTGATCTAAGAGTTTGCCTAGATCATCAACAGCAGTAATCCTATCAAGAGGACCACCATACAGTGAGTATGACGCCAAATAAGGGTTAGTGCGGTAAAAAGTCATTACGTTACATTTAGAACAGTTTAAATTTAAAAGATTCACACGGCACCATGACTGAAAAGAGTCAAGATCTTCCTGCAATTTGAAGTGGCATGGCCAATCTTTATATTGCAGACAAATTTTAACCTCATCGGCATACATAAGTACACGAGAGTTTCTTAAAACTGTTGGTAGATCATTTATAAACAGTGTGAAAAGCAAAGGACCGAGATGACTACCTTGGGGAACTCCAGAGGTAACCCGGAATGACTTAGAAAAAAAGTTATTAATCAGAACTTTTTGAGTTCTGTGTTTCAAATAGCTTGAAATCCAGTGAATAAGGGTGGTCGGAAAACCAATTATGTCAAGCTTATGTAATAAAAGAGAATGGTTAACTGAGTCAAAAGCTTTACTGAAATCGGTATAAATGACATCAGTTTGTTTGTTATTACGGAAGCCGCGGATAACAAACGACGAAAGTTCTAGAAGATTAGTAGTAGTGGATCTACGTTTGACAAATCCATGCTGGTAGGGAGAGATAATTGAACAACACAAGTGCTGTAAATGACTGGTTAAAATCTTCTCAAAAACTTTAGGAATAGCGGACAACTTAGAGATTCCCCTATATTTTTTGGCGTCAGACTTTCTTCCCTTTTTGTGCAGAGGCATAATAAATGACTCCTTCCAAATAGAGAGGAATATCGCAGAATCTAATGACAGAGAAAATAGCTTCAGCAGGGGTCCACATAGCGCTATGGCTCCATACCGAAGTACACAACCAGGAACACCATCCGGACCAGGTGAAAACACCGGCTTAACTTGTCTAAATTTATGTTAGGTGCACATATAAAATATTAATATCAATATATCAAGTTCGTGTTGGTTTGTTACCTCAAAGAAGTCTTAGGTTGTGTTCACAAACAAACATAAAAATTATTCATAATATAATAATAATAGTTATAATGTTAATAATGACAACAGCAATAAATAACATATCGTAATTTATCTATAATATAGTATATATACGTATAAACAAGACGAACGATTTGCATCGAGTTCCATAACTAAACTTGTACTACATTTATCTTTCCTTAACTCATATATGTTTTTCCGAATCGGAATCGGTAGCTGCCCTAAAATTCGTAATTTTGTAACTACAAAACAAAAAGAAGAAGAAGGAAAATAATAGAAATCAAAAGTAAATAAATGCCCAAATAAAAGATCTTTACTCGTCCTCTGCTTCGGTTATAGTTGAGTTCGTGATGTGCGACTTCATCTTGAGCACCAGTTGTCGGTGATGCTCCTCATTCTGTATCATAATAATGCGATGCTGCAGCTGTGGCGCCAAATCGCAGGTCGACTGCTCCAAATCATCCAAGGAAGCCCGACGTAGCATCTTTTGGGAATTGCCATGACTCAGATCCATGGATTTGTTGTGATGACCCACCGATAGCTTGCGTATGGGCGATGGACCATCCAGATCCATGTTATCCAAACACTGCACTAGACTATGTCTGCGGGAGAGCGTCACGAGGGATTGACGATGTTTTGTATTCTGTCCGCATTTGCGGAAGTTGATCGCCTTGAAGTGATTCTGCAGCGTTATGCCCAACTCTGGGCATCTCAAGATCACGAATCAGCGACTCCTCACTAATTAAGGGACTGAAAATACAGTTCGATCGAGGCATATCAAAAGGATAAGATTCAAAAGAAAAGTTAGACGAAGAGTAAGTGGTTTGAAAAAACGTTGCAAAAAGATCGGCGATCGCCTGATCTGTGTATGCCTTCGAATTTTCATAGGATAGAGAAGATGGATAGGAGGAAGACTTACGCTTAGTGTTGACAAAAATAAAAAACTGCCTATGGTCTTTCGCGAGTCGTACCCTACAGAAAAATAAATAAATTTCTATAACACGTAGCATTTAGCTCGATGAAGTTGAAGATGAAGAAGAACTTGATTCCTTAAACTTTTTATAAAGTCTGGACTTTAAGTTCTTTAGGTGAGAAAGTTCTTTAGAAAACCATGGAGGTTTATTAGACCTAGTCGGATAAGCTGAAGGAATGCAGGCATCAAAACACGCGATCAATCTATTATAAAATAGTTTAATGGGGATGCTGAAATCAGTACAGACATATAGATCGGACCATTCAGATTGGCTAAGAAGCTCGTTCAATTTCGAAAAGTCAGCTTTGCGAAACTGGCGAACTCGAGCACTTGGCGTAGAAAGAAAATTAGTTACTGATGTGCCAAGGTCGATCATCAATTCTAATGTTGGATGATAGGGATCTTCAGGATATGTGAGTGGTTCGGTTCTTGACAGGACTACACTAGCCGGATCACAAACAAAACATAAGTCTAGCTGCCGGCTTAATGAATTTTTAACATGGTTTATTTGGCACAAAGATATGTCAAATAATCCATCGATAAAGCCATGTTCAGTCGTTGGGGTTAAAGAATTCGACTCATTATTCTGTAACCACGTTGTTCTTGGCAAATTAAAATCCCCAAGAACTATGAGGTGGTCTTTGTCAGAAAGAAGATTATTGACGGATTGAATAGCGGATAAATGATTATGATAAACTGATATATCTGAAGATGGAGAAATATACGAGCATGTAACGTATAAAAATACGCCACGGAAACATATTTTATTAGAAATAAATTCAATGTCAATCGGGCTAACGAAAGGTATTTCTTCTGAAGAGAGGTTGGAGTCTACAGCAATTAGAACTCCACTACCTCTTTGGGAAGGACGATCAAGCCGATACGTTGTATACTTCACTGAAAAGATTTCCGAATCGAGAATATCCGGTTTTAACCAGGTTTCAGTGAACACAGCAACATGAAATGGGAAAGTAAGACTGTCAACGTATAGTTTGTTAATCTTACTACGCAAGCCACAAACATTCTGATAAGCTAACCAATGGGAAGATATTAGTTTTTTGAGGAAGAAGAAGAAGAAGAAGACGAGGTAGCTATATTTTGCACAGGGTCTTTGGGTGGAAGCCTAATCGGATTCCGATTTTTAATTTTGGGCTTGTACTCTTTTACCACCAAATACTCCGGCCAAAAGCTTGGTGAGGATGTGGTGGCAAAATGTTCTGGGGGTACGTTGATCTTGAAAGATGCAACTTGCCTGTCATAAGAAAACTTAAATTTCTCCACCTTGATAGTGGCATCGCTTATTTTGGCCTGAATATAGGCCATCACATCTTCAGATGTAGAATCAGGGGCGAGCCTGGAAACAAAAATCTGCTTCATTGGCGGAATCCCCACCAGAGGTCTAGAAACCAGAGGCGAAACAGCTGGCGTACTGTCACCTGTGGGTTCTAGATTAACCGGTGAACCGGCTGTAACTGTAACTGGAGGAGGGGCTTTGTTTGATTTTGGTCTGCCTGTTCTTTTTTTCACAACAGCAGATGAATCGGACAATGGAGCAGAAATAGCTGTGTCCGTCGGCACAGCGTCAACAATGGGGACATCCACAACCATCGATGCTATTGGAGTAGCAAACATAGTTTGTGGGGCCGACGGGGCTGTAGGAGTGAGGAACTGTTCCACTGTCGAAAATTGGCTGACCGAGGTTGTTTGCAAGTCACGAGGTGTCGATTTCTTGCGCTTTGGAGACTCACCCAATAGCTTAAGACTATTGAACTGAGCATCCACAGCAAGAAATTGAGCATTAAGCTTGTTAAAGCCAACACTCAAATCCTTGAAACCACTCATCGTCTGCCTCATAAACACACGCATCTCAGTCTTAATCTCACGACAGGACTCACATGTCCAGCTAAGTCTAGTTCGTTGGGCAACGGCATCCGCTACTAGCCCTGAGTAGCCAGCGCACTTTACATGCACCAAATTACTACAGAGCCAGCAACAAATACTCGGATGCGCAGCAGTAATCTGCTTTTGGCAGCTTTTCTTTATACAGACAAAACTTATTTTAACTAAAATTTCACTACTAGTTGACCACTGTGCAATATGAAAGCAAAACCAATTTAAAGATATTAATTTGTTTCTTATTATAATATAAATTTATGTACAACAAAATTTGTTTTTTATCTCTTTTTTTTTTTTAAAACATTTGTATTCATTAATAAATTTTTATTTTTAATATATTTGAATAAACGTTTTATTTTATTTTTAACTTTCTTAGAAGAATTAGAATTAAAAAAATTTTGTTATTTTTTTTTTTTTTTTTGCTTTCGGTTGATCAGACCTCGTTTTTTTTTTCTTTTTTCTCTCATGAAACGTTTCATTGAATATATGTTTTTAGCCTATCCTTATGTACTTTTTGTTTCTTATTCTTATTATCTTGAATGAAAATGTAATCTTTATCTTCTATTTTTTCTACTATATATGGTCCTAAATATACTGGGTCTAATTTGTGCCCTGTTTCGTTTCTTATACGTACTTTATCTCCTACTTTTATTTCAAAATTTTTTGCTTTTTTGTCATATGCTAATTTCCTTTTTCTAACATAATTCTAGCTCTTTTATATGCTATTTCTAATCTAAACTTTATTTCCTTAGAATAGTCATCTAAATTATAAATAGGATCTATGTAATTAGTTTTATTTAAATCTATGAACTGTTTTGGTAGTCTGCCAAATACTAGTTCCTATGGGCAATACTCATGCTATGCTGATGGTGTCGTGTTGAAGCAATAAGTAAAATATTGAATCCAGACATCCCAATCAGTTTTGTCTGCAGAGATGTATGTAGGAATTCAGAAATAACGATAAGAATAGAATTAAGAAAGTATCGATAAGTGAATGAAGTTGGCAGCATAAAAAGAATATCGAGTAGCTGGCCATCGAGTTGGCAGCATACGAGTTAGTGAAAACTCAATTGCCGAGGAGTGAAGTTGCGAGCGCATTAAGTGTAATCATTTGTCAAGAACTGAAAACTGAACATGAAGAATTGAATTGAATTATTAAAATAGACTATTACATTAAGCATACGAATAAACATTGAATTGAAGAGAGAGTGTGTTTTAATGTGATTTGAAGTGACCCTTGGCAGTGAAGTTACCCACAACTTTGGGGGCTCGTCCGGGATCTTGTGAAAAGAAGAATTACGCATAAATCGTCAAATTATGTCGTAATATCGTCGAAATAAATCCCAAATTCAACGGAGAAGCAGAGCTACAGAGTTTTGGTGCAACTACGTCGTTGTGAAATTATGACGCATAGTGGTGAAATACAATTGGCAAATGTGTGAGCGAAAGAGCACGAGCACAGCGAGGCGCAGAGAAAAGAGAGAAGAGAATCAACGAAGTGACGCAACAGAGAGAAGTGCAACAATTGTAGAATGAAGGAATCGACATCAATCGTTCTTATGTTCTATACTTGTGGCAGTAAAATTACCGAGAATCAGAGGCAAATTGCGTGCGAGAGAGAGCACAAGCAATAGCGAGACAGCGAGTAAGAAGATCAACAAAGTGACGACACATACACAGAGCTTGAGTGTGTGCAGCGAAGTAACAGAGCAGTAGAGGCGATTTGCGTGCAAAAGAGAGCATTAGCAAAAGCGCGGCAACGGTAAAGAGGATCGACAAAGTGGCGACACATACACAAAGACTTGCGTGTGCGTGTAGCTAGGCGACAAAGCAACATCAGAGGCGATTTGCGGAGTCATCAGAGCAGCAGAGAACACAGAGCGGCAGACGTCAACGGAGTTGCCACAGAGCGGCAAAAGACACGGAGTAGCAGACGTCAACGGAGTAGCCACAGAGCGGCAAAAGGCGTTTGCATAGCAGCAGAGAACACAGAGCAGCAGACGACTAAGAGAGAACGGAGCGACGGCAGAGCAACGACAGAGAGTATAAAATAATTTTATTAATTTAAGGGACTTTAACATTATTTTAAGTATCTTATAATTTGTAGAATTTACTAATTTACGAGATCACACAACTTACAGTTCACGGTCTAAGAGAGAAATTAAGAGAGCTGGGATTATCATTGAAAGGAAGAAAACTTGAGTTGCAAGATAGACTAATTTCTCACTTTAGTTTTGAGCAAAATAACGAATCATTATACGAGGACACCGTTGAGACACAATCAGAAGTTGAAAATAACCTAATAGAGATACCCAGCACAAAGACGTTCACACTGAAAGATATCAAAGAATCATTGACAGAGTTCGATGCAAGTGAGCAGAAAGATGTAAATGAGTGGCTCACAGATTTTGAGAATACAGCAGTGACCGTACAGTGGAATGACTTACAAAAGTTTATCTACGGACGGCAACTGTTAAAAGGAGCAGCAAAGCTTTTTGTGATTAGCCAAGACGGTCTTACTAATTGGACTACGCTGAAAGAGGCGCTATCAGAGGAATTTACAATAAAATTGTCAGCTAAACAAGTGCATAAGCAACTCGAGGATAGAAAGAAGAAGTCAGAGGAATCGTTAGTGGAGTATTTCTATCACATGAAGAATATAGCAAAGAAGGCCGGCGTAGATGAAGAGAGTCTCGTAGAATATATAATTGAAGGTATTCCAGACACAAAGCAAAACAAAAGCGTTTTATACCAGGCCACAGATCTGAAAGAGCTCCGTGATAAAATGATAATCTATGAAAAAATATCGAGCAATACAGAGTCCAACAAGAAGATTAAAGCTGAGAAAGATGAGACAAAAACTGAGAAAGAGGGCATTCGTTGCTACAAGTGTGGAGGTAAAAACCATTTTGCCAGAAATTGCGGAGAGGAAGAAGTCAAGTGCTTTAAATGCAATCAGCTAGGTCATAAGGCTAATCAGTGTACATCAAGAGAGCAAAAGAGAGAGAATGTGCAGTCCCAGCAGCTGATGCAGAAAACTTCAAATAGAGTGTTCAAGGAAGTTCGCATTGGCATCAAATCGGTATCGGCATTATTCGATTCCGGCAGTGACATTTGCACTATTAGTGAGAGCACATATAAAGAGCTTTATCCAGTAGCATTAAAACGCGAGATAAGAGAATTGAGATGCATAGGAAGCAAGACGATTTGCACACTTGGATCTTTTAAGATTGACACAGAGCTAGATGGCATCCCACTTGAGTTATGCTTTCACGTGGTCCGAGACAGAGATACTCTCTACAGTTGCGTTATTGGCTGAGATGCTTTCGCTTATGTGAGTGTGACCATCAGTAGCAATGGGGCAGTTTTCCATAGAAATGAGAAATTAGTGGGAGAAAAGAATGAAGGTCAGGCAGCCTCAGATCATCAAATCTGTAGTCGCGATTTAATTTCAATAGTTAAAGAAAACCCAATGTTTGATGTACAGAAGGAATTATTTCAAATGCTGATAACGACGATATGTGAGAAAGGTAAAGAAGAGATAGATTTTGTTAAAGAGTATAAACCAGGGAAGCCAGAAAAGTATCCACCTGAAATGAAGCGCACGCTTAAAGATGAAATACCCGTGCATCAGAGACCCAGACGTTTAACGTACAGTGACCAAGAGAAGGTGAACGAGCAAATAGAGGAGTGCCTAAGAGATGGAATCATTCGTCATAATGTTCCTGAACATGGTGCTTTCCCTATTGTTATGATAGCCAAGAAAGACGAAAAGAAGAGACTGTGCTATGATAACAGGCAGCCGAATTGGACGAGACTTACCGGATTTAAAATGAAGACAGGATATAACAAGAAGGTGAAACAAACGTAAAAAAATAAGTTGTTGGATGTTAAGCAAGATGAAAAGATGAAATTCGAAAGATGGCAAAAGAAAATATATCTAGATTATAGGAAGAAATGGTATCCATCATTCGGGACGAATGAGGCCGTAGGATGGCCGAATGTAGGAATTCAGAAATAACGATAAGAATAGAATTAAGAAAGTATCGATAAGTGAATGAAGTTGGCAGCATAAAAAGAATATCGAGTAGCTGGCCATCGAGTTGGCAGCATACGAGTTAGTGGAAACTCAACTGCTGAGGAAAGAAGATGTGAGCTCGCCGAGTATTATTTTACTACAGTTGTTAAGACGAATATAACCGATTGAATTGTGAAACCATGAACTATTATGAAGAAAACTATTACATTAAGCATTAAGACTACAAATAAACATTGAATTAAGAAGAGTGTGTTTTAATGTGATTTGAAGTGACCCTTGGCAGCGGAGTTACCCACATGTATGAACGAATGTATTCATTGAATGTTCGATGACTTCGTTCTATTGTCCCTAATGTTTGGTGATGATATGCAGTAGAAGTGAGATTCTTGATCTTCATATACTTGCATAAATCAGTTAAAATCTGGTTTTTATACTCTGTCCCCATGTCCGAGATGAACGTCTTCATTGGACCGAACTTGAGTATGAAATTTTCGAATATAGCCTTTCCGAGATTATTTGCGCTTTTGCTTTTTATTGGAATGGCTACTAAATATTTTGTAAGGTCACAAATTAATGTGACTATATATTCATTGCCATTTTCTAATTTAGGTAGCGGACCAACTGTATCCACTATCACTACATCGAAAGCATTCACAGGTGTTTCTGTGAGAGTCAAAGGAGTTTTCGTATGTGTCTTTGTTTTAGACATTTGGCATTTTTGACATCTACGTAAGTACTCTTTTATATGACGTGTCATATTTTTCCGGTAGTAGTGTCTTTTAATTTTTGCTAGCGTTTTTGTTATGCCACTGTGGCCTCCTTGAATTGGGTCATCATGGTACGTAGACAATATTTCTTGTATCTCTTTTTCATTTGTTATTTGGGTCACCGGCTGGAGTAGCGCTACTCTTAAAGATGTTAATATTTCATTGCCCATATTTTTAAAAGAATCTATTGAAACTGATTCAAAGATCTTTTCGCTCGGTGCCACTTTGAGTTGTCTGATTTTTAATATACCGGCCTCTTTTTCGAGCCTTTGGAAGAACTGACCTAGGTCGAGAATTCCATTGGTATATAAATCGCTAACTTCAATTCTTGCGATAATTTTATTTCCATGTTTAAATAAACATTTAGATTCTGTTATGCGCAAGGTCACTACTTTTCGTACTTCATCATTTGTAATGACTTCATGTAAGTTGGGCTTAGATACATTTTTATGACTTTGCGTTGGCAGAAATTCATAATTTTCTACTGTACAGTTTTTATTTTGTCTACTTTGTCGCCTGGTAGTGACTTTCAGGACTTTATGTTGCATGTCTTTTAGTTCCTTTAAGGTAATACGCGAAAGTGCGTCTGCTACAAAATTATCTTTGCCCTTTAGGTATTCTACTGTGAAGTCGTATTCTTCGAGCTCTAGCCGCATGCGAGTTAATTTTGAACTGGGATTAGTCATAGAAAAAAGATATGTTAATGGTCTGTGATCCGTTTTAACAGTAAAGTGTTTGCCATAAATATATGGTCTGAAATGGGTAATTGCCCAATGAATTGCCGCTAACTCTTGTTCTGTTGTGCTCTTATTGCTTTCCCCTTTTGTAAATGAACGAGATGCATAAGCTATTGGAAGTTGTATTCCGTCACAGTTCTGAGTTAGAACTGCTCCGCAAGCTTGTTTACTAGCATCTGTTATAATGCAAAATTCTTTGCGAAAATCAGGATATTGTTATGATGTGGGGTGCATAAGATTTTCTTTAAGGTATTGGAATGCGTTTTGGCATTCACTTGACCATTCAAAAGGAACATTCTTTTTACATAATCTAGTTATGTGCCGTGAATAGTCGGCGAAGTTTTTTATAAATCGACGATAATAATTGCAGAATGCTACAAATCGTCTCGCGCTGTCCGCATCAGGACAGGATAATTTTTGATGACGTCAAATTTCTTGTCATCTGGCAATACACCATTAAGTCATCCATATAAAGGAATGCCTGAGAGGGTTCTAAACCCGAGAATGCTATTGTCATCATTCTCTGAAATGAATTTGGTGCTATTTTAAGACCAAATGGTAATCGCGTAAAGCGATATGAGCCACTGCTCGTTGAAAAAGATGTTATATTTCTTGAATTTTCTTCAAGTTCAATTTAGTGAAAACCTGACATTAAGTCAAGGCATGAAAAGTATTTAGCTCTGCCCAGTTGGTCTAGAATATCATCAATTCTGGGGAATGGGAATTTATCAGAAAGTAATTTTTTGTTGATTTGGCGATAGTCAATTACTAATCGCCATTTCTTTTCGTCCGAATTTGGTAGTGATTTTTTCGGAACTAACAAGAGTGGGCTGTTATACTCGGATACAGACGGTTCTACAATTTAATCATTACATATCACTATACTTGGTGCATAATTCTGTTAATTTACTTTTGAATTGTTATGGAAAATTTTTCTTTAACTTGGAAAGTACTTGTTCGCTTCTATTTTCTGGATTAGTGTTATGAATTTCATAATCTGTCAAATTTTCGAATTGGATATTGTTTACTTTGACCAATTGGTCGAGATTAGTTGTATTTAGAAAGCGAATGTACACATGTTTGGATGCTGCTATTGTATTTGCAGTATAAATTCCAGTATGTATTTCTTGATTAGGAACAAATATATAATCATTGACTGTATTAATGTCTATTTTTCGAATGACTTGGAATCTGGCTGGCAGAATAATTGTATTGTTGCCAGCACTATATGTTATGGGAACATAAATAGGATAATTTAAGTTGTGCGGTCTAATTATAAACCAGTCTTCACTTGGTTTGAAATCTAATTGACAATTGCATTTTTTAATAAAATCAATGCCTGTTATTCCATCACACGGTATTGAAAAGTCTGAGTCTATTAAATGAAATTCGTGTGGAATAATATATTTTGTTGATTGGAGTTCTATTGAAGTTGTTCCTTGAGATGTTATTACACCTTGGCCTATGCCTTGGATGTTTATAATTTTGTTTTCTTGAATTTTGAAAGTATCTGAATTTATTTTTAAAATTGAGATATCTGCACCAGTATCTATTAGGAATGTGAGTTTATTTTCAGTTGAATGATTATAGAAGGTGACAAATATATTAAGACTGTAATTGATGGAATGAACCTTTGCATTTACTGAGTGGTTCCTAAAGGGTTCTGAGAGTTTTCCGACGCATTTTGCGCTACTCTGACATTGTTGTTATTATTACCTTGGTTGGAGTTACCTCGGACTCTTCCTTGGTTTTGGCCTCGTCTTCCTCCACGGTTATTGTAATTATTGTTATTGTTTTGGCCATTATTTCGGTAATAATTGTTTCGATTATAATTACCACGACCATTGCCTCTACCGCGGTAATTACCTCTGTTGTAATTACCACGTTGGGCTTGACCTCTCTGGGAGTATAGAATGGAGTTTGCATTACCCGTCATTTCAATACTACAATGTAAGTATTTACTGACGGCTTCATTCATTGATGCAAAATTGCCTGCTTCCAATATTGTCTTTAGTTTGCCATGATCACAATTTTTGATCATGACATTGATTGCTTCCTTTGTGCTGAACTTATCTGCATGTTCAGATGGCAATCCCTCATCGATATACGAAGATTCAAGCAATCTTCGTAGATTATCAATTTCGTTAGTAAATTGAGTAGCTGTTTTGCCTTTTTGATGGACATTAGCCATTTTTTCTTTAACTACGTCGAATGTTTCACCGACGATTGTGTTCTGCAATTTCTCTATGATTGCTTTAATATTTGTCTCATCTTGAACTTTATAGAGGGTTGAGCCAATTATTTTAGACTTTATTACCTCTATTGCGATTGATTCATATGACCCTTTTGTCATATCAACCAGCTTAATGGCCGTAATGAATCTTTGGAGATGGATTTTTTTCCATCAAATTCTGGCACTGACTGTGAAATCTCTTTTATATACGCCCTTTAGGCGGCTGATTCGTCCGGCATCGTAATAGATCACTTTGGCGTCAGTATTGAAATCAGAGCTAACTGGATCTGATGTTTTGGGTATTTTAGATACCTTTGAGGTCATCGGATCTTTGAAATCTGTACTTTTTGGTTCGGTATCTGGTTCTAGTAGAGCAGATTCATCGAACACGGCTGCAAAATTTAAAGTATTTGGAACTAAAATTTTTACGTCGTGCCGTTTTATGACATGAAGGAGACTTTCCTTAAGCCTTTGTATTACGTCCTTTAATTGTATGGACTGTAACGAATCACATTTTCCCAAATTGTCAATTACAATTTGGCGTACTGTATTAAATGTAGTAACCAGTACTCGAAAATGTTTTAGTTTCGTACTCTTTGAGATAGGTGCAGTTTTATTGAGGCATTTAAATGACTTCTCAAATTCCAATCCATTAATATTTATATGCAACGTAGTCTACTGCTTTTCCCAATATTGGGTGATCTGTGTAGATCTCCTCCACTTTGATATTTGGCATATATGAGATTATCAATGCTTTCTCTTTTGGATGACATCCAAGAAATGGAGAGTGTTACATCGCATAAGTACTCATATAGATTTTTTCCAACTCATATATTGTCGTTGGTTGTTCGGCAACTATATGTTGGAATTTTGTGAGAATGTTTGGCTCATAGGCCTGTAATTTTTAAATAAGGCCTTCAATTCGTGAATGCATGTTTAAGTTATTTTGAATTATAACTTTAACGTAAAAATTAACGCATAAATGCGAAAATTTGGATGACGTTCGTTAACGTGATCTATTTTATCCTTATTTATTTCTAAATCTTGTCTAAGTTATTCGCCCTACTCATGTACCTCTTCTTAATAAGTTTATTGTGCTTAACATAGAGTGTAAGCAGAAATTGCAAAACCAACACTATCGTGATAATTAATAACAGGATCTACAATGCGTTTATGTCATCGGTGTGATCAATTATTTTTACGTTGTTTACAACGTTGGCAGTGTTATCTTCTGCCTCACTAGAGTCACTAAACCACCCCATTTTTTAATTGGTTTTATATATTCAATGAAAAGAAATTTTTTTTTTTTAAACGTTCATGGAAGAAAAGTGAGGTTTTCTATTAAAAAAAATCTTTTGTTTTTGTTTTTTTTTTATAATTGTGGGATTACGTAAAGAAAGAAAAATATTTTCTTCTTTAAAAATCAAAAATAGAAAAAAAAAATTTTGTAATAATTTCTATGAAAAATACTTTTTTTTTTTTTAAATTTATCATTAGACAAATGTTTTATTGCAGCTGAGTATATAGATACCCAGCGCGAGAGACATGAAAATATTAGTTATTATAGAATGTGGTTGGCTCACATATCGGTTTACATTTCATTTGTTTTGTTAAAAAAAAAATTCTCCAACCACCAAGCCTAACAGTAATTAGTATTTTTCAAGCAGCGGTTTCCCGCATACGTTTGAATTTAGGACTTATTATTAAAGCAAATTGGGGCATTCGCAATTATGCAGCCCGTTTGCGTTGTTTCGCTCTGTGTAACGTTGTCGGTCTGCTTCCTCTTTGGCCAACCGGATCATACCCTTGACCAGTCGCCGTTGCTGCAGTAGTTTTATCCTCCTGCCACTCCTTTTGTGGGTGCGTAACACTTTCTTTTCCTGTCGAGCCCGGTACTCAGCTATTGTGAGTGGGCGTGGTCCATCGGCTGGATTTGCCTGCAAGGCCTCTTGCAACGTCGGCAAATCCCTTTGCTCAATAGGAGCAGCTGTCTGGAAGTTGGGCTCCTCTGCCATAAGTCAGTATTTGTTGTTGTAGCAGCTAATGCAATTCGCTTAGTTGCTTTTGTAGCAAATGGAATTGTTATTATTTATTATGTGTGTCTCAACATTTCATATAACTAATAAATAAATAACATTAAAGTGTTTGTTTTTTCGTTTACTTCTGCTGAACACTAGTTTTTGTTGTTGTTGTCGCTTTGATTTGTGTATATTATCTTTTTATTTTTATGTATAGTTATATAGTAACATATGTAATGCACATAGCCACCTAAATATTCTCGCACATATTCCCTCTATCAAGTAATAAGATATCAATAACAATAACAGGCTGGTGAAAATAACAATTCAAGCGCTCCCACGATCGAAACAGTTAATATAAACATCCGCTAGAATTGTCATTCCCACCAAGGGTCAAATCTGCCGACACGGCACAAATCCAGGCTGTTGCTTAGCACCCAAATATTCGTCTTCTCAAAAGAGCGATCCCTAAGATCTCTCTGTTTATATTAGAGCGCAAAGCTCAATCCCCAAAAGCTCACAGCCGAGGTTTGCTATGCGACGTCAAAACATTTAACAGTTAGTCTTGAATTATTCTCAAACTCCGATGTTCAACTCGCTTTAAGTTTTCTATTTAAATAAAGTTATATTTTTTTAAATAAACTAAAGTTGGAACTCGTTATTGGCGCAGCCGGTAGGATATGTAAAGTGTTTGTAATCAACTAAACTAAAAAGACTACTAAGGATCCGCAAATCCAAAGTCAAGAGTAAAGTTGAACTTTATTAAACCAAAATACATATCCGCTAAAGAACATACGTGCGTGTTTAAGTTACAACAAAAGTGCTAACCACTAAGGGACAACTGAAGTCCTAGGTTAAATAAAACCAAGTTTTGTGCTTAAAAAACGTGACAAACTTTGTCAATTTTGCTTTGTGACCACTAAAGGATAATTGTAATCCTAGGCCACAACAAGACAAAGAAAACCGAACATTTAAAGGAAAAAATAAATACACTGTCAACATCAATCATGACACCCCCAGCATCTCCATCAACCCCACCAATGGTTTTGTCAGAGCTTCTCCTGAAGCAAGCTCTTGGTCAAATCAAACAAGTGCCCACCTATGATGGACAAACGGAAGAGCTCACGGCGTTCGTGAGAAGAGTGGACTATATAATGCAGCTATACCCCACCCAAGATCTGAGACAACACAACGTTCTATTTGGAGCCATCGAACTACAGACTTCTGGAACAGCACAGCGAGTCGCACAGCTATCAGGAGCTACAAACTGGATACAACTGAGGAACGCGCTCATCGACGAATTCAAAACACAGACGCCCTATGAAGAACTGCTTCGTCGACTCTACAACACTAATTATAACGGAAGTATCCGTAAGTTTGTTGAAGACCTTGAGTATAAATCATTTGTAATTTCAAACAAATTAATGTTAGAAGGCATAGACTCACAAACAATTCTGTACACCAATGCTATGAACAACACAATCAAAGACGTTATAACAAGAAAATTACCCGACCGAATTTTTATGACTCTGGCTAAGTACGATATTACGACAATAACTAAATTAAAACAAGTAGCTCAAAGAGAGGGACTACACGAAAGCAACTTTTCTGACCGTTCAAAAACCAACACCTCATCTACGTCAAACAGTAGTGATGCTCGCAGGAATAGGGGAAACTCTCATAATTTCTATCCAATGGCAAGCCCACCAAACACAAGTAATGCCACTCAAAACTTTCAAGCCCCAAATCAAAGCAACCCACAGTTGCATAATGAATTTCAACAATAACTAAATCAAGGTAGATTCCAAAAACCCAATGAACTACCAACAAAACAGAACTTCAACGAACACTTCAAATCCGCCTGTCAAAAGACAACGCGAAAGTTCTAGTGGTCAATCCAAAATGGATACTGCCGAAAATTTTCATCACGCAGCCTCGGACCAAGAACTAGAAGAAACCCCTTCATTCGACTAATAATGAACAACATTCACCTCAAATGCGTAATCGAAACAGGTTCCTCTATAAATCTAATGAAAAAGAACTTTTTGAATTTCCCAATTAAATCTTGTCACTTGGAAGTCCAGACGATAAAAGGAAATATTTGTTTAAACCAATGTATTTCCTTAGCCCCCAGTAAACTCTGTCCACAACACCAAAGATTTTTTATACACGAATTTTCAGAAAATTACGATGTATTATTAGGCAGGGAATATCTCGAGGCTTGTGAAGCAAACATAAATTATAAAGAGGAAACTGTCACCTTAAGCGATTACCCATTTATCATGAGATATAATCATGAAGAATTCTTAAAGGACAAGACCGCAGTCAATCGTGTTGATCCACCTTACGTGAAAGATACCGAATTTGATTGCCTTGATCCGCCTTTTACAACGGACCAACCGTTTAATTTTGCAATCGAAAATGAGTTAATAGAAAGTAACCAGTTCAGATTAGAACACCTCAATGAGGAAGAACAATTAAAATTAACAAAAATCCTTCATGAGTTCAGAGACATACAGTACAAAGAAAGTGAAAATTTGACTTTCACCAGTACAATCAAGCATGTCATTCAAACTAAACATGAAGATGCAATTTACAAACGACCTTATAAGTATCCCCAAGCTTATGACGAAGAAGTCGAAAACCAAATGAAGAAAATGATAAAACAAGGAATTATCCGAAAATCAAATTCTCCTTATTGCTCACCAATTTGGATTGTACCAAAGAAGAGTGATGCATCAGGAAAACAAAAGTTCCGAATAGTAATTGACTATCGAAACTTAAATGAAATTACAGTTGACGATAAATACCCAATACCAGTTATGGATGATATATTAGACAAACTTGGAAAATGTCAATATTTCACTACCATTGACCTGGCAAAAGGCTTTCATCAGATCCAAATGGATGCTGATTCAATTCCAAAGACTGCTTTTTCGACGAAAAATGGCCATTACGAGTACACTCGCATGCCTTTTGGACTCAAAAACGCCCCTGCAACTTTTCAACGTTGCATGAACAACCTTTTAGAAGATTTAATCTATAAAGATTGTTTAGTCTACATGGATGACATAATAGTGTATTCCACTTCATTGGAAGAACACATATTATCATTGAAAAGAGTTTTTAAGAAACTTAGGGATGCCAATCTAAAATTGCAGTTGGACAAATGTGAATTTTTGAAAAAGGAAACTGAGTTCCTTGGTCACATTGTCACAACTGAAGGTATAAAACCAAACCCAATAAAAGTCAACGCAATTACAAATTTCCCAATACCCAGAACAACGAAAGAAATCAAGTCATTTCTAGGACTCAGTGGCTATTATAGGAAATTTATACCAAACTTTGCACAAATCGTGAAACCAATGACCTTAAAACTTAAGAAAAATGCAACAATCGACATAAGTAGCAAAGAGTACGTCTCAGCATTTGAAAAATTAAAAATACTTATTACATCTGATCCGATACTAATTTATCCAAACTTTGAAAACCCTTTTTCGGTAACTACAGATGCAAGCAATATTGCTTTAGGTGCCGTGCTATCGCAAAACCATAAGCCAATATGCTATGCAAGTCGAACATTAAATGAACACGAAATAAATTATTCCGCAATAGAAAAAGAACTTTTAGCTATTGTTTGGGCCACTAAATACTTCAGGTCCTATCTTTTTGGCAGGAAATTCGAAATCCTCAGTGATCACAAACCCCTAGTGATCACAAACCCCTAGTTTGGTTAAACAATGTTAAAGAGCCAAACATGAAACTTCAAAGATGGAAGATCAAATTAAATGAATTTGACTATCACATCAAATATGTCCCTGGCAAAGAAAATTATGTTGCCGATGCTTTGTCAAGAATTAAACTTGAAGAAAATTTATTAGGAGAATCTCCTAACAGTACAGCAGCAACTGTACACAGTGCACAAGAAGATAATCAAAATTATATCTCGATTACAGAAAGACCAATCAACTATTACAATAGGCAGATCGAATTTGTTAAACATAATACAAACGAAGTAAATGTAATAAATTATTTTCATAAAACTAAAATTCAAATTATGTATAAAGAAATGACCAACACCCATGCCAAAGAACTAATCAAAGAAAAGCGTAATCTATTTTCATTGTGAAACAGATTTCTTAACTTTTCAAACCGCTTTCTTGGAAATAATAAGTCTCAACAATTTAACCAAAGTAATGAGATCTACTAAAAAATTAAAAGATATTCAAACATACGCAGAATTTAAAGACTTCGTTATTAAAACACATAAAGAATTACTACACCCAGGTATACAGAAACTAACGTCATTATTTAAAGAAAAGTATTATTACCCAGATTACCAAAACCTAATTCAAAATATTATTAATGAATGCCAAGTCTGTAACATTGCGAAAACAGAACATAGAGACACAAAGCTAGCTTTCGAGTTAACGCCAGAAACTTTGAATCCCAGAGAAAAATACGTTATAGATTTTTATATGGTAGATAATAAACAATTCATTTCTTGCATAGACATTTATTCAAAATTCGCGTCCCTAATCGAAGTGAACGGTAGAGATTGGTTAGAAGCTAAAAGAGCGTTACTTAAAATTTTCAATAGTATGGGAAAACCGAAAGAAATTAAAGCAGATAAAGATTCAGCATTCATGTGCTCAGCATTACAAATATGGCTAAAAGCTGAAGGAGTAGATATAAATATAACAACAAGTAAAAATGGCATATCTGACGTGGAAAGATTTCATAAAACTATTAATGAAAAATTAAGAATAATAAACAGCGAATCAGATCCAGAAAATAAGCTTACTAGATTCGAAATAATACTTTACACATATAATCACAAAACCACTCATAATACAACCGGTAGAACACCAGCAGACATTTTTATATACGCAGGAACCCCAGAGTATAACACTCAACTTAACAAAACAACTCAAATAGATAAACTAAATGAAAACCGTGCAGATTTTGAAATTGATACTAATTATAGACAATCACCTTTGGTACGTTCAAAATCAACTAATCCATTCAAAAAGACCGGTAATTTGAGACAAGTAGACGAAAAACATTTCGAAGAGACAAACAGAGGGAGAAAGATAATACACTACAAATCTAAATTTAAAAAGAAAAAGAAAATTAACAAGAGCAAATATGATAATTCCAGATCATCGCCTAATGACAACTCAAATCAGGAAGCTACAACATAAAATAATTATTTTTATAATACAATTCTTACTAATGTATTTCATCCAACAAACTAATGGTCAAAGCTTAGAAGTAAACCCAATCCAATCGAAAAACGGTTACCTTATATTTAAAACAGGAACTATTAACTTACCAATAAATTACGAATACCACTATTTAACTGTTAATCTCACAAAAATCGAAAGCACATTCAATAATTTAATGAAACAAGCTGAAGAATTTAAAACATTATCCCAAATTCAATATTTAACAGAAA
This sequence comes from Drosophila limbata, assembly GCA_963924055.1. Classification (NCBI taxonomy): domain Eukaryota; kingdom Metazoa; phylum Arthropoda; class Insecta; order Diptera; family Drosophilidae; genus Drosophila; species Drosophila limbata. The sequence continues at coordinate 811,417 of CAWUOW010000172.1, forward strand.
AATTGGAAAGAGAAATGAACGGCATAAGAATAGCAAAACGCAACAAAAGAGGCCTTATAAATTTTATGGGAACATTTTATAAATACTTATTTGGTACATTAGATCAGGAAGATAAAGCAGAACTGGAATCCAAAATAAATAATTTATCAGAAAACAGCGTTCAAGCAAACGAACTAAATCAAGTAATAGAAGTAGTAAATAGAGGAATAGAAGTTACAAATACTTTAACATTTATTAATGAAGGAGACAAAAAATTAGCAATAATTACATTTAATCTACAAGAATTTACAGAATATATCGAAGACATAGAGCTAGGAATGCAGTTAACAAGATTAGGTATATTTAACCCTAAATTACTAAAACATAGTCCATTATCACACGTAAACTCTGAAAAGATTCTAAATATTAAGACTTCTACATGGTTGAAAACAACTACAAACGAAATTTTGATAATTTCCCATATTCCTCGCGAAATCATCAATACACCAATTTTTGAAATTGTTCCATACCCAGACGAAAACAGAAACATTTTAACTGAAATTATACATGACAAATATTTCATTCAAAATAATAAAGCATATACCGAAAAGACCAAAGATCTAGTAATGAACAAATGTATAACAGGAATTTTAAATCAAGACACAACCGAATGTAGATATGCAAAAACACATAAATCTTTTGAAACAAAATATGTAGAGCCTAATATAATGTTAACTTGGAACTTACCTAAAACAATTCTAAATCAAAATTGTATTAACAGAGATATAACAATAGAAAGTAATAATATTATAAAAGCATTTAATTGCTCCATTCAATTAGAAGAAATATTGATCACAAGTACTATGTTAGATTACACACAAACTATTTATGTAAACAATAATGTAACTAAACTAGAACCACTCTCTTATATACAGGCAAAAGAAATTGTAAATCAACAAACAAAACATTACAATACACTTCAAATTATTACTTTAACAACTCTTATAATTATTGTAATCATACTAGTACTATATTTTAGCTATAAGTATAAAAGCATACCACGCAAAATAATTGTTAACTATAAGAAACTATCAGAAATAACCCCACAATCAAATAATGTACAAATCAATCCAATATCAAATGAAACAGCAAATATTGTACTCGAATCCGAACCAACACTATATCCCAATATTACCGCCTGAGGACAGGCTAATTTTTTATGGATGGGGAAGTAACATATGTAATGCACATAGCCACCTAAATATTCTCGCACATATTCCCCCTATCAAGTAATAAGATATCAATAACAATAACAGGCTGGTGAAAATAACAATTCAAGCGCTCCCACGATCGAAACAGTTAATATAAACATCCGCTAGAATTGTCATTCCCACCAAGGGTCAAATCTGCCGACGCGGCACAAATCCAGGCTGTTGCTTAGCACCCAAATATTCGTCTTCTCAAAAGAGCGATCCCTAAGATCTCTCTGTTTATAGTAGAGCGCAAAGCTCAATCCCCAAAAGCTCACAGCCGAGGTTTGCTATGCGACGTCAAAACATTTAACAGTTAGTCTTGAATTATTCTCAAACTCCGATGTTCAACTCGCTTTAAGTTTTCTATTTAAATAAAGTTATATTTTTTTAAATAAACTAAAGTTGGAACTCGTTATTATATGTATTCGCACCGCGTATTTCGGGGTCAGTTAAAAATCGCGCTTTTACAGATATTAGTAGGTTGTAAATAACGCATATGTTATCCAAAATTTATTTTAAATTTTTAAATTGCTCCATTATAAAGTTATAAAAGTTTTCTTATGTAGCTGAAGTTTTGGGTACATTCGGTAGTGGGCATATTTTAAGGACTGGCGTCCCCGAAATAATCCTTAAATTTCGAAGCTATTTTTATCAAGTTATATATCTATGATATATAGTTTATTTTAAGGTCAAACAAGTGGAGTTGCCACCTCGGAAAAAGTATATATAGTGACATATCTGCCATAAGAATATAACAAATCTATCATAAACACAAACGATCTTTTGCAAAGCTTCACTTTCCAAAAGCTTATCGAAGACACATCACTTTTCAAAGCTTATCAAAGACACACCCAAAGTTATGTAGAACTCAAATGTAAACTTTTAAAACCCAAATGTAAACTAACAGAATCCAATAAGTAAATAAATGTAAACAGACAGCCAGCAGAGCTTTGAAGGTTTGCTGTGCCGAGATCACAAATCTTGAAATTAGTTTTAAGTTGACTTTCACAAATAAAGTACACGAATTAAAAATTAAAATTAAAATATTTTTTTTATTTGATATGTAATTGTTGAACAGTTAATTGGCGCATCCGGTAGGATATCGAAAAGTTATAAGTAATATCCGTGATCCTATTCAATCAAGTGATAAAGAATCCTTGCACAACCAAGATATTCTTTAAGATTGAGCACGCGAATTGCCGCGAAATAGTGATTCGGTAAACGTTACAATTTTATAACGAAACGATATCCGCATAAGAACCTGTGTGCAATAAATTAATTAAAAGACCTATTTTGTGGCCCGCTAGATAAAGTGTGACCGCCACTACAGTGAATTTTAATTAATCAACAAGTGCACAGTGCAGTTCACTTAATACATAAGTCTCATTATACTGAGCAGTACGTGAACAAAAATCAGTGGCCCGCTAGATAAAGTGTGACCGCCACCCAAATTATATTTAACTAAACACAGTAGCCCGCTTCATGAGTGTGACCGCTACCTCACCCCCGAAAAATCAAACAAGTCAAACAAATAAACAAGAAACACCAGAAAACATGGCATTGACAAACGACAACCTAACTCAATTACTTCGACAAATCCGCCAAGTACCTCAATTTTCTGGACATCCATGCAGCCTCAGTCTTTTCATCAGGCGAATTGAGTACTTGATGAACCTTTACCCTACCAATGACGCACGACAGATGGCCGTAATTTTTGGAGCCATTGAACTACAAATCGTGGGAGATGCCGAAAAAATATCACAGCTCGGATTTCACAACGAATAGACAACTCTAAAAGGTGCCCTTATCGATGAGTTCAAGACGCAAACACCGCTGGAAGAATTACTACAACGCCTCTACTCTACACCTTACAAAGGTAACTTACGTCTGTTTTGTGAAGAACTAGAAGATAAAAGTACAATTATAATAAACAAATTAGCCTTAGAAGGCAATCAAAATAATTCAACTGTTTATACCCAAGCAATGGCCACCACAATCAAAAATACAATTCAGCGCAAACTGCCAGATAGATTGTTAATGACCTTGGCAAGGTATGATATTTCGACAGTACAAAGGTTACGACAAGTTGCCCAACAAGAAGGTCTATACGAAGACCCAATCTCTGAAAAAGACAAGAAATCTGATAATCGTCCAAAGTTAGGCGTTAACTCCCTAATCCCAAATACTAACAACAAAACTAATATCGATCACAACAAAAACACTTATCCCAGCCAACAATTCAGTCGCCCCTTCAATCCATTCAGGTTTCCCACGCAAGCCCAAAACTTGAATGTAAACAGTAACCAAACACCTTATCAACGAGTCCCACAGAATCCCCATAGGCAACAGCAATTCGATCAGAATAGGCAATTGTATAATGAATTCAGAGAAGACTTAAATCGCGACCGATAAAATGACACCCGAAACTATAGAGCCAGCCCCCACAGCAGCAAAGAGTGCCAACTAAGCGTTTTAAAGAAGGGAGCGGACAGTCGCGCATGCAAATTGACGAGAGTCATCAACAATACGAATCAGATTACGATGAAGACGCCGACCAATACAATAAACAAAACGGACAGTAACACGAAGATCAATTGCAGTATACAGAAACTGAGATGCAATTAGATCCGCTATGTCAACAAGCCGAAAATTTTCCAATAGCAGCCTGGGAACACACCAATACATAGAAATTATGTTTAACAATCACAAATACCGATGCATAGTAGACACTGGATCTTCAATAAACATGATGACGCAAAATTTTTTCAATCTTCAAGTCCATAGTAAACAAATAATTGTTCGAAGTATGACAGGGTATTCACGACTAAAAGAATTTGTTAACCTGCCAGCCAATGGATTATTTCAACAAAGCCAACAATTTTATATACATCAGTTTTTCACTTTATTACGATATCCGCTTAGGTAGAAAAGTTTTAATGGACAATAATGGCATAGTAGATTACACTAAAAAAATTACAATATTTAATGACAGAAAATTCTTTCACAAAGAACTAAAACTAAATGAATCAAATTCTTCAACAAACTTTGACGGAATCTTACAAGAAAATAACTTTACAAACGAAGTATCTTACGCATTGAACAATGACCTTAATTCAGAACGTACATACCGCTTAGATCACCTGAACGAAGAAGAGAAAAATAAATTAACAAAACTTTTGAAAGAATTTGATGACATTCAATATTCAGAAAACGAAGATTTAACATTCACCAGTGTCATACGTCACGAAATTAAAACATCACACGACAACCCAGTATACAAAAGACCATACTCCTACCCATTCGCATACGAGACCGAAGTTAATAACCAAATTGACGAAATGTTGAAACAAGGGATCATACGCGAAAGCGATTCGCCATATTGCAGCCCTTTATGGATCGTACCAAAGAAAACAGATGCTTCAGGTAAAAAGAAATTTAGATTGGTGGTTGATTATCGTAATTTAAATGAAATTACTATAAACGACAAATTTCCCATTCCGAATATGGACGAAATTTTGGGAAAAACTTGGCAAATGCCAGTATTTCACCACAATTGATTTAGCAAAAGGTTTCCATCAAATCGAAATGGACCCTAAATCAATACCTAAAACAGCATTCTCAACGAAACATGGCCATTACGAATACACTCGTATGCCTTTCGGTTTAAAAAATGCCCCAGCAACATTTCAACGTTGCATAAACTTTGTCCTGAAATAAACATTGCCTTGTATATTTTGATGACGTCATCGTCTATTCTACTTCTCTTAATGAACACCTAGACTCACTGAGAAAGGTTTTTGAGAAACTTAAAGAGGCAAATTTAAAACTTCAACTGGACAAATGTGAATTTCTCAAGAAACAAACTGATTTCTTAGGACATACTATAAGTCCAGAAGGCATAAGACCGAATAAGGATAAAATAAAAGCAATTGAACAATTTCCAATACCAAAAAGCTCAAAAGAAATTAAATAATTTTTAGGTCTTTGTGGCTATTATCGAAAATTCATTCCAGATTTCGCTAAAATAGCAAAACCCATGACTATCTTTTTGAAAAAGGGAGCAAAAATCGACACTAAAAATGACGAATATAACAAATCTTTTGAGAAGTTGAAAACATTAAGTGATCCAATTCTCATTTGCCCTGACTTTACAAAAACGTTCCAAGTTACTACTGACGCAAGTAACTTCGCAATAGGAGCTGTGTTATCACAAGATAACAAACCAGTTAGTTTTACTAGCTATTGTTTGGGCAACGAAATATTTTCGTCCGTTTTTATATGGAGTCCCTTTTGATATTCTAAGCGATCACAAACCACTTGTTTGGTTGAATAACATCAAAGAACCTAATATGAAATTACAGCGTTGGCGAATAAAACTCAGCGAATACAATTTCAAAATAAAATACTTGGAAGGAAAACTAAATTTTGTAGCAGACGCCCTCTCTCGTGTTAAACTAGAAGAAAACATGATAGGAGAAGAAGAAGAAGAAGAAGAAAATATTTCAACAGCAGCAACAATACACATCGCATCAGAAAGTAGCGAAAATTACATTCAAATCACCGAGAAACCTTTAAATCATTTTTCGAGACAAATTGAATTTATAAAAGATACCATTGATCAAATAGACATTGAAAAGTATTTCACTAAAACAAAAATAAAAATTAAATACACAGAAATCACAGACTCCAAAGCTAAAGATCTCCTTTTGAAATATTTTCTAAATCACACAAGCGTTATTTACATGGAAAATGACAAAGACTTTTTAATTTTCCAACAAGCATATCAAGACATTATAAACCCACACAGCAACTTAAAAATTCTAAAAAGTATTATAAAATTAAAAGATATTAAAAACTACCCTGAATTCAAAGAGTTTATCATCACTCAACATGTTAAATTGCTACATCCAGGTATAGAAAAAATGATCCGACTGTTCAAAGAAACTCATTATTTCCCAGACTACCACAAACTTATTCAAAATATCTTTAATGATTGTGAAACCTGCAATCTTGCAAAGACAGAACACAGACCTACGAATTTAACTTTTGAATTAACCCCGGAAATAAATAACCCTAGAGAACTTTATGTTATAGACTTTTACTCGATCGATAATGAACAATATTTATCATGCATAGACGTATATTCCAAATTTGCATCACTTATAAAAACAAATGGTAGAGATTGGCTAGAAGCTAAACGTGCCCTCACTAGAATTTTTAACGACATGGGAAAACCACATAAAATAAAAGCAGACAAAGACTCAGCATTTATGAGCAATTCCTTAAAATTATGGCTGAACACAGAAGAAATAAAACTTGATATCACCACAAGTAAATAGCGGACGTAGAACGTCTCCATAAAACTATTAATGAAAAAATTCGAATTATTAATACAGATAATAATCGGAAAAACAAAGAGACTAGAATGGAAACGATTTTATACACTTACAACCATAAGACAAAACATAACACAACTGGACGGACTCCAGCTTACATATTACTTTACGCAGGCACACCCTTTTACAACACCCAATTAATAAAGGAAAATAAAATAAACAAATTGAACGAAAAACGACAAGATTATGAGATTGACACTGAATTCAGACAAGCACCGTTGACACGTTCAAAATCTAAAAATCCTTTTCGAAAAACTGGCAGAATAGAACAATTAGATGACAAACACTATAATGAAAACAAGTGGGAAAGGCTATAGTCGAGCTCCCGACTATAGGATACCCGTTACTTACCTAAATAAATTTAACTTTTTTTTTATTGCATGCTTTTAGGCACTTTTATTGCTTAAAAGCTTTAATCAGCCAGTACCACCTTTCTGTTTGTCCGATCTTGTTGGGATTTAGTAGAATGATAGGTAAAAACAATAGCTAACGTTCACCGTTTAAAAAAACCTAATATCTTAAAAACTGTGCGTGTGGTGGATTTTCGCGATTTACGGAGGCGGAAAGGGGCGTGGCAAAATTTTGAAACAAACTTGACCTGCGTGGGGTTTATAGAAATCTGTGTGCCAAATTTGGTTGCTCTAGCTCTTATAGTCTCTGAGATCTAGGCGCTCACACGGACGGACAGACGGACAGACGGACATGGCTATATCGACTCGGCTGTTGATGCTGATCAAGAATATATATACTTTATAGGGTCGGAGATGCTTCCTTCTCCCTGTTACATACATTGCAACGAATACAATATCCCCTTTTACTTATTTTTATAAGTAACGGGTATAATAATAGAGGGCAGAATATTGTTCACTACAGAGGTAAATTCAAAAAGAAAAAGAAAACTAATGACAGTAAATATTTACAGGCAACAGATACTTCCCACTCATCGGACTCACAATAATCATGATGACAACTATGACCACATTGACAACAGCAGGAATGATAGAAATTAACCCAATCGAAAATAACCAAGGATTTATTTTGTTCGAATCAGGAACAACACAGATCCCCATAACATTTATAAACCACTGTCTCACAATTAATATTACACAAATCGAGGAAACATTTAATAATCTGTTAAAAGAAAGTTCACAATTCAATAATGTCCCACAAATTAATTATTTAATCCAAAAACTAAACAGAGAAATGAACGGCATTCGATTGACAAAACGAAACAAACGAGGACTATTCAATTTTGTAGGTTCAACACACAAATATTTTTTTGGCACTTTAGACGAAGACGACAGACAACAAATTGAACAACAAATTAATACACTAGCACAAAATACCATACAAGTCAGCAATCTAAATCATATCATTGACAGTCTCAATGACGGCATAAAAATGATCAATAACCAAACTAACCTTTTAATATTTAACATTGAACATTTCACTGAATATATCGAAGACATCGAAATGGGTTCGCAACTCACACGACTGGGAATTTTCAACCCTAAGTTACTTAAACATGACCAACTTGGCAACATTCATTATAAAAATCTCATGGACACAAAAACCTCTGCCTGATACTAATGAAATATTCTTAATGTCTCATATTCCCACTAACACAATTGAAAAATCAACTTTCTTAATCACACCATACCCTGACAATAATGGACAAATTATCTGTGAAAATACTGCAGGCAAATTTTATTTACACAATAATTATGTTATAAACACTCTTTCAAAAAATATTATTAAAGACCATTGTATTGTCAATATTATAAAACATGAGACACCAACTTGCACTTTCCAAAAATATCGTAAGGAATATTACATTCAATATATCAAACCAAACATACTAATTACATGGAATCTGACACGAGAAAAACTTGATCAAAACTGTAATAGCCAAGAAATTTACATTGAAAATAATAAAATAATTAAAGTATTTAATTGTACTGCAGAACTTAAACAAGTTTCAATATCAAATAATCTTCAACAATACACAAATCTAATATTCACCGAACACAATGTAACTAAAATTGAGCCAATGTCTCACATAGAAATTAAGGAAATGATTTTGTTTAGTAATAAGAACAACACAATTTATAAAATTGCATATTTTATATCTACAAGAGATTCAAAACAACACCAAACAACATTATAATTAAATACTTAACACCAAAGACAACCAAAATAAGCCAAACAATTGACAAAGAAATAGAAAAAGAAACTAATTTAGAAACAGTTGCAGAAGTAATCACCATAAACGCTTGAGGACAAGCTTAAATCTAAGGGGTGGGGGAGTGACATATCTGCCATAAGAATATAACAAATCTGTCATAAACACAAACGATCTTTTGCAAAGCTTCACTTTCCAAAAGCTTATCGAAGACACAATGGGCACAGGGTATAAATATCAGAAACAGCACCGTTCAAAATTGCCAACAATTGTCTGTTTCCAATTCTCTCATTCCAAGAACATTCATTGCTGCCAGTGCTTGTGAAACTGTGTAAACCTAAACCTACTCATAAAAGTTTTGACACATCACAGATTGTTTCCATAAATCATATTTTTTATTTCCTTTATATGCATTTATTTTTATTTCAGCAAGTGTGTTGTTTTAAAAAATTTTTTATCATTAAAAAAAAAAGAAAAAGAAGTAAACCTAACTTAAAGAAAAGATTAAAAAAAAATTATTAAAAATTTTTTTTAATTAAAATCGGTTACTGCACTTTTAGTCATTGAAAAGAAAAAGAAAATTGAAATCCTAAATTAAAAAAAACAAGTGGGAAAGGCTATAGTCGAGCTCCCGACTATAGGATACCCGTTACTTACCTAAATATTGCATGCTTTTAGGCACTTTTATTGCTTAAAAGCTTTAATCAGCCAGTACCACCTTTCTGATTGTCCGACCTTGTTGGGATTTAGTAGGATGATAGGTAATAACAATAGCTAGCGTTCACCGTTTAAAAAAACCTAATATTTTGAGAACTGTGCGTGAGGTGGATTTTCGCGATTTACGGAGGCGGAAAGGGGCGTGGCAAAATTTTGAAACAAACTTGACCTGCGTGGGGTTTATAGAAATCTGTGTGCAAAATTTGGTTGCTCTAGCTCTTATAGTCTCTGAGATCTAGGCGCTCACACAGACGGACAGGCGGACGGACGGACAGACGGACAGACGGACAGACGGACGGACGGACAGACGGACATGGCTATATCGACTCGACTGTTGATGCTGATCAAGAATATATATACTTTATAGGGTCGGAGATGCTTCCTTCTCCCTGTTACATACATTGCAACGAATACAATATCCCCTTTTACTTATTTTTAATAAGTAACGGGTATAAAAAAGGATACAGAAACAAATAGAATGAATAAACGAATGAAGAAAATAAAACCTGAAATAAATAAACACATTGAGGATAAAATAAATGATAATATTGCATGTTAAATAGTAGTAAATATCACAGATTGAAGCTTAACTGAATTTGAAGCAAAGAATCTACAAAAACAAATATAAAAAAAATATTGATGATACTACTTTCTCTAACATGAAATTCTTTTCTTATGATGAGAAGCTAAGTTAGTCGCCTTTTCCGCAGACATGGGGGTCTGAACAATTGTGTAACAATTGTTTTGCTTTTACATCGAAATCTGCCGTTTTACCATTTTATTTTAAATTTTCGCGCTTAGTTTTATTGATTTTTATTTTTTTTTGGTTGACTTGGTGATTAGTTTAGTTTCTTTCGTGCGGGTTGGCTCTTTTGGACTGGTAGATTCTGCAGGGACTCTATAATAATAACTTTTGTGATGTGGATTGACAACAATATCAAGAACCCCCCCCACACTACCGAATGAGCTCGGCTTAAATGGGTCCCGCACCGCTATTACAGTTGCTACTTCTGCCTAAAAATCTTTTTAGCATTCCTCCACTTGGACATTACAAAGTATTTGGCGCCCGAACCATGAGGCTCAGGTTTAGACGGTTTTTTAAATTGTCTGGACTTTGAACCTACTTATTGAGGTTATCGCAGAAAAAGAACAACGGCTTTTCTATAGGCAACATATTTGTGGATTTCGATTAACGTTAGCACATGCTGAAATTTATATCGACCGGAATTAGAGTGCTGTGAAGAGTGTTGAAAATAAAAATAAAAGGAACACCTGGATAAGTGAGTTACAGATACAATTTCAGTACCTTGTAAATGCACTTAATGTTACTGCGATACTTCATTAGTTTTGCTCGCTTGTTTTCTGTTGACTGTTAATTGTATCTATAGAAATTGTTTCGATTAGTAAACCTTTTTATACACCGCTGGAATTCGAGAGTTTTTGCAATTGAACCCCATCGACCGTGGAGTTTTAGTAATTAGTTTTCTCAGAGTTGCAGGAGAAATAGTTGTCAATTAATTTTTAATTTCTGTGATTTTTTTTTTAAATTATTATGTTGAGAAATTACTAGAATTTTAACGAAAGCTTACAATATGAGTGTTTCAGTTATTTTTCTGGAAATAACTAGGCTACATATGTTAAATCGCCATTAGTTTAAATAGCCCAAACAAACAATTGACTAAACAGATTTCGAAAAATAAAGAATTAGATAAAGGATAAAAGTTAGGCAATCATTCATTCCCCTAAAAAAATGTCATAGCGGAAAGAATTATTTATAAAATTAAATAAAATTTAAATTATAGTAAACAAATAGATTTCCTAATAAAATAAGAAAAAAAATCATCAGCATGCCTGTAGAGCGGAGCCCGAATCCTGAAGCCGCTACAGCTGATGACGATATTTGTATTGTGTGTGGTGAGCAAATATTAGATACTCAACCTTGCTCGATCACTAAATCCAAACATACGTTTCATAAGTCCAGTATAGAAGAGAGATTGAAAACAAATAGAGATTGTCCGATATGTTTTGCATTGTTACATGTAAAAGATTTAATAATTGTTGTAGGCAATTGCACGCCTTAACCAAAGCCAAGAGAAGTTCCAAGACTTCCACCAATCGAAAGGATGCGTACTCGGGCTGTAGCCAGACAACTGGATCTCAATGTCGGAAATCAGCAAAATGAATCTGCAATAAACATCCATGAACAGTCGCGCAGTACCAGCAATGGATACGTTGAGATTAGCCAAACTAGCCAAGGAGTTAATGTTTTTTAATTGAATGAGACTTCGAAGAATTTTAGTATGGCTAGTGTTAATAATTTCCTTGTGTGCGTTTTGAATTATTTCAAAATCTGCATCACTGTCTATAAATATTGCACTGGTTTTTGTGCAAAAATGGTCTATTAAATATTTTTCGGCTTTATCTTTAGTCATGTTATCGTATGTAATGTGAATTATTAATTTTTTGAAGTAGTTTTCTTTTTTTATGTTTGGAATGCCTTTAGAAAATATAATTTGTCTTTTAAATGTGTTTATTGGTTTCTCTGTAGTGAATATTATGTTGTGTTTCTTCTCCGAAATAAGTCAGATCTATTTTTACTCGTGATAGAGCGTCAGCTAGGTGGTTTTCTTTTCCTTTTATATATTTTATGTCAAAGTCATATTCAGATAATTTAACTCTCCATCGGGTTAATTTTGAATTTGGTTCTTTCATTTTGTACAGCCAACATAATGGCTGATGGTCACTATTGATTTCGAAATGTCGTCCTAGTAGATAATGTCTAAAAGTTTTTGTTGCCCATACAATGGCTAAAAGCTCTTTTTCTATGGCACTGTAGTTAGTTCGTGGTCATTGAGAGTTCTGCTAATAAAACTAATGGGATGTCCGTCTTGGGAGAGTACTGCTCCAAGAGCTACATTACTTGCGTCTGTGGTTAAAACGAATTTACTTTTGAAGTCTGGAATTTTAAGAATTGGGTCTTTAGAAATTAGTTGTTTTAATTTTTCAAAAGCTCTAATGTATTCAGGATATTTAATGTCAATTTTTGAGTCTTTTCTAAGTACTGCTGTTATTGGTTTGGCTATGTCTGCAAAATTTGGAATGAACTTTCTGTAGTAACCGGTTAATCCAAGAAAACCTTTTATTTCTTTGGTTTTTGTGGGAATTGGATATTTCTGAATTGTTTTGACTTTATCAGGATAGGGTTTTATTCCATCCTTAGTTATGACATGTCCTAGGTATGATGTTTCTTGTTTTAGAAACTCGCATTTATCAAGTTGTAATTTGAGATTTGCTTCAGAAAGCTTCTCGAAAACTAATTGGAGTGATTGCAAATGTTCTTCTAAGAATGTTGAGAATACAATTATATCATAAAGATATACCAGACAATGTTTATTTAGTAATGGTCGTAAAACATTGTTCGTGCAACGTTGAAAGGTTGCGGGTGCATTTTTTAAACCAAATGGCATACGAAGATATTCATAGTGGCCATTTTTAGTAGAGAAAGCTGTTTTTTGAATGGAATCTGGATGCATTTCAAGTTGGTGGAATCCTTTTGCAAGGTCGATTGTAGTGAAATAATTGCATCTACCTAGTTTTCCTAAAATCTCGTCCATATTTGGTATTGGGTGCCTATCGCTTATGGTTACTTCGTTTAATTTCCTGTAGTCAATTACGATTCTGAATTTTTGTTTACCTGAAGCATCTTGCTTTTTCGGTACGATCCATATAGGACTACAATAAGGAGAATTGCTAGGCCGTATGATACCTTGATTAAGCATGTCTTGAATTTGATGTTCAACTTCCTGTTCATATGCTTGTGGATAACTGTATGGTTTTGTATGTGTATGGACTCTGCCCAGTGCAGAGTATATTGGTAAGAATAAGAAGACGTCTGCTTGCTTTCGATCTCCAATATGCAATAATTTAATGTTCTCAACTTAAAGAGGCCAAGACCTCTAGTATACAAAAGCTCTTCGTGAGCGACTGGAATATTTACAGTTGTTCGATTACAATTTAGGGTATCAAAAGAATACCACCACAATAATTATTTAAATGAAAAATGAATATACTTAAATGAGTGAATGAATGAATATTATTTTCTAACAAATGTGATTCTCCACAAACATACTCCGCCCGGTGAAAGATCCAAGATTCTTTCACGGATCAGTTTGGTTTGGTAACGGAGCGAGTTTGCAAATGGGGCGACGAATAGTTCCCTTCTTGGTCTTCACGTCGGCCACTCTGACTCGTCCGTCAGTGCCGGCATGCGTGCTGATGATCCGTCCTAATAGCCATTCTTGGGGTGGTAGATTATCCTCGTGGACGAGAACAACTTGGTTTGGCTTGATATTAGCCTCTGCATTCAGCCATTTGGAACGCAATTGCAAAGTATGCAAGTAATCGCGTCTCCACAACTCCCAGAATCGTTGCTTCAAATAGGTAACGCGCTGCCATCGCGTCAGGTAAGATGGCCTGCTGTCATCAATTGCAGGTTCTGGTAGCGCCACCATTGAGGATCCGATTAACAAGTGCCCAGGAGTAAGCGCTTCTCCATCGTTTGGATCTTCAACTAATGCTGCAATTGGGCGAGAGTTAAGAATCGCTTCAGCTTCAATTGCTATGGTTTGTAGCTCCTCGTAGGTGAAGTTGGTGTTTGTCAACTGCTTGATGAGAAGAGTCTTCATTGATTTGACCGCAGCCTCCCACAATCCGCCAAAATGTGGTGCGCGAGGAGGAATGAAGTGAAACTCAAAGCCCATGTTTCTGCTGAACGACTTCAAGTTTGATTCGTTGTGCTGTAAGAAGAATTGGTGCTTAAAGCTTTCTAGTTGTGACTGAGCGCCAACAAAATTAGTGGCGTTATCGCAATAAATCCGCTGGGGGATACCTCTGCGTCCAATAAAGCGTTTTAGACAAAGAACAAAGTTATTCGTTGACAAATCTGAAATGAGCTCAACATGAACTGCCTTTGATGAAAAGCAGACGAAGACTGCCATGTACGTCTTATAGGGAATTTTACTGCGTATGCGATATGATGTTAGAAATGGACCGCAGAGGTCGACTCCAGAGACAAGGAATGGTCGATTGGCAAGGAAACGGTCCGCTGGAAGCGCGCTCATGATTTGGTTCATAAGCCGCGGCTTGTAGTGGTAGCAATGAATGCAGCGTCTGACCACCTTCCGTGTTATTTCTCGCGCATTAACAATCCATACTTGTTGACGAAGTAATCCAATGAGCACTTTCGATCCAGCATGCAGATGTTGACGGTGTAGATGCTCGACAAATCTGAAGGTGAAACTGTGCTTTTTCGGAAGTAAAATAGGAAATTTAGCATCAAATGGTATCGGTGCCTTCGCTAGTCGGCCACCCACACGCAAAACCGTTACTGTTCGCCAACCAAGACTGACTTCTGCGAGAAAGGGGCTAAGCCTTTGAAATTCGGGTGGAAGAGCCTTATTACTTTTCAGTAGTCCAATTTCCTTGCTATATACTTGTTGCTGGATAGAGGACACGATTAAGTGAAATGTCTGCCGCAGTTCAGTTGCTGAAATGTGGAGCGCGTCGGCTAAATTTAAACTCCTATTAGCTCTAACTCTATTGAAGACTCGCAACACGTAAGTTATGACTCGCAAGGTACTATGATAAGAGGAGAATTGGTTGATGATATGATCAATTAGGCTTGCTTCGATACTCTGTTCACTCTTATTTCCCACGGTGCCACTATCGCTACATTTCAATACTATCGCCTTTCGCTGTTCCAGCTCTTCATCGCTAAATTTGGTGTTTAGTGAAGTTTGAGGCCAATGTGATACGTCATAAGACAGAAATTCTGGTCCAGTAAACCAAATAGTTTCTTCCAGATCACTCGCTTTGCATCCTCGAGATACTATGTCTGCTGGGTTATCCTTTCCAGGAACGTGTCTCCATGTAATATTTGGTGCAATGGTTTGCATTTCCGATATGCGATTCGCTACAAAACAGTGAAGCTTTGACGAGTGCATTTTAAGCCAGTGCAGAACAATTTTGGAATCTGTCCAAAAGAAGATATCATTAACGATTGGTTCGAGTTTGTGTTTGATTTTTGACCAAGTTTTGCAAAGCAAAAATGCAGCGCACAACTCTAATCTTGGTAGCGAAATGGCCTTAATGGGAGCAACTCTTGACTTTGCTATGACCAATATTGTCTTGAATGTTCCCTCTATGTTTGTTCTCAAATACATACAGCATCCATAGGCACGCTCAGATGCATCTGAAAACCCGTGTATTTCACATGCATATTTTAATGACGAATTTACGAATCTAGGTACTTCAATGCGGTTTAAGTTTTTCAAATCCTCTTCGATGTGTTGCCATTGAGCTGCCAATTCCGCAGAAAGTCCATCATCCCAGTCTAGACCCTGTAAGCATAGCTCTTGGCCAAAGATTTTGCATCGTATAACCACAGGAGACACAAGTCCAAGTAGATCATAGAGACGGGCAGTAACAGATACTACTGTCCGCTTGGTGATCACAGGGTTGACAGGCAAATCATAACGAAAACAAAAGATGTCCCGCTTTGGCTGCCATGACATACCAAGTGCTTTGGTGATGTCTTTGCTGTCGACTTTGAAGTAGAATTCGGAAGCCTCTCCAGTGAGGCTTGTATTCCATTTGGCTAGTTCCAATCCTGCTTTTGAGAGTATATTAGTAACCTCTGTAATCTTGATTTGCAAATCTTCAACTGTTTCAGCTCCAGTGAGAAGGTCATCAACATACATCTCCTCATTTAGAACAGTTGCCCCAACGGGGAATTCTTCATTATAGCTGTCTGCCAAGAATTTTAAACTGCGGATGGCTAAGAATGGGGCACAGGACATTCCGTATGTCACCGTGTTTAATTGGAACATTTGTATTGGATCGGTCGGCGACTTTCTCCAAAGAATGAGTTGATAATTTCGATCTTGTGGATCAATCAAAAATTGCCGATACATTTTCGAGATGTCGGCTGTAAGTGCGTGACGAAATAGACGAAATGAAAGTAATGTCAATATAAGATTCTGTTGAATAGTCGGTCCAACAAATAAGAGTTCGTTCAATGATACGTTCGATGCTGTCTTGCAGGAAGCATCAAAGACGGCGCGCAGCTTTGTAGTTTCACTCTGAGGTCTTAGAACGCCATGGTGTGGGATGACATAGTGTGGATTCTTAAAGTTGAAACTACTTATTGGTTGCATGTGGTTTAATTCCAAATATTCGTCCATAAAATTGGTATACATTTCCTTGAGCAACGGAGAAGGTCATCAACATACATCTCCTCATTTAGAACAGTTGCCCCAACGGGGAATTCTTCATTATAGCTGTCTGCCAAGAATTTTAAACTGCGGATGGCTTAGAATGGGGCACAGGACATTCCGTATGTCACCGTGTTTAATTGGAACATTTGTATTGGATCGGTCGGCGACTTTCTCCAAAGAATGAGTTGATAATTTCGATCTTGTGGATCAATCAAAAATTGCCAATACATTTTCGAGATGTCGGCTGTAAGTGCGTGACGAAATAGACGAAATGAAAGTAATGTCAATATAAGATTCTGTTGAATAGTCGGTCCAACAAATAAGAGTTCGTTCAATGATACGTTCGATGCTGTCTTGCAGGAAGCATCAAAGACGGCGCGCAGCTTTGTAGTTTCACTCTGAGGTCTTAGAACGCCATGGTGTGGGATGACATAGTGTGGATTCTTAAAGTTGAAACTACTTATTGGTTGCATGTGGTTTAATTCCAAATATTCGTCCATAAAATTGGTATACATTTCCTTGAGCAACGGCTAGCGCTCTAGACGACGTTCAAGTTGACAAAATCTGCTCTTTGCTATGTCGAAAGATTTTCCAAGCTTCTCAGGTGACTCTTTAAATGGTAGTCGAACCTGTACTCGCCCTGACTGGTGAAATTGTGTATGTGCCAGAAAGTGACTTTCGCAATCCTGTTCATCCTTCGTGAAGACTTGATTTCGATCATTGGGCATATCAAATTCTTCAATCTGCCAAAATCTTTTTAAAGTATCATCCAAAGCAGAAGTACGAACCACATTGCAAGAATAAACGCTTGAACGAGAAATTTCGTTAACTTTTCCACCTACTATCCAACCAAGCGAAGTGTTTATAAGACATGGCAAGCCAGGGCCAAGAGTGATTTTCCCTTCTGTAATCAAATCAAAAAACTCTTGGGTACTGATAAGAACATCTATCCGTTGTGGTTTGAAGAATAGAGGATCTGCAAGGTCAATACCTTCAGGAATAGTCCAGCCAGATGTATCAATAGAACACTCAGGCTGACTAAACGAAATGGCTTTAGTTACAGCAAACTGCAGGGACCATTCATTTGGTGCTAATCTCGATTTGATAGTTGTTGTAACTGAGAATTTCATTTGGGTTCGTACATTTCCTATTCCAGAAATTTCATAATTCTGCCTGTGAAATTGTAGCTGAAGTCTTTTGGCAAGTTCTTCCGACATAAAGTTAATTTCTGAGAATGAATCAAGTAGTGCTCGGGCAGTCTGAAATATGCCAAACTTATCTTGAATTAAAATAATTGCTGTGGGAATAAGCGCTCGCCGAGAGTGGCGTGAAAGCATCGAAATTCCTTGAGTAGTCTCATTGTTAGTGTGGTTGGGTAATTGTGAAGATGAAGTTGCTGTTCGCTCCGAAGATACTACTCGATGTAACGTTGAATGATGTAGTCCTTGGCAGATACGACAACGAGACTTGGTTAAACATTTTGCCGCCATGTGGCCTTTACGCAAACAGTTGATACAAAGTGATGCTTGTTTGACAAATGTGAATCTTTCAGCAACAGTGAGTGATGTAAAGTGTTGACAATTAGCCAGGTTATGATCAGTCGCTGCGCATTTGGGACAACTACTTTGAGAAACCACAAACGCCTTTTTGTTTTGATTAGGTTTGTCCTTAATAGCTGGCCTTTCATCAGATGGTCTTTTGACGTTACTCTCTAGGAATTGACAATGACGACTAAGTGTTTGATAGCACTCCTCCCAGGCTGGTAGCTTCTCATAATCTTGTATTCGATTGTATGCCTTTTTAGAGTCTGAATCAATCTTCAATAAAACTAGATGTACTAGAATGGCATTTAAAATATCTGCTTCATTTCCTAATGACAATAGAGAGCCTCGTAATGCGGCAACAGTATCCAAAATTGTGCGAAGAGTAGCTGGATCAGATCCTTTCATAGTTGGGACATCAAATAAAGTAGCTACGTGCTCTATAAAAATAAGAACCTTTTTATCGTAACGTTCCTTCAATTGACTTAAAGCCTTAGGATAGTTCTCTTCGGACACTTGGAACGGTGCGACTACACTCAGAGCGGGTCCTGATAGACAGCTTAACAGATAGTTGAATTTGTCAACAGCTGATATTGATTGATCATCATGTACTAGCGATCCAAAAGCAGATCTAAATTTTTTATAGTCACCGTATTTACCATCGAATTTTGGTAATTTGAGTGATGGTAGTCGATTGTGATGACTACTCGAACTCAATGAAGCATTGAGAAAGCTCTGGCTATGATCCTCAGGCCTTTCCCTTTTTTCTCCAAGTCGCTTAATAATAACAGCCTTCGTTTGTATATAGATCTCTTCTTTTTCCTCACGAGTGTCATCAAATGGTTCTAGCCTTTCAATTTGCGTTTGAGTTTGCAAAATTTGTTTAAGATATGACTCCAGAATCTGAGACTGACATTCAAGAGTAGCAATGTCTTTCTGTGGTTCAATACGAACCTTTAAGTTGAGAATATTTTTCTGCATTGTATTTCTGATCTGCCTTAGCGATATTAACTGAGCTTCTACTGTGTCTGGCATTTTGAGTGAAGGGAACAGCAATGAGTATAAGTAACAACGATGAGTGTAAGTGATAGTGGATTTTTACTGGCAACGATAATTAGGTTGGCAATGCCTTGACTAAAGCTCTGCTCTCAAATTAAACTCTCAACTCAGAATACTTCACTCAACTCTAATGAGCTGTATTGCCAATTCTCTTTTCCTCTTTGTACCTATCTATGCGAGTTTGTAAGCTTACGGTTTATGCAAGTGCGTGGGAGTTCACGACGTCAGCGTCAGCGACGGCGTCAGCGACAGCGATGCAACGGTTCTTACGCTTGCCAGTAACAAACGGTTTATACAGACCACGTCGATACACAGGTTATGTTGGTCCAACGATGATGAATTTTATTCCACTACAATGCTGCAGCGAATCCAACGATGCGTTTCTATTATGCAATAAAGCTGTAGCTACGGCTCCAGGTGACGTCGAACGAGATCTCCTTCAGTGTGTTGTACTCCGAGAAGTTCCTCCTGGTGAACGTAGTTGGCTTTCGAATTACGATTCTAATACTTTTTAAAGTTTATACGGTGGGACATGCCGAATGCAGTGTCCTGTCACGGTCGCCAAAATGTGCGGACTGTGCCCAGTGCAGAGTATATTGGTAAGAATAAGAAGACGTCTGCTTGCTTTCGATCTCCAATATGCAATAATTTAATGTTCTCAACTTAAAGAGGCCAAGACCTCTAGTATACAAAAGCTCTTCGTGAGCGACTGGAATATTTACAGTTGTTCGATTACAATTTAGGGTATCAAAATAATACCACCACAATAATTATTTAAATGAAAAATGAATATACTTAAATGAGTGAATGAATGAATATTATTTTCTAACAAATGTGATTCTCCACAAACATACTCCGCCCGGTGAAAGATCCAAGATTCTTTCACGGATCAGTTTGGTTTGGTAACGGAGCGAGTTTGCAAATGGGGCGACGAATAGTTCCCTTCTTGGTCTTCACGTCGGCCACTCTGACTCGTCCGTCAGTGCCGGCATGCGTGCTGATGATCCGTCCTAAAAGCCATTCTTGGGGTGGTAGATTATCCTCGTGGACGAGAACAACTTGGTTTGGCTTGATATTAGCCTCTGGATTCAGCCATTTGGAACGCAATTGCAAAGTATGCAAGTAATCGCGTCTCCATAACTCCCAGAATCGTTGCTTCAAATAGGTAACGCGCTGCCATCGCGTCAGGTAAGATGGCCTGCTGTCATCAATTGCAGGTTCTGGTAGCGCCACCATTGAGGATCCGATTAACAAGTGCCCAGGAGTGAGCGCTTCTCCATCGTTTGGATCTTCAACTAATGCTGCAATTGGGCGAGAGTTAAGAATCGCTTCAGCTTCAATTGCTATGGTTTGTAGCTCCTCGTAGGTGAAGTTGGTGTTTGTCAACTGCTTGATGAGAAGAGTCTTCATTGATTTGACCGCAGCCTCCCACAATCCGCCAAAATGGGGTGCGCGAGGAGGAATGAAGTGAAACTCAAAGCCCATGTTTCTGCTGAACGACTTCAAGTTTGATTCGTTGTGCTGTCCGAAGAATTGGTGCTTAAAGCTTTCTAGTTGTGACTGAGCGCCAACAAAATTAGTGGCGTTATCGCAATAAATCCGCTGAGGGATACCTCTGCGTCCAATAAAGCGCTTTAGACAAAGAACAAAGTTATTCGTTGACAAATCTGAAATGAGCTCAACATGAACTGCCTTTGATGAAAAGCAGACGAAGACTGCCATGTACGTCTTATAGGGAGTTTTACTGCGTATGCGGTATGATGTTAGAAATGGACCGCAGAGGTCGACTCCAGAGACAAGGAATGGTCGATTGGCAAGGAAACGGTCCGCTGGAAGCGCGCTCATGATTTGGTTCATAAGCCGCGGCTTGTAGTGGTAGCAATGAATGCAGCGTCTGACCACCTTCCGTGTTATTTCTCGCGCATTAACAATCCATACTTGTTGACGAAGTAATCCAATGAGCACTTTCGATCCAGCATGCAGATGTTGACGGTGCTTTTTCGGAAGTAAAATAGGAAATTTAGCATCAAATGGTATCGGTGCCTTCGCTAGTCGGCCACCCACACGCAAAACCGTTACTGTTCGCCAACCAAGACTGACTTCTGCGAGAAAGGGGCTAAGCCTTTGAAATTCGGGTGGAAGAGCCTTATTACTTTTCAGTAGTCCAATTTCCTTGCTATATACTTGTTGCTGGATAGAGGACACGATTAAGTGAAATGTCTGCCGCAGTTCAGTTGCTGAAATGTGGAGCACGTCGGCTAAATTTAAACTCCTATTAGCTCTAACTCTATTGAAGACTCGCAACACGTAAGTTATGACTCGCAAGGTACTATGATAAGAGGAGAATTGGTTGATGATATGATCAATTAAGCTTGCTTCGATACTCTGTTCACTTTTATTTCCCACGGTGCCACTATCGCTACATTTCAAAACTATCGCCTTTCGCTGTTCCAGCTCTTCATCGCTAAATTTGGTGTTTAGTGAAGTTTGAGGCCAATGTGATACGTCATAAGACAGAAATTCTGGTCCAGTAAACCAAATAGTTTCTTCCAGATCACTCGCTTTGCATCCTCGAGATACTATGTCTGCTGGGTTATCCTTTCCAGGAACGTGTCTCCATGTAATATTTGGTGCAATGGTTTGCATTTCCGATATGCGATTCGCTACAAAACAGTGAAGCTTTGACGAGTGCATTTTAAGCCAGTGCAGAACAATTTTGGAATCTGTCCAAAAGAAGATATCATTAACGATTGGTTCGAGTTTGTGTTTGATTTTTGACCAAGTTTTGCAAAGCAAAAATGCAGCGCACAACTCTAATCTTGGTAGCGAAATGGCCTTAATGGGAGCAACTCTTGACTTTGCTATGACCAATATTGTCTTGAATGTTCCCTCTATGTTTGTTCTCAAATACATACAGCATCCATAGGCACGCTCAGATGCATCTGAAAACCCGTGTATTTCACATGCATATTTTAATGACGAATTTACGAATCTAGGTACTTCAATGCGGTTTAAGTTTTTCAAATCCTCTTCGATGTGTTGCCATTGAGCTGCCAATTCCGCAGAAAGTCCATCATCCCAGTCTAGACCCTGTAAGCATAGCTCTTGGCCAAAGATTTTGCATCGTATAACTACAGGAGACACAAGTCCAAGTAGATCATAGAGACGGGCAGTAACAGATACTACTGTCCGCTTGGTGATCACAGGGTTGACAGGCAAATCATAACGAAAACAAAAGATGTCCCGCTTTGGCTGCCATGACATACCAAGTGCTTTGGTGATGTCTTTGCTGTCGACTTTGAAGTAGAATTCGGAAGCCTCTCCAGTGAGGCTTGTATTCCATTTGGCTAGTTCCAATCCTGCTTTTGAGAGTATATTAGTAACCTCTGTAATCTTGATTTGCAAATCTTCAACTGTTTCAGCTCCAGTGAGAAGGTCATCAACATACATCTCCTCATTTAGAACAGTTGCCCCAACGGGGAATTCTTCATTATAGCTGTCTGCCAAGAATTTTAAACTGCGGATGGCTAAGAATGGGGCACAGGACATTCCGTATGTCACCGTGTTTAATTGGAACATTTGTATTGGATCGGTCGGCGACTTTCTCCAAAGAATGAGTTGATAATTTCGATCTTGTGGATCAATCAAAAATTGCCGATACATTTTCGAGATGTCGGCTGTAAGTGCGTGACGAAATTGACGAAATGAAAGTAATGTCAATATAAGATTCTGTTGAATAGTCGGTCCAACAAATAAGAGTTCGTTCAATGATACGTTCGATGCTGTCTTGCAGGAAGCATCATAGACGGCGCGCAGCTTTGTAGTTTCACTCTGAGGTCTTAGAACGCCATGGTGTGGGATGACATAGTGTGGATTCTTAAAGTTGAAACTACTTATTGGTTGCATGTGGTTTAATTCCAAATATTCGTCCATAAAATTGGTATACATTTCCTTGAGCAACGGCTGGCGCTCTAGACGACGTTCAAGTTGACAAAATCTGCTCTTTGCTATGTCGAAAGATTTTCCAAGCTTCTCAGGTGACTCTTTAAATGGTAGTCGAACCTGTACTCGCCCTGACTGGTGAAATTGTGTATGTGCCAGAAAGTGACTTTCGCAATCCTGTTCATCCTTCGTGAAGACTTGATTTCGATCATTGGGCATATCAAATTCTTCAATCTGCCAAAATCTTTTTAAAGTATCATCCAAAGCAGAAGTACGTACCACATTGCAAGAATAAACGCTTGAACGAGAAATTTCGTTAACTTTTCCACCTACTATCCAACCAAGCGAAGTGTTTATAAGACATGGCAAGCCAGGGCCAAGAGTGATTTTCCCTTCTGTAATCAAATCAAAAAACTCTTGGGTACTGATAAGAACATCTATCCGTTGTGGCTTGAAGAATAGAGGATCTGCAAGGTCAATACCTTCAGGAATAGTCCAGCCAGATGTATCAATAGAACACTCAGGCTGACTAAACGAAATGGCTTTAGTTACAGCAAACTGCAGGGACCATTCATTTGGTGCTAATCTCGATTTGATAGTTGTTGTAACTGAGAATTTCATTTGGGCTCGTACATTTCCTATTCCAGAAATTTCATAATTCTGCCTCTGAAATTGTAGCTGAAGTCTTTTGGCAAGTTCTTCCGACATAAAGTTAATTTCTGAGCCTGAATCAAGTAGTGCTCGGGCAGTCTGAAATATGCCAAACTTATCTTGAATTAAAATAATTGCTGTGGGAATAAGCGCTCGCCGAGAGTGGCGTGAAAGCATCGAAATTCCTTGAGTAGTCTCATTGTTAGTGTGGTTGGGTAATTGTGAAGATGAAGTTGCTGTTTGCTCCGAAGATACTACTCGATGTAACGTTGAATGATGTAGTCCTTGGCAGATACGACAACGAGACTTGGTTAAACATTTTGCCGCCATGTGGCCTTTACGCAAACAGTTGATACAAAGTGATGCTTGTTTGACAAATGTAAATCTTTCAGCAACAGTGAGTGATGTAAAGTGTTGACAATTAGCCAGGTTATGATCAGTCGCTGCGCATTTGGGACAACTACTTTGAGAAACCACAAACGCCTTTTTGTTTTGATTAGGTTTGTCCTTAATAGCTGGCCTTTCATCAGATGGTCTTTTGACGTTACTCTCTAGGAATTGACAATGACGACTAAGTGTTTGATAGCACTCCTCCCAGGCTGGTAGCTTCTCATAATCTTGTATTCGATTGTATGCCTTTTTAGAGTCTGAATCAATCTTCAATAAAACTAGATGTACTAGAATGGCATTTAAAATATCTGCTTCATTTCCTAATGACAATAGAGAGCCTCGTAATGCGGCAACAGTATCCAAAATTGTGCGAAGAGTAGCTGGATCAGATCCTTTCATAGTTGGGATATCAAATAAAGTAGCTATGTGCTCTATAAAAATAAGAACCTTTTTATCGTAACGTTCCTTCAATTGACTTAAAGCCTTAGGATAGTTCTCTTCGGACACTTGGAACGGTGCGACTACACTCAGAGCGGGTCCTGATAGACAGCTTAACAGATAGTTGAATTTGTCAACAGCTGATATTGATTGATCATCATGTACTAGCGATCCAAAAGCAGATCTAAATTTTTTATAGTCACCGTATTTACCATCGAATTTTGGTAATTTGAGTGATGGTAGTCGATTGTGATGACTACTCGAACTCAATGAAGCATTGAGAAAGCTCTGGCTATGATCCTCAGGCCTTTCCCTTTTTTCTCCAAGTCGCTTAATAATAACAGCCTTCGTTTGTATATAGATCTCTTCTATTTCCTCACGAGTGTCATCAAATGGTTCTAGCCTTTCAATTTGCGTTTGAGTTTGCAAAATTTGTTTAAAATATGACTCCAGAATCTGAGACTGACATTCAAGAGTAGCAATGTCTTTCTGTGGTTCAATACGAACCTTTAAGTTGAGAATATTTTTCTGCATTGTATTTCTGATCTGCCTTAGCGATATTAACTGAGCTTCTACTGTGTCTGGCATTTTGAGTGAAGGGAACAGCAATGAGTATAAGTAACAACGATGAGTGTAAGTGATAGTGGATTTCTTACTGGCAACGATAATTAGGTTGGCAATGCCTTGACTAAAGCTCTGCTCTCAAATTAAACTCTCAACTCAGAATACTTCACTCAACTCTAATGAGCTGTATTGCCAATTCTCTTTTCCTCTTTGTACCTATCTATGCGAGTTTGTAAGCTTACGGTTTATGCAAGTGCGTGGGAGTTCACGACGTCAGCGTCAGCGACGGCGTCAACGACAGCGATGCAACGGTTCTTACGCTTGCCAGTAACAAACGGTTTATACAGACCACGTCGATACACAGGTTATGTTGGTCCAACGATGATGAATTTTATTCCACTACAATGCTGCAGCGAATCCAACGATGCGTTTCTCTTATGCAATAAAGCTGTAGCTACGGCTCCAGGTGACGTCGAACGAGATCTCCGTCAGTGTGTTGTACTCCGAGAAGTTCCTCCTGGTGAACGTAGTTGGCTTTCGAATTACGATTCTAATACTTTTTAAAGTTTATACGGTGGGACATGCCGAATGCAGTGTCCTGTCACGGTCGCCAAAATGTGCGGACTGTGCCCAGTGCAGAGTATATTGGTAAGAATAAGAAGACGTCTGCTTGCTTTCGATCTCCAATATGCAATAATTTAATGTTCTCAACTTAAAGAGGCCAAGACCTCTAGTATACAAAAGCTCTTCGTGAGCGACTGGAATATTTACAGTTGTTCGATTACAATTTAGGGTATCAAAAGAATACCACCACAATAATTATTTAAATGAAAAATGAATATACTTAAATGAGTGAATGAATGAATATTATTTTCTAACAAATGTGATTCTCCACAAACAGTATGTAAGGCTGAATTGTGGGTAGTATTTATAACGTGTTTTTCTTGATTACTGAAACTAAGTTGGTCGCCTTCTTTATATTGTATATGTTGATATTGTTTCAACAAATTGATTAAATTGATTCTTTCTTCTTCATTTAAATGATCTAATCGGTAAGGGCTTGAGCTTGCAGATTCTTGGTTATAGGAAATTTCTCTAATTGGATTTTTAAGATGTTGATTAGTTTCAGGATTTGGTTGGGCTAAGAAGTGATTCTGATTTGTGATTGGAATATCGTTGGTTAGTTTATACTTTCTATTGTATAAAGTAACAGTTTGGGTTTTATAATCTATAACGGCTTGTGCTTCTGAAAGCATTTTTCTACCAATTAAAAGATCATAGTCTGAGGAGAATTGGCGTAGAAGAAATTCATTATTGCCCTTGAATAGGTTATTGGAAAGGACGTTAACTTTCTTTGTGATAGTTAAAGGTCCCTTGCTAGTTTGAATGAAACAGTCGGTGTCATGAACTTGTAAATTGAAAACATTTGATGTCATCATATTTACAGTAGATCCTGTATCTATTAAACATTTCAGATTTTTGCCTTTATAAGTGATTATTATGTACTGTTGGTTTCCAAGGCTGGCAGCTGAATTTCTATTTCATTTGGTTGTTCTGTCTCGTGTTCGGCTGACTGTGTGTATGTAAAGTCTGGGCTTTGTGGGTAACTTTCTGCTTGATAATATTGTGGATAATATTCAGGATAATCAGCGCATTGATTATAGTATTCTTTTTGCATGTAATCATGATAGTTCAGCTCTTCCTGATTTCTAACTTCATGGTCAATACTCATCTTACTCTGTCCACTTTCTGCAGGTTTAACTCGTTTAGTCGGTTGGTTGGCTACGCCAGAATTATTGAAAGAGTTTTTTTGTGGAGTTACTTGTCCGAAACGATTGTTGTCGAATTGGTTCTGTCGGAAGTTTGGTCTGGGTGTAAAGTATGTTGGTCTGATTGGATTAGGTATTTGTTGCATTGGTTGAGGTGATGGTTGATGATATGGTTGTTGAATGTAAGGTTGATGGGGTCGATATGGGACATAGGGTTGATTTTGTTGAAGGAAAGTGGGGAATCTTTGAATATTTGGGTTTGGTTGATACAATGGCTTCAAATATTTTTCTTGTTTTACTTTATTTGGGGTTGGATTAAGACAGGGTTCGTCATAAAGACTTTTTTCTTGCAAATTATTTATTAGAGATCTTTAATCGGGAATTTCGCAATTTATAATTCGAATGCAAATGTTTGTGGGTAATTTTTGAATAAGGTCGTCAATGTGTAACGAATAACGAGAATCGTTGAGGAAGCTGATGGGCATCTGACTTGCGATCGGGTACGCGAGCGCTCTGCGGCCGCATTCTGGTCGGAAAATGGGTGTGGGCTTTTGGGGGTACCGAAAAATCAGCTTGCTTCCGTTTGTTATTATCAAATAATTAAATATCTCGCGTACATTTTTAAAGAAAAGGGGGATACATTGGAATAGGGAAAGGAACCGGGAAAGATGCTGTATAAATTAAGAAGAGAAAGAAAACAAAGGGGATGTGAAACAAATAAACGCACTACTTTCTTTGTTTGCACACTTTAGGTGCGAAACGCCCTCCCTACCAAGATCCCACATGGCCAACTTATTAATAGGGGATCCCTAAAAGTAGGCTTTAGTCTACTACCTCTTCATGCTCGAGCGCTGCATGGTTCCAAACAATTTCAACACTTAGCACATATTCATATTAAGGGACATAGTTTATTTATAACAAGTGACTATAACACATCTCTCGAGACTCACAAGTTGCGGGTTTGAATAAGTATATATGTAAATTAAAGTTTAAAGATTATATATAATTCAAAAATATATACATCCAAGTACAGCTATCGCTTGGTATTCCACTTAGTCTAAATATGCGATATTTGATAAATATAGAGCAGGATAGCCCAAGGTGAATATCAAGAATAAATGAATTAACGTGACATAAATAATTTTAGGTTTAGGTTGCTCTTTCTGATTAAGGCATACTTTTAAGCGGGCTTAAGCCGGCATGCAAAGCTAAGCTTGGCCAAAGTTCAAGCTCGGAAAAAGCTCTTCGCAAAAATTACCGCTTGCAAATAAAAGTTGTAGCATCACTTACATGTCATTCCCACGTCGAAAGATCTTTCGTTGTGCAGAGTGTGTGTGTGTGTAATAAGTTAGCTGTTAGGAAAAAAATGTATTATTGCAAGCTTTGCCTGCATGCATGCATAATTATGCCCTTTGCGAAAATTATTAATTTCTAAATGGTAACGTTATTTTCATTATTCTTAAGTGCGGTCAGCTTGATTAACTTTACTTTAATTTAATAATATATATTTGACTCGCACTTGCAAACAATTTACGACGAATAGAATTCCACCCCAAACGGGTATAGAAACGGCAGAAGGCCAATTTAAAAATAGTAATTTAACATTCAAATACACCACAAAAACATTCACAAAACATATAACTCGAACAGACACACTCCAACGAAGCAACGAAATTTCGAAAGTTAGTCAGCTGAGGCTGCGTTATCGTAGCCTAGTGCAGCTTAGTTGTTGCTGGACATAGCGGCACTTGGATCTACGTCATCCGAGCAAAACTTAAAGCTCTGGCTGCCGAGGTCGTTGCTCCTTCCAAGAAAAAGTACTTTATGTAGCCTATATGGTAGGCAGCTGGATAAATTCCCAAGTGGCGGATCTAGATTTCCAAATTAGCACATAGTGCCAAATCTTTTTCTATTTAAAAAGGAAAAAATTTGTTTGCTAACTAATGTCTCAAATAAACTGCATATACCATAATCACCTATTGTTGATTTGGCACGGATCGAGGGTTTCTGCATTTGACTCTCCTGGAGTATCCACAATTTTGGCAGCGCCACTAAGTATGGAAAGAATTTCACTTTCTATCTAACTGCCATATAAAAGTTATACTCACAGGTATTTTTAATCAGGCCACCGTGGTGGAGCGTTATTTATTCAAAAAAGATATTTGTCACTGCACTTGACTTTTTTGGATTGTTTATTTTATTAAGGAATTAATTAATTAATTTTCACATTAATTTTTAACTTTCAAGCCACTTGACTTGTGGCTGCCACGCGGTGCAAAAATAAAATGATCTTGCCTCTTTTCCGGAAACAGGCTCATATTCTCCTTCTCCTTTTCCATTTCCTCTCCTGACAAGTTGCCAAAATCAGCTGGTCGGATTGTGTTTTTTTAGGTCATTTTATTTTTAGGGTGCCTAACCTCTAACGACCGATAGATGGCGCTAATAATATTTTGTGGGCGGTGTCACATTAACACGACAATAAATAGATACAGCACACTACAAACATGGAACATTCATACAAAAATTAAATAACATTTAAATATAACAATAAATAGAGAATTTAACAAACTTATTCGGATAAATAGCACATGGCAAAGCTTTCGGCAAGTAGCAATACCATTGCATACCCTAAGTTAATAAATGTTGCCTACTTTGGGGCTGAACGCAACAATACCTAATTTTAACCGAAAACAAAATACATACTAGCAAAAAGAGATAAGAATATAAATAAATAACGTATCCGACAAGCGGCCCGTTACACTCCCCCCTGCCAAAATCACACTTTGGGTGTTTAGAACACAAAGGGTGATCCCCGCTTGGAGGTGCTTCGTTCTACAAAAAAAATTAGATTCAATTATTGTTTTATGTCCTTCGCATGGAATTTGCCAACGAATTTTCCCTGCGAATCTTCAAGTTCATAGTAACTATTTCCAAGTTTGCGTCTTATTCGTGCTTTTACAAACGCTGGAGCTAACTTTGCGCTAAACCCTTTAACAAAATTACTTTGCTGAAAGTTTCGCCGATATACTTCTTGACCAGGCTTAAAGTCAACATCGCGACTACGCAGATTATAAATCTTTTCGTTGCGTTGATGCTGCTGCTGTATCGTCTTCTGGGCCGTTTTTCTAATAAGGTCGAAAGAATCTTCTCTGTTAAAATTCACAGTTCGGTCTTCCAACTGCTGTAATTTCCTCAACAACGTATATGTGTTTCCGTCTGTGATCATATGTTGACCAAAAGCGACGCGATACGGACTGTCATTTATGGCCGAATGCATGCTTGATCTTAGGGCACAACATATGTGGCTGAGATGCGCATCCCAGTCGGACTGATCCGGCTTTATGTAGGCCTTGATTGCAGCGATCACAGACCGGTTGACGCGTTCAGAAGCATTCGCTTGTGGCGCATATACTGCAGTGTAAGCGTGTTGCACATGATACTTTTGCAACAAAGCATTAAACTGATGCGATTTGAACTGAACACCATTGTCTGATATGACCACTTCAGGCACACCGAAACTATGAAAAATATCCTGTTCTAAGAACCCGATGATAGCGTCAGTTGTGAATTTCTTTACTGGCTTTAAGAAAGGATATTTCGACAGGTGATCTAAAACGATGAAAATGCCTATGTTTCCTGATTTACTTCGCGGATACGGGCCTAAGAAATCAACGTACAGATTCTGAAAGATTCGGCTGGTTTCTGTGGATGCGCTTAACGGTGGTCGAAGGACACGATTTGGGTGCTTGCTACATTTACAAATGGCGCAACTATTTATAAAGGCTTTGACGTCGCTAGCCAAATTCGGCCAGTAATAGTATCGACGGATCTTCTCTAGCGTCTTGTTAATTCCACTATGTGAGGCCAAAGGATCTTCGTGGGACAGTTTTAAAATTTCTGGGACGAGATCTTTTGGTACCCATAGTTTCCAGCAGACGTCATCTGCAAGTTGTTCTCCTGCAGCATGCTCAGCGCAACGATAAATGAAATTGTCGATTACTTTTAAGTCGGGAGTCTGCGTTTGACTGGCAATAATCGTGTCTTTAAGTTTTTCATATTCACTGGACTTGAAATGAGCAGAATTTAGGTCAATTAAAATATTCTTGCTGAGTTCTGACAAATCTTCAGCATGCACACGAGACAAAGCATCGGGAACGACATTTTGACTCCCTTTTCGATGAAATATTTTAAATGAAAATCCCTGCAGTTTTAGGGCCCATCTGGCCAATCTGGAACTCAAGTCAGTTTGCGACATTAACCATTTTAAAGAGGCATGGTCTGTGTGAATAGAAAACTCATGACCCTCTACATACGCTCTGAACTTTTTAACGCACATTATGGCCGCCAAACATTCCTTCTCTGTAACTGAATAGTTTCTTTGGCAACTATTTAGCTTTCGAGACATAAATGCTATGGGCACATCATTACCTTCGCTGTCTGTTTGCATAAGCACGCCTCCCACACCGGTATGGCTTGCATCGCAATGAATGGCGAAAGGAATTGAAAAGTTAGGGCTGTGTAGCACAGGAGCATTGCATAACTGATCCTTTAGATTCTCAAAGGACTTTTGCGCTTCTTCTGTCCACACGAATTTTTTCCGATTCTTCAGCGTGTCAGATATAGCTGCAGCAATGCCAGCATAGTTTTTAATGAATTTGTGGTACCAGCCTGTAGTCCCCAAAAATCTGCGAACTTGCTTAATAGATTGCGGTACTGGGAATTCGCGGATAGCTGCTACCTTATCAGGATCTGTTTGTATTGTCCCATATCCTATGACATGTCCTAGATATCTAACCTCCTTTAGGCAAAACTTGCTTTTTCCGACATTGATCGTGAGTCCAGCTTGTGACAGTCGTTCTGCTAAAGCTTTTAAGACTATAATGTGCTTCTCGAACGACTCGGAGATAACCAACAAATCGTCCAAATAGATAAATATCTCATTTCGGAGAGTTGGAGGTATCACCTTGTCCATAAGCTTGGACATTGTCTGCGGTGCGTTTGACAGACCAAAGGGCATCACCGTGAACTGATATAGAGGCCTTCCCGGCACCGTAAAAGCAGTCTTTTCTCTAGCTCTTTCTGTGAGAGGGATTTGCCAATACGCATCTTTTAAATCAATGCTCGTGATGAATTTTGCTTTTGGCAGTCTACTCAAAATCCCATCTATTAGCGGCATTGGATATGCATTCTTTATAGTTACGTTATTGACTTTTCTACAATCGATACATAAACGGACTTTTCCAGGTTTCTGAACTAGCACTACAGGGGAACTCCATGGACTATTTGATTCTTCGATAACGCCGAGAGCTAACATACGGTCTAATTCTTGGTACATTAACTTTTCCACTGCAGGTGACACTGCATAATGGCGTTGTTTTATCGGATTAGTCTCTGTAACCTCAATATCATGGGATATCCAACCTGTTTTTCCCAATCCCTTTTCAGCAAATGAAGGAAACATTTTCACCGCTTCATTTAATTCCTGCTTCTGCTGTTCGGTTAACAGAAGTTGTAGTGGATCATTAAATTCTATGCTCGATACCAAAGATGAGTGTTCTTTATTTAGTAGGAATAAGGGTAGTAACTCAAAGCTTCTCCAGAAATCTATACCTAAATATAAAGATTGTGCTAAGCTAGGTACTAAATAAAATGAAATATTTTTGGACATGCCTCTAAACTTAACAGTAGTTTTAATTACGCCTAATATATTTTGACCTTTGCCATCTGCTGTGCGTACGTAAGCTTTTAATGGCTTATAATCTACATTGTTGTCTATTAGTTCTTGGGCGAATTTTCCACCAATACAACTTATAGACGCACCAGTGTCCATAAGTCCGCTGATTTCTCTGCCAAGCAGTGTTATATTAGCATAAGGGCGAAGATCATTGACTTTATCAACGACTGATGACAATATTGCCCGTCGTATCTCTTGACACTTCTGCCTAAATTCCACTCTACGCTTACTGCTTCTAGATTGTATGAACGGTGAACTAAGATGTTGGGGCTCAAGTTTATTCGAAAGATCAGGGGGTATTTGGGTTAAGTCTGGTATGTTATCTTGAGTCTGCTGAGCAGTAGATACTAACGTCGCTAATCTGTGTTGGTGGCTCGCGAAACTAGCTTTCGTGCACTGTTGGCTGGTGCACGAGTCAACTCGTTTTTTGAACCGCTACACTTTCGGCACGATGGTTTATAAGTATCTTTCTTGCCACATCCATAGCAAAAAACTTTCCGCTCAGATACACAATCCTGGTATCTGTGACCTTGACTGCCGCAATTCCAACAAGACAGGGTCATTGCATCTACCTCAAACTCATCTTCTACTTCTTCAACAGGCTCACATTGCATTGCCACTTCGTTCACTTGCCGCCGAAATACAGGACGTTGCACTGATGGAGCTGGTTTTGCTATTCCTTGTATAAATCTCTCACGTGTTCGCACAATGAGACGTAATTGCTCCAAACTGTGTATGGGCACGTGTAGGATTTCGTGCTGAATTTCAGTCAGCAAATTTGCCCTAACGACTTCTAAAATCCCTTGCTCGGACATTGGCTGAACTAGTCTGTCTGCTAAGGCAGCAATAGCCTCATAAAAGCTGTCAAAAGATTCATTTTGTTTCTGCTTTCTTTGCGACATGGCTGTCCTGATTTCTAGATCTGTTCGCCCGTCCTTGAAGCGCGCTCTTAAAGCCAAACATAGATCTGGCCAGCGGATGTGAGTTACACTTTTGTGGTATCTCCAATACCATTCACTCGCACTGCCTTCGAATAAGTTGCTCGCATTACGAGACAACAACTAAAAATTGCCATTCAATGTTTGAAAAGTAAGGGCTTCGATTCGATATATAAAGTCATCAATTGCCATGGACGAGTTTCCTGAGAATCTTATTTTCCAGTTTGAGATAATTTGACTTAATCGGTCGGGTCGAATGTTGCCAATATCAGTTACGATATTGCTATTGTTGAGGCTAGGTGGGCTTGCTCCTGCATTTAAAATTGCC
Source organism: Drosophila limbata (assembly GCA_963924055.1). Lineage (NCBI taxonomy): Eukaryota > Metazoa > Arthropoda > Insecta > Diptera > Drosophilidae > Drosophila > Drosophila limbata. The sequence goes on from CAWUOW010000172.1 coordinate 845,572, forward strand.
TCTTGCTCTTCCCTATTTGGTCTCCCAATAAATTGCTCAAAGGTTTGTAAATGTACCTGAGCGCCGGGTGCCACCGGAGGACTATTTTGCTCTGACAATTTCCTAAAGCCTTCTTCGATCGCCTTAGTCAACATTTGTGTATGTTGTGCAACAGCGGCTGCCACTGCCTCCGCAATTGATTGTTGCAAAGCATTCTGTGGGATCGACACTTCTTGCTGAGTAGAAAGCTGCGCTGCTTGCCGTTCTACCTCCGGCTCTGCTCTCTGACTAGGTCCTGCACTTGCAGCTTTCGACTTTGATCTAGTCATAGTAGAGGATCCTGACTGCGATCCGGAAGCTTGGGCTGCTGCTATTTCCTCGGCCAAATTGAGGGTAGATTTACTCAACGCCGTTTTACAGACCGGACAAACTTTCCTGTTTCCTGGTCTTGTATTAAAGCAAGAGTGGTGAAAGAAGTGGTTGCAGCTAGTGGTAAGCAATTGAGCTGGATATTCCACTTCTTGGGTACAGACGCAGCAAATAGTTTCAGAAAACTGTCTATGATAAGCACTATCTCCACTTCTATCAAGACCCATCATAAATCCTTTCTAAGTCTAGCAATAACAAATATAAATAAATAAATAGATATGTATAATATAACAACCCAAATAAATAAATAAATAAATATATGCAATATAGCAACCCAAATAAATAAATAAATAAATATATGTAATAAAGCAACAAGGCTTAATGAGTGAAAATAATCATTTGCTAACTCTCTATTACACAAAAAATATAAATACCAAAAAAAAAATATATTAAACAAAACAATATTCATAAACAGAAAAACCAAAACGATACTAAACAAAATTTCAGAAATATTGGAAACCATGCAACACTCTCACAAGTAAGAATAAGAGACCGTTCTTATTTGTATATCACAGAAAAAAATAAAAAAAAGTAAAGGGATTTCATTAACCTGCATTTAGATCGAGCGGCAGCACAGCTATTGTGAAGCTAGCACCGTTTCCGCGACTATCCAAAACAGAAAAATAAATCGAATAGTTTCGGTCGTTATGCAGCAAAACTACACGCGTGCCCACGCAAAGATCACGCCCATGCATGTTCACTGTAAAACTCCGGAAATGAAAGAATAGATATTTAAAGAGGAAATATAATTATTCATAAATACATAGACAAAAACTTCACGCAAACATTGTTCCAACGCAGGACATGACACAGAGAAACGGACCACCAAAGGGTGCCATATGCTACTGGCAATAATCTGCAGCATTGATCTACATATATATCTACCATAATTATTTAAGGAATTAGAGGTTATTGGCTAATCCTGATTCCAACTGAGCGGCGACTAAAGATTTAGTTTTATTCCAGCGTCAACCAGAAACAAACAAAGCGCAATATGCCAGAAATTATACAGCATGCCTTAGGGGGCAAATGCAATTGAGACTTTGATCAGTGGCAAGCTGTGACGATATTATCAACAAACTCTTTTCCAACCGACTCACTCAAATTGCATTTACTCACTAGCAAGGAAATGAATTTGCGTTATAGTAAGCGGCAATACAGCTATATCGAAGCTAGTATTGTTCCAGCGATACTCACAAAATCATATTGTGTTGCATACTTTTACGATGCGGCTTAAAGTTGTCTAGCAACAAATAAGTTTCCAGCATTTCAGTATACAACACTAGGACAAAATGAATTAAGGATGGGATAAGGAATAAGGAAATTGGAGGATATTCAAGTCCTGAGAGTTTGCTGCTCAAAGGTGTTTTGACTTATTATTGTTTTATTTTAAATCAGGGTCAGGTATTGCTTGCGTCATACCAATTTGTACGAGCCGTATTTTTTCTAAGTGTCGCTACCATGACCTTGATTTTGGACCTAAATGTTTTAACACCAAGATTTTAGTAGGCTTAACAAAAACATAGGCCCTTAGGTTGGGCGCCAAATTAATATAATAATAATTATATCTGTAACGAATAACGAGAATCGTTGAGGAAGCTGATGGGCATCTGACTTGCGATCGGGTACGCGAGCGCTCTGCGGCCGCATTCTGGTCGGAAAATGGGTGTGGGCTTTTGGGGGTACCGAAAAATCAGCTTGCTTCCGTTTGTTATTATCAAATAATTAAATATCTCGCGTACATTTTTAAAGAAAAGGGGGATACATTGGAATAGGGAAAGGAACCGGGAAAGATGCTGTATAAATTAAGAAGAGAAAGAAAACAAAGGGGATGTGAAACAAATAAACGCACTACTTTCTTTGTTTGCACACTTTAGGTGCGAAACGCCCTCCCTACCAAGATCCCACATGGCCAACTTATTAATAGGGGATCCCTAAAAGTAGGCTTTAGTCTACTACCTCTTCATGCTCGAGCGCTGCATGGTTCCAAACAATTTCAACACTTAGCACATATTCATATTAAGGGACATAGTTTATTTATAACAAGTGACTATAACACATCTCTCGAGACTCACAAGTTGCGGGTTTGAATAAGTATATATGTAAATTAAAGTTTAAAGATTATCAGGCATGCCACATAAATCTCTTTCACTTGAGTTTCACGTCAATTTCATTTCTCCGTGCCACAGTCTCAATCACCTGCACAATTTTTGGTGAAACGAAATCATCGCTCAATCCACTGGCATCCGATGCCATGAGAATAGTGTCACATTTTTTTGTCAGAATTTTAGAATTTAGAGTTTCCGAGTAACTTTCATTGTTTGTCGCGCCAATAACTTTTAAATTTTTTTAGGCTATACAATATCAATTATTAAATAAATAAATTAAATAATATTAATTAAAGAAGAAATAAAATAAAAACCTACTTTTCAGCAATAATAAACTTACAAAAATTGCTAAACAAACCCTTGGGAAATTTAATCTGAGAAGGGGCCAACCCTTAGCAGCCTAGTACGAAAAGGTTGATGAACATGCTTAAAAACCTAAATCACACGAATTTCTGTGGCACGGAGAAATTTTCGAAGTGGAATTGCTTTTTTCTGAAATCACTTTCACTAGTGTTTTTTGTGGCATGCCTGTATATATAATTCAAAAATATATACATCCAAGTACAGCTATCGCTTGGTATTCCACTTAGTCTAAATATGCGATATTTGATAAATATAGAGCAGGATAGCCCAAGGTGAATATCAAGAATAAATGAATTAACGTGACATAAATAATTTTAGGTTTAGGTTGCTCTTTCTGATTAAGGCATACTTTTAAGCGGGCTTAAGCCGGCATGCAAAGCTAAGCTTGGCCAAAGTTCAAGCTCGGAAAAAGCTCTTCGCAAAAATTACCGCTTGCAAATAAAAGTTGTAGCATCACTTACATGTCATTCCCACGTCGAAAGATCTTTCGTTGTGCAGAGTGTGTGTGTGTGTAATAAGTTAGCTGTTAGGAAAAAAATGTATTATTGCAAGCTTTGCCTGCATGCATGCATAATTATGCCCTTTGCGAAAATTATTAATTTCTAAATGGTAACGTTATTTTCATTATTCTTAAGTGCGGTCAGCTTGATTAACTTTACTTTAATTTAATAATATATATTTGACTCGCACTTGCAAACAATTTACGACGAATAGAATTCCACCCCAAACGGGTATAGAAACGGCAGAAGGCCAATTTAAAAATAGTAATTTAACATTCAAATACACCACAAAAACATTCACAAAACATATAACTCGAACAGACACACTCCAACGAAGCAACGAAATTTCGAAAGTTAGTCAGCTGAGGCTGCGTTATCGTAGCCTAGTGCAGCTTAGTTGTTGCTGGACATAGCGGCACTTGGATCTACGTCATCCGAGCAAAACTTAAAGCTCTGGCTGCCGAGGTCGTTGCTCCTTCCAAGAAAAAGTACTTTATGTAGCCTATATGGTAGGCAGCTGGATAAATTCCCAAGTGGCGGATCTAGATTTCCAAATTAGCACATAGTGCCAAATCTTTTTCTATTTAAAAAGGAAAAAATTTGTTTGCTAACTAATGTCTCAAATAAACTGCATATACCATAATCACCTATTGTTGATTTGGCACGGATCGAGGGTTTCTGCATTTGACTCTCCTGGAGTATCCACAATTTTGGCAGCGCCACTAAGTATGGAAAGAATTTCACTTTCTATCTAACTGCCATATAAAAGTTATACTCACAGGTATTTTTAATCAGGCCACCGTGGTGGAGCGTTATTTATTCAAAAAAGATATTTGTCACTGCACTTGACTTTTTTGGATTGTTTATTTTATTAAGGAATTAATTAATTAATTTTCACATTAATTTTTAACTTTCAAGCCACTTGACTTGTGGCTGCCACGCGGTGCAAAAATAAAATGATCTTGCCTCTTTTCCGGAAACAGGCTCATATTCTCCTTCTCCTTTTCCATTTCCTCTCCTGACAAGTTGCCAAAATCAGCTGGTCGGATTGTGTTTTTTTAGGTCATTTTATTTTTAGGGTGCCTAACCTCTAACGACCGATAGATGGCGCTAATAATATTTTGTGGGCGGTGTCACATTAACACGACAATAAATAGATACAGCACACTACAAACATGGAACATTCATACAAAAATTAAATAACATTGAAATATAACAATAAATAGAGAATTTAACAAACTTATTCGGATAAATAGCACATGGCAAAGCTTTCGGCAAGTAGCAATACCATTGCATACCCTAAGTTAATAAATGTTGCCTACTTTGGGGCTGAACGCAACAATACCTAATTTTAACCGAAAACAAAATACATACTAGCAAAAAGAGATAAGAATATAAATAAATAACGTATCCGACAAGCGGCCCGTTACAAATGCTTGTTTTGATTAGTCGCGCATACAATGTTTTTTCGTCAATGTTATTTTCGAGTTCTAGCTTACTCATTAATGTCTGCCTACGGTGTTCTGCTTCTTCCAGAAAGGCTCGCACGTTGCCTTTTAACGGGGTGCTTCTGAATTCCTCCAGTAGGATGTGGTTCTTAGTTTGCGTCTTGAAGTTCAGTATTAGTTGCTTCCGAAGATCCGTCCAGGTCATCAAGTTGTTTATGCCAAAGGATAACATCACTTCACTGCTGATGCAGCGTTCCACAAGTCCAAAAAGAATTGACCTCTGCCTTGCATCGTTGGTGGTGTAGAGGGCCAAAATGTAGTCGATCCGGTTGATGAACGTGTACAAAGCGTTCTTATCTCCAGTGAACTTCTCAACGTTTTTAATCGATTTATCGATTACTATGAGTCGGCTGTGTTTACTTTGCGCTCTGCATTTAAAACGGATTTTTCTCTGTACTTACCTTCTATTAAATTCCTAAAAGTGTATACTATTTATCTTCACTTATCTGTGCTCATTTCGGTTGTGCAAAACGTAATCAGCTGGTGCTTTGTAAGTTTTTATTTACATTTATATTTTCGTAAGCGGCGTCTGTGCTGCTTTTGTTGTTGTGCTTTCATCTATTTTTGCTTTCGGTGCTTTGTCTGTGCATTCGCTATCGTGCTCTGTGCTCAAAAAAAAAATTCTTTCTCCTTCTTTTCCTCTTTAAGCGGTGTTTGTTTACAAATCCAAGTTTCATTTCAACTCAAATTGAGTGCTTTCAACTTTTTCACTCTTTCTTTAACGGTTTCTCATTTAACCCAGTAAACATTATGTCTTGCTGTAATAAGGCTTGCTCATTTAAGCAGTTGGCTGATTCCACTCATCTTCAATATGTTAATTGTTGGTTGTGTGAGAATATTATGCATGCAAAATGTGCTGGCCTAACAGGACGCGAATGCGATAAAATCAATTCTGCTCCTAAAAAGCATGAAGGCGGCCTAAGATGGGCTTGCCCTGAGTGCTTTGGGATTCAGTTTGATTTTACTAAAATGTACAATTCCGTCCGCATTCAATTCTTGAAATTAAGTAAAGCAGCTAAACTCCTTGCTAGTGATTTTGACTCAGGTTCGGAATTGCTTAGTCAATTTAAATTTGAGTCATCATCAAATCCTTGTACTAATGAAAACTTTTTATCTGTTCCTTCTAATTCTTCAAATCTGCACTCTCTCAATACCAATTCACCTATTCCTACATTAGATGTTTCATCTACTATTTCGTTATCCCCTTCCCCAAGTAGGTATTATAATCTTTCTTCGACTCCATCGTTGCCACCTGATGCACCTGCTCTTCCAGTTGCTGATATGAATACAGCTCCTGGAATAACAGAAAAGCAATCTGATCGTAAAAGGAGATCCTCCCGCACCACGGCTCCCGCAGCCACAGTAGTTAACGTTGTACCTCCATCTCCTCCTACTCAATCTACTCTGTCAGTAGTAGCACCCCGTAGGGTCGTTTTTGTGTCTAGGCTTTCTGCTGACACAACCTGTGAAGCTATAGCTTCCTATATAGCCAGCAAATCTTCTGCGAAGGTTTCAGTTTCTAAATTTAACTTCTCTGTAGCCCGTGAAATTTCTTCTTTTAAAATCAATGTTCCTAATGACGACTTTCCCATAATATGTGATTCAAATTTTTGGCCGCCTCTTATGATTGTTCATGAGTTTAAGCCAAAAAAGCGAACGCACTCATCACCTGTAACTCTTCCAAATAACATTTCCACTAATACCTTTTCAAAAAACTAAATTCTCTTACTATTCAGTACCAAAATGTTAGAGGCCTTCTGTCAAAGCTCCAACATTTGTACCTGAGTAGTATTTCCTTCGAGGCTAACATTATAGCTCTATCTGAAACTTGGTTAAATTCAACTATCTCTGATAGCGAAATTTTGTCAACCAATTATGTAATGTATAGAAAAGATCGATCAAATCGACGTGGTGGTGGTGTCTTAATTGCTATTAGTTCTTCTATACAATCTGAAGTCGTAATCTTTAACTCTTCTTCTGATGTTGAAATAGTTGCTGTTAAGGTAACTTTTCCTTCATCCTCGCTTTATGTAACATGTTCTTATATTCCTCCTGCTTCTGACATACAAGTTTATATGCAACATGTAAACTGTATTAACGAAGTATTTTCCCAAGCGCGTGACAATGTTGCTGTCGTTGTGTTGGGTGATTTTAACTTGCCCTCCATCGAATGGTCATTTTTCAGCAGCGCTAACTACCTTACTCCATCCTCTCAACACGACTTCTTAGATCATTTATTTGACTTTCCTCTTTTTCAAATAAATGCTGTTACTAACAGTCTAAATAGAACCCTAGATCTTGTTTTTATTAACGATTGTCTAAATGCTTCCATCTCCAGGTCGATGCCCTTATCTATGCCTGAAGATCCTTACCATCCCACATTAGAAATTTCTCTCTTTATACCTAAACCTTTTAATACACCAGCACCTATAGTCTCTGAGCCCCATCGTTGTTTTCGCAAAGGTAACTATATTTTGCTTAATCAACTGATTTCTTCAACTGATTGGTCTTTGGTTGACAATGCAGTAGACATTGATAACGCTCTAAACACCTTCTATCTAATTCTTAACTCCCTATTAGACATAACTATTCCTAATTCTTATCGATCTTCTTCTTCAGCTAGGCCTCCTTGGTTTACGCCCAGACTCTCAAACTTAAAAAACTTTAAATCTAAATGTTTTAAAAAGTTTAAGATGTCTGGTTCTAGTCTTGATCTTTCTAAATATTCTATCGCTAAATCTAATTTCTTCCTTCTGAACTCTCAATGCTATTCAAATTATATTGCTCGCTGTAAAAGTCAATTTGCGTATAACCCTAAATTATTTTATTCTTTTGTTAATTCGAAACGTAAGTCCACACGTCTTCCTTCTTCTTTCTTCTTTGGCTCTGAAATGGCATGCAATGACTCAGCTGCTGCTGATTTATTTGCCAAATTTTTCCAATCCACCTATTCCCCTGTTCTTTCCACTAATTCTTCATATCCCTATAACATTAGTTCATCTTCGATTATTTTTGCTCCCCACATCTCCGAATCTTCCTTATTATCAGCTATTAGGTCTATTAAAGTTTCCTACTCCCCTGGACCTGATAATATCCCAAGTTGTGTATTGAGAGAATGCAGTGCTTCTTTACTTTATCCTTTACTTAAACTCTTTAATTTTTCAATTACCACCGGGGTATTTCCATCTCTTTGGAAAGAATCTTTTATTATACCCTTGCATAAAAAAGGTGGTAAGTCCGATGTTTCTAATTACATAGGTATTGCAAAATTGTCAGCTATTCCAAAGCTTTTTGAGAAAATTATCTCAGAAAATTTGCAACATCTCTGTAAATCTGTCATCTCCCCCTTTCAACATGGATTTATCAAGTGTCGGTCTACTACGACCAACTTGCTGGAATTTTCATGCCTAATTAATGATGCATTCCAGAGGAAAATGCAAACTGATGTCATTTATACTGATTTCAGTAAAGCATTTGACTCTGTGAATCATGATCTTCTCCTTTTTAAACTTGGTTGCATTGGTTTCCCTTCTTCCTTAATTTCCTGGATATCTTCTTATTTAAAGAGTAGAACGCAGAAAGTCATTCTCAGATCTACTAAATCTAAACCTGTCTTTGTAACTTCTGGTGTTCCTCAAGGTAGCCACCTTGGGCCCTTGTTCTTTACCCTGTTTATTAATGACCTTCCGTCTATTTTATCACACTCTCGCATACTAATGTATGCGGATGATGTAAAGCTTATTCTGTCTTTTAGTGATCCTCCTCAACAAGATCTTCTTCAAAATGATCTAAACTCTATGCAACTTTGGTGCTTGGCTAATCATCTTCCTCTAAATTGTTCTAAGTGTATGTTCATGTCTTTTAGTCGATTTAAACCCTTTCTTGGTACTTATACAATTGATAATGTTGAATTACAACGTATATTCACCGTAAAAGATCTGGGTGTTCTGTTTGACTCTAAACTTAGCTTTAATCTACATATTTCCTCTATCATTAATGTTGCTAAGGGTGTGCTTGGATTCATAAAGCGTTGGTCGAAGGAATTTAACGATCCTTTCACTACCAAACTCCTTTATGTATCCCTTGTACGTCCTATTTTGGAATATTGCTCATGTATACGGTCCCCTCAATATAAGAACAATGAAGTCCGTATTGAGTCAATCCAAAAGCAATTTCTTCTCTTTGCTCTACGTAGTTTAAATTGGGACCCTAATCTTCGCCTACCATCCTATTCCAGTAGACTTTTACTTATAAACCTTCCTTCACTATCCGATCGTAGAAAAATTCTTAGTGTAGCTTTTGTACATAATCTAATTAACGGCGATATAGATTCTTCTTTTCTTTTAAGTCGTCTTAATTTCTCTGTTCCTTATAGACCTACTAGAAACTTTCTTCCATTATCTCTCCCTATTTGCACCACTGATTATGCTCTGCACAATCCTCTTCGTGTTTTATGCACCTATTATAATTCCCTGTTCCATGTGTTCTCCTCTGAACACTGTCTGTCTTCTATAAAGCTTTCTATTCTCTCTCATCTTAGGTCTACTCCTGGCCAACTCTAACTGTTTATCCTATACCTCAATTTCTATCTTCTTATTCTTTTCCATAATCTTCTGTGAATCTTGCATTCTTCCATTCCTATGAAACTTGCAACCAACTCAGCTGTGAACAGGGGCATAGCTTGCCGGACCGGCTAACAAACTTCCCCCATCGGGTTGCATTTTTCATCCTCTCCCTATTTCTAGTTTTAAGTTGTAATTTAAGACTTATTTATACTTCTCTATCTATTCATATTTTTCTTTATTCTATCGATCCTTTAAATTTCTGACTCTCTGCTATTTTTTGCATCTTATATCTTTTTCTATTATTCTATCAAGCCTTAAATTTCCGACCTTATACTATTTTTATACCCTGTGCCCATTGAAAATGGTCAAAAAGGGTATATTAGATTTGTGTGATGTATGTAACAGGCAGAAGGAAGCATCTCCGACCATATAAAGTATATATATTCTTGATCAGCATCAACAGCCGAGTCGATTGAGTCATGTCCGTCTGTCTGTCCGTCCGTCTGTCCGTCCGTCTGTCCGTCTGTTTGAACGCGTCGATCTCAGAAACTATAATAGCTAGAGACTTCAAATTTGGCATGTAGGTTGCTGGATACCGGACGCAGGTAAAGTTTATTTTTAAATTTGGATCGGACCACTATATCATATAGCTGCCATAGGAACGATCAGTCGAAAATCAAGTCTCGGTATGAAAAACTTTTTTGTTGTTTGAGATATGTGAACCAAACTGACAGAATATTCATATGGGATGGTCGCATACATCCTGACCAAATTTGATTGAAATAGGACCACTATATCATATAGCTGCCATATCAACCATCAGTCGAAAATCAAGTCTTAGTATGAAAAACTTGTTTGTTGTTTGATCCTTCTAAATCAAAATCACAGAATATGCATACGCGATGGTCCCTTATAACCTGACCAAAATTGGTTGAAATCGGATCACTATATCATATAGCTGCCATAGGAACGATCAGTCGAAAATCAAGTCTTAGTATGAACAACTTTTTTGTTGTTTGAGATAACTGAACCAAACTGACAGAATATGCATATGAGATGGTCCCTTATAACCTGACCGAAATTGGTTGAAATCGGATCACTATATCATATAGCTGCCATAGGAACGATCAGTCGAAAATCAAGTCTTAGTATGAACAACTTTTTTGTTGTTTGAGATAACTGAACCAAACTGACAGAATATGCATATGAGATGGTCCCAACCAATATTCTATATTATGGATACTGGCACAGGGTATCCTCCAGTCGAGCAAACTCGACTGTAGCCGCGCCCACTTGTCTTGATCAGCATCAACAGCCGAGTCGATTGAGCCATGTCCGTCTGTCTGTCCGTCTGTCCGTCTGTTTGAACGCGTCGATCTCAGAAACTATAATAGCTAGAGACTTCAAATTTGGTATGTAGGTTGCTGGATACCGGACGCAGATCAAGTTTGTTTTTAAATTTGGATCGGACCACTATATCATATAGCTGCCATAGGAACGATCAGTCAAAAATCAAATCTCGGTATGAAAAACTTTTTTGTTGTTTGAAATATGTAAACCAAACTGACAATATATGCATATGAGATGGTCCGATACATCCTGACCAAATTGGATTGAAATCGGACCACTATATCATATAGCTGCCATAGCAACCATCAGTCGAAAATCAAGTCTTAGTATGAAACACTTTTTTGTTGTTTGATCTATCTGAATCAAACTCACAGAATATGCATACGCGATGGTCCCTTATAACCTGACCAAAATTGGTTGAAATCGGATCACTATATCATATAGCTGCCATAGGAACGATCAGTCGAAAATCAAGTCTTAGTATGAAAAACTTTTTTGTTGTTTGATCTATCTGAATCAAATTCACAGAATATGCATACGCGATGGTCCCTTATAACCTGACCAAAATTGGTTTAAATCGGATCACTATATCATATAGCTGCCATAGGAACGATCAGTCGAAAACCAAGTCTTAGTATGAACAACTTTTTTGTTGTTTGAGATAACTGAACCAAACTGACAGAATATGCATATGAGATGGTCCCAACCAATATTATATTTTATGGATACTGGCACAGGGTATCCTCCAGTCGAGCAAACTCGACTGTAGCCGCGCCCACTTGTTTTTTTTTTTTTTGCTCCTCCTATCTTTTTCTCTTTCCTATGAAACTTGCAACCAACTCAGCTGTGAACAGGGGCATAGATTGCCGGACCGGCTAACAAACTTCCCCCATCGGGTTGCATTTTTCAACCTTACTCTATCTTTAGTTTTTAGTTATACATTAAGACGTATTTAAAACTTTTCTTTCTTAATCTCTATACCCCTATCTAGAATTAGGTTTCTAATAACGCCACTGATAGACCTTGGCTGTGAATAGGGGCATTGCTCGCCGGACTGGCAAATAAAATTCCCCCACCGTGTCGGTGTCGTTATTAGAACTAAATTGTAATTTTTGCTTAGGCTTTCTTTTATATTTATTCTTATAATTACTTTTTAATTTTCTTATAATTACAATTCGAGGCAGCAATGTTTGCTTCTAAATAAATAAAATAAAATAAAATAAAATAAAAAAAGTTGGTTGATCACTTGTGCCAAGTTGGCATCGGTCAGGGGTGTTATTGCGTTGCCTTCCATTATTGTTGTTTTTATTTTTTTTTTGTTTGTTGGTTTTATTATAATAAATTTATGTTTATACCCTGTGCCCATTGAAAATGGTCAAAAAGGGTATATTAGATTTGTGTGATGTATGTAACAGGCAGAAGGAAGCATCTCCGACCATATAAAGTATATATATTCTTGATCAGCATCAACAGCCGAGTCGATTGAGCCATGTCCGTCTGCCTGTCCGTCCGTCTGTCCGTCCGTCTGTCAGTCTGTCCGTCTGTTTGAACGCGTCGATCTCAGAAACTATAATAGCTAGAGACTTCAAATTTGGCATGTAGGTTGCTGGATACCGGACGCAGGTCAAGTTTGTTTTTAAATTTGGATCGGACCACTATATCATATAGCTGCCATAGGAACGATCAGTCGAAAATCAAGTCTCGGTATGAAAAACTTTTTTGTTGTTTGAGATATGTGAACCAAACTGACAGAATATGCATATGGGATGGTCGCATACATCCTGACCAAATTTGATTGAAATCGGACCACTATATCATATAGCTGTCATATCAACCATCAGTCGAAAATCAAGTCTTAGTATGAAAAACTTTTTTGTTGTTTGATCTATCTGAATCAAACTCACAGAATATGCATACGCGATGGTCCCTTATAACCTGACCAAAATTGGTTGAAATCGGATCACTATATCATATAGCTGCCATAGGAACGATCAGTCGAAAATCAAGTCTTAGTATGAAAAACTTTTTTGTTGTTTGATCTATCTGAATCAAATTCACAGAATATGCATACGCGATGGTCCCTTATAACCTGACCAAAATTGGTTTAAATCGGATCACTATATCATATAGCTGCCATAGGAACGATCAGTCGAAAACCAAGTCTTAGTATGAACAACTTTTTTGTTGTTTGAGATAACTGAACCAAACTGACAGAATATGCATATGAGATGGTCCCAACCAATATTATATTTTATGGATACTGGCACAGGGTATCCTCCAGTCGAGCAAACTCGACTGTAGCCGCGCCCACTTGTCTTGATCAGCATCAACAGCCGAGTCGATTGAGCCATGTCCGTCTGTCTGTCCGTCTGTCCGTCTGTTTGAACGCGTCGATCTCAGAAACTATAATAGCTAGAGACTTCAAATTTGGTATGTAGGTTGCTGGATACCGGACGCAGATCAAGTTTGTTTTTAAATTTGGATCGGACCACTATATCATATAGCTGCCATAGGAACGATCAGTCAAAAATCAAATCTCGGTATGAAAAACTTTTTTGTTGTTTGAAATATGTAAACCAAACTGACAATATATGCATATGAGATGGTCCGATACATCCTGACCAAATTGGATTGAAATCGGACCACTATATCATATAGCTGCCATAGCAACCATCAGTCGAAAATCAAGTCTTAGTATGAAACACTTTTTTGTTGTTTGATCTATCTGAATCAAACTCACAGAATATGCATACGCGATGGTCCCTTATAACCTGACCAAAATTGGTTGAAATCGGATCACTATATCATATAGCTGCCATAGGAACGATCAGTCGAAAATCAAGTCTTAGTATGAAAAACTTTTTTGTTGTTTGATCTATCTGAATCAAATTCACAGAATATGCATACGCGATGGTCCCTTATAGCCTGACCAAAATTGGTTTAAATCGGATCACTATATCATATAGCTGCCATAGGAACGATCAGTCGAAAACCAAGTCTTAGTATGAACAACTTTTTTGTTGTTTGAGATAACTGAACCAAACTGACAGAATATGCATATGAGATGGTCCCAACCAATATTATATTTTATGGATACTGGCACAGGGTATCCTCCAGTCGAGCAAACTCGACTGTAGCCGCGCCCACTTGTTTTTTTTTTTTTTGCTCCTCCTATCTTTTTCTCTTTCCTATGAAACTTGCAACCAACTCAGCTGTGAACAGGGGCATAGCTTGCCGGACCGGCTAACAAACTTCCCCCATCGGGTTGCATTTTTCATCCTTACTCTATCTTTAGTTTTTAGTTATACATTAAGACGTATTTAAAACTTTTCTTTCTTAATCTCTATACCCCTATCTAGAATTAGGTTTCTAATAACGCCACTGATAGACCTTGGCTGTGAATAGGGGCATTGCTCGCCGGACTGGCAAATAAAATTCCCCCACCGTGTCGGTGTCGTTATTAGAACTAAATTGTAATTTTTGCTTAGGCTTTCTTTTATATTTATTCTTATAATTACTTTTTAATTTTCTTATAATTACAATTCGAGGCAGCAATGTTTGCTTCTAAATAAATAAAATAAAATAAAATAAAAAAAGTTGGTTGATCACTTGTGCCAAGTTGGCATCGGTCAGGGGTGTTATTGCGTTGCCTTCCATTATTGTTGTTTTTATTTTTTTTTTGTTTGTTGGTTTTATTATAATAAATTTATGTTTATACCCTGTGCCCATTGAAAATGGTCAAAAAGGGTATATTAGATTTGTGTGATGTATGTAACAGGCAGAAGGAAGCATCTCCGACCATATAAAGTATATATATTCTTGATCAGCATCAACAGCCGAGTCGATTGAGCCATGTCCGTCTGCCTGTCCGTCCGTCTGTCCGTCCGTCTGTCAGTCTGTCCGTCTGTTTGAACGCGTCGATCTCAGAAACTATAATAGCTAGAGACTTCAAATTTGGCATGTAGGTTGCTGGATACCGGACGCAGGTCAAGTTTGTTTTTAAATTTGGATCGGACCACTATATCATATAGCTGCCATAGGAACGATCAGTCGAAAATCAAGTCTCGGTATGAAAAACTTTTTTGTTGTTTGAGATATGTGAACCAAACTGACAGAATATGCATATGGGATGGTCGCATACATCCTGACCAAATTTGATTGAAATCGGACCACTATATCATATAGCTGCCATATCAACCATCAGTCGAAAATCAAGTCTTAGTATGAAAAACTTGTTTGTTGTTTGATCCTTCTAAATCAAACTCACAGAATATGCATACGCGATGGTTCCTTATAACCTGACCAAAATTGGTTGAAATCGGATCACTATATCATATAGCTGCCATAGGAACGATCAGTCGAAAATCAAGTCTTAGTATGAACAACTTTTTTGTTGTTTGAGATAGAATATGACAGAATATGCATATGAGATGGTCCCAACCAATATTCTATATTATGGATACTGGCACAGGGTATCCTCCAGTCGAGCAAACTCGACTGTAGCCGCGCCCACTTGTTTTTATTTAATGATCTTTTATTTAGTTGGTTTTATTTTTAATTTTTCTTATCTCTTAGCTTTTGTTGTTTCACTTCAGCTTTTCTTATTTTAGGTTCAGTTTCTTTTAGTTGTTGATTATATTTTTATTGTATTCACTTAATTTGTTAACTTATAGTTTAAAATGTTTGATTGGTTTGCACAGATAGCACTTTCGAATTTTTTTTGAGATAACCAGAGGTTTCTGGAATTATTTTCTCTTCGAATTCGATCGCGTCTTCTTGAATTGTTTTTCAAGTTTTTTGCACAATCCGCGGCTTTGACAATATGCGAATTTTGGTGTACACGTCACTGTCGATGTTTAATAAAACTTGACGCGATATTGACCGTCGCTTGGGTTGCCTTCGCGTTGGTTGTTTTAGCGGATAACAGTAAACGGGACACAAGAATTAATAACTTAGCTATTGCATCAGGATCCACAATTTATTGTTATCCTACCGGCTGCGCCAATTAGAATTTTATTTATTTACTGTGAGTTTGAATCTTATAAAAACCGCGCACAGCTCTAACGGTTAAGTTGAATTAAAGACAAGGCAATATTACACGACAAAGTTCATTTATTGAAGAACAACTTAAGACTAACAGATAATTGTGCATTGAGTTATAACGAAAGCTAATTTCGGGCATTTAAATGTTTACAATATTATAAAGGCTGGGAACGACTTTACTCAGCGTTGGCTGGGACGCAAATCTGCTGACAGTGAGTTATTTCGATCAATGCTGATCGATGGGGGAGAAGCCCGGCTTAGCTGCTCTTTGTTTACAAGTGCAGCCGGCGAAAGTTTACATTATCGGTATGAGAAATTTGGGGTGGCTTGTTTACAATTGCAGCCTGTGAAAGTTTACATTATTGGAATGGGGAATTTGGTGTCTAGACTTATGTATAACGTGGACATAGAATATATTATGTATAACGTAGACATAGAATATGTCACTATATTAATATTAATAGAGGAGAAATATGCGATGGCACGCAAGCACAGAGGGTATTTGGTGCATCTATCGCTTTTGAACATTTTACGTTTATTATTTTATTTTAATGGAAAAATACAAAATTATCGAATTTATGTCTATAAAAACCATTTAAGCTTTCGTTCTAGAATATAATCTACCAATATTATCGTCGTTACTGACCAAATTCATTTAGTCTTCATCGTTTTCACTTCTGTGCCAGACATTTATCTCCTATATACCTAGCGAAACCCTAAACAGCTCAATGTTTCGCTGGGCCAGCAAACAGTGCTGCCCATCGCCCGTTCCTTATCTAGGCAATTCCGTTTTTAGTTTCAGTTTAGTTTACGTCCGGACCGACAAGTAAAGATAAATGTCGTCTTCTTCTTTTTCACTTTACGCTAGCGTTTTTATGCCCATTGAAAATGGTCAAAAAGGGTATATTAGATTTGTGTGATGTATGTAACAGGCAGAAGGAAGCATCTCCGACCATATAAAGTATATATATTCTTGATCAGCATCAACAGCCGAGTCGATTGAGCCATGTCCGTTTGTCTGTCCGTCTGTCCGTCCGTCTGTTTGAACGCGTCGATCTCAGAAACTATAATAGCTAAAGACTTCAAATTTGGTATGTAGGTTGCTGGATACCGGACGCAGATCAAGTTTGTTTTTAAATTTGGATCGGAACACTATATCATATAGCTACCATAGGAACGATCGGTCGAAAATCAAGTTTCAGTATGAAAAACTTTTTTGTTGTTTGAGATATGTGAACCAAACTGACAGAATATGTATATGAGATGGTCGCATACATTCTGACCAAATTTGATTGTAATCGGATTTCTATATCAAATAGCTGTCATAGCAACCATCAGTCGAAAATCAAGTCTCAGTATGAAAAACTTTTTTGTTGTTTAAGATAACTGAACCAAACTGATAGAATATGCATATGGGATGGTCGCATACATTCTGACCATATTTTATTGTAATCGGATTACTATATCATATAGCTGCCATAGCAACCATCAGTCGAAAATCAAATCTCAGTATGAAAAACTTTTTTGTTGTTTAAGATATGTGAACCAAACTGACAGAATATGTAAATGAGATGGTCCCAACCAATATTCTATTTTATGGAGACTGGCACAGGGTATCCTCCAGTCGAGCAAACTCGACTGTAGCCGTGCCCACTTGTTATACCCTGTGCCCATTGAAAATGGTCAAAAAGGGTATATTAGATTTGTGTGATGTATGTAACAGGCAGAAGGAAGCATCTCCGACCATATAAAGTATATATATTCTTGATCAGCATCAACAGCCGAGTCGATTGAGCCATGTCCGTCTGTCTGTCCGTCTGTCCGTCCGTCTGTTTGAACGCGTCGATCTCAGAAACTATAATAGCTAAAGACTTCAAATTTGGTATGTAAGTTGCTGGATACCGGACGCAGATCAAGTTTGTTTTTAAATTTGGATCGGAACACTATATCATATAGCTACCATAGGAACGATCAGTCGAAAATCAAGTTTCAGTATGAAAAACTTTTTTGTTTTTTGAGATATGTGAACCAAACTGACAGAATATGTATATGAGATGGTCGCATACATTCTGACTAAATTTGATTGTAATCGGATTTCTATATCATATAGCTGTCATAGCTACCATCAGTCGAAAATCAAGTCTCAGTATGAAAACCTTTTTTGTTGTTTAAGATAACTGAACCACACTGATAGAATATGCATATGGGATGGTCGCATACATTCTGACCAAATTTTATTGTAATCGGATTACTATATCATATAGCTGCCATAGCAACCATCAGTCGAAAATCAAATCTCAGTATGAAAAACTTTTTTGTTATTTAAGATATGTGAACCAAACTGACAGAATATGTATATTAGATGGTCCCAACCAATATTCTATTTTATGGAGACTGGCACAGGGTATCCTCCAGTCGAGCAAACTCGACTGTGGCCGCGCCCACTTGTTTTGATTATAAAATGATTTAACTGCAGCAAAAAGAATTCACCACTTGCAAGCAGTTTATATCCGCATTACGCAGCAAGCAGTGTACATACTGCATATGTACATGCAGTAAAAGATATATTCAGTTAATTGGTAATATCTTGCCCAAACGAATTTTTAAATATATGTCGGAGTCGCGGTGTTATTCATGTTTATGCTTTAATTTCACTGACCGCACAGCAAGTCCCAAAGAGGTTAATGTTCAGTCTGGACGCACGTCTGTACACTTGGGATGCACAACCGGAAAGAGAGCGACTTTACACTTTTCATCTTACTCGTCAATTTCCTTTCTTATACCTGTCATTGTCATTTAGACCTGTCATTGCATGCTTTCAACACTGAACAACACTCTTGGGCCATGCTCGGCAGAGGCAATCCTTACCTCACACCATGCTTTCAGTGGTAACCCTGAGATTACAAAATA
This sequence comes from Drosophila limbata, assembly GCA_963924055.1. Taxonomy (NCBI): domain Eukaryota; kingdom Metazoa; phylum Arthropoda; class Insecta; order Diptera; family Drosophilidae; genus Drosophila; species Drosophila limbata. The sequence goes on from CAWUOW010000172.1 coordinate 864,327, forward strand.
AGTCAACTCTGTTTCATGACTGTCTTTATTGGTACATTGTATTTAGCGGTTAACATTTAAAATTAATACTAACAATTAATGTGATCTACGACACGGCTATCCTGACATTTCACACGTCCTCGTGTGTTACAAAAGTCTTCAAAATAACGTACCAGATCATGTCAAGCTTAATCTGAAAAGATCACCAAATTAACAAGTTAGATCAATAGTCCATATCTTAGCTTTATTTAGTTCATTTTTTTTTTAAGTGATGCGATTGATGGCAGTGGATATTTCTTAAATTCGCTACGTATCCATCAGACAGATAATTCCCAAAGGCTCATGCTATACGTATCCAGGACACCCACCAATATAGGTTCAATACCGCAATAATAATCACCAGGCAACAAAAAAGTCAACACATTAACTCGTGTACCCGTTAGCGCTGGCAACTTAACACTGCGGCTTGACCCAAAGCTCTGATGTCTAAGATACCGCATTGAAATCCATCAATGCCCATATTTAGTTGGAATCCACCAACTCATCTGTGACGTCTCTTTCAACGTCTTCATTCTCATTGGAGTCCACCAACGTATCTTCAACGTCTCTTTCAACGTCTTCATTCTCATTGGAGTCCACCAACGTGTCTTCAACGTCTCTTTCAACGTTTTCACTCTTATCACACATGTCCAATTCTTTGGGAATTGTAGTATCTTATAAAAAAACCTCTTTACGAGGTAAAAGTCTAGTGACGAAAACATTTTCATGCCCCAAAATTTCTGATATCCAATTTTGTGACGAAAAATATTACATTTTACACATGAATTATTAAAAAAAAAATTTGTCACTGGACACATTGCGCTAAATTTTTCATAACTAATAAATACCAGTATATACTAGAGTACATTTTTGCGCAGAGCCAGTGACAAAATTTTTTTTTTAATAATTCATGTGTAAAATGTAATATTTTTCGTCACAAAATTGGATATCAGAAATTTTGGGGCATGAAAATGTTTTCGTCACTAGACTTTTACCTCGTAAAGAGGTTTTTTTATAAGATATCAGAAATTTTTTAATAAGAAATAGGAAGTTTTGACAATTGAAATATTTTTTTACAGTGTAACTTTGTCAATCGGTGTTTATTGTTTGTACAAGCAAAAAGAAACTGTCTGGCAACACTGTTTCTCTTTACTAACACACATGCCAACATGCCAAGCGCAAAATTTATCAGCACTCTCAAACTCTGGCTGCTATGACACTTTGTTGCTGCTGTCCTTTTCCAATTCAAAGTAAAACGTATATATTCAGTTAATAGGTTATATCTTCCAAACCAATCAACAAAAATTTATGCATGATGTATCAAAAAACGCGAAATATTAAAAGCTCAAACATATTCAAAATTAAAAAAAATCGCTAGCGGAGTTTTCTCGAAAACCGCCAAAATGTGGAAAAAATTACCTTTTTTCACCTGTAGCTTTTTACCTGTGTACTTTAGAAAAAAAGTTTGAACATATGCTTAAGAGCCATTCAAAGTACCTTTCCAACGACATATAGATCATATCTGTAGCTTTCATAGTTTGGACACTATGCGGGTTTTTAGTTTAAGCGGTTTTTAGCGATTTCCCGCTAAACTAGCGATTTTTCGAAAAAGTCTTAGAACAAACGTTTCTAGATTTTTGAGCGGGAACAAGTCCTCATTCAAACTTTTAAGCTAAATCGTCGCTTTGATACAAACAAACAAACAAACATACTGACTTTTCATCTCATTTTCGGAAGGCGACTCAAAATTTCAAAATTAATTATTTTTTGAACCAGTTGTCCGATTTTGATGATCGAGGTGTCATTCGACGCGTATTTTTGATGAGAATTGTAAAAAATTCAACGAAAATTCAAAAAGGCTCCAACGGCCCCATTAGTTCCAATAATGTAAATTTTGCCCCTCCCACTTACACCTGTTTATCTCACGAACCAGGTGAGTTTTCAAAAGTCTTAGTATGCACACTTGTAAGTTTAATTAATACCTTTCGATCGGTATATAACTCGACCTGATCGGACAGTCATAGCAAATCTTCCATTCTTCCTGTGTATATATGCTAGTCGCCTTCGCACCCTTCGTGCTGCTTTCGTCACTAGCGCGGACTGCCGTCCGCAGTGATGCATACTTATTGAATATCCACTGTACCAAGAGTACTTAAAGAATACACACTGTAACACTTTGTTGCAGTGTTTACGTAAACACAGTCCCGGTCTTAACTCGTGGCCGAAATATGAGTCGATCGTCGCTCTCCCAGAATATGCAAGTGTCAGCATTCTGCTTTCATGCGCCGACCACTTGAATGAACTCAAGTGCTTGCCTACGCGCGATCGCTCCAGTTTAAGAGAGCATAAATATGCTCTGATGTCTAAGATACCGCATTGAAATCCATCAATGCCCATTTTTAGTTGGAGTCCACCAACTCATCAGTGACGTCTCTTTCAACGTCTTCATTCTCATTGGAGTCCACCAACGTATCTTCAACGTCTCTTTCAACGTCTTCATTCTCATTGGAGTCCACCAACGTGTCTTCAACGTCTCTTTTAACGTTTTCACTCTCATCACACATGTCCAATTCTTTGGGAATATCTTATTTTGGCATACTTCTCAAAGCTTCATGCGAGTACTTATAAGTTCGCTTATTTACTAAGGACTTCAAAACATATCGATCTCCTTCTTATATCTCTGCCACCGGAAATGGACCCTTAAACTTTTGATCCAACTTTGTTTGATGCCTTTCCTCGTTCTTAAGCAAGACATAATCGCCAGTTTTAAATCTATTGAATTTTGCTTTGTTCTTGTCAAACCGTTCTTTGTCATATAAGGCGTTCTTACTTTTGTTTTCTTTCGCCATTTTCCTTACAAAACTTATATCAACTTTATTGTCGTCTTCAACTATAGGTAACATATTAAATAGCCTTGCCTCTTTTCCAATGAGTAATTCTAGGGGACTAGATTTAGTTATGCGATTTATTGTACAATTTATGGCTAATTGAATTTCGCCTAAGGCGTCTTGCCAAGATCGTTGACTACTTTCGACAGCGGTTATCATGCGTTTTAACAAACTCATAACGCGTTCTACCTGCCCGTTTGCGCGACTTCAAGTGCTATCAAGTGTAAGTGTATTTTTTGTATAGAACAAAACTGACTAAAACTCGTTCCAGTAAAAGATCTACCCTGGTCTGCAATGATTCGTGTTGGTACGCCAAAAACCGATATTGATGACTTTACAGCGTCTTTACAACTTTCGCTATTAATATTTTTGGTGTGGTAAAGATAAGCAAATTTAGTAAACGCGTCTATTTGAACTATAATATACTCCTTTTTACCATTTAATTTTCCCGTGATATCGACATGAATAGTATTGTAGTATGCGCATATATATATAATAACGAGTTCCAACTTTAGTTTATTTAAAAAAATATAACTTTATTTAAATAGAAAACTTAAAGCGAGTTGAACATCGGAGTTTGAGAATAATTCAAGACTAACTGTTAAATGTTTTGACGTCGCATAGCAAACCTCGGCTGTGAGCTTTTGGGGATTGAGCTTTGTGCTCTAATCTAAACAGAGAGATCTTAGGGATCGCTCTTTTGAGAAGACGAATATTTGGGTGCTAAGCAACAGCCTGGATTTGTGCCGCGTCGGCAGATTTGACCCTTGGTGGGAATGACAATTCTAGCGGATGTTTATATTAACTGTTTCGATCGTGGGAGCGCTTGAATTGTTATTTTCACCAGCCTGTTATTGTTATTGATATCTTATTACTTGATAGGGGGAATATGTGCGAGAATATTTAGGTGGCTATGTGCATTACATATGTTACTTCCCCATCCATAAAAAATTAGCCTGTCCTCAGGCGGTAATATTGGGATATAGTGTTGGTTCGGATTCGAGTACAATATTTACGGTTTCATTTGATATTGGATTAATTTGTACATTATTTGATTGTGGGGTTATTTCTGATTGTTTCTTATAGTTAACAATTATTTTGCGTGGTATGCTTTTATCTTATAAAAAAACCTCTTTACGAGGTAAAAGTCTAGTGACGAAAACATTTTCATGCCCCAAAATTTCTGATATCCAATTTTGTGACGAAAAATATTACATTTTACACATGAATTATTAAAAAAAAAATTTTGTCACTGGACACATTGCGCTAAATTTTTCATAACTAATAAATACCAGTATATACTAGTAGTACTTTTTTGCGCAGAGCCAGTGACAAAATTTTTTTTTTAATAATTCATGTGTAAAATGTAATATTTTTCGTCACAAAATTGGATATCAGAAATTTTGGGGCATGAAAATGTTTTCGTCACTAGACTTTTACCTCGTAAAGATGTTTTTTTATAAGATATCAGAAATTTTTTAATAAGACATAGGAAGTTTTGACAATTGAAATATTTTTTTACAGTGTAACTTTGTCAATCGGTGTTTATTGTTTGTACAAGCAAAAAGAAACTGTCTGGCAACACTGTTTCTCTTTACTAACACACATGCCAACATGCCAAGCGCAAAATTTATCAGCACTCTCAAACTCTGGCTGCTATGACACTTTGTTGCTGCTGTCCTTTTCCAATTCAAAGTAAAACGTATATATTCAGTTAATAGGTTATATCTTCCAAACCAATCAACAAAAATTTATGCATGATGTATCAAAAAACGCGAAATATTAAAAGCTCAAACATATTCAAAATTAAAAAAAATCGCTAGCGGCGTTTTCTCGAAAACCGCCAAAATGTGGAAAAAATTACCTTTTTTCACCTGTAGCTTTTTACCTGTGTACTTTAGAAAAAAAGTTTGAACATATGCTTAAGAGCCCTTCAAAGTACCTTTCCAACGACATATAGATCATATCTGTAGCTTTCATAGTTTGGACACTATGGGGGTTTTTAGTTTTAGCGGTTTTTAGCGATTTCCCGCTAAACTAGCGATTTTTCGAAAAAGTCGTAGAACAAACGTTTCTAGATTTTTGAGCGGGAACAAGTCCTCATTCAAACTTTTAAGCTAAATCATCGCTTTGATACAAACAAACAAACAAACAAACAAACATACTGACTTTTCATCTCATTTTCGGAAGGCGACTCAAAATTTCAAAATTAATTATTTTTTGAACCAGTTGTCCAATTTTGATGATCGAGGTGTCATTCGACGCGTATTTTTGATGAGAATTGTAAAAAATTCAACGAAAATTCAAAAAGGCTCCAACGGCCCCATTAGCTCCAATAATGTAAATTTTGCCCCTCCCACTTACACCTGTTTATCTCACGAACCAGGTGAGTTTTCAAAAGTCTTAGTATGCACACTTGTAAGTTTAATTAATACCTTTCGATCGGTATATAACTCGACCTGATCGGACAGTCATAGCAAATCTTCCATTCTTCCTGTGTATATATGCTAGTCGCCTTCGCACCCTTCGTGCTGCTTTCGTCACTAGCGCGGACTGCCGTCCGCAGTGATACTTATAGCTAAAATATAGTACTAGTATGATTACAATAATTATAAGAGTTGTTAAAGTAATAATTTGAAGTGTATTGTAATGTTTTGTTTGTTGATTTACAATTTCTTTTGCCTGTATATAAGATAGTGGTTCTAGTTTAGTTACATTATTGTTTACATAAATAGTTTGTGTATAATCTAACATAGTACTTGTGATCAATATTTCTTCTAATTGAATGGAACAATTAAATGCTTTTATAATATTATTACTTTCTATTGTTATATCTCTGTTAATACAATTTTGATTTAGAATTGTTTTAGGTAAGTTCCAAGTTAACATTATATTAGGCTCTACATATTTTGTTTCAAAAGATTTATGTGTTTTTGCATATCTACATTCGGTTGTGTCTTGATTTAAAATGTCATGTATAATTTCAGTTAAAATGTTTCTGTTTTCGTCTAGGTATGGAACAATTTCAAAAATTGGTGTATTGATGATTTCGCGAGGAATGTGGGAAATTATCAAAATTTCGTTTGTAGTTGTTTTCAACCATGTAGAAGTCTTAATATTTAAAATTTTTTCAGAGTTTACGTGTGATAATGGACTATGTTTTAGTAATTTAGGGTTAAATATACCTAATCTTGTTAACTGCATTCCTAGCTCTATGTCTTCGATATATTCTGTAAGTTCTTGTAGATTAAATGTAATTATTGGTAATTTTTTGTCTCCTTCATTAATAAATGTTAAAGTATTTGTAACTTCTATTCCTCTATTTACTACTTCTATTACTTGATTTAGTTCGTTTGCTTGAACGCTATTTTCTGATAAGTTATTTATTTTGGATTCCAGTTCTGCTTTATCTTCCTGATCTAATGTACCAAATAAGTATTTATAAAATGTTCCCATAAAATTGATAAGGCCTCTTTTGTTGCGTTTTGCTATTCTTATGCCGTTCATTTCTCTTTCCAATTTTTCTGTTAAATATTGAATTTGGGATAATGTTTTAAATTCTTCAGCTTGTTTCATTAAATTATTGAATGTGTTTTCGATTTTTGTGAGATTAACAGTTAAATAGTGGTATTCGTAATTTATTGGTAAGTTAATAGTTCCTGTTTTAAATATAAGGTAACCGTTTTTCGATTGGATTGGGTTTACTTCTAAGCTTTGACCATTAGTTTGTTGGATGAAATACATTAGTAAGAATTGTATTATAAAAATAATTATTTTATGTTGTAGCTTCCTGATTTGAGTTATCATTAGGCGATGATCTGGAATTATCATATTTGCTCTTGTTAATTTTCTTTTTTTTTTTTAAATTTAGATTTGTAGTGTATTATCTTTCTCCCTCTGTTTGTCTCTTCGAAATGTTTTTCGTCTACTTGTCTCAAATTACCGGTCTTTTTGAATGGATTAGTTGATTTTGAACGTACCAAAGGTGATTGTCTATAATTAGTATCAATTTCAAAATCTGCACGGTTTTCATTTAGTTTATCTATTTGAGTTGTTTTGTTAAGTTGAGTGTTATACTCTGGGGTTCCCGCGTATATAAAAATGTCTGCTGGTGTTCTACCTGTTGTATTATGAGTGGTTTTGTGATTATCGGGGGTGCCACAGAAATCGCTTTCGCTTGAATTTCTCTTCAATTTCATTTCGCTGTGCCACAGGTCAAATCGCAGAATAAATTTACGCGTATTAAACTAGCGCTAAAATCGCTAGCGTCCGATGCTGCCACCTAGTCCGATTCAGATTTTCGAAGTCAGGGTCAGCGATGCCACATTTTATAGTCAGAATTCGAAGTAAGGTATTTAAAAAAAATATATGGAACCACTTCAGTGTTCTTTAAATTAAGCTTTACAAAAATAGGTCTTTTGAGATAAATCAAGTTTTACCGATAAAAACCTTTAACTTATTGTGCCATTTGTGAAAACATTTTTCACGAAGAGTTGCCAGACTAATGGCAGACAATTGCTAGAGTTGTCGAGGAATTTTTATTTTTTCGCGCCAATTACTTTTAAATGTTTTTCAGCTAAACAAATTCAATTATTACATAAATAAATTAAATTATATTAATTAAATAAGAAAAAAATTAAAAGCCTGTTGTTCAGCAATTATAAACTTAAAAAAGCTGCTATGCAAAACCTTGGGTATTTTAATCTGAGAAGGCGTCAACCCTTAGCAGCCTAGCTCGAAAAGGTTGGTGAAAATGCTAAAAAATATTAAATCATTCGAAGTTCTGTGGCACCTCGGAAATTTCCGTGCGGAATTGCTTTCTGCGGAATTCTATTTCGCTTGCGATTTCTGTGGCACCCCGGTATATGTGTAAAGTATTATTTCGAATCTAGTAAGCTTATTTTCTGGATCTGATTCGCTGTTTATTATTCTTAATTTTTCATTAATGGTTTTATGAAATCTTTCTACGTCAGATATGCCATTTTTACTTGTTGTTATATTTATATCTACTCCTTCAGCTATTAGCCATATTTGTAATGCTGAGCACATGAATGCTGAATCTTTATCTGCTTTAATTTCTTTCGGTTTTCCCATACTATTGAAAATTTTAAGTAACGCTCTTTTAGCTTCTAGCCAATCTCTACCGTTCACTTCGATTAGGGACGCGAATTTTGAATAAATGTCTATGCAAGAAAGGAATTGTTTATTATCTACCATATAAAAATCTATAACGTATTTTTCTCTGGGATTCAAAGTTTCTGGCGTTAACTCGAAAGCTAGCTTTGTGTCTCTATGTTCTGTTTTCGCAATGTTACAGACTTGGCATTCATTAATTATATTTTGAATTATGTTTTGGTAATCTGGGTAATAATACTTTTCTTTAAATAATGACGTTAGTTTCTGTATACCTGGGTGTAGTAATTCTTTATGTGTTTTAATAACGAAGTCTTTAAATTCTGCGTATGTTTGAATATCTTTTAATTTTTTAGTAGATCTCATTACTTTGGTTAAATTGTTGAGACTGATTATTTCCAAGAAAGCGGTTTGAAAAGTTAAGAAATCTGTTTCACAATGAAAATAGATTACGCTTTTCTTTGTACATAAATATTCTTTGATAAGTTCTTTGGCATGGGTGTTGGTCATTTCTTTATACATAATTTGAATTTTAGTTTTATGAAAATAATTTATTACGTTTACTTCGTTTGTACTATGCTTAACAAATTCGATCTGCCTATTGTAATAGTTGATTGGTCTTTCTGTAATCGAGATATAATTTTGATTATCTTCTTGTGCACTGTGTACAGTTGCTGCTGTACTGTTAGGAGATTCTCCTAATAAATTTTCTTCGAGTTTAATTCTTGACAAAGCATCGGCAACATAATTTTCTTTACCAGGGACATATTTTATGTGATAGTCAAATTCATTTAATTTGATCTTCCATCTTTGAAGTTTCATGTTTGGCTCTTTAACATTGTTTAACCAAACTAGGGGTTTGTGATCACTGAGGATTTCGAATTTCCTGCCAAAAAGATAGGGCCTGAAGTATTTAGTGGCCCAAACAATAGCTAAAAGTTCTTTTTCTATTGCGGAATAATTTATTTCGTGTTCATTTAATGTTCGACTTGCATAGCATATTGGCTTATGGTTTTGCGATAACACGGCACCTAAAGCAATATTGCTTGCATCTGTAGTTAACGAAAAAGGTTTTTCAAAGTTTGGATAAATTAGTATGGGATCAGATGTAATAAGTATTTTTAATTTTTCAAATGCTGAGACGTACTCTTTGTTACTTATGTCGATTGTTGCATTTTTCTTAAGTTTTAAGGTCATTGGTTTCACGATTTGTGCAAAGTTTGGTATAAATTTCCTATAATAGCCACAGAGTCCCAGAAATGACTTGATTTCTTTCGTTGTTCTGGGTATTGGGAAATTTGTAATTGCGTTGACTTTTATTGGGTTTGGTTTTATACCTTCAGTTGTGACAATGTGACTAAGGAACTCAGTTTCCTTTTTCAAAAATTCACATTTGTCCAACTGCAATTTTAGATTGGCTTCCCTATGTTTCTTAAAAACTCGTTTCAATGATAATATGTGTTCTTCCAATGAAGTGGAATACACTATTATGTCATCCATGTAAAATAAACAATCTTTATAGATTAAATCTTCTAAAAGGTTGTTCATGCAACGTTGAAAAGTTGCAGGGGCGTTTTTGAGTCCAAAAGGCATGCGAGTGTACTCGTAATGGCCATTTTTCGTCGAAAAAGCAGTCCTTGGAATTGAATCAGCATCCATTTGGATCTGATGAAAGCCTTTTGCCAGGTCAATGGTAGTGAAATATTGACATTTTCCAAGTTTGTCTAATATATCATCCATAACTGGTATTGGGTATTTATCGTCAACTGTAATTTCATTTAAGTTTCGATAGTCAATTACTATTCGGAACTTTTGTTTTCCTGATGCATCACTCTTCTTTGGTACAATCCAAATTGGTGAGCAATAAGGAGAATTTGATTTTCGGATAATTCCTTGTTTTATCATTTCCTTCATTTGGTTTTCGACTTCTTCGTCATAAGCTTGGGGATACTTATAAGGTCGTTTGTAAATTGCATCTTCATGTTTAGTTTGAATGACATGCTTGATTGTACTGGTGAAAGTCAAATTTTCTCTTTCTTTGTTCTGTATGTCTCTGAACTCATGAAGGATTTTTGTTAATTTTAATTTTTCTTCCTCATTGAGGTGTTCTAATCTGAACTGGTTACTTTCTATTAACTCATTTTCGATTGCAAAATTAAACGGTTGGTCCGTTGTAAAAGGCGGATCAAGGCAATCAAATTCGGTATCTTTCACGTAAGGTGGATCAACACGATTGACTGCGGTCTTGTCCTTTAAGAATTCTTCATGATTATATCTCATGATAAATGGGTAATCGCTTAAGGTGACAGTTTCCTCTTTATAATTTATGTTTGCTTCACAAGCTTCGAGATATTCCCTGCCTAATAATACATCATAATTTTCTGAAAATTCGTGTATAAAAAATCTTTGGTGTTGTGGACAGAGTTTACTGGGGGCTAAGGAAATACATTGGTTTAAACAAATATTTCCTTTTATCGTCTGGACTTCTAAATGACAAGATTTAATTGGGAAGTTCAAAAAGTTCTTTTTCATTAAATTTATAGAGGAACCTGTATCGATTACGCATTTGAGGTGAATGTTGTTCATTATTAGTCGAATGAAGGGGTTTCTTCTAGTTCTTGGTCCGAGGCTGCGTGATGAAAATTTTCGGCAGTATCCATTTTGGATTGACCACTAGAAATTTCGCGTTGTCTTTTGACAGGCGGATTTGAAGTGTTCGTTGAAGTTCTGTTTTGTTGGTAGTTCATTGGGTTTTGGAATCTACCTTGATTTAGTTTTTGTTGAAATTCATTATGCAACTGTGGGTTGCTTTGATTTGGGGCTTGAAAGTTTTGAGTGGCATTACTTGTGTTTGGTGGGCTTGCCATTGGATAGAAATTATGAGAGTTTCCCCTATTCCTGCGAGCATCACTACTGTTTGACGTAGTTGAGGTGTTGGTTTTTGAACGGTCAGAAAAGTTGTTTTCGTATAGTCCCTCTCTTTGAGCTACTTGTTTTAATTTAGTTATTGTCGTAATATCGTACCTAGCCAGAGTCATAAGAATTCGGTCGGGTAATTTTCTTGTTATAACGTCTTTGATTGTGTTGTTCATAGCATTGGTGTACAGAATTGTTTGTGAGTCTATGCCTTCTAACATTAATTTGTTTGAAATTACAAATGATTTATACTCAAGGTCTTCAACAAACTTACGGATACTTCCGTTATAATTAGTGTTGTAGAGTCGACGAAGCAGTTCTTCATAGGGCGTCTGTGTTTTGAATTCATCGATGAGCGCGTTCCTCAGTTGTATCCAGTTTGTAGCTCCTGATAGCTGTGCGACTCGCTGTGCTGCTCCAGAAGTCTGTAGTTCGATGGCTTCAAATAGAACGTTGTGTTGTCTCAGATCTTGGGTGGGGTATAGCTTCATTATATAGTCCACTCTTCTCACGAACGCCGTGAGCTCTTCCGTTTGTCCATCATAGCTGGGCACTTGTTTTATTTGTCCAAGAGCTTGCTTCAGGAGAAGCTCTGACAAAACCATTGGTGGGGTTGATGGAGATGCTGGGGGTGTCATGATTGATGTTGACAGTGTATTTATTTTTTCCCTTTTAGTGTTCGGTTTTCTTTGTCTTGTTGTGGCCTAGGATTACAATTATCCTTTAGTGGTCACAAAGCAAAATTGACAAAGTTTGTCACGTTTTTTTAAGCACAAAAACTTGGTTTTATTTAACCTAGGACTTCAGTTGTCCCTTAGTGGTTAACACTTTTGTTGTAACTTAAACACGCACGTATGTTCTTTAGCGGATATGTATTTTGGTTTAATAAAGTTAAACTTTACTCTTGTAGTAGTAGTCTTTTTTTCCAACTTTAGTTTATTTAAAAAAATATAACTTTATTTGAATAGAAAACTTAAAGCGAGTTGAACATCGGAGTTTGAGAATAATTCAAGACTAACTGTTAAATGTTTTGACGTCGCATAGCAAACCTGGGCTGTGAGCTTTTGGGGATTGAGCTTTGTGCTCTAATATAAACAGAGAGATCTTAGGAATCGCTCTTTTGAGAAGACGAATATTTGGGTGCTAAGCAACAGCCTGGATTTGTGCCGCGTCGGCAGATTTGACCCTTGGTGGGAATGACAATTCTAGCGGATGTTTATATTAACTGTTTCGATCGTGGGAGCGCTTGAATTGTTATTTTCACCAGCCTGTTATTATTATTGATATCTTATTACTTGATAGGGGGAATATGTGCGAGAATATTTAGGTGGCTATGTGCATTACATATGTTACTATATATATAGACAGACAATTATCGCAAATAGCAACACATAAGTTGCAATATATATGTAATCAAAACAACGGCACTTTGTCGTTAAGCAAAGCACATAACACATTCCAAGGCCAAATGTAATTTGATCGCACTTGAATGCAGCGGGCACAATTAGAGCCGCGTCAGCGTTCTCACGTTTTGACCGCTCTTGATATATATGTGCATAACTCACTCTCTCTGTAGCACACATAAGCATATATAGATTTGGCTGCTCTACCGCTCTCTGTAAAAGAGCGGCGCAGCTTTAGGCTAAGTTTACTTTTAAGAATAATGAAAAAAGATTGAATAAAAGATACCTGAACGCAGCAGACGTGTTTTCCATTGAATTCCCCAACGACGCTCAGACCCGGCCGCCTGGTATCGAATCCACGGACAGAAAACGGAACGGACCAAAATTCTGTTCGTGGATCGTATCCAGGTGTTCCCAAACCTGGTCGCCGGAGAGAGGCTTCAGAAATAGAAAACGGAACAGACCAAGATTCTATTTCTGAAGCGTCTCCGGCGCCCCAAGTCCGGCCGGTTGGGCAGACTATGCTTCCGCATCCTAGGGCTCGCATCAGGTTACCTAAAATCCTGTAATGAAACTAGACGGAAAATATTTGCCCCGAACCACAGGGAAAATAAAACTCGAGCATGCCATTTCCATTTTTCTTGTTTATTCCTTGCGCAATTGTATAACAAAAGGGAGAAAACGGAAAGAAAGTTTTGTGCCGCCGCTAAGTCACTGCTCCATAGGCGGAGTCGAGAAATGAGAAGAGGCCACTGGCCAGCTTACCGGCTATACAATCGGCCGAAGTGGATGCTGCGTTTCCGCAGGTGGCTCGTTGTCCTCACACTCACACACACACACGAGGGTGTTGCGGCTGATAGCGCTGCGCTGCGCTGTGTTTTGTTGTTGTTGCTGGTGTTTCACACACACACGAGGGTGTTGCGGCTGATGGCGCCGCGCTGCGCTGTGTTTTGTTGTTGTTGCTGTTGTCACACACACACACCGACGGTGCTGCGGCTGATGGCGCTGCGCTGCGCTGTGTTTTGTTGTTGTTGCTGCTTGCGGCCAGAAAAGGCAGATTTCCGCGCACACACTGTTGTCGTTCGTTTTTGCGTAGTAGAATGCCCGCGCACACACACTGTTGTTGTTGCTGATGTCACTTTTGATAAAACTTGGGAGGTCAGAGAAAACACGTCCGCTTGCTGTGAGCCCGTCATGAAAAATGTTTTCACAAATTGCACAATAAGTTAAAGGTTTTATTCGGTAAAACTTGATTTACCTCAAAAGACCTATTTTTGTAATGCTTAATTTAAAGAAAACTGAAGTGGTTCCATATATTTTTTTTAAATACCTTACTTCGAATTCTGACTAAAAAATGTGGCATCGCTGACCCTGACTTCGAAGATCTGAATCGGACTAGGTGGCAGCATCGGACGCCAGCGATCTTAGCGCTAGATTAATACGCGTAAAATTTTTCTGCGATTTGACCTGTGGCACAGCGAAATGAAATTGAAGAGAAATTCAAGCGAAAGCTATTTCTGTGGCACCCCCGTATATTTTTTGCGTAGTGCCGAGTGACAAAAAGATTTTTTTGTAGTAATTTTTAAGTAAAACTTAATATTATTCGTCACAAAATTGGATATCAGAAATTTTGGTGCATTAAAATGTTTTCGTCACTAGACTTTTACCTCGTAGAGAGGTTTTTTTTATAAGATATCAGAAATTTTGGAGTAAGATATCAAAAGTTTTGAAAATTGCAATATATTCTGACGGTACAATTTTGTCAAAATCTAACAGAACTCTCAAGCTCTGGCTGCTACGACACGTTGTTGCTGCTGTCCTATTCCAATTGTAAGCAAAACGTATGTATTCTGTTAACAGGTAATATCTTCCAAACACATCGAAATTTTACAATCTACAATATATTGAAAATTAGAAAAAATCATTACTTGCGTTTTCACAAAAATCGCCTTAATGTGGGAAAAAATACCTTCTTTCACCTGTTGCTGTTTACCTTTTATCTTAAAAAAACACTAAAGGTATTCCTAAGAGCCCTTTAAAATACCTTATCAACGATATATATATCACATCTGTAGCTTTTATCGTTTGGATGATATGGGGGTTCCAATTTTAGGGGTTTTTAGTGATTTCCCGCTAAACTAGCTATTTTTCGAAAAAGTCGAAAAACAAAAGTTTCTATATTTTTGATTATAAAAGGATTTATCTGCCGCAAAAAGAATTGACCACTTGCAAGCAGTATCTTTCCATATGCACTGCAAGCAGTGTACATACTGCATATGTACATGCAGTAGTGTAAAGGTGTAAGGTATATTCAGTTAATAGGTAATATCTTACCCAAACGAATTTTGACAGATATGTGTTAAATGTCAAAAAACGCGTAATTGAATTCTCTACAACATGCAGTATATTTAAAAGTGATTTGATGTGTAGATTTTTCTTAAATCGCCAAAATGTGGAAATAAATACCTTATTTCACCTGTTGCTGTTTACCTTTTTACTTAAAAAAAAAACTTTGAAGGTATGCCTAAAAGCCCTTCAAAACACCTTTCCAACGACATATAGAACAGATCTGTAGATCCTATCGTTTGGATGCTATGGGGGTTTCAACTTTACCGGTTTTTAGCGATTTCCCGCTAAACTAGCTACTTTTCGAAAAAGTCGTAGAACAAACGTTTCTAGATTTTTTATCGGGAACAAGTCCTCATTCAAACTTTTAAGCTAAATCAACGCTTTGATCTATACAAACAAACAAACAAACAAACAAACAAACAAACAGACAGACTTTTCATCTCGTTTTGAAAAGGGCACCAAAAATTTCGAAATTAATTATCTTCTGAACCAGTGGTCGGATTTTGATGGTCAAGGTGTCATTCGACGCGTATTTTTGATAAGTATAGTGAAAAATTATAAAAAAAATCTAAAAGGCTCCAACGGCCCCATTTGCTCCAATCATTTAAATTTTGTCCCTCCCACTTACACCTGTTTATCTCACGAACCATGTAAGTTTTCAAAAGTCTTAAAGCCCCTTCAGACGAGCACTTTTTTACCGACACTTTTTGTCAAAAAGCTGTCCGTGTCGATCACCATCGCTCACAGATGGAATAGAACGTGTTCCATTTCCATCGGTGAGCTTCGGTTTTTCACCGGCGCTTTGAAATTTTGTGTGGTTACGCGACACGGACAGCTTTTTGACAAAAAATGACAAAAAGTGTCGGTGAAAAAGCGCTCGTCTGAAGGGGCTTTAAGTATGCACATTTTTAAGTTAGATTGATACCTTTCGATCGGTATATAATTTGACCCGATTGGACAGACATAGCAAATTTTCCATTCTTCCTGTGTATATATGCTAGTCGCCTTCGCACCCTTCGTACTGCTTTCGTCACTAGCGCGGACTGCCGTCCACAGTGACAGGTTCCTCTATAAATCTAATGAAAAAGAACTTTTTGAATTTCCCAATTAAATCTTGTCATTTAGAAGTCCAGACGATAAAAATAAATATTTGTTTAAACCAATGTATTTCCTTAGCCCCCAGTAAACTCTGTCCACAACACCAAAGATTTTTTATACACGAATTTTCAGAAAATTATGATGTATTATTAGGCAGGGAATATCTCGAGGCTTGTGAAGCAAACATAAATTATAAAGAGGAAACTGTCACCTTAAGCGATTACCCATTTATCATGAGATATAATCATGAAGAATTCTTAAAGGACAAGACCGCAGTCAATCGTGTTGATCCACCTTACGTGAAAGATACCGAATTTGATTGCCTTGATCCGCCTTTTACAACGGACCAACCGTTTAATTTTGCAATCGAAAATGAGTTAATAGAAAGTAACCAGTTCAGATTAGAACACCTCAATGAGGAAGAAAAATTAAAATTAACAAAAATCCTTCATGAGTTCAGAGACATACAGAACAAAGAAAGAGAAAATTTGACTTTCACCAGTACAAAACATTACAATACACTTCAAATTATTACTTTAACAACTCTTATAATTATTGTAATCATACTAGTACTATATTTTAGATATAAGTATAAAAGCATACCACGCAAAATAATTGTTAACTATAAAAAACAATCAGAAATAACCCCACAATCAAATAATGTACAAATTAATCCAATATCAAATGAAACACCAAATATTGTACTCGAATCCGAACCAACACTATATCCCAATATTACCGCCTGAGGACAGGCTAATTTTTTATGGATGGGGAAGTAACATATGTAATGCACATAGCCACCTAAATATTCTCGCACATATTCCCCCTATCAAGTAATAAGATATCAATAACAATAACAGGCTGGTGAAAATAACAATTCAAGCGCTCCCACGATCGAAACAGTTAATATAAACATCCGCTAGAATTGTCATTCCCACCAAGGGTCAAATCTGCCGACGCGGCACAAATCCAGGCTGTTGCTTAGCACCCAAATATTCGTCTTCTCAAAAGAGCGATCCCTAAGATCTCTCTGTTTATATTAGAGCTCAAAGCTCAATCCCCAAAAGCTCACAGCCGAGGTTTGCTATGCGACGTCAAAACATTTAACAGTTAGTCTTGAATTATTCTCAAACTCCGATGTCCAATTCGCTTTAAGTTTTCTATTTAAATAAAGTTATATTTTTTTAAATAAACTAAGGTTGGAACTCATTATTGGCGCAGCCGGTAGGATATGTAAAGTGTTTGTAATCAACTAAACTAAAAAGACTACTAAGGATCCGCATATCCAAAGTCAAGAGTAAAGTTGAACTTTATTAAACCAAAATACATATCCGCTAAAGAACATACGTGCGTGTTTAAGTTACAACAAAAGTGTTAACCACTAAGGGACAACTGAAGTCCTAGGTTAAATAAAACCAAGTTTTTGTGCTTAAAAAAACGTGACAAACTTTGTCAATTTTGCTTTGTGACCACTAAAGGATAATTGTAATCCTAGGCCACAACAAGACAAAGAAAACCGAACATTAAAAGGAAAAAATAAATACACTGTCAACATCAATCATGACACCCCCAGCATCTTCATCAACCCCACCAATGGTTTTGTCAGAGCTTCTCCTGAAGCAAGCTCTTGGACAAATAAAACAAGTGCCCACCTTTGATGGACAAACGGAAGAGCTCACGGCGTTCGTGAGAAGAGTGGACTATATAATGCAGCTATACCCCACCCAAGATCTGAGACAACACAACGTTCTATTTGGAGCCATCGAACTACAGACTTCTGGAGCAGCACAGCGAGTCGCACAGCTATCAGGAGCTACAAACTGGATACAACTGAGGAACGCGCTCATCGACGAATTCAAAACACAGACGCCCTATGAAGAACTGCTTCGTCGACTCTACAACACTAATTATAACGGAAGTATCCGTAAGTTTGTTGAAGACCTTGAGTATAAATCATTTGTAATTTAAAACAAATTAATGTTAGAAGGCATAGACTCACAAACAATTCTGTACACCAATGCTATGAACAACACAATCAAAGATGTTATAACAAGAAAATTACCCGACCGAATTTTTATGACTCTGGCTAGGTACGATATTACGACAATAACTAAATTAAAACAAGTAGCTCAAAGAGAGGGACTATACGAAAACAACTTTTCTGACCGTTCAAAAACCAATACCTCAACTACGTCAAACAGTAGTGATGCTCGCAGGAATAGGGGAAACTCTCATAATTTCTATCCAATGGCAAGCCCCCAAACACAAGTAATGCCACTCAAAACTTTCAAGCCCCAAATCAAAGCAACCCACAGTTGCATAATGAATTTCAACAAAAACTAAATCAAGGTAGATTCCAAAACCCAATGAACTACCAACAAAACAGAACTTCAACGAACACTTCAAATCCGCCTGTCAAAAGACAACGCGAAAGTTCTAGTGGTCAATCCAAAATGGATACTGCCGAAAATTTTCATCACGCAGCCTCGGACCAAGAACTAGAAGAAACCCCTTCATTCGACTAATAATGAACAACATTCACCTCAAATGCGTAATCGATACAGGTTCCTCTATAAATCTAATGAAAAAGAACTTTTTGAATTTCCAAATTAAATCTTGTCATTTAGAAGTCCAGACGATAAAAGGAAATATTTGTTTAAACCAATGTATTTCCTTAGCCCCCAGTAAACTCTGTCCACAACACCAAAGATTTTTTTAAACACGAATTTTCAGAAAATTACGATGTATTATTAGGCAGGGAATATCTCGAGGCTTGTGAAGCAAACATAAATTACAAAGAGGAAACTGTAACCTTAAGCGATTACCCATTTATCATGAGATATAATCATGAAGAATTCTTAAAGGACAAGACCGCAGTCAATCGTGTTGATCCACCTTACGTGAAAGATACCGAATTCGATTGCCTTGATCCGCCTTTTACAACGGACCAACCGTTTAATTTTGCAATCGAAAATGAGTTAATAGAAAGTAACCAGTTCAGATTAGAACACCTCAATGAGGAAGAAAAATTAAAATTAACAAAAATCCTTCATGAGTTCAGAGACATACAGTACAAAGAAAGTGAAAATTTGACTTTCACCAGTACAATCAAGCATGTCATTCAAACTAAACATGAAGATGCAATTTACAAACGACCTTATAAGTATCCCCAAGCTTATGACGAAGAAGTCGAAAACCAAATGAAGGAAATGATAAAACAAGGAATTATCCGAAAATCAAATTCTCCTTATTGCTCACCAATTTGGATTGTACCAAAGAAGAGTGATGCATCAGGAAAACAAAAGTTCCGAATAGTAATTGACTATCGAAACTTAAATGAAATTACAGTTGACGATAAATACCCAATACCAGTTATGGATGATATATTAGACAAACTTGGAAAATGTCAATATTTCACTACCATTGACCTGGCAAAAGGCTTTCATCAGATCCAAATGGATGCTGATTCAATTCCAAAGACTGCTTTTTCGACGAAAAATGGCCATTACGAGTACACTCGCATGCCTTTTGGACTCAAAAACGCCCCTGCAACTTTTCAACGTTGCATGAACAGCCTTTTAGAAGATTTAATCTATAAAGATTGTTTAGTCTACATGGATGACATAATAGTGTATTCCACTTCATTGGAAGAACACATATTATCATTGAAAAGAGTTTTTAAGAAACTTAGGGAAGCCAATCTAAAAATACAGTTGGACAAATGTGAATTTTTGAAAAAGGAAACTGAGTTCCTTGGTCACATTGTCACAACTGAAGGTATAAAACCAAACCCAATAAAAGTCAACGCAATTACAAATTTCCCAATTCCCAGAACAACGAAAGAAATCAAGTAATTTCTAGGACTCTGTGGATATTATAGGAAATTTATACCAAACTTTGCACAAATCGCGAAACCAATGACCTTAAAACTTAAGAAAAATGCAACAATCGACATAAGTAACAAAGAGTACGTCTCAGCATTTGAAAAATTAAAAATGCTTATTACATCTGATCCGATACTAATTTATCCAAATTTTGAAAAACCTTTTTCGTTAACTACAGATGCAAGCAATATTGCTTTAGGTGCCGTGTTATCGCAAAACCATAAGCCAATATGCTATGCAAGTCGAACATTAAATGAACACGAAATAAATTATTCCGCAATAGAAAATGAACTTTTAGCTATTGTTTGGGCCACTAAATACTTCAGGTCCTATCTTTTTGGCAGGAAATTCGAAATCCTCAGTGATCACAAACCCCTAGTTTGGTTAAACAATGTTAAAGAGCCAAACATGAAACTTCAAAGATGGAAGATCAAATTAAATGAATTTGACTATCACATAAAATATGACCCTGGCAAAGAAAATTATGTTGCCGATGCTTTGTCAAGAATTAAACTCGATGAAAATTTACTAGGAGAATCTCCTAACAGTACAGCAGCAACTGTACACAGTGCACAAGTAGATAATCAAAATTATATCTCGATTACAGAAAGACCAATCAACTATTACAACAGGCAGATCGAATTTTTCAAACATAATACAAACGAAGTAAACGTAATAAATTATTTTCATAAAACTAAAATTCAAATTATGTATAAAGAAATGACCAACACCCATGCCAAAGAACTAATCAAAGAATATTTATGTACAAAGAAAAGCGTAATCTATTTTCATTGTGAAACAGATTTCTTAACTTTTCAAACCGCTTTCTTGGAAATAATCAGTCTCAAGAATTTAACCAAAGTAATGAGATCTACTAACAAATTAAAAGATATTCAAACATACGCAGAATTTAAAGACTTCGTTATTAAAACACATAAAGAATTACCAGATATACAGAAACTAACGTCATTATTTAAAGAAAAGTATTATTACCCAGATTACCAAAACCTAATTCAAAATATTATTAATGAATGCCAAGTCTGTAACATTGCGAAAACAGAACATAGAGACACAAAGCTAGCTTTCGAGTTAACGCCAGAAACTTTGAATCCCAGAGAAAAATACGTTATAGATTTTTATATGGTAGATAATAAACAATTCCTTTCTTGCATAGACATTTATTCAAAATTCGCGTCCCTAATCGAAGTGAACGGTAGAGATTGGTTAGAAGCTAAAAGAGCGTTACTTAAAATTTTCAATAGTATGGGAAAACCGAAAGAAATTAAAGCAGATAAAGATTCAGCATTCATGTGCTCAGCATTACAAATATGGCTAAAAGCTGAAGGAGTAGATATAAATATAACAACAAGTAAAAATGGCATATCTGACGTAGAAAGATTTCATAAAACTATTAATGAAAAATTAAGAATAATAAACAGCGAATCAGATCCAGAAAATAAGCTTACTAGATTCCAAATAATACTTTACACATATAATCACAAAACCACTCATAATACAACCGGTAGAACACCAGCAGACATTTTTATATACGCAGGAACCCCAGAGTATAACACTCAACTTAACAAAACAACTCAAATAGATAAACTAAATGAAAACCGTACAGATTTTGAAATTGATACTAATTATAGACAATGACCTTTGGTACGTTCAAAATCAACTAATCCATTTAAAAAGACCGGTAATTTGAGACAAGTAGACGAAAAACATTTCGAAGAGACAAACAGAGGGAGAAAGATAATACACTACAAATCTAAATTTAAAAAGAAAAAGAAAATTAACAAGAGCAAATATGATAATTCCAGATCATCGCCTAATGACAACTCAAATCAGGAAGCTACAACATAAAATAATTATTTTTATAATACAATTCTTTCTAATGTATTTCATCCAACAAACTAATGGTCAAAGCCTAGAAGTAAACCCAATCCAATCGAAAAACGGTTACCTTATTTTTAAAACAGGAACTATTAACTTACCAATAAATTACGAATACCACTATTTAACTGTTAATCTCACAAAAATCGAAAACACATTCAATAATTTAATGAAACAAGCTGAAGAATTTAAAACATTATCCCAAATTCAATATTTATCAGAAAAATTGGAAAGAGAAATGAACGGCATAAGAATAGCAAAACGCAACAAAAGAGGCCATATAAATTTTATGGGAACATTTTAGGAAGATGTAATGTCACAGGTTAGCTCGAACAAAAAAACTAAATCTGCGTGAGAGCGTTTTCTGGACAGAATAGAGGTCGACGGGTGGATTTCCTGGCTTTGGCTAGCAAAACAGCCTGTGGGGGGGGTTCTTTTGACATACTCTTCCCCACTCTCCTCATTACAATTAAATTTATAAGTAATCTGGGAAATCCTTGCCACAATTCATAAACACCGAAGTTAAAGAAGAAAACGAACGAGAAAAGATGGAGGGACAAAACAACACCAAGTGTAGTCACGAAAATAATATTGGGTCCATGCTATTAAGGTTAAAGTAATAGCATGTCGCGTCACAACCCACCCTGCCTATGAGTCCTTTTGCGCGATATAATTTCATCAGACTCCCTAAAGTTCCTTTTTACCTCATCCTTGCCTTACGAAAAACTAGCCAATTACTCCATGTTCAGAAATAGACGACACATCAGACAAATTTCAATATATGACATTTATTCCTAATCATAATTCCTATCCGAATCAATCCATAAACAATTTCAGTTCTAAGCACTCTCGACAAAAATATATGCCCTAACCATGGACAAATATGGGGAAATATAAAATATAGTTTTACATAATGGAACTTAAAATTAATGTTTTACAATATTCATTTTTGCTTTCTTTTTCAGCAACTTTTGTTTTTTAAATTTTCATTCAAGTCGTTTTTAAATTATCGTTACAATTTTGACTTGTTTTATTTCAATGCACAATTATTTCTTTGTTTCGTTTTAATTTCTTTATAAATTTTTAAATTGCTTCTTTTTAGTTTACAAATTTTTCTTCATTTGAATCTAAATAAAATTTTATACAATAAATAAAATCTGTCTTTGAATTTATTTTAAATTGGGTATATGCCTTTCATTATTTGGAAAAATATAAGCATTTGCTTTAATTGTGCCTGTGCATTGACTGAATTTTACAATTTTAATTTCTTTTTATTTATTTTTTTTCTCATTCTCTTCAAAATTTTCTTTCAGTGTAAGAGGGAACAAAAAGGTATTTTTCTGTTAGCTGAGATTCACTCGATTACATTTATAAATATTTTTCAATTTAAATTACTCTGCTTTCAAGCGCAAACAGTCAAGTGAATACTCTAAATCATAAATGACTCTTCCAAAGGGGTCTTTGGCCGTGTTCACCAGATCAAATCGACAACAGAAAATCGATGAAATTTGCATGATTATTCTGGTGAAATGCAGTGATTAGCAATCATGATTTCAAATTTTGTGATGTATGATGACTGAAAATTCATCACCAAAATAGTACGCTGAAATTCTGTGATTGTGATGCTTTGTTATCGAACAAACAAAATACATGATTACTGATTGATTAGTTCTGGTGAACGCGGCCTTTGCTAGGGTACCATTTTCTCACAGGAAACAATCATTTGAGATTCGAAAAAACGCTCATTTAGATTCATTTTAATCAGTCAAAAGACTCTTTTAAGACTCTTATGTGATTCGAAATGCTTACTGGGTACGTACAAATATCACTGCGGACGGCAGTCCGCGCTAGTGACGAAAGCAGCACGAAGGGTGCGAAAGGCGACTAGCATATATACACAGGAAGAATGGAAAATTTGCTATGACTGTCCGATTATATACCGATCGAAAGGTATCAATCTAACTTAAAAATGTGCATACTAAGACTTTTGAAAACTTACATGGTTCGTGAGATAAACAGGTGTAAGTGGGAGGGACAAAATTAAAATGATTGGAGCAAATGGGGCCGTTGGAGCCTTTTAGATTCTTTTTATAATTTTTCACTATACTTATCAAAAATACGCGTCGAATGACACCTTGATCATCAAAATCCGACGACGGGTTCAGAAGATAATTAATTTCGAAATTTTTGGTGCCCTTTTCAAAACGAGATGAAAAGTCAGTCTGTTTGTTTGTTTGTATAGATCAAAGCGTTGATTTAGCTTAAAAGTTTGAATGAGGACTTGTTCCTGATAAAAAATCTAGAAACGTTTGTTCTACGACTTTTTCGAAAAATCGCTAGTTTAGCGGGAAATCGCTAAAAACCGCTAAAATTGGAACCCCCATATCATCCAAACGATAAAAGCTACAGATGTGATATATATATCGTTGAAAAGGTATTTTAAAGGGCTCTTAGGAATACCTTTTGTGTTTTTTTAAGTAAAAAGGTAAACAGCTACAGGTGAAATAAGGTATTTATTTCCACATTTTGGCGATTTAAGAAAAATCTACACATCAAATCACTTTTAAATATACTGCATGTTGTAGAGAATTCAATTACGCGTTTTTTGACATATAACACATATGTGTCAAAATTCGTTTGGGCAAGATATTACCTATTAACTGAATATACCTTACACCTTTACACTACTGCATGTACATATGCAGTATGTACACTGCTTGCAGTGCATGTGGAAAGATACTGCTTGCAAGTGGTCAATTCTTTTTGCGGCAGATAAATCATTTTATAATCAAAAATATAGAAACTTTTGTTTTTCGACTTTTTCGAAAAATAGCTAGTTTAGCGGGAAATCACTAAGAACCGCTAAAATTGGAACCCCCATATCATCCAAAGGATAAAAGCTACAGATGTGATATATATATCGTTGAAAAGGTATTTTAAAGGGCTCTTAGGAATACCTTTAGTGTTTTTTTAAGATAAAAGGTAAACAGCAACAGGTGAAATAAGGTATTTTTTCCCACATTAAGGCGATTTTTGTGAAAACGCAAGTAATGATTTTTTCTAATTTTCAATATATTGTAGTTTGTAAAATTTCGATGTGTTTGGAAGATATTACCTGTTAACAGAATATATACGTTTTGCTTAGAATTGGAATAGGACAGCAGCAACAACGTGTCGTAGCAGCCAGAGCTTGAGAGTTCTGTTAGATTTTGACAAAATTGTACCGTCAAAATATATTGCAATTTTCAAAACTTTTGATATCTTACTCCAAAATTTCTGATATCTTATAAAAAAAAACCTCTTTACGAGGTAAAAGTCAAGTGACGAAAACATTTTAATGCACCAAAATTTCTGATATCCAATTTTGTGACGAATAATATTAAGTTTTACTTAAAAATTACTACAAAAAAATTTTTTTGTCACTCGGCACATTGCGCTAATTTCTTCATACCTAATAAATATAATAACGAGTTCCAACTTTAGTTTATTTAAAAAAATATAACTTTATTTAAATAGAAAACTTAAAGCGAGTTGAACATCGGAGTTTGAGAATAATTCAAGACTAACTGTTAAATGTTTTGACGTCGCATAGCAAACCTCGGCTGTGAGCTTTTGGGTGGGAATGACAATTCTAGCGGATGTTTATATTAACTGTTTCGATCGTGGGAGCGCTTGAATTGTTATTTTCACCAGCCTGTTATTGTTATTGATATCTTATTACTTGATAGGGGGAATATGTGCGAGAATATTTAGGTGGCTATGTGCATTACATATGTTACTTCCCCATCCATAAAAAATTAGCCTGTCCTCAGGCGGTAATATTGGGATATAGTGTTGGTTCGTATTCGAGTACAATATTTGCTGTTTCATTTGATATTGGATTGATTTGTACATTATTTGATTGTGGGGTTATTTCTGATTGTTTCTTATAGTTAACAATTATTTTGCGTGGTATGCTTTTATACTTATAGCTAAAATATAGTACTAGTATGATTACAATAATTATAAGAGTTGTTAAAGTAATAATTTGAAGTGTATTGTAATGTTTTGTTTGTTGATTTACAATTTCTTTTGCCTGTATATAAGAGAGAGGTTCTAGTTTAGTTACATTATTGTTTACATAAATAGTTTGTGTGTAATCTAACATAGTACTTGTGATCAATATTTCTTCTAATTGAATGGAGCAATTAAATGCTTTTATAATATTATTACTTTCTATTGTTATATCTCTGTTAATACAATTTTGATTTAGAATTGTTTTAGGTAAGTTCCAAGTTAACATTATATTAGGCTCTACATATTTTGTTTCAAAAGATTTATGTGTTTTTGCATATCTACATTCGGTTGTGTCTTGATTTAAAATTCCTGTTATACATTTGTTCATTACTAGATCTTTGGTCTTTTCGGTATATGCTTTATTATTTTGAATGAAATATTTGTCATGTATAATTTCAGTTAAAATGTTTCTGTTTTCGTCTGGGTATGGAACAATTTCAAAAATTGGTGTATTGATGATTTCGCGAGGAATGTGGGAAATTACCAAAATTTCGTTTGTAGTTGTTTTTAACCATGTAGAAGTCTTAATATTTAAAATTTTTTCAGAGTTTACGTGTGATAATGGACTATGTTTTAGTAATTTAGGGTTAAATATACCTAATCTTGTTAACTGCATTCCTATCTCTATGTCTTCGATATATTCTGTAAATTCTTGTAGATTAAATGTAATTATTGCTAATTTTTTGTCTCCTTCATTAATAAATGTTAAAGTATTTGTAACTTCTATTCCTCTATTTACTACTTCTATTACTTGATTTAGTTGTCATTAGGCGATGATCTGGAATTATCATATTTGCTCTTGTTAATTTTCTTTTTCTTTTTAAATTTAGATTTGTAGTGTATTATCTTTCTCCCTCTGTTTGTCTCTTCGAAATGTTTTTCGTCTACTTGTCTCAAATTACCGGTCTTTTTGAATGGATTAGTTGATTTTGAACGTACCAAAGGTGATTGTCTATAATTAGTATCAATTTCAAAATCTGTACGGTTTTCATTTAGTTTATCTATTTGAGTTGTTTTGTTAAGTTGAGTGTTATACTCTGGGGTTCCCGCGTATATAAAAATGTCTGCTGGTGTTCTACCTGTTGTATTATGAGTGGTTTTGTGATTATATGTGTAAAGTATTATTTCGAATCTAGTAAGCTTATTTTCTGGATCTGATTCGCTGTTTATTATTCTTAATTTTTCATTAATAGTTTTATGAAATCTTTCTACGTCAGATATGCCATTTTTACTTGTTGTTATATTTATATCTATTCCTTCAGCTTTTAGCCATATTTGTAATGCTGAGCTCATAAATTCTAAATCTTTATCTGCTTTAATTTCTTTCGGTTTTCCCATACTATTGAAAATTTTAAGTAACGCTCTTTTAGCTTCTAACCAATCTCTACCGTTCACTTCGATTAGGGACGCGAATTTTGAATAAATGTCTATGCAAGAAAGGAATTGTTTATTATCTACCATATAAAAATCTATAACGTATTTTTCTCTGGGATTCAAAGTTTCTGGCGTTACCTCGAAAGCTACCTTTGTGTCTCTATGTTCTGTTTTCGCAATGTTACAGACTTGGCATTCATTAATAATATTTTGAATTAGGTTTTGGTAATCTGGGTAATAATACTTTTCTTTAAATAATGACGTTAGTTTCTGTATACCTGGGTGTAGTAATTCTTTATGTGTTTTAAAAACGAAGTCTTTAAATTCTGCGTATGTTTGAATATCCTTTAATTTTTTAGTAGATCTCATTACTTTGGTTAAATTGTTGAGACTGATTATTTCCAAGAAAGCGGTTTGAAAAGTTAAGAAATCTGTTTCACAATGAAAATAGATTACGCTTTTCTTTGTACATAAATATTCTTTGATTAGTTCTTTGGCATGGGTGTTGGTCATTTCTTTATACATAATTTGAATTTTGGTTTTATGAAAATAATTTATTACGTTTACTTCGTTTGTATTATGCTTAACAAATTCGATCTGCCTATTGTAATAGTTGATTGGTCTTTCTGTAATCGAGATATAATTTTGATTATCTTCTTGTGCACTGTGTACAGTTGCTGCTGTACTGTTAGGAGATTCTCCTAGTAAATTTTCTTCGAGTTTAATTCTTGACAAAGCATCGGCAACATAATTTTCTTTGCCAGTGACATATTTTATGTGATAGTCAAATTCATTTAATTTGATCTTCCATCTTTGAAGTTTCATGTTTGGCTCTTTAACATTGTTTAACCAAACTAGAGGTTTGTGATCACTGAGGATTTAAAATTTCCTGCCAAAAAGATAGGACCTGAAGTATTTAGTGGCCCAAACAATAGCTAAAAGTTCTTTTTCTATTGCGGAATAATTTATTTCGTGTTCATTTAATGTTCGACTTGCATAGCATATTGGCTTATGGTTTTGCGATAACACGGCACCTAAAGCAATATTGCTTGCATCTGTAGTTAACGAAAAAGGTTTTTCAAAGTTTGGATAAATTTGTATCGGATCAGATGTAATAAGTATTTTTAATTTTTCAAATGCTGAGACGTACTCTTTGTTACTTATGTCGATTGTTGCATTTTTCTTAAGTTTTAAGGTCATTGGTTTCACGATTTGTGCAAAGTTTGGTATAAATTTCCTATAATAGCCACAGAGTCCTAGAAATGACTTGATTTCTTTCGTTGTTCTGGGTATTGGGAAATTTGTAATTGCGTTGACTTTTATTGGGTTTGGTTTTATACCTTCAGTTGTGACAATGTGACCAAGGAACTCAGTTTCCTTTTTCAAAAATTCACATTTGTCCAACTGCAATTTTAGATTGGCTTCCCTAAGTTTCTTAAAAACTCTTTTCAATGATAATATGTGTTCTTCCAATGAAGTGGAATACACTATTATGTCATCCATGTAAAATAAACAATCTTTATAGATTAAATCTTCTAAAAGGTTGTTCATGCAACGTTGAAAAGTTGCAGGGGCGTTTTTGAGTCCAAAAGGCATGCGAGTGTACTCGTAATGGCCATTTTTCGTCGAAAAAGCAGTCTTTGGAATTGAATCAGCATCCATTTGGATCTGATGAAAGCCTTTTGCCAGGTCAATGGTAGTGAAATATTGACATTTTCCAAGTTTGTCTAATATATCATCCATAACTGGTATTGGGTATTTATCGTCAACTGTAATTTCATTTAAGTTTCGATAGTCAATTACTATTCGGAACTTTTGTTTTCCTGATGCATCACTCTTCTTTGGTACAATGCAAATTGGTGAGCAATATGGAGAATTTGATTTTCGGATAATTCCTTGTTTTATCATTTCCTTCATTTGGTTTTCGACTTCTTCGTCATAAGCTTGAGGATACTTATAAGGTCGTTTGTAAATTGCATCTTGATGTTTAGTTTGAATGACATGCTTGATTGTACTGGTGAAAGTCAAATTTTTACTTTCTTTGTTCTGTATGTCTCTGAACTCATGAAGGATTTTTGTTAATTTTAATTTTTCTTCCTCATTGAGGTGTTCTAATCTGAACTGGTTACTTTCTATTAACTCATTTTCGATTGCAAAATTAAACGGTTGGTCCGTTGTAAAAGGCGGATCAAGGCAATCAAATTCGGTATCTTTCACGTAAGGTGGATCAACACGATTGACTGCGGTCTTGTCCTTTAAGAATTCTTCATGATTATATCTCATGATAAATGGGTAATCGCTTAAGGTGACAGTTTCCTCTTTATAATTTATGTTTGCTTCACAAGAATCGAGATATTCCCTGCCTAATAATACGTCGTAATTTTCTGAAAATTCGTGTATATAAAATCTTTGGTGTTGTGGACAGAGTTTACTGGGGGCTAAGGAAATACATTGGTTTAAACAAATATTTCCTTTTATCGTCTGGACTTCTAAATGACAAGATTTAATTGGGAAATTCAAAAAGTTCTTTTTCATTAGATTTATAGAGGAACCTGTATCGATTACGCATTTGAGGTGAATGTTGTTCATTATTAGTCGAATGAAGGGGTTTCTTCTAGTTCTTGGTCCGAGGCTGCGTGATGAAAATTTTCGGCAGTATCCATTTTGGATTGACCACTAGAACTTTCGCGTTGTCTTTTGACAGGCGGATTTGAAGTGTTCGTTGAAGTTCTGTTTTGTTGGTAGTTCATTGGGTTTTGGAATCTACCTTGATTTAGTTTTTGTTGAAATTCATTATGCAACTGTGGGTTGCTTTGATTTGGGGCTTGAACGTTTTGAGTGGCATTACTTGTGTTTGGGGGGCTTGCCATTGGATAGAAATTATGAGAGTTTCCCCTATTCCTGCGAGCATCACTACTGTTTGACGTAGTTGAGGTATTGGTTTTTGAACGGTCAGAAAAGTTGTTTTCGTATAATCCCTCTCTTTGAGCTACTTGTTTTAATTTAGTTATTGTCGTAATATCGTACCTAGCCAGAGTCATAAAAATTCGGTCGGGTAATTTTCTTGTTATAACATCTTTGATTGTGTTGTTCATAGCATTGGTGTACAGAATTGTTTGTGAGTCTATGCCTTCTAACATTAATTTGTTTGAAATTACAAATGATTTATACTCAAGGTCTTCAACAAACTTACGGATACTTCCGTTATAATTAGTGTTGTAGAGTCGACGAAGCAGTTCTTCATAGGGCGTCTGTGTTTTGAATTTGTCGATGAGCGCGTTCCTCAGTTGTATCCAGTTTGTAGCTCCTGATAGCTGTGCGACTCGCTGTGCTGTTCCAGAGGTCTGTAGTTCGATGGCTCCAAATAGAACGTTGTGTTGTCTCAGATCTTGGGTGGGGTATAGCTGCATTATATAGTCCACTCTTCTCACGAACGCCGTGAGCTCTTCCGTTTGTCCATCATAGGTGGGCACTTGTTTGATTTGTCCAAGAGCTTGCTTCAGGAGAAGCTCTGACAAAACCATTGGTGGGGTTGATGGAGATGCTGGGGGTGTCATGATTGATGTTGACAGTGTATTTATTTTTTCCTTTAATGTTCGGTTTTCTTTGTCTTGTTGTGGCCTAGGATTACAATTATCCTTTAGTGGTCACAAAGCAAAATTGACAAAGTTTGTCACGTTTTTTTTTTAGCACAAAACTTGGTTTTATTTAACCTAGGACTTCAGTTGTCCCTTAGTGGTTAACACTTTTGTTGTAACTTAAACACGCACGTATGTTCTTTAGCGGATATGTATTTTGGTTTAATAAAGTTCAACTTTACTCTTGACTTTGGATATGCGGATCCTTAGTAGTCTTTTTAGTTTAGTTGATTACAAACACTTTACATATCCTACCGGCTGCGCCAATAACGAGTTCCAACTTTAGTTTATTTAAAAAAATATAACTTTATTTAAATAGAAAACTTAAAGCGAGTTGAACATCGGAGTTTGAGAATAATTCAAGACTAACTGTTAAATGTTTTGACGTCGCATAGCAAACCTCGGCTGTGAGCTTTTGGGGATTGAGCTTTGCGCTCTAATATAAACAGAGAGATCTTAGGGATCGCTCTTTTGAGAAGACGATATTTGGGTGCTAAGCAACAGCCTGGATTTGTGCCGCGTCGGCAGATTTGACCCTTGGTGGGAATGACAATTCTAGCGGATGTTTATATTAACTGTTTCGATCGTGGGAGCGCTTGAATTGTTATTTTCACCAGCCTGTTATTGTTATTGATATCTTATTACTTGATAGGGGGAATATGTGCGAGAATATTTAGGTGGCTATGTGCATTACATATGTTACTATATATATCGTTGAAAAGGTATTTCGAAGGGCTTTTAGGCATACCTTCAAAGTTTTTTTTCTAAGTCAAAAGGTAAAAAGCTACAGGTGAAATAAGGTATTTTTTCCCACATTTTGGCGATTTATGAAAAATCTACACATCAAATCACCTAAAAATATGTTTTATGTTATAGGCAATTTTATTCCGCGTTTTTTGACATATAACACATATCTGTCAAAATTCGTTTGGACAAGATATTGCCTATTAACTGAATATACCTTTTACCTCTACACTACTGCATGTACATATGCAGTATGTACACTGCTTGCAGCGTAATGCGGCAAATAAACTGCTTGCAAGTGGTGAATTCTTTTAGCGGCAGATAAATCATTTTATAATCAAAAATATAGAAACGTTTGTTCTTCGACTTTTTCGAAAAATCGCTAGTTTAGCGGGAAATCGCTAAAAACCGCTAAAATTTTAAGTGGTGAATTCTATTTTCGGCACATAAATCATTTTATAATCAAAAATATAGAAACGTTTGTTCTACGACTTTTTCGAAAAATTGCTAGTTTAGCGGGTAATCGCTAAAAACAGCTATAATTGAAACCCCCATATCATCCAAACGATAGAAGCTACAAATGTGATATATATATCGTTGAAAAGGTATTTCAAAAGGCTCTGAGGCATACCCTTAACGTTTTTTTTTTAAGTAAAAAGGTGAACAGCTACAGGTGAAACAAGGTATTTTTTCCCACATTTGGGCGATTTTTGAGAACACGATGGTAATGATTTTTTCTAATTTTCAATATATTGTAGTTTGTAAAATTTCCATGTGTTTGGAAGATATTACCTGATAACAGAATATAATCGTTTTAATTGGGACTGGAATAGGAAAGCAGCAACAAAGTGTCGTAGCAGCCAGAGCTTGAGAGTGCTGTTAGCTTTTGTGCTTTGCATGTATATTTGTATAAGGAACTAGTGTTGCCAGACAGTTTGTTTTTGCTTGTACACACAATAAACACCTTTTGACAAAGTTGTACCGTCAAAATATATTGCAATTTTCAAAATTTCTGATATCTTACTCCAAAATTTCTGATATCTTATAAAAAAAACCTCTTAACGAGGTAAAATTCTAGTGACGAAAACATTTTCATGCGCCAAAATTTCTGATATCCAATTTTGTGACGAATAATATTAAGTTTTGCTTATAAATTACTAAAAAAATTTTTTGTCACTCGGCACTGCGCTCAGCAAGCCTGCTGCAGTCCCTCGGGGTCAATGTACCTCTTCTGAGGTTAGGAAAAAAAGATGGCGGCTGCGCGTCTAGCGCTTCTTCGCCGGTACATCCAATTGGCACTTTTGGCCACTCGCAACTTCGCAATTGGCTGCTGGCGTTAAAGCCGCTAGAGCCAAGGAAAATGCGTTGATGTCAGCAAGCGATCTTGCCCAGAGGTAGCCCAATGCAGCTAACCTTTGGGGGTTGAAAAGACCTGGTGGCAAAAAGAACAATGTAAATTCTGCCAACTGCTGAATTCGTTATTTACCTTAATGCGCGTCGATTCGCCACTAATCCACTAATCCACAAAGACTTCCAAAACTTTTGCAGGTTAAAAATGCTTCTCAATCTTTATATATATTAAAATATGCACGATCGTGTGTCGGCCAGAAAATTTTCGCAAAGAGCTTTTTTTCGCTGCTTTTATAGCATAAAAACAGAGCTACCAGATCGGAAAAATCGAAGGACAATATGCTGTTCCTAATGTTAACTTTGCCCTGTTGCTTTAACAGAGCTAAGGTTGCCATACTGCTCTGTTAGCTGCTAGTTCCGATATTTGCCTAGTTCTTTTATAGCAACTCATTTGATCTGCTGTTTAAATTTGAAATTATTAGCCAAAAGAACGAAATAAAACTCGTATATATTAAGGGACACTACAACCACTGTCAAATTAGTAGTACTTTACGCGACTAATTTGCCAGAAAAATCCTATACCATTTATTCTTATTGTGTGATGTCTTTCGCGTAAAAAGTTCCAACTAATTTCCCTTGTAGATCCTCAAGAACGTAATAAACATTTCCTAATTTTTCTCGTACGCGTGACTTTAAAAATGTTGGACATAATTTAGCATTAATTCCTTTTTGAAAATTGCTTTGCACAAAGTTGCGCCGTAATACTTCTTGGCCCACTTTGTACTCTACTTCACGAGTTCGCAGATTGTACGTATTCGCTTGCTTGTTATATGCCTCTTTCACATTTTCACGCAACTTTTTCCTTAAAATTTTTAATTGATCTTCCCTCTGCAATTCGATTCGTGGTTCATCCAGGCTGTTAAGATTTTTAAGAAGCTGATAACATGAGCCATGCGTGATCATATTAAATCCATATAACGCATGATATGGTGAACACACTATGCTCTGATGATGTGAGCTACGTAAGGCACAACTAATGGCTGGAATATGCAAATCCCAGTCCTGCTGGTCGGATGATAAATATGACCTTATAGCTGAGACAATGGATCTGTTAACGCGTTCTGACGCATTCGATTGTGGCGAATACAGTGCCGTATACGTATGACGTATGCCAAATGTGGTAAGAAAAGCATTAAAATCATTTGCCTTAAACTGTGATCCGTTGTCACTGATCAATATTTCAGGAACGCCGTACACAAAGAATATCTGGTCTTGTAGGAACTCTTGTATCGCTTTTGATGTGAACTTTTTTAATAAATACAGCCAATGGAATTTAGAAAAGTGATCCAATACAATTAAAATGCCTATATTGCCTTGCTTACTCCTGGGATAAGGACCAAGTATATCGATATACAATCGCTGAAACGGCCGAGCTGACTCTGCCATCTGTCCCATGGGAGGCTTAAGATTAAAATTCGGAGCCTTTGTCGTCTTGCAAATTTCACAGTCGCGAATATACGCGCGAATCTGTGTCACCATTCCTGGCCAAAAGAAATGCCTGCGAATGATATCAAGCGTTTTAGCCATTCCACCATGAGCTGTTACCACTGCCTTATGCGCACGCTCTATTACTGATTCGGTCATTCCTTGTGGCACCCACAGTTTCCAACATTGTTGCTGGCCTTCTCCTGACCC
Organism: Drosophila limbata; assembly: GCA_963924055.1. Taxonomy (NCBI): domain Eukaryota; kingdom Metazoa; phylum Arthropoda; class Insecta; order Diptera; family Drosophilidae; genus Drosophila; species Drosophila limbata. Next base: position 898,769 of record CAWUOW010000172.1, read on the forward strand.
ATCATAATGTTCCGTGCGTATATAAACGTATTTATCAACAATTTTAATGTCGGGATATGATTCTTTATTGTATTCAATTTTCTCCTTCAATTTAACATAGTCATCGTCTAAAAAACATGCAGAATCTAAATCAATTTCGGGTCCGTACGACTCTAATACGGCTATGTCATCAATGAAGTTTTTCCAAGCCCTTGCTTTTCATACGATGGAAAAAGAGAAACAATTGCATTTAATTGACTCTGCTGTGTCGCCTTTAAAGGATACAGCCTGTCTTCCTCGATAGAAGATGAGTCTATAAAGTCCTGACTTTCCACGGATGAAATTAACCCTGGCGCTAAATTAAAAGCTTTCCAGAAGTCGACTCCTAAAATAACTCTCTGACTAATAGATGGAATAACATATAACTTAATTTTCCTAGTACAAGTTTTATACGTAATTTCTATGGACAAAAATCCTATAACTGAATGAGCACGCCCATCTGCTGTTCTGACTTGCGATGATATACGGCGAAAAGATGGACATTGAGCCTAATCCTGTTTAGCCAGATCCGAACCCACGCAACTTATATTGGCCCCGGAATCAAGCAAACCTTTTTCGCGAAATTCTAGAAAGGACACTTCGGCATAAAAACGACCATCAGATTCCTGGTTGACGAGAGATGATAATAACAATCGTTTCGTCTGTCTTACTGTCTTCCAAAATTCTCGTATTCTCCTAGTCGAACGCTTCGGTTTACTTCGCTTCGGAACAGCTTCGTTTTCAAAAATTCTTGCACGAATTTTAAAATATTCTGCAAGCCTTTCGTGATACGGTCTTATTGGGAATAAATGAACATCCGTTGTTGTGCTACGATCTGGATTTGTAAAACTACATTCTGGTTGTTTAATGACATAATCTGGTTGTTTAATGACATAATCTGGTTGTTTAAGGACATAATCTGGTTGTTTAAGGACATAATCTGGTTGTTGAAGGACATAATCTGGTTGTTTACTAGCTGAGCAAATTGAATCTGAGCTAGCCGGTTCCAAAGAACTTGTGAGATGGTTCGGAGGGGGCTCAGCTGAGGCCACCAGGCGGGTCGCGGGTTGCGGATAGCGAATGGCCACCCCTCGGGGAGGTTAGCTGTGAATAGCGGGTCTACCCCGTAATAAGCAGTCCCGGACAAACAGCGGGTACGATACCGATCATCGTACCGACAAGGCGTTTGTGTTGCCGCCTTTAAAGCATAGCCTCACACACCCTCAACTCCCTCACAAGTACCTACCTCTTCCTTTCCCCTTATCTCACCTCGGGCCGGACTAAGAGTGTTACTCGTACCGTACCTGCCAACGTGGCAGACCAGCCTCCACGTAACCAGACTCCGGGTACCAATAGGAGAGTGCCACAGGCACAGAAAAGGCAGACAAGTCTGCAGACATCGCGGCATCTAACGCAAAGGAGAACGGTAGGACCATCACTACCGATGCGTCCCGCGTTGACCGCTGACAGGCGGCGGGTACAACAACGCCCACCGTCAAAGAAGAAGAATCCTCTGCCAGGTCGTGGAAAACCAGGAGGATTGGATGATCCCCACAGGCGCGAACTCTGTGGATCAAGATGCAAGTGGTACATCCGCTATCTCCAGCAGGGGATGTCACAGGAGGCTGCACTGGCTAAGGCGAAAGAGCCAAGACCTGTTGCAGTCCAAGACAGGGCACCGGCTCACAAAAGGTCGAGCAGCACGCTGACACCGCCAACCGACACTCCTAAAAGGGTGCCTCCTCAGCGCCCACTGCACCTCGCGCGACCTACGCATCTGTCGCGAGAAAGGTCAAGGTGGCCGTGTTACCTGTGGACTATCCCCAGGTAAGCCTCAGTCAGGGGGACTTGTCCGCGCTGGAGGAGGCCCTCCTGGATGAAGTCATACTGACAGGATGGGACACTGCCGTTTCTTTCACTGGCATTCATTTCCGGGTGGGCCACCTGGTTATTGACTGTACAGATGAAAAATCGGCAGACTGGCTGATGACTGTAGCATCGAAACTACAGTCATGGAAGGGTATACCCCTTGAAAGTAGAATGGGGGATGACATTCCGTCACCCCATAATATCACCATCTACTGCCCGAGAAGTGCGAATCGGGAAACAATCGACTTGTTGGCTTTGCTGAGCAACCAAAACAAGATCGACACCGACGCATGGAGGATCATCTCAAGGAGAGACGAAGGAGGAGGAGCCGTTTTAATGCTTGGCATTGACGAGGCCTCCAAGAACGAAATCATATCTAGAGGCCACCAGCTCTTCTTCCGCTTCGGGACAATACCAGTAAGCGGACTGAAGAAAGGGGCAGAGAAGGCTGGCACGGGGGAAGCGCCCCCACCAGCAGCACAGGATAAAGCCGTGGTGGAGAATCCCCCTTCGGCCGAATCAGACCTATCTCCCGCAGTTGTCAGCGAGTCCAGGGTTCGTCAGGCGGATTCCCCCAATCCATTGGAGGATCTGGCCGAGGATGAAGACCTGGCGGACCTTACACTGGACCCCGCTATGGCTGCGGAGATAGAGGAGCAAATGGCCATGTCGTCCCAGGAAATCTCGGACGAACTGGAAGCAGCGGACGTCACCATGACGGCACGCGATGACGGGGAAGACTCCAGGCCCACCTCGTCATGCAGCATGGAGCCGTTACTATAGTGCGATGACACAAGTCATCGGCACTAAGCTAGCTCAGGTGAACATCCACCGTGCGAAGGCGGCCTCGGCCGTCCTAGCCCGGATGTTCACCAACCAACACCTTGGGCTAGCTCTGGTACAGGAGCCATGGTTTAACGATGGCATCAAAGGCCTGTACACAGCGGACTCCAAGGTAATCTGGGATCAAAGGGACCCAGTGCCAAGAACATGTATTATGGTAAGGAAGTGTATTAATTATACTATCCTTTCAGAATTCCTTAGCAGGGACTGCGTACCAATAGCAGTGCAGTTGGTCGGACATGCCCGCACCATTGTAGTGGCCTCAGCGTACTTCGCGGGCGATGGAGCCTGTTCGCCACCGGAAGTCGTCGGGCTAGTAGCACACTGCACCAAGGAGAAGCTCCCCCTTATCATAGGGTGCGATGCCAACGCACACCACGAGATATGGGGAAGCACAGACACAAACGCAAGAGGTGAGTACCTTCTTGACTTTATATTTAGATATAATTTAGAAATTGGTAATGTCGGAACCACACCGACATTCGTAACAAGAATCAGGGAGGAAGTCCTGGACATCACCATGATTAGTAGGGCCCTTAGGCCACACCTAAGAAACTGGCATGTCTCTTCGGAGGAATCCATGTCTGATCATAGAACTATCCTATTTGAACTGCAAGTCAATATGGATAGCAGCATACCAGTGCGTAATCCCAGGAAAACAAACTGGAAAACAAATCTATCCAGTGAAGGACCGGGAATACCCCGGTCGCAACTGGAACTGGAAAGAACAGTAGGCAACCTTAACAGTAGCATAATAAATGCCTTTGAAGAAAGCTGTCCTTTTGGAAGGAAGCGCAAAGAAACGGATGCCCCTTGGTGGAACGATAGCCTCGAGAGGCTACGACTCACCACCCGTCGCCTCTTCAACAGAGCGAAGAGAGACGGTTTATGGGACTCTTACCGTGAAAGCCTTACCTCCTACAACAAGGAGATCAGAAAGGCCAAACGAAAGAACTATCGTGAATTCTGCGAAAGTATAGAAAGCACATCCGAAGGCGCCCGGTTTCATAGGGCACTTTCGAAGCGCACACCAGAGGCAAATCTAGCCTTGAAACGAAGGGATGGAACCTTCACTGGTAGTAGCATAGCGAAACTAGAGCTCTTGTTTGAGACACACTTCCCGGGAAGCACCCCGGTACAAGAAGATACAGTCGAAGCAAGAAGCATGTCTAGGCCAGTGTCTGCCGACTGGAAAACTGCCAAGTCGACAGTCACACCAGAACGATTACAGTGGGCAATTGGTACTTTCCAGCCCTATAAATCGCCAGGCCTTGACATGATATCACCATCCTTTCTACAGCAGGGGCAGGGCATACTCCTCCCCATTCTTAGAAGGATCATGATAAGTAGCCTTGCACTCGGATACATACCAAGTGCGTGGCGTAGAGCTAGGGTGGTCTTCATCCCCAAAGCAGGGAAGAAAGATATCACCAGCCCCAAGTCCTTCAGACCCATCAGCTTAACATCGTTTTTGTTGAAAACGCTGGAGAAGCTGGTGGACCACAAGATAAGAAGCACTCTTCTGGTGCAATCCCCGCTGCAAACAACGCAGCATGCATACAGAGTAGGCCGATCCACGGACACGGCACTGTATCAACTACACCGCAACTAAGGAGGTGGCCATATGCGCCTTCCTGGACATAGAAGGTGCCTTCGACAACACATCTCTAAAGTAGTGCACGAGGTGCGAAAGAAGCTAAACCAACTGGGATCATATAATAGGCTAAGCCTAAGATGGATCCCAGGCCACAGGGATTTAGCAGGAAACGAGGCAGCTGACAGACTAGCCAGAATGGGTGCATGCAGGCCCCTAATAGGTCCTGAACCGTTTTGTGGAATTGGAAGACACACAATCCGGGAATACCTACGAAAAGAGGAGAGGCGACTCCAGCAGTCGCATTGGATGGAGACCAAAGGTCTCAGACAAGCCAAACACCTCCTAGGTAGCTACAACTTAAAACGGTTTAAGCAAATAATCGCATTGGGAAAGAATAGACTCAGAGTACTCACCGGTCTCTTGACCGGGCATTGCAAACTGAGAAGTCATCTATTTAAGTTAGGAATTGTAAGCAGTGCAACCTGCCGGTTCTGCAACTGCGAGGAGGAATCCTCGATGCACATACTAGCAGAATGCACTGCTCTATCTAGACGTAGATGTTAGTTTTCTTGGGAAACATGTCCTACCGAAGGAGGACTTAGCAGACCTTAACCCGGTAAAAACTCTCGAATTCGTGCGAGAACTAGGGTTGATGGACGAGCTATAGGCTCAGAAGGGGGCACAATAGATCCGAAGGGTCGCAGTGCAGATTTGCCCATTACAATAATAAATAATAATAGCCGGTATACTTTTAATAATTTCTAGTGCGATTTCGGGGCCACTCGACTTTTGTTGCCGACTGGTCCCTTCTGCTGGTTTTCCGCTTTCCGCGCCAAACAAATTACACACTGTGGCTTATACACATTTTTAGCTCCGCAACCATAACAAAAAACTTTCCTCTCCTGCAGGCACATATCCCATGCATGGCCTTCTATGTCACAATTCCAGCATTTATACACTTTAAAAGGGGCTTGAATAGCCTCGATGGTACTTTGCTGGTCACCATGACACTGAGGAACTTCTTCTAAAGCAGATATATTTCTCCTGCCACTACCATGCACATTGAAAGCTTTGCTACTACGCTTAACTGCTAAGTCTGCCATTAAATTTTCTCGCATCTGCACGACTTTACGCAATTGAGCTATGGAACCGACCTGAACATATAGCAACTCGTGTCTAATGTCGGGTAGCAAGTTTCGTACGAGAATCTCGATGAGCTGCTTCTCTTCTATACCTGCCGACATTCTTGAGGAGAGAGTCATTATCTCATCATAAAAGTTTTCAAAAGACTCGCTTTCGCTTTCGCTCTCGAATATCTTTCAAGATCTCTGAATCTGTTCGATAGTCAGTATATTGGTACTCTAGAGCGCTGCAAAATTCTTGCCAAATAATTTGTTGCGAAGCCTTTCGGTATCTCCAATACCATTCTCGCGCTTTGCCTACCAACAATATATGCAAATTTTTGCACAAGGACTCGAAATCATTATTTAAGCAATCCTCTGTCAAAGTCTGGATCCTGTAGACAAATTCTCCTACTGTGACTCCTTTAAATGAGCCATCGAACTTAACATTCCAGCTATTAATTATCTGGGATATTCTTTCCGGCCTGATTTGGTTTCCCGTGAGCGCGTTATTTATTAAATTAACATTACTTCGCTTCGACCCTGTTGCGGCTGAATGATTCCTAGAAGGTGCCCTGATTGGCTCCTGTACAGGAGGTTCATCTTGCAACTGCAGTGACCCCAACTGCCTAGCAACTATTCGTTCCAGTTGATCAAAAATAAACCCATAGTCGACCCCAGGAGAATTGGATTCTGGACTCTGTCTAGACTCAACACCCGATCTCCTTTGAGTGTTCTTGTTATGTTGCTTCTTGGACTTCCTAGCACTTGCCTGTAGGTCTACTTCGGTCCTATGCAAAACAACATCACCCTTGCCATCATTATTAGCTTTCTGCGACCTCTTTTTATACCTTGTATTATGCTCCTTTGACATTGCTCCTGTAGCTTTGCCAATACTCAGATCCTTTTGGATCGGATTTGCTGCTACTTGAGTTGTCTTTTCTAAGCTAAATACTGGAGGACCTCCTACAGCTCCTTGCTCCTGCTCTTTATTTTCAAGCGAACCAGAAGGCTGTTTTACTGGGTATAGGTCGCTGACCTGTGCCACCTTGTGACATAATTGACATTCTTTAAATTCAGAAACCCAATCCGAAACACACACTTCATGAAAATTATGTTGACATTTCGTTGAGAGAACGCGATTATGTGCGTCAAATAAAGGTTTCTGACAAATTTTGCACCTAGCCTCTTGCAATGCCGTGTCGGCGAAAAGATTGACTAAGTTTTCATTGCTTCTTATAGTAGCCATTTTGTTTTTATAATTTTAATTAAATTTTTCAGTTTTTGTTTATATTCATAAATATTTTATGTAAGGTCAATTCAGAGGTAATAATATGCCTAATATTATTAACGTTCTGTACACTTGAATTTTTGAAAGGGAAATAAATTTTATTAATAAGAGAATAACAAATCGAAAATAGAAAACAGAAAAAAAGAATTTTAAGTCCACGATCGATGATTTAATAAAATTGTTCTTTCTAAAAGTGGTCGTTGGCATAGCTTTTGCCATTAGCCACGAAATTCCAAACTTTATCAAAACAACTCCTAAGCCAACTAACGCGTCCTTCTTGAGAAATTCAAACTCGCTATAACTCTATCCTTGAAATTATATCTTTCGGTCATTATGATAGTCTTGCCAATCAAATGAGTTCCAGAAAGTAATAACAAGTTAGTTAGCCATAAACTGCTCGAAATCTTCAGCGAGAATTTACCTACTATTATTGTTACAAAATTGTTGATTTCCTATCGAAGACTGAGGTCGATATTTTGGTCAAGCCACAAATTCAAAATTCCTTCAATCATTCAACAGGTCTCTGCAACAGTAATTATTAAGTAATAGAAAATATAAATTTAAAGGGGAAAAAAGAAATTGAAATTGTTGCATCTCCAAATTAATCTTGCGAGGCAAAAAACTTCAGCTAACACACTTGGTTTTCATTGCCCCACGTCTGGGCGCCAAATATGTAATGTCACAGGTTAGCTCGAAAAAAAAAACTAAATCTGCGTGAGAGGGTTTTCTGGGCAGAATAGAGGTCGACGGGTGGATTCCCTGGCTTTGGCTAGCAAAACAGCCTGTGGGGGGGGTTCTTTTGACATACTCTTCCCCACTCTCCTCATTACAATTAAATTTATAAGTAATCTGGGAAATCCTTGCCACAATTCATAAACACCGAAGCTAAAGAAGAAAACGAACGAGAAAAGATGGAGGGACAAAACAACACCAAGTGTAGTCACGAAAATAATATTGGGTCCATGCTATTAAGGTTAAAGTAATAGCATGTCGCGTCACAACCCACCCTGCCTATGAGTCCTTTTGCGCGATATAATTTCATCAGACTCCCTAAAGTTCCTTTTTACCTCATCCTTGCCTTACGAAAAACTAGCCAATTACTCCATGTTCAGAAATAGACGACACATCAGACAAATTTCAATATATGACATTTATTCCTAATCATAATTCCTATCCGAATCAATCCATAAACAATTTCAGTTCTAAGCACTCTCGACAAAAATATATGCCCTAACCATGGACAAATATGGGGAAATTTAAAATATAGTTTTACATAATGGAACTTAAAATTAATGTTTTACAATATTCATTTTTGCTTTCTTTTTCAGCAACTTTTGTTTTTTAAATTTTCATTCAAGTCGTTTTTAAATTATCTTTACAATTTTGACTTGTTTTATTTCAATGCACAATTATTTCTTTGTTTCGTTTTAATTTCTTTATAAATTTTTAAATTGCTTCTTTTTAGTTTACAAATTTTTCTTCATTTGAATCTTAATAAAATTTTATACAATAAATAAAATCTGTCTTTGAATTTATTTTAAATTGGGTATATGCCTTTCATTATTTGGAAAAATACAAGCATTTGCTTTAATTGTGCCTGTGCATTGACTGAATTTTACAATTTTAATTTCTTTTTATTTATTTTTTTTCTCATTCTCTTCAAAATTTTCTTTCAGTGTAAGAGGGAACAAAAAGGTATTTTTCTTTAATCAGCTGTTAGCTGAGATTCACTCGATTACATTTATAAATATTTTTCAATTTAAATTACTCTGCTTTCAAGCGCAAACTGGCCAAAGAGAAAAGCTGCGCGCGCACTTATGGACAGGTGATTCTATTTACAATATAATTTACTTTAATTTTCTTTTTTCACGTTTTGATTTTATATTTTCACTTTGTCACATAAGTTGGCACTTCACTTTTCTGGTTGTCCAGAATCCGTTGAACTTTACTTTACTTTACGCAACACCTTGCTGGTGTGTTCACTCACCCCTAGAAATCCTGATGAAGCGCTCCATAGGTCTCCAGATGATGTTGTGTTGTGTGTGGTTAGTTAGTATTTTCTCTAAGTGTTAGCAGCCGAAATGGCAATTGAAAATTAAACAAATACAATCGATATGTAAATATATAAAATACTTAGAAAAGTTTAACCATTTGTTTCCTCTTTTACTTTACAATTTTAAATTTTTCATGCACTTTTTATAATTCTCTTTGATTGGCATGTTTTCTTCAATTTATAATTTTTTTTTTAATTTTACACAACTTTTCAATTTGAAATTTGCCTAAGCCCACTTGCTGATCTAACACATATTTTCACCAAATTCTACACACACACACTGCTGACTGCAATCTCCCTCGTTGAGCAGCTGCGGCTGCTAAAACAGCTGATCTGCGCTTTCAGCGCTGTTGCTCCAAACTATAATGCTGCTACTCCTGATGCTGCCACTGATCCCTTGGTGACGCCTCTTGAGTGACTCAGCAAGCCTGCTGCAGTCCCTCGGGGTCAATGTACCTCTTCTGAGGTTAGGAAAAAAAGATGGCGGCTGCGCGTCTAGCGCTTCTTCGCCGGTACATCCAATTGGCACTTTTGGCCACTCGCAACTTCGCAATTGGCTGCTGGCGTTAAAGCCGCTAGAGCCAAGGAAAATGCGTTGATGTCAGCAAGCGATCTTGCCCAGAGGTAGCCCAATGCAGCTAACCTTTGGGGGTTGAAAAGACCTGGTGGCAAAAAGAACAATGTAAATTCTGCCAACTGCTGAATTCGTTATTTACCTTAATGCGCGTCGATTCGTCACTAATCCACTAATCCACAAAGACTTCCAAAACTTTTGCAGGTTAAAAATGCTTCTCAATCTTTATATATATTAAAATATGCACGATCGTGTGCCGGCCAGAAAATTTTTGCAAAGAGAATGACGCGCTTTCTTTCGCTGCTTTTATAGCATAAAAACAGAGCTACCAGATCGGAAAAATCAAAGGACAATATGCTGTTCCTAATGTTAACTTTGCCCTGTTGCTTTAACAGAGCTAAGGTTGCCATACTGCTCTGTTAGCTGCTAGTTCCGATATTTGCCTAGTTCTTTTATAGCAACTCATTTGATCTGCTGTTTAAATTTGAAATTATTAGCCAAAAGAACGAAATAAAACTCGTATATATTAAGGGACACTACAAAGATAAAGCAGAACTGGAATCCAAAATAAATAACTTATCAGAAAATAGCGTTCAAGCAAACGAACTAAATCAAGTAATAGAAGTAGTAAATAGAGGAATAGAAGTTACAAATACTTTAACATTTATTAATGAAGGAGACAAAAAATTAGCAATAATTACATTTAATCTACAAGAATTTACAGAATATATCGAAGACTTAGAGCTAGGAATGCAGTTAACAAGATTAGGTATATTTAACCCTAAATTACTATAACATAGTCCATTATCACACGTAAACTCTGAAAAGATTTTAAATATTAAGACTTCTACATGGTTGAAAACAACTACAAACGAAATTATGATAATTTCCCATATTCCTCGCGAAATCATCAATACACCAATTTTTGAAATTGTTCCATACCCAGACGAAAACAGAAACATTTTAACTGAAATTATACATGACAAATATTTCATTCAAAATAATAAAGCATATACCGAAAAGACCAAAGATCTAGTAATGAACAAATGTATAACAGGAATTTTAAATCAAGACACAACCGAATGTAGATATGCAAAAACACATAAATCTTTTGAAACAAAATATGTAGAGCCTAATATAATGTTAACTTGGAACTTACCTAAAACAATTCTAAATCAAAATTGTATTAACAGAGATATAACAATAGAAAGTAATAATATTATAAAAGCATTTAATTGCTCCATTCAATTAGAAGAAATATTGATCACAAGTACTATGTTAGATTACACACAAACTATTTATGTAAACAATAATGTAACTAAACTAGAACCACTCTCTTATATACAGGCAAAAGAAATTGTAAATAAACAAACAAAACATTACAATACACTTCAAATTATTACTTTAACAACTCTTATAATTATTGTAATCATACTAGCACTATATTTTAGATATAAGTATAAAAGCATACCACGCAAAATAATTGTTAACTATAAAAAACAATCAGAAGTAACCCCACAATCAAATAATGTACAAATTAATCCAATATCAAATGAAACAGCAAATATTGTACTCGAATCCGAACCAACACTATATCCCAATATTACCGCCTGAGGACAGGCTAATTTTTTATGGATGGGGAAGTAACATATGTAATGCACATAGCCACCTAAATATTCTCGCACATATTCCCCCTATCAAGTAATAAGATATCAATAACAATAACAGGCTGGTGAAAATAACAATTCAAGCGCTCCCACGATCGAAACAGTTAATATAAACATCCGCTAGAATTGTCATTCCCACCAAGGGTCAAATCTGCCGACGCGGCACAAATCCAGGCTGTTGCTTAGCACCCAAATATTCGTCTTCTCAAAAGAGCGATCCCTAAGATCTCTCTGTTTATATTTGAGCGCAAAGCTCAATCCCCAAAAGCTCACAGCCGAGGTTTGTTATGCGACGTCAAAACATTTAACAGTTAGTCTTGAATTATTCTCAAACTCCGATGTCCAACTCGCTTTAAGTTTTCTATTTAAATAAAGTTATATTTTTTTAAATAAACTAAGGTTGGAACTCATTATTGGCGCAGCCGGTAGGATATGTAAAGTGTTTGTAATCAACTAAACTAAAAAGACTACTAAGAATCCGCATATCCAAAGTCAAGAGTAAAGTTGAACTTTATTAAACCAAAATACATATCCGCTAAAGAACATACGTGCGTGTTTAAGTTACAACAAAAGTGTTAACCACTAAGGGACAACTGAAGTCCTAGGTTAAATAAAACCAAGTTTTTGTGCTTAAAAAACGTGACAAACTTTGTAAATTTTGCTTTGTGACCACTAAAGGATAATTGTAATCCTAGGCCACAACAAGACAAAGAAAACCCGAACATTAAAAAGAAAAAATAAATACACTGTCAACATCAATTATGACACCCCCAGCATCTCCATCAACCCCACCAATGGTTTTGTCAGAGCTTCTCCTGAAGCAAGCTCTTGGACAAATAAACAAGTGCCCACCTATGATGGACAAACGGAAGACCTCACGGCGTTCGTGAGAAGAGTGGACTATATAATGCAGCTATACCCCACCCAAGATCTGAGACAACACAACGTTCTATTTGGAGCCATCGAACTACAGACTTCTGGAACAGCACAGCGAGTCGCACAGCTATCAGGAGCTACAAACTGGATACAACTGAGGAACGCGCTCATCGATGAATTCAAAACTCAGACGCCCTTTGAAGAACTGCTTCGTCGACTCTACAACACTAATTATAACGGAAGTATCCGTAAGTTTGTTAAAGACTTTGAGTATAAATCATTTGTAATTTCAAACAAATTAATGCTAGAAGGCATAGACTCACAAACAATTCTGTACACCAATGCTATGAACAACACAATCAAAGACGTTAAAACAAGAAAATTACCCGACCGAATTTTTATGACTCTGGTTAGGTACGATATTACGACAATAACTAACTTAAAACAAGTAGCTCAAAGAGAGGGACTATACGAAAACAACTTTTCTGACCGTTCAAAAACCAACAACTCAACTACGTCAAACAGTAGTGATGCTCGCAGGAATAGGGGAAACTCTCATAATTTCTATCTAATGGCAAGCCCACCAAACACAAGTAATGCCACTCAAAACTTTCAAGCCCCAAATCAAAGCAACCCACAGTTGCATAATGTGTTTCAACAAAAACTAAATCAAGGTAGATTTCAAAACCCAATGAACTACCAACAAAACAGAACTTCAACCAACACTTCAAATCCGCCTGTCAAAAGACAACGCGAAAGTTCTAGTGGACAATCCAAAATGGATACTGCCGAAAATTTTCAACACGCAGCCTCGGACCAAGAACTAGAAGAAACCCCTTCATTCGACTAATAATAAACAAAATTCACCTTCATACATATATCTGTTACCATCTAAAACCTCGGCTCCTAAAAAGGATCCTCTAAAACTAGCATCTAACTTAGTCTGATGTCTGTTTTAATTTTTAAGTACCACATAGTCTCAAACTTTGTGTCTCACAACCGTCGCCTTACATCTGTCGTTCTACTTGACCGTTTGCACGGCTCGCTCCTGTGGCAATTAATCACAAATCATAACAAAATGTGATATCACATTGCGAAGCAGTGAGAACCCACCTTAAGTAAGACGATGTGGTATCCGTCTAGGTGAGACGATGAGTTATCCGTCAGATGTGTCGATGTGGTATCCGTCTAAGAGAGACGATGAGTTATCCGTCAGATGTGGCGATGTGGTATCCGTCTAAGAGAGACGATGAGTTCAGTTAGAACGATGCGATAGCCGCTAAGTTTTGCGAAGGACCAAGAATGTGGCAATGCGGGAATACAGGCGGAAGACCAGTCAGTGGTATCGTTATAAGTAGTAGCGAAATTAATTAGCATGAGAATATTCGAATGTAATGAAATATTATGTTAATTAGGAATTAACGAAAATTGGAAATGTAATTGAAGATATATTGGAGCTATTTTGTGTAATACGATTGTAATGGAAAACGAATAAGTCATGTTAGAAATAAACTCTGTACAAGATTAATTTATTCGTCGTGATATCTTAACGAGTACACGGGGACGTGTAAACGTCAAGATGGCCGTGTCGTGTCGCTGTCTAATTGTTAGCAGCCTTAGTAGGCTTTGTTGGCCTACTATTTTTGCTTCGTCATGACGACTTGTCAGTTACTGCAGTGTTGGAAAAGAGTGCAGTAAGTAGGGTCGCTCAGAAAGGTCCAAACGAGTGTGATGGACTGAGCTGCTGCTGGACGTAGTCCCTAGCTATTATAGTTTCTGAGATCTAGGCGCTCTTACAGACGGACAGACGGACATGGCTATATCGACTCGGCTGTTGATGCTGATTAAGAATATATACTTTATGGGGTCTGTCACGCCTCCTTCTGCCTGTTACGCACATTTTTTTTTGTAACAAAGTTAATAGACCCCTTTACTTTTTTAAAGTACGGGGTCTAAAAAACCCAACAAAACTAAATCGTTTATTAAAAAAAATATTTTGATTATGGAAAATATTTCGTTAGCCAGTGAATACCCGACATCAGAAGTGGGATCGGTGGCACCACCTACATTCACCGAGGAGCAGTGGCGCGTCATTCTCGAAATGCAGAACCGCAATTTTGTCGAACACGCCAAAGTTATGCAGACATCGTCTAACGTGCAAAAACAAATCAAAGTCGTCCCGCTGCCAAAATTTAATCCCGAGGTCAAGGGCGTGGATGCGTCTCAATGGTGTCTAGCTGCTGACATCATACTGTCGGAGCAGCCTTTAGAAGGAAGTCAGTTTATTATGGCCCTGAGCAACTCGTTGGATGGTAGCGCTTCGCAGTGGCTAACCCAAATATCATATCTTGGCATCAAGTGGGAGCAGTTCAAGGAACTATTCATTCAGCACTACGAAAACGAAGAGACACCGGCGGCCATGTTTTTAAGTTTGCTGAACAGCCGCCCGTTAACAACGAAGTGGCGAAATATGAGCGTCGAAGAGATAGCCGTTTCAACTGTGCTTGCACATATGGCGAATTTAGAAAGCCGATTGCAACATATGATTTTTACTTCAAATGTGAAGACCAGAAGCAAGTTGCAGATGGAGTTAAAGGCATTCACGTTTGACAAGAAACGCAGAAGCACCCGTGAGGATACGATTGATCCCGATCACAAAAAAGCAAGACCGTCAAGCATCCTGTGCCATTTTTGTAAAAAACCAGGACATAAAATGGCGGACTGCAGAGCGAAGAAGCGACAAAGTGAGGAGATGAGACCGCAGCGCGAGAAGCCGAATGTGACCTGTTTTCGGTGTGGCCAGCCGGGACACTTCTCCAACCAATGCTCGAACAACGGGAAAGCCAAACAGGGAGCAATTCAACACAAAACAGTGAACCAGTGCTTTGTGTCGGAGCCAATGGGAAGCATGACGCAGCGAGGTGAGATCTATCCGATTGTTTTTGACTCTGGAGCAGAATGTTCGATTATCAAGGAGAAGATTAGTAATAAGTTATCGGGCAAACGCCTCAATAATGTTGTTATGTTAAAGGGTATAGGTTATGGTGGTATATACAGTACATTGCAGATTTTAAGTAACGTCGCCATTAATGAAAATACTATCGAAATCTTGTTCCATGTAGTGCAGGACGAACATTTAAAAAATGACATTGTTATCGGACGTGAGATTCTCAATCAGGGCTTCAATGTTATGCTGTCGCCAGATAAGATCGAAGTTATAAAGTCAAAATTGGTAAATATATGTTCCGTGTCTGACGAGACAGGCGACTTGGCTGATGTTGACACTGAGTTAATTGGAAACGACAAAGACGAACTAATTAAATCACTAGAAAAATATTCTACATGTTTCATTAAAGGAATCCCTCGCACACGAGCTAGTACAGGAGAAATGGTAATTCGCTTAGTCGACCATACAAAGACGGTGCAACGGTGGCCGTATAGACTCAGTCCTGATGAGAGAGAAACTGTTCGCACTAGATTAAGGGAATTAATGGAGTGTAATATTATCCGGCCTAGTTGCTCTCCTTTTGCTAGTCCTATGCTTCTTGTAACGAAGAAAAATGGTTCTGACCGTCTCTGCGTTGACTATAGAGCATTAAATGCGAATACAGTTTCAGACAAGTATCCGTTGCCGCTTATTAGTGATCAAATTGCCAGACTGCGTGGAGCAAATTATTTTACGTGCCTCGACATGGCAAGTGGCTTTCACCAAATACCAATTCATCCAGATTCCATCGAGTACACTGCATTCGTAACGCCTGACGGACTTAAAAATGCGCCTTCTGTTTTTCAGCGCGCAATCAATAAGGCATTGGGAGATCTTGCTCACTCATATGTAATTGTCTACATGGATGATATTATGATAGTATCACCGACAAAGGAGCTGGGTTTTGAAAGGTTAGAGATTGTTCTAAACGTTCTTACTGAAGCCGGATTTTCTTTTAATGTAACAAAATGCAGTTTTCTAAAGACCGCTGTTCAGTATCTGGGTTATGAAGTACAAGCGGGAGAAATACGACCAAACTCACGCAAAATAGTTGCCTTAACCTCCTTGCCTCCCCCACAATCCGTTTCAGGAGTAAGACAATTTATAGGTCTGGCTTCATATTTTCGTAAATTTGTGCCTGGTTTCTCCCAAATAATGAGGCCCCTATATTCTCTAACCTCAGAGAAGGGTAGTTTTACTTGGGGCGCGAAGCATGAGGAAGTTCGACAGAAAATTGTAGCCATTCTCACGGATGAGCCAGTGTTAGTGATCTTCGATCCACAATACCCGATCGAGTTGCACACCGATGCGAGTTCCTACGGATACGGTGCTATGCTTTTACACCGGATCAACAATAGAAACCATGTAGTAGAATACTTCAGCAAAACAACATCCTCGGCTGAGTCTAGGTACCATTCCTACGAATTGGAAACTTTGGCGGTTGTTGAATCCGTGAAGCATTTTCGCCACTATCTACTTGGTCGCGAGTTTGTGGTATTCACTGACTGCAATTCCTTGAAAGCGTCGCGCACCAAAATGGATCTAACTCCTAGGGTACACCGCTGGTGGGCGTATCTACAATCTTTCAATTTTGACATCCAATACAGAGAGGGAAAACGCATGGCTCATGTTGATTTCTTTTCAAGAAACCCTCTGCCATCAAACTCTACTCCAACTATATGTAAAATTCCCGAAAAGCGAGTAGATTTAGCAGAAATTTCAAGTGACTGGCTTCTTGCGGAACAGCGATTAGACACTGATATTGTTGACATTGTCACTAAATTAAAATCAAATGAACTCCCTGAAGATTTGGCTAAGACTTATGAATTAAGGCAGGGAGTGTTACATCGCAAAGTTCAGAGGAATGGAAGAACTCGTTGTTTGCCCGTTGTGCCCCGTGCGTTCAAATGGTCAGTGATAAACCAAGTACATGAATCAATAATGCATTTGGGATGGATGAAGACGCTTGATAAAGTTTACCAGTTTTATTGGTTTGATAAGATGAGTAAATATGTTCGCAAATTTGTCGACAATTGCATAACTTGCAAATCTGTAAAGTCCTCTTCGGGTAAAATTCAAGCAGAACTCCATTCCATCCCAAAAGTCAATGTACCCTGGCATACTGCGCACGTGGACATAACTGGAAAACTAAGTGGTAAAAGCGACCAGAAGGAGTATGTAATCGTTCAGATTGATGCTTTCACGAAATTCGTTTACTTGCATCATACTCTTAAGTTAGATACTGAGAGCTGTGTGAATGCTATTAAATCGTCCGTTTCTATATTTGGAGTACCGACGCGTATCATTGCAGATCAGGGTAGGTGTTTTGCCAGCGCAAGATTTTCGGAGTTCTGTTCGTCACAAAAAATTAAGCTTCATTTAATTGCCACAGGAGCGAGCCGTGCAAACGGTCAAGTAGAACGGGTAATGAGCACCCTTAAGAACTTACTAACAGCGGTTGAAGCGAGCCACCGATCATGGCAAGATGCTCTTGGCGAGGTACAACTTGCGCTGAATTGCACAACTAGTCGTGCAACTAAAGCAAGTCCACTAGATATGCTAGTTGGCAAAGAAGCTCGTCCTTTAGGGTTGGTTCCACCGTGCGATACTGAAAGCGAAATTAATTTGGAAAATATAAGGGCTAGAGCTACAAAGAGTATGGAATCCTTGGCTTCTTATGATAAATCGAGGTTCGACAGAAGTAAGGCGACGGTTGTGAGACACAAAGTTGGAGACTATGTGCTACTTAAAAATGAAGAGAGACATCAGACTAAGTTAGATGCAAAGTTTAGAGGACCATTTTTAATAGCCGAGGTCTTAGATGGCGACAGATATACGTTGAAATCATTAAAAAAACAAACGGACATATAAGTATTGCCATGAAGATGTTCGAAAGATGCCAGAGGGTTATGTACCAAACGAGTTAGACATTGAAAATGAAGAGTTGAGCCTGCCTAAGAGTCCAGAGGGCACTGGGAATGAGCCGTCTAAGTAAGACGATGTGGTATCCGTCTAGGTGAGACGATGAGTTATCCGTCAGATGTGGCGATGTGGTATCCGTCTAAGAGAGACGATGAGTTATCCGTCAGATGTGGCGATGTGGTATCCGTCTAAGAGAGACGATGAGTTCAGTTAGAACGATGCGATAGCCGCTAAGTTTTGCGAAGGCCCAAGAGTGTGGCAATGCGGGAATACAGGCGGAAGACCAGTCAGTGGTATCGTTATAAGTAGTAGCGAAATGAATTAACACGAGAATATTCGAATGTAATGAGAAATTATGTTAATTAGAAATTAACGAAAATTGTATTGGAAATGTAGTTTAAGATATATTGGAGCTATTTTGTGTAATACGATTGTAATGGAAAACAAATAAGTCAAGTTAGAAATAAACTCTGTACACGATTAATTTATTCGTCGTGATATCTTAACGAGTACACGAGGACGTGTAAACGTCAGGATGGCCGTGTCGTATCGCTGTCTAATTGTTAGCAGCCTTAGTAGGCTTTGTTGGCCTACTATTTTTGCTTCGTCATGACGACTTGTCAGTTACTGCAGTGTTGGAAAAGAGTGCAGTAAGTAGGGTCGCTCAGAAAGGTCCAATCGAGTGAGATGGACTGAGCTGCTGCTGGACGTAGTCCCTAGAGTGTGAGTGAGAGGGCAACGAGTGCAGGGTCAACGAGTGCAGGGTCATTACGTTTTGACAATCGGAATTAACAAGTTTGACCGCAAAGGGACAGCACTCACTTTTTCTCTCGGGAATTCGTACAACGCGCACAGCTCGTGACTAAAAAAACCTAACAAAACTAAATCGTTAATTAAAATAAACATTTTGATTATGGAAAACCTTTCGGAAGCCAGTGAATACCCGACAACTACAATGTTAGGAAAAAATAGTTAGTTTTTCTCTATTCCTTAAGTCAACATATTTTGAAATTAATTTCCTAGTTTCACTCATTCGTTCATCGTAGAAATAGCAGGCACATGGGTCTCGACCTGACTCAACGTTGTCATTTGACCATTCACAGAATTTGTAATGTTTACCATATATTGATGTAATAAGTTGTTGCTCCCCATTATCCATGAACATGTTCCTTGAAGTTCGAAGAAAGTGTAAATGCTCTCCAAATATTTCATCACCAAATTGTTTAAGAAAAGTATTAATTTCATTAACAATTGTTCCATTGTTGTTATAGTTGTTGTTGTTGTTATCTCCATTCATTTTTCTTAGTTTCCCAATGTAGTAGTTGTGTTCGCTTCGAAACTCAAAATATAAATGATATAGTAACATATGTAATGCACATAGCCACCTAAATATTCTCGCACATATTCCCCCTATCAAGTAATAAGATATCAATAACAATAACAGGCTGGTGAAAATAACAATTCAAGCGCTCCCACGATCAAAACAGTTAATATAAACATCCGCTAGAATTGTCATTCCCACCAAGGGTCAAATCTGCCGACGCGGCACAAATCCAGGCTGTTGCTTAGCACCCAAATATTCGTCTTCTCAAAAGAGCGATCCCTAAGATCTCTCTGTTTATATTAGAGCGCAAAGCTCAATCCCCAAAAGCTCACAGCCGAGGTTTGCTATGCGACGTCAAAACATTTAACAGTTAGTCTTGAATTATTCTCAAACTCCGATGTTCAACTCGCTTTAAGTTTTCTATTTAAATAAAGTTATATTTTTTTAAATAAACTAAAGTTGGAACTCGTTATTGGCGCAGCCGGTAGGATATGTAAAGTGTTTGTAATCAACTAAACTAAAAAGACTACTAAGGATCCGCATATCCAAAGTCAAGAGTAAAGTTGAACTTTATTAAACCAAAATACATATCCGCTAAAGAACATACGTGCGTGTTTAAGTTACAACAAAAGTGTTAACCACTAAGGGACAACTGAAGTCCTAGGTTAAATAAAACCAAGTTTTTGTGCTTAAAAAAAAACGTAACAAACTTTGTCAATTTTGCTTTGTGACCACTAAAGGATAATTGTAATCCTAGGCCACAACAAGACAAAGAAAACCGAACATTAAAAAGAAAAAAATAAATACACTGTCAACATCAATCATGACACCCCCAGCATCTCCATCAACCCCACCAATGGTTTTGTCAGAGCTTCTCCTGAAGCAAGCTCTTGGACAAATAAAACAAGTGCCCACCTATGATGGACAAACGGAAGAGCTCACGGCGTTCGTGAGAAGAGTGGACTATATAATGCAGCTATACCCCACCCAAGATCTGAGACAACACAACGTTCTATTTGGAGCCATCGACTTCTGGAACAGCACAGCGAGTCGCACAGCTATCAGGATCTACAAACTGGATACAACTGAGGAACGCGCTCATCGACGAATTCAAAACACAGACGCCCTTTGAAGAACTGCTTCGTCGACTCTACAACACTAATTATAACGGAAGTATCCGTAAGTTTGTTGAAGACCTTGAGTATAAATCATTTGTAATTTCAAACAAATTAATGTTAGAAGGCATAGACTCACAAACAATTCTGTACACCAATGCTATGAACAACACAATCAAAGACGTTATAACAAGAAAATTACCCGACCGAATTTTTATGACTCTTGCTAGGTACGATATTACGACAATAACTAAATTAAAACAAGTAGCTCAAAGAGAGGGACTATACGAAAACAACTTTTCTGACCGTTCAAAAACCAACACCTCAACTACGTCAAACAGTAGTGATGCTCGCAGGAATAGGGGAAACTCTCATAACTTCTATCCAATGGCAAGCCCTCCAAACACAAGTAATGCCACTCAAAACTTTCAAGCCCCAAATCAAAGCAACCCACAGTTGCATAATGAATTTCAACAAAAACTAAATCAAGGTAGATTCCAAAACCCAATGAACTACCAACAAAACAGAACTTCAACGAACACTTCAAATCCGCCTGTCAAAAGACAACGCGAAAGTTCTAGTGGTCAATCCAAAATGGATACTGCCGAAAATTTTCATCACGCAGCCTCGGACCAAGAACTAGAAGAAACCCCTTCATTCGACTAATAATGAACAACATTCACCTCAAATGCGTAATCGATACAGGTTCCTCTATAAATCTAATGAAAAAGAACTTTTTGAATTTCCCAATTAAATCTTGTCATTTGGAAGTCCAGACGATAAAAGGAAATATTTGTTTAAACCAATGTATTTCCTTAGCCCCCAGTAAACTCTGTCCACAACACCAAAGATTTTTTATACACGAATTTTCAGAAAATTACGATGTATTATTAGGCAGGGAATATCTCGAGGCTTGTGAAGCAAACATAAATTATAAAGAGGAAACTGTCACTTTAAGCGATTACCCATTTATCATGAGTAGACCTCGGATTTTGCATATTTGCATATTCTTTTAGGGATAAGTTAGATGAATTCTGATAACACCAAAGTTCGTTTTGTTAAAAATAGAGTAGAAAACGATGCGCATATTTTTTTTTTTTTTGCATATTTGCATGAAATGCATATGCATAATATATGCAAAAAATATGCAAATTATGCAAAAAATATGCAAAATATGCAAAACATATGCAAAATATACAAAAATTGTTTCTATATTTAACAAATTAAATAATATTAAAGCGATTAATTGGGTGGAATAATTATTAAATGTTTATTAATTATTAATAATTATTAATAATTATAATTGGTGTTGCAATAAACCACCATTATTTTTTCTAAATTGTTAATTGAGAGACTTTGGCGTTTCTCTCCAAAGACCATTTTGAACGCTGAAAAGCTTCTCTCCACATCGCATGATGTTATTGGAGAATATTTATATTTTAATATATTTTCCTTATTGACGGGCTCAAGTCCAGATAGATCATCCGTGTTGTGATTTATAATATTATTTATTTTTGATATTATTTGAAAATCGGGGTTTTTTTCAAAATGGCTTTGAGTTTTTCTTTTAAGTTCTTGCCCAAATCACCTGATTGACTATAGATAATGTCTTCGGCTTCCTTAAAAAGGCTCATTGATGTTGCCAATGGAAGACCCTTTGCTTCCAAGGAAGTTATTATTTCGCCAATTCTTTCAAAATTAGATTTAATATATATAAAATCCAGAAACAGCTGGGGACTTTTTATCAGCTCTTTTGCTATCTTAATGCATTCAGCATCTTCGGATTTCAGCGTTTTAAGGACCTGAAATGCAAATTTATATTTATTCATTACCAAACTCAAATAAATGCATTATCTTACTCCATATTGTCAGCATAAAATGATGCCGATGACTTATGGCTGCCGGTTTACTTTAATGGCATGTATGATTAAATTTTTAGATGAAATTTGATTGCATACTATATGTATGTTTTGCATATTTTGCATATGTTTTGCATATTTTGCATATTTTTTGCATATTTTGCATATATTATGCATATTTTGCATATAATTTGCATATTTTCGACATGGATTAAAAATTGGTTTTTTTAAATTATAACATACCTAAATACAAAGTTTGGTACCAATCTGATGAAAAATATGGAAGTATGCAAAATCCGAGGTCTAATCATGAGATATAATCATGAAGAATTCTTAAAGGACAAGACCGCAGTCAATCGTGTTGATCCACCTTACGTGAAAGATACCGAATTTGATTGCCTTGATCCGCCTTTTACAACGGACCAACCGTTTAATTTTGCAATCGAAAATGAGTTAATAGAAAGTAACCAGTTCAGATTAGAACACCTCAATGAGGAAGAAAAATTAAAATTAACAAAAATCCTTCATGAGTTCAGAGACATACAGTACAAAGAAAGTGAAAATTTTACTTTCACCAGTACAATCAAGCATGTCATTCAAACTAAACATGAAGATGCAATTTACAAACGACCTTATAAGTATCCCCAAGCTTATGACGAAGAAGTCGAAAACCAAATGAAGGAAATGATAAAACAAGGAATTATCCGAAAATCAAATTCTCCTTATTGTTCACCAATTTGGATTGTACCAAAGAAGAGTGATGCATCAGGAAAACAAAAGTTCCGAATAGTAATTGACTATCGAAACTTAAATGAAATTACAGTTGACGATAAATACCCAATACCAGTTATGGATGATATATTAGACAAACTTGGAAAATGTCAATATTTCACTACCATTGACCTGGCAAAAGGCTTTCATCAGATCCAAATGGATGCTGATTCAATTCCAAAGACTGCTTTTTCGACGAAAAATGGCCATTACGAGTACACTCGCATGCCTTTTGGACTCAAAAACGCCCCTGCAACTTTTCAACGTTGCATGAACAACCTTTTAGAAGATTTAATCTATAAAGATTGTTTAGTCTACATGGATGACATAATAGTGTATTCCACTTCATTGAAAGAACACATATTATCATTGAAAAGAGTTTTTAAGAAACTTAGGGAAGCCAATCTAAAATTGCAGTTGGACAAATGTGAATTTTTGAAAAAGGAAACTGAGTTCCTTGGTCACATTGTCACAACTGAAGGTATAAAACCAAACCCAATAAAAGTCAACGCAATTACAAATTTCCCAATACCCAGAACAACGAAAGAAATCAAGTCATTTCTAGGACTCTGTGGCTTTTATAGGAAATTTATACCAAACTTTGCACAAATCGTGAAACCAATGACCTTAAAACTTAAGAAAAATGCAACAATCGACATAAGTAGCAAAGAGTACGTCTCAGCATTTGAAAAATTAAAAATACTTATTACATCTGATCCGATACTAATTTATCCAAACTTTGAAAAACCTTTTTCGTTAACTACAGATGCAAGCAATATTGCTTTAGGTGCCGTGCTATCGCAAAACCATAAGCCAATATGCTATGCAAGTCGAACATTAAATGAACACGAAATAAATTATTCCGCAATAGAAAAGGAACTTTTAACTATTGTTTGGGCCACTAAATACTTCAGGTCCTATCTTTTTGGCAGGAAATTCGAAATCCTCAGTGATCACAAACCCCTAGTTTGGTTAAACAAGGTTAAAGAGCCAAACATGAAACTTCAAAGATGGAAGATCAAATTAAATGAATTTGACTATCACATCAAATATGTCCCTGGCAAAGAAAATTATGTTGCCGATGCTTTGTCAAGAATTAAACTTGAAGAAAATTTATTAGGAGAATCTCCTAACAGTACAGCAGCAACTGTACACAGTGCACAAGAAGATAATCAAAATTATATCTCGATTACAGAAAGACCAATCAACTATTACAATAGGCAGATCGAATTTGTTAAACATAATACAAACGAAGTAAATGTAATAAATTATTTTCATAAAACTAAAATTCAAATTATGTATAAAGAAATGACCAACACCCATGCCAAAGAACTAATCAAAGAATATTTATGTACAAAGAAAAGCGTAATCTATTTTCATTGTGAAACAGATTTCTTAACTTTTCAAACCGCTTTCTTGGAAATAATAAGTCTCAACAATTTAACCAAAGTAATGAGATCTACTAAAAAATTAAAAGATATTCAAACATACGCAGAATTTAAAGACTTCGTTATTAAAACACATAAAGAATTACTACACCCAGGTATACAGAAACTTACATCATTATTTAAAGAAAAGTATTATTACCCAGATTACCAAAACCTAATTCAAAATATTATTAATGAATGCCAAGTCTGTAACATTGCGAAAACAGAACATAGAGACACAAAGCTAGCTTTCGAGTTAACGCCGGAAACTTTGAATCCCAGAGAAAAATACGTTATAGATTTTTATATGGTAGATAATAAACAATTCCTTTCTTGCATAGACATTTATTCAAAATTCGCGTCCCTAATCGAAGTGAACGGTAGAGATTGGTTAGAAGCTAAAAGAGCGTTACTTAAAATTTTCAATAGTATGGGAAAACCGAAAGAAATTAAAGCAGATAAAGATTCAGCATTCATGTGCTCAGCATTACAAATATGGCTAAAAGCTGAAGGAGTAGATATAAATGTAACAACAAGCAAAAATGGCATATCTGACGTAGAAAGATTTCATAAAACTATTAATGAAAAATTAAGAATAATAAACAGCGAATCAGATCCAGAAAATAAGCTTACTAGATTTGAAATAATACTTTACACATATAATCACAAAACCCCTCATAATACAACAGGTAGAACACCAGCAGACATTTTTATATACGCGGGAACCCCAGAGTATAACACTCAACTTAACAAAACAACTCAAATAGATAAACTAAATGAAAACCGTACAGATTTTGAAATTGATACTAATTATAGACAATCACCTTTGGTACGTTCAAAATCAACTAATCCATTCAAAAAGACCGGCAATTTGAGACAAGTAGACGAAAAACATTTCGAAGAGACAAACAGAGGGAGAAAGATAATACACTACAAATCTAAATTTAAAAAGAAAAAGAAAATTAACAAGAGCAAATATGATAATTCCAGATCATCGCCTAATGACAACTCAAATTAAATTAATTACTAATTACTAATAAATTACTAAAACACAGTCCATTATCACACGTAAACTCTGAAAAAATTTTAAATATTAAGACTTCTACATGGTTAAAAACAACTACAAACGAAATTTTGATAATTTCCCACATTCCTCGCGAAATCATCAATACACCAATTTTTGAAATTGTTCCATACCCAGACGAAAACAGAAACATTTTAACTGAAATTATACATGACAAATATTTCATTCAAAATAATAAAGCATATACCGAAAAGACCAAAGATCTAGTAATGAACAAATGTATAACAGGAATTTTAAATCAAGACACAACCGAATGTAGATATGCAAAAACACATAAATCTTTTGAAACAAAATATGTAGAGCCTAATATAATGTTAACTTGGAACTTACCTAAAACAATTCTAAATCAAAATTGTATTAACAGAGATATAACAATAGAAAGTAATAATATTATAAAAGCATTTAATTGCTCCATTCAATTAGAAGAAATATTGATCACAAGTACTATGTTAGATTACACACAAACTATTTATGTAAACAATAATGAAACTAAACTAGAACCACTATCTTATATACAGGCAAAAGAAATTGTAAATCAACAAACAAAACATTACAATACACTTCAAATTATTACTTTAACAACTCTTATAATTATTGTAATCATACTAGTACTATATTTTAGCTATAAGTATAAAAGCATACCACGCAAAATAATTGTTAACTATAAGAAACAATCAGAAATAACCCCACAATCAAATAATGTACAAATTAATCCAATATCAAATGAAACAGCAAATATTGTACTCGAATCCGAACCAACACTATATCCCAATATTACCGCCTGAGGACAGGCTAATTTTTTATGGATGGGGAAGTAACATATGTAATGCACATAGCCACCTAAATATTCTCGCACATATTCCCCCTATCAAGTAATAAGATATCAATAACAATAACTGGCTGGTGAAAATAACAATTCAAGCGCTCCCACGATCGAAACAGTTAATATAAACATCCGCTAGAATTGTCATTCCCACCAAGGGTCAAATCTGCCGACGCGGCACAAATCCAGGCTGTTGCTTAGCACCCAAATATTCGTCTTCTCAAAAGAGCGATCCCTAAGATCTCTCTGTTTATATTAGAGCGCAAAGCTCAATCCCCAAAAGCTCACAGCCGAGGTTTGCTATGCGACGTCAAAACATTTAACAGTTAGTCTTGAATTATTCTCAAACTCCGATGTTCAACTCGCTTTAAGTTTTCTATTTAAATAAAGTTATATTTTTTTAAATAAACTAAAGTTGGAACTCTTTATTATATATATGTTGACTTCTTATATCATTATATCATTAAAAAATTTCAAAATGTTGTATGCATTATTTAGTGCACAAACTCCTTCACGATGATGTATTGAACAAAACGGGAACTGATTTTCCATTAAAGTCTCTAGTTGTGGACATCCAAGCTCCTCAACATCAACCAGATGTGGTTCTCTTAAAAATATTTCCAGAAATCGTTTCTTTTCAATGCCCTTACATAAGATCTCTTTTCTTGCAGTTATTTTCCTCAGATAATTTCGTGTTTGAGTGAAATAGTTTATTCCATCATTCCAGTGAATTTTGTGATGATTTTTAGTTAACCAAGTAGCAGCTTTTTATTTAGTTGATCAAAGTTATATGATGCTCGTGTAATGAAATGATTATCAAGTTTCGAATCATTATTAAATACTATTCCAATTTCCTTTAGAACAAACTTGTTATAATTATCAAAAAATCCTTGAACATCGATTGCAACAATATCTTCATCCATTTTGTATCTGTATATTGTTAAACAATTCTTTGAACTAAACCACTCAATGGATTGTATTCAACTAAACGATCGTGTATGAGTAGACAATGTACTTGGGTATTTGGGTTGCTTACTTCTCTTAGTTCCGTTGAAATTCTCACATCAATGGGACCAGATTTTACCGTTTCATTTTGATATGATAGATCTATCACAACAATTGGTGCTTTATTCTTAAAATCTGTTGGTGTTAAAAATGGAACTGCTTCACGATTGTAGTAACTAGTTTGAAACTTTGCATACATTTCATATAGGTGAGCTAAACGTCCTTGACTAAAATCAACATTTAAATCGTCATAGGGATATGTATCAGAGTTCAAGTGTACTTTCAAGTTTGATAAATTGTTTGTTATTAGTGATCCATCTAGTGAAAAGGCTATTATTGCAAACCGGGGACGTTCTCGGTTAGCGGCTAGCTTAACATTCCAAACATGATGTGTTCCCTGAACTAGTTTGGGATTGATATATGAGTCCCAACTGCGGAATGCAAGTGATAGATTAACTCCACTTTTTATAATATCATACATTTTTATTTTTGCAACATCACTGGGAGTTACATGTGGAATTTTCCAAGATATATTTGTCATTTCTAATTGATGCGTTTGGTTACCCCTAGTTTTGTTATACACATAATCCAGGTTTTTGGTTAGTAATAACACAAGTTCATGTTTACAGTTTAACATAACCTTTGTATAGTCTTCAGCAAATCCCAACAAATACTTTAGGGGAACGGAAAAGTTAAAATAACCTGATGATTGGATATCATTTCCTCCACCCCATCCAGCATTTTGAAGAATCCGACTATTAAGGTTAGTCAATGAGAGATAGTTTTTGAGGGTTGTAGTGATACCAACGAACCGTGTTCTATCAATCTCACAACCATTTATTTCATATCTTATTTCATCCAAAAAGTATGCCATACAATTATTTTTAAATGTTGCAACAACACCATCTGTTGTAGCAGCGTTTTCGGCTGTTGTTCTTTTAATATTTCCTTGAAAATTAAGAAAACTCTCATGAGGGAGCACATACAAGTCTTGATTTTGGATTGTAATTCGAATTTCATCATTTGGTTTAAATGTCTGTTGGTATGACGAATAGGTGTGATATTCTTTTTTCGAGATACTTTCATCTGAGAAAGGTTTTTCGCGAACATTTAAAATTTCATTCATTTTGTTCCCGTCCTTGTTATACTCGAAGTTTGAATCCCAATGATTTTAAAAACAATTTATTTTTTAATGTGAGTGCACTCCTCTTTAGCTTTGATCCTCTTCCTTTAGCTTTGTAACTACTAGTGTGAGGTTGAGGGTATGTACCCAACCTTTTATTGTATATAATCATTCTATCTTTCGTAAATGTATGCGAATTGTTATGTTTTCACCACGCAAGTTCACCAAATTCCCGTACTGATCAGTTATGCGTATCGTTAGAGTACTTATTTCTCTTCAGCTGACTGGTAAATAAATGAGATTGTGGGGTGTCACATTCAGTTTATAGCCTGGGGGAACATTAATACCAAACTCATACAACACATGATTTGCTACGTCATCTACATATGAAGCGCTGACAATGTTGCATTCCAAACGAATCGTATTAATTTTAAAAATATTGATAGGTTGATCGGATAGATATGTTTTGGTTGGATGTGATGGGAGTACACTTTGTTTGAAACCAAACAATTGTCCAATTGATATCGATTCTTTACTGCTAAAGACTTCAACTTGGAGTGTATTATTATTACCTTTAATTTTAACTGTATTCACAAGGTCAGTATCTTTTAGCTTAGAATAAATAAACTCAGCAATATCATCAAGTTCATAGGAACCGATGGGAATTGTGATTACTTGATTACCAATGTGAAAAAGATTGTTGTTTGTATCAACATTGGGGATTGAGTTGTACATGTGAAAGTCAATCAGTGCACACTCATATTGCCCATTCAATTCAATGGGGGGGAAGTAGCTTGTGCTTATAATGGAACTGTTTCCATTTATCGATAGTGTTAATGATCTGGACATTTCGGAATCTGTTACTAAACTGAGGTTAATATCCTACTACCCAATCTTATATTGAAATTCGTTTTCAAATTATAATAAACTGATCGAAACCCTTTCTATATCGTCCTTTATCCATGTCATCGTCTTTACTTATTAACAAGAAACCATATTTATCATCCCAACATTTTTGACAAATTTTCATAAATGAATCATAACTCATATCTGTATTGATATGATCACGATATATATGACGCATATTTAGATCATCTTGTTTAAACATAATAATCATGTTTGCATTGTCACGTATCAGATGTTTTGGTATATGAGTATAAGTTTGACATAAATAAAATGATTCAATATTTTTGTGTCGTCCCATACAGAAATATGAACGAATATTATCTTGTTTTTCACATGCAACATCATCAAAAATCATAATAAGGGATGCCACAGAAATCGCAAGCGAAATTGAATTCCGCAGAAAGCAAATCCGCACGGAAATTTCCGAGGTGCTACAGAACTTCGAATGATTTAATGTTTTTTAGCAATTTCACCAACCTTTTCGAACTAGGCTGCTAAGGGCTGACACCTTCTCAGATTAAATTACCCAAGGGTTTGTTTAGCAACTTTTTTAAGTTTATAATTGCAGTACAATAGGTTTTTAATTTTTTGTAGTTTTAATTAAAATAATTTAATTTATTTATGCAATGATTGCTTTTGTTTAGGTGAAACAAATTTAAAAGTAATTGGCGCGAAAAAATTAAAATTACTCGACAGCTCTAGCAATTATCTGTCATTAGTCTGGCAGCTCTTCGTGAAAAATGTTTTCACAAATTGCACAATAAGTTAAAGGTTTTTTTCGGTAAAACTTGATTTACCTCAAAAGACCTATTTTTGTAATGCTTAATTTAAAGAAAACTGAAGTGATTCCATATATTTTTTTTAAATACCTTACTTCGAATTCTGACTAAAAAATGTGGCATCGCTGACCCTGACTTCGAAGATCTGAATCGGACTAGGTGGCAGCATCGGACGCCAGCGATCTTAGCGCTAATTTAATACGCGTAAATTTATTCTGCGATTTGACCTGTGGCACAGCGAAATGAAATTGAAGAGAAATTCAAGCGAAAGCGATTTCTGTGGCACCCCCGAATAGAATTATTTTTAGCTTCGTTGGGTGATAAAATCTTATAAAAAAACCTCTTTACGAGGTAAAAGTCTAGTGACGAAAACATTTTCATGCCCCAAAATTTCTGATATCCAATTTTGTGACGAAAAATATTAAATTTTACACATGAATTATTAAACAAAAATTTTTGTCACTGGCACTGCGCTAAAAAATACTATTTATTAGGTATGAAAAATTAAGCGCAATGTGCCCAGTGAAAAAAATTTTTGTTTAATAATTCATGTGTAAAATTTAATATTTTTCGTCACAAAATTGGATATCAGAAATTTTGGGGCATGAAAATGTTTTCGTCACTAGACTTTTACCTCGTAAAGAGGTTTTTTTATAAGATATCAGAAGTTTTTTAATAAGACATTGGAAATTTTGACAATTGATATATTTTTTGACAGTGTAACTTTGTCAATCGGTGTTTATTGCTTGTACAAGCAAAAGCAAACTGTCTGGCAACACTGGTTTCCTTCATAGTTTAATTCATATGAATAAATTAAAGCCCACATTGTTGTAAGACAAAACTGAACTGTCTGGCAGCACTGGTTATTATCGCTTCACATAAATATTTTATTTACATACGCTTCTGGCATTGTTACTTTGCTAGAAGATTTTCAATATGCACACAGACAGATCGACTACAGCGATTCTTTATTTTGCAGCTAAGATTTCTGCCAACACCTTTTTTAAATTGAAAAACAATAAAAAAAACATTAGTGGATCATATACTAACAAATTAATTGCATTTAAAAATAAAAACATAAAAAAGTTTCGTCCGTGCCTGAATTCGAACCCGGAACCCGAGCTGAGAATTCATGCAAAAATCGGGCGCTCTACACTTTGCGCCACTGGCGATCTTTAAGAACGACTGTCTAATCACTGCGGACGGCAGTCCGCGCTAGTGACGAGAGCAGCACGAAGGGTGCGAAAGGCGACTAGCATATATACACAGGAAGAATGGAAAATTTGCTATGACTGTCCGATCGAGTCGAATTATATACCGATCGAAAGGTATCAATCTAACTTAAAAATGTGCATACTAAGACTTTTGAAAACTTACATGGTTCGTGAGATAAACAGGTGTAAGTGGGAGGGACAAAATTAAAATGATTGGAGCAAATGGGGCCGTTGGAGCCTTTTAGATTCTTTTTATAATTTTTCACTATACTTATCAAAAATACGCGTCGAATGACACCTTGATCATCAAAATCCGACGACGGGTTCAGAAGATAATTAATTTCGAAATTTTTGGTGCCCTTTTCAAAACGAGATGAAAAGTCAGTCTGTTTGTTTGTCTGTTTGTTTGTTTGTTTGTTTGTATAGATCAAAGCGTTGATTTAGCTTAAAAGTTTGAATGAGGACTTGTTCCCGATAAAAAATCTAGAAACGTTTGTTCTACGACTTTTTCGAAAAATCGCTAGTTTAGCGGGAAATCGCTAAAAACCGCTAAAATTGAAACCCCCATAGCATCCAAACGATAAGAGCTACAGATCATTTCTATATGTCGTTGGAAAGGTGTTTTGAAGGGCTTTTAGGCATACCTTCAAAGTTTTTTTTTTAAGTAAAAAGGTAAACAGCTACAGGTGAAATAAGGTATTTATTTCCACATTTTGGCGATTTAAGAAAAATCTACACATCAAATCACTTTTAAATA
Source organism: Drosophila limbata (assembly GCA_963924055.1). Taxonomy (NCBI): domain Eukaryota; kingdom Metazoa; phylum Arthropoda; class Insecta; order Diptera; family Drosophilidae; genus Drosophila; species Drosophila limbata. Next base: position 930,773 of record CAWUOW010000172.1, read on the forward strand.
TACTGCATGTTGTAGAGAATTCAATTACGCGTTTTTTGACATATAACACATATGTGTCAAAATTCGTTTGGGCAAGATATTACCTATTAACTGAATATACCTTACACCTTTACACTACTGCATGTACATATGCAGTATGTACACTGCTTGCAGTGCATGTGGAAAGATACTGCTTGCAAGTGGTCAATTCTTTTTGCGGCAGATAAATCATTTTATAATCAAAAATATAGAAACTTTTGTTTTTCGACTTTTTCGAAAAATAGCTAGTTTAGCGGGAAATCACTAAGAACCGCTAAAATTGGAACCCCCATATCATCCAAACGATAAAAGCTACAGATGTGATATATATATCGTTGAAAAGGTATTTTAAAGGGCTCTTAGGAATACCTTTTGTGTTTTTTTAAGATAAAAGGTAAACAGCAACAGGTGAAATAAGGTATTTTTTCCCACATTAAGGCGATTTTTGTGAAAACGCAAGTAATGATTTTTTCTAATTTTCAATATATTGTAGTTTGTAAAATTTCGATGTGTTTGGAAGATATTACCTGTTAACAGAATATATACGTTTTGCTTAGAATTGGAATAGGACAGCAGCAACAACGTGTCGTAGCAGCCAGAGCTTGAGAGTTCTGTTAGATTTTGACAAAATTGTACCGTCAAAATATATTGCAATTTTCAAAACTTTTGATATCTTACTCCAAAATTTCTGATATCTTATAAAAAAAAACCTCTTTACGAGGTAAAAGTCTAGTGACGAAAACATTTTAATGCACCAAAATTTCTGATATCCAATTTTGTGACGAATAATATTAAGTTTTACTTAAAAATTACTACAAAAAAATTTTTTTGTCACTCGGCACATTGCGCTAATTTCTTCATACCTAATAAATATAATAACGAGTTCCAACTTTAGTTTATTTAAAAAAATATAACTTTATTTAAATAGAAAACTTAAAGCGAGTTGAACATCGGAGTTTGAGAATAATTCAAGACTAACTGTTAAATGTTTTGACGTCGCATAGCAAACCTCGGCTGTGAGCTTTTGGGAATTGAGCTTTGCGCTCTACTATAAACAGAGAGATCTTAGGGATCGCTCTTTTGAGAAGACGAATATTTGGGTGCTAAGCAACAGCCTGGATTTGTGCCGCGTCGGCAGATTTGACCCTTGGTGGGAATGACAATTCTAGCGGATGTTTATATTAACTGTTTCGATCGTGGGAGCGCTTGAATTGTTATTTTCACCAGCCTGTTATTGTTATTGATATCTTATTACTTGATAGGGGGAATATGTGCGAGAATATTTAGGTGGCTATGTGCATTACATATGTTACTTCCCCATCCATAAAAAATTAGCCTGTCCTCAGGCGGTAATATTGGGATATAGTGTTGGTTCGGATTCGAGTACAATATTTGCTGTTTCATTTGATATTGGATTGATTTGTACATTATTTGATTGTGGGGTTATTTCTGATTGTTTCTTATAGTTAACAATTATTTTGCGTGGTATGCTTTTATACTTATAGCTAAAATATAGTATTAGTATGATTACAATAATTATAAGAGTTGTTAAAGTAATAATTTGAAGTGTATTGTAATGTTTTGTTTGTTGATTTACAATTTCTTTTGCCTGTATATAAGAGAGTGGTTCTAGTTTAGTTACATTATTGTTTACATAAATAGTTTGTGTGTAATCTAACATAGTACTTGTGATCAATATTTCCTCTAATTGAATGGAGCAATTAAATGCTTTTATAATATTATTACTTTCTATTATTATATCTCTGTTAATACAATTTTGATTTAGAATTGTTTTAGGTAAGTTCCAAGTTAACATTATATTAGGCTCTACATATTTTGTTTCAAAAGATTTATGTGTTTTTGCATATCTACATTCGGTTGTGTCTTGATTTAAAATTCCTGTTATACATTTGTTCATTACTAGATCTTTGGTCTTTTCGGTATATGCTTTATTATTTTGAATGAAATATTTGTCATGTATAATTTCAGTTAAAATGTTTCTGTTTTCGTCTGGGTATGGAACAATTTCAAAAATTGGTGTATTGATGATTTCGCGAGGAATATGGGAAATTATCAAAATTTCGTTTGTAGTTGTTTTCAACCATGTAGAAGTCTTAATATTTAGAATCTTTTCAGAGTTTACGTGTGATAATGGACTATGTTTTAGTAATTTAGGGTTAAATATACCTAATCTTGTTAACTGCATTCCTAGCTCTATGTCTTCGATATATTCTGTAAATTCTTGTAGATTAAATGTAATTATTGCTAATTTTTTGTCTCCTTCATTAATAAATGTTAAAGTATTTGTAACTTCTATTCCTCTATTTACTACTTCTATTACTTGATTTAGTTCGTTTGCTTGAACGCTGTTTTCTGATAAATTATTTATTTTGGATTCCAGTTCTGCTTTATCTTCCTGATCTAATGTACCAAATAAGTATTTATAAAATGTTCCCATAAAATTGATAAGGCCTCTTTTGTTGCGTTTTGCTATTCTTATGCCGTTCATTTCTCTTTCCAATTTTTCTGTTAAATATTGAATTTGGGATAATGTTTTAAATTCTTCAGCTTGTTTCATTAAATTATTGAATGTGTTTTCGATTTTTGTGAGATTAACAGTTAAATAGTGGTATTCGTAATTTATTGGTAAGTTAATAGTTCCTGTTTTAAATACAGGGGTGGTCAAAAGTATTTACACAAAACTAAAGTTAAATCTTCTCGTAATTTGAACTTACTTTATGTTAAGTTTGGCATCAATGGAAAGGTCATTTAAATTCCGTTTGAATGATACAAAACTTTCCTTAACCCATTAAGTACCCTTTGAAAATTTTGAATTTTTGTAAAATTCTACTTTTTTGACTTTTTTCCTCGGCCTCAAACAAAAAATTTTCTAATGCAAAAAGTTTCTTCAAACAATTCTAATATGGACTGCAAAAAAAAATTTTCAAAAATCTCTTCGCTAGTATTTTTTATAAATTTTTGAAAACTGCAAAAAACCCACTTTTTGTATAAAAATGACCGAAAAGTGGGTTTTTTGCCGTTTTCAAAAATTTATAAAAAATACTAGCGAAGAGATTTTTGAAAATTTTTTTTTGCAGTCCATATTAGAATTGTTTGAAGAAACTTTTTGCATTAGAAAATTTTTTGTTTGAGGCCGAGGAAAAAAGTCAAAAAAGTAGAATTTTACAAAAATTCAAAATTTTCAAAGGGTACTTAATGGGTTAAGGAAAGTTTTGTATCATTCAAACGGAATTTAAATGACCTTTCCATTGATGCCAAACTTAACATAAAGTAAGTTCAAATTACGAGAAGATTTAACTTTAGTTTTGTGTAAATACTTTTGACTAGGTTTGTATAAGGTAACCGTTTTTCGATTGGATTGGGTTTACTTCTAAGCTTTGACCATTAGTTTGTTGGATGAAATACATTAGTAAGAATTGTATTATAAAAATAATTATTTTATGTTGTAGCTTCCTGATTTGAGTTGTCATTAGGCGATGATCTGGAATTATCATATTTGCTCTTGTTAATTTTCTTTTTCTTTTTAAATTTAGATTTGTAGTGTATTATCTATCTCCCTCTGTTTGTCTCTTCGAAATGTTTTTCGTCTACTTGTCTCAAATTACCGGTCTTTTTGAATGGATTAGTTGATTTTGAACGTACCAAAGGTGATTGTCTATAATTAGTATCAATTTCAAAATCTGTACGGTTTTCATTTAGTTTATCTATTTGAGTTGTTTTGTTAAGTTGAGTGTTATACTCTGGGGTTCCTGCGTATATAAAAATGTCTGCTGGTGTTCTACCTGTTGTATTATGAGTGGTTTTGTGATTATATGTGTAAAGTATTATTTCGAATCTAGTAAGCTTATTTTCTGGATCTGATTCGCTGTTTATTATTCTTAATTTTTATACCCTGTGCCCATTGAAAATGGTCAAAAAGGGTATATTAGATTTGTGTGATGTATGTAACAGGCAGAAGGAAGCATCTCCGACCATATAAAGTATATATATTCTTGATCAGCATCAACAGCCGAGTCGATTGAGCCATGTCCGTCTGTCTGTCCGTCCGTCTGTCCGTCCGTCTGTCCGTCTGTCCGTCTGTTTGAACGCGTCGATCTCAGAAACTATAATAGCTAGAGACTTCAAATTTGGCATGTAGGTTGCTGGATACCGGACGCAGGTCAGGTTTATTTTTAAATTTGGATCGGACCACTATATCATATAGCTGCCATAGGAACGATCAGTCGAAAATCAAGTCTCGGTATGAAAAACTTTTTTGTTGTTTGAGATATGTGAACCAAACTGACAGAATATGCATATGGGATGGTCGCATACATCCTGACCAAATTTGATTGAAATCGGACCACTATATCATATAGCTGCCATATCAACCATCAGTCGAAAATCAAGTCTTAGTATGAAAAACTTTTTTGTTGTTTGATCTATCTGAATCAAATTCACAGAATATGCATACGCGATGGTCCCTTATAACCTGACCAAAATTGGTTTAAATCGGATCACTATATCATATAGCTGCCATAGGAACGATCAGTCGAAAACCAAGTCTTAGTATGAACAACTTTTTTGTTGTTTGAGATAACTGAACCAAACTGACAGAATATGCATATGAGATGGTCCCAACCAATATTATATTTTATGGATACTGGCACAGGGTATCCTCCAGTCGAGCAAACTCGACTGTAGCCGCGCCCACTTGTTCATTAATAGTTTTATGAAATCTTTCTACGTCAGATATGCCATTTTTACTTGTTGTTATATTTATATCTACTCCTTCAGCTTTTAGCCATATTTGTAATGCTGATCACATGAATGCTGAATCTTTATCTGCTTTAATTTCTTTCGGTTTTCCCATATTATTGAAAATTTTAAGTAACGCTCTTTTAGCTTCTAACCAATCTCTACCGTTCACTTCGATTAGGGACGCGAATTTTGAATAAATGTCTATGCAAGAAAGAAATTGTTTATTATCTACCATATAAAAATCTATAACGTATTTTTCTCTGGGATTCAAAGTTTCTGGCGTTAACTCGAAAGCTAGCTTTGTGTCTCTATGTTCTGTTTTCGCAATGTTACAGACTTGGCATTCATTAATAATATTTTGAATTAGGTTTTGGTAATCTGGGTAATAATACTTTTCTTTAAATAATGACGTTAGTTTCTGAATACCTGGGTGTAGTAATTCTTTATGTGTTTTAATAACGAAGTCTTTAAATTCTGCGTATGTTTGAATATCTTTTAATTTTTTAGTAGATCTCATTACTTTGGTTAAATTGTTGAGACTGATTATTTCCAAGAAAGCGGTTTGAAAAGTTAAGAAATCTGTTTCACAATGAAAATAGATTACGCTTTTCTTTGTACATAAATATTCTTTGATAAGTTCTTTGGCATGGGTGTTGGTCATTTCTTTATACATAATTTGAATTTTAGTTTTATGAAAATAATTTATTACGTTTACTTCGTTTGTATTATGTTTGACAAATTCGATCTGCCTGTTGTAATAGTTGATTGGCCTTTCTGTAATCGAGATATAATTTTGATTATCTTCTTGTGCACTGTGTACAGTTGCTGCTGTACTGTTAGGAGATTCTCCTAATAAATTTTCTTCAAGTTTAATTCTTGACAAAGCATCGGCAACATAATTTTCTTTGCCAGGGACATATTTGATGTGATAGTCAAATTCATTTAATTTGATCTTCCATCTTTGAAGTTTCATGTTTGGCTCTTTAACATTGTTTAACCAAACTAGGGGTTTGTGATCACTGAGGATTTCGAATTTCCTGCCAAAAAGATAGGACCTGAAGTATTTAGTGGCCCAAACAATAGCTAAAAGTTCTTTTTCTATTGCGGAATAATTTATTTCGTGTTCATTTAATGTTCGACTTGCATAGCATATTGGCTTATGGTTTTGCGATAACACGGCACCTAAAGCAATATTGCTTGCATCTGTAGTTAGCGAAAAAGGTTTTTCAAAGTTTGGATAAATTAGTATCGGATCAGATGTAATAAGTATTTTTAATTTTTCAAATGCTGAGACGTACTCTTTGTTACTTATATCGATTGTTGCATTTTTCTTAAGTTTTAAGGTCATTGGTTTCACGATTTGTGCAAAGTTTGGTATAAATTTCCTATAATAGCCACAGAGTCCTAGAAATGACTTGATTTCTTTCGTTGTTCTGGGTATTGGGAAATTTGTAATTGCGTTGACTTTTATTGGGTTTGGTTTTATACCTTCAGTTGTGACAATGTGACCAAGGAACTCAGTTTCCTTTTTCAAAAATTCACATTTGTCCAACTGCAATTTTAGATTGGCTTCCCTAAGTTTCTTAAAAACTCTTTTCAATGATAATATGTGTTCTTCCAATGAAGTGGAATACACTATTATGTCATCCATGTAGACTAAACAATCTTTATAGATTAAATCTTCTAAAAGGTTGTTCATGCAACGTTGAAAAGTTGCAGGGGCGTTTTTGAGTCCAAAAGGCATGCGAGTGTACTCGTAATGGCCATTTTTCGTCGAAAAAGCAGTCTTTGGAATTGAATCAGCATCCATTTGGATCTGATGAAAGCCTTTTGCCAGGTCAATGGTAGTGAAATATTGACATTTTCCAAGTTTGTCTAATATATCATCCATAACTGGTATTGGGTATTTATCGTCAACTGTAATTTCATTTAAGTTTCGATAGTCAATTACTATTCGGAACTTTTGTTTTCCTGATGCATCACTCTTCTTTGGTACAATCCAAATTGGTGAGCAATAAGGAGAATTTGATTTTCGGATAATTCCTTGTTTTATCATTTCCTTCATTTGGTTTTCGACTTCTTCGTCATAAGCTTGGGGATACTTATAAGGTCGTTTGTAAATTGCATCTTCATGTTTAGTTTGAATGACATGCTTGATTGTACTGGTGAAAGTCAAATTTTCACTTTCTTTGTACTGTATGTCTCTGAACTCATGAAGGATTTTTGTTAATTTTAATTTTTCTTCCTCATTGAGGTGTTCTAATCTGAACTGGTTACTTTCTATTAACTCATTTTCGATTGCAAAATTAAACGGTTGGTCCGTTGTAAAAGGCGGATCAAGGCAATCAAATTCGGTATCTTTCACGTAAGGTGGATCAACACGATTGACTGCGGTCTTGTCCTTTAAGAATTCTTCATGATTATATCTCATGATAAATGGGTAATCGCTTAAGGTGACAGTTTCCTCTTTATAATTTATGTTTGCTTCACAAGCCTCGAGATATTCCCTGCCTAATAATACATCGTAATTTTCTGAAAATTCGTGTATAAAAAATCTTTGGTGTTGTGGACAGAGTTTACTGGGGGCTAAGGAAATACATTGGTTTAAACAAATATTTCCTTTTATCGTCTGGACTTCTAAATGACAAGATTTAATTGGGAAATTCAAAAAGTTCTTTTTCATTAGATTTATAGAGGAACCTGTATCGATTACGCATTTGAGGTGAATGTTGTTCATTATTAGTCGAATGAAGGGGTTTCTTCTAGTTCTTGGTCCGAGGCTGCGTGATGAAAATTTTCGGCAGTATCCATTTTGGATTGACCACTAGAACTTTCGCGTTGTCTTTTGACAGGCGGATTTGAAGTGTTCGTTGAAGTTCTGTTTTGTTGGTAGTTCATTGGGTTTTGGAATCTACCTTGATTTAGTTTTTGTTGAAATTCATTATGCAACTGTGGGTTGCTTTGATTTGGGGCTTGAAAGTTTTGAGTGGCATTACTTGTGTTTGGTGGGCTTGCCATTGGATAGAAATTATGAGAGTTTCCCCTATTCCTGCGAGCATCACTACTGTTTGTCGTAGTTGAGGTGTTGGTTTTTGAACGGTCAGAAAAGTTGTTTTCGTATAGTCCCTCTCTTTGAGCTGATTGTTTTAATTTAGTTATTGTCGTAATATCGTACCTAGCCAGAGTCATAAAAATTCGGTCGGGTAATTTTCTTGTTATAACGTCTTTGATTGTGTTGTTCATAGCATTGGTGTACAGAATTGTTTGTGAGTCTATGCCTTCTAGCATTAATTTGTTTGAAATTACAAATGATTTATACTCAAGGTCTTCAACAAACTTACGGATACTTCCGTTATAATTAGTGTTGTAGAGTCGACGAAGCAGTTCTTCATAGGGCGTCTGTGTTTTGAATTCGTCGATGAGCGCGTTCCTCAGTTGTATCCAGTTTGTAGCTCCTGATAGCTGTGCGACTCGCTGTGCTGTTCCAGAAGTCTGTAGTTCGATGGCTCCAAATAGAACGTTGTGTTGTCTCAGATCTTGGGTGGGGTATAGCTGCATTATATAGTCCACTCTTCTCACGAACGCCGTGAGCTCTTCCGTTTGTCCATCATAGGTGGGCACTTGTTTGATTTGTCCAAGAGCTTGCTTCAGGAGAAGCTCTGACAAAACCATTGGTGGGGTTGATGGAGATGCTGGAGGTGTCATGATTGATGTTGACAGTGTATTTATTTTTTTTCTTTAATGTTCGGTTTTCTTTGTCTTGTTGTGGCCTAGGATTACAATTATCCTTTAGTGGTCACAAAGCAAAATTGACAAAGTTTGTCACGTTTTTTTTAAGCACAAAACTTGGTTTTATTTAACCTAGGACTTCAGTTGTCCCTTAGTGGTTAACACTTTTGTTGTAACTTAAACACGCACGTATGTTCTTTAGCGGATATGTATTTTGGTTTAATAAAGTTCAACTTTACTCTTGACTTTGGATATGCGGATTCTTAGTAGTCTTTTTAGTTTAGTTGATTACAAACACTTTACATATCCTACCGGCTGCGCCAATAATGAGTTCCAACCTTAGTTTATTTAAAAAAATATAACTTTATTTAAATAGAAAACTTAAAGCGAGTTGGACATCGGAGTTTGAGAATAATTCAAGACTAACTGTTAAATGTTTTGACGTCGCATAGCAAACCTCGGCTGTGAGCTTTTGGGGATTGAGCTTTGCGCTCTACTATAAACAGAGAGATCTTAGGGATCGCTCTTTTGAGAAGACGAATATTTGGGTGCTAAGCAACAGCCTGGATTTGTGCCGCGTCGGCAGATTTGACCCTTGGTGGGAATGACAATTCTAGCGGATGTTTATATTAACTGTTTCGATCGTGGGAGCGCTTGAATTGTTATTTTCACCAGCCTGTTATTGTTATTGATATCTTATTACTTGATAGGGGGAATATGTGCGAGAATATTTAGGTGGCTATGTGCATTACATATGTTACTATATATATTTTTTGCGCAGTGCCGAGTGACAAAAAAATTTTTTTGTAGTAATTTTTAAGTAAAACTTAATATTATTCGTCACAAAATTGGATATCAGAAATTTTGGTGCATTAAAATGTTTTCGTCACTAGACTTTTACCTCGTAAAGAGGTTTTTTTTATAAGATAATAGATTTCATTGTTACTGGACTGTTAGTCAAATGTAATTGCCGCTGCTGTTCTATTTTAATTCAAAGTAAAACGTATATATTCAGTTAATAGGTTATATCTTCCAAACCAATCAATAAAAATTTATGCATGATAATCATCTACTAACAAATTAATTGCATTTAAAATTAAAAAAATAAAAAAGTTTCGTCCGTGCCTGAATTCGAACCCGGAACCCGAGCTGAGAATTCATGCAAAAATCGGGCGCTTTACACTTTGCGCCACTGGCGATCTTTAAGAACGACTGTCTAATAATAGATTTCATTGTTACTGGACTGTTAGTCAAGTGTAATTGCCGCTGCTGTTCTATTTTAATTCAAAGTAAAACGTAAATATTCAGTTAATAGGTTATATCTTCCAAACCAATCAATAAAAATTTATGCATGATAATCATCTACTAACAAATTAATTGCATTTAAAATTAAAAAAATAAAAAAGTTTCGTCCGTGCCTGAATTCGAACCCGGAACCCGAGCTGAGAATTCATGCAAAAATCGGGCGCTCTACACTTTGCGCCACTGGCGATCTTTAAGAACGACTGTCTAATAATAGATTTCATTGTTACTGGACTGTTAGTCAAATGTAATTGCCGCTGCTGTTCTATTTTAATTCAAAGTAAAACGTATATATTCAGTTAATAGGTTATATCTTCCAAACCAATCAACAAAAATTTATGCATGATGTATCAAAAAACGCGAAATATTAAAAGCTCAAACATATTCAAAATTAAAAAAAATCGCTAGCGGCGTTTTCTCGAAAACCGCCAAAATGTGGAAAAAATTACCTTTTTTCACCTGTAGCTTTTTACCTGTGTACTTTAGAAAAAAAGTTTGAACATATGCTAAAAAGCCCTTCAAAGTACCTTTCCAACGACGTATAGATCATATCTGTAGCTTCTATGGTTTGGACCCTATAGGGGTTTTTAGTTTTAGCGGTTTTTAGCGATTTCCCGCTAAACTAGCTATTTTTCGAAAAAGTCGTAGAACAAACGTTTCTATATTTTTGAACAGGAACAAGTCCTCATTCAAACATTTTAGCTAAATTAACGATTTGATCCAAACAAACAAACAGACAAACAGACAAACAGACAAACAGACAAACTGACTTTTCATCTCATTTTCGGAAAGCGACTAAAAATTTCAAAATTAATTATCTTTTGAACCAGTAGTCGGATTTTGATGATTGAGGTCAAGGTGGATTTATATAAGGTGGTGTATTCGCTCTCTCTCGGGGCAAAGCTGTCAAAATGAGTCTGACGTGAGAGAGACGACAGAGATAGATATATAGAAAATTTGTTTTGTTTTGTTTTCTATACTCTTCGCTCATTTTCGTTTTGTGCGCTGTGCAATATATAAAATGAAAATAAAATGCAATGACATGCTTGTCTTGTTGTTCCTGTAATGACCCGTAGGTAACCAATTAATTAATTGTGATTATGGAGATCTGTTAAGCTCCTGTTAGCCGTCAGCATCGACACTGTTATCCCTGTTGCTCTCTTTGTGGAAGCTGCTCACCGGTGCATGCTCCCACAATTCCTGTTGCATTTATTTGTCTCCTTTTCATATCTCTGGAAACACAAACCAAACGACTTGCGTTCGAGCGGCATATGTATTTTTCACACACGGGGCATTTTTCAGAGAATTTAATACAACCGGTCACTACGATGTTTGCTTTCATAATGACGTTTGTGCCCCGAAAAAGAGAGCACGTCAAACGAATACATCACCATATATAAATCCACCTTGATTGAGGTGTCATTCGACGCGTATTTTTATGAGAAATATTAAAAAATTAAAAATGTTGACCAAAAAGCTCCAGCGGCCCCATTAGCTCCAATCATTTAAAATGTGACCCTCCCACATACACCTGTTTATCTCACAAACCAGGTGAGTTTTCAAAAGTCTTAGTATGCACATTTGTAAGTTAAATTTATACCTTTCGATCGGTATATAATTCGACCTGATCGGACAGTCAAAGCAAATTTTTCATTCTTCCTGTGTATATATGCTAGTCGCCTTCGCACCCTTCGTGCTGCTTTCGTCACTATAAAACTGTCTCATTCTGTGAGAATGTGTGATAACCCATACCCTTAATTGGTTTGATTAGTTTTTTCAAGTACTCATACTTGGGTTGGTATAGACTCTTTGAAAACACATAAATATTTTCAAATTTCAACCCATTTGGACTCTCGATTAGACTGAACATTAGATTGGTCTTACCACAGTTTGATGGACCGACAATGAGTGCCCTTATTGTGTTGGGTAAGAGAACACTATGTCGTGGAGGTAGTTTTTTCACATCGTCACCACCATCAATGTTTCTAACAAATATATTTTGTTTTTGCTTTATTAAACGCATCCTTCATTACAGTGTCTTCATTCAATGAGAAACAATTGATGAATAAACAACCATAAAATGGGTAAACGTTTTTATAATCAAGTCAGTCATAATTTAAACCGTAACCAGGGCAGTGGTCTTGTCAACAAATTAATTAACGTGTTGCCAGTTGAAGCACACCTTCCTGGTTATAATTTCTGTGGTCCTGGAACAAATCTAGAAAAACGTTTGAAGCGGGGTGATCGTGGAATAAATCCGTTGGATGAAGCTTGTAGGGTACATGATATTGCATATGATCAACACAAGGACTTGAGTGAACGTCATAAGGCAGATACAGTATTGGTCAATAGAGCTTGGGAACGTGTAAAGGCGAGAGACAGCAGTTTTGGTGAAAAGGCATCGGCATACCTTGTAACCAATATCATGAAGTCAAAGAAAAAATTCGGAATGGGAATGAAGAAGAAGGGGGTGAAGAGATGTGGGAAAAAAAAGAATATGAAGAGTTGGTCATCTGTTGTTAACGATGAAAATCGTACATTGAAAAGTCAAAAACCATTAGATATTATGAATGCAATTAAGATTGCACGCAAAGCAGTTCATAAATCAATAGGTCGTAAGAAAAATGTTAGAGTACCTCGTGTAATTAATGTCCCCAAAGTTGGAGGCTTTTTACCGCTAGTACCCATTCTGACTGCACTTAGTGCATTAGGTAGTCTAGCCTCAGGTAGTGCATCCATTGCAAAGGCGATTAATAATGCAAAGGCGGCAAATCAGCAGCTGGATGAGAGTAAGCGACACAATAAACAAATAGAGGGTGTTGCCGTGGGTGATGGTATGTATCTGAAACCCTATCGGAAAGGTTATGGATTATACCTCAATCCCTTTAAAAAGGGTTATGGAGTAAAGAAACAAAAAAACTAATTAGTGGGCTACCCTAAAGAGCATTAACAAATTTAGATATTGAAAATTTTGCTCGAAAACATTTAAAACATTTTCGAGGTGTATTTATGAGAGATGCACTCCCAGAATCACCTCTTAATCAGGAATGTGGGGTCATTAACCTAGACGATTCATTGTCAAGCGGTACACATTGGGTGGCCTATAATAAAAACAAAAATTTGATACAATACTTTGATAGTTTTGGAAACTTACAACCACCAAACGAAGTTGTCAAATACCTGGGAAATGGAATTAAATATAACTATGAGAGAGTGCAACGTTTTAATACATACAACTGTGGACACCTGTGTCTGAAATTTTTACTATCATTAAAATAAATGTGGGTGGGGGGTTTTATAGATTTATGCTAATCTATTTCTTGAATAAGACGATGAGCTCTTTGTAATTAAATTGGTATATATGTATACCAATACATACATACAAAGCAGCGTGAAAGCACCTTGAACGAGCTATAAAAGTTGAGTTTAAGCTGACTCAAGGTACACTCAAAGTCATCACTTCAACTGGGTTAGACGAACAGCTTCAACTTGTCAGCATCAACTAGGACAACCTAACAACAATAACATCATAAACAACTCAATAGCAGGACAGCAAAAATGAATCAACCCACTATCACAGACAGCGAGCTGGATGCCATTTTTGACGAAGAGCAGAAATGTATGGATGTCATCAAGGATTTCAATGGACGAGTCCAGAAGCCACTGATGTCCAAGACCAAGATGACTACAAATGTAGTATTAAGAATAACAGTTCAAAAGAAGTATTCAGCTCTTAAAATAAATAAATGAAACAAGCTTTTGTTTTGTTAGTTAGTGAGAAAATTGAATCGTTGTTTATTCAACTCTAGACAGAAATCGAATGACTGAAAATCAAATAGTTATTACTTAAAAGGATGGTGACTGTAGTCTCAGTGCTATCTAGATTATAAATATCTAGATTACCAAATTCTTAATTTCAATCAAAGCAGCTTTTGCTTCTTTGAACAGAGTGATATTTCAACACGCCTCCTCAAAAGATGAATTGATTGATTCCTATATATTATTAATAAAAACAGTTTTAATTTTAATTCTGGGAAGATCGTGAAGATCGTATATTTGTGGCCCAACATTTGTTGCAAGGATTGGGAAAAACCCAGAAAAACCCAATCAGACCATACGCAAAGAGATAGTTGTGTTCACGTTCATTGCAGTCCCATTTCCTTTCTTAGCCTTAGAAAACGTACTCCAGGCAACGGCTTGGTGAGCATGTCTGCCAGCTGATTATCTGTAGGAATATACTCAAGGACAATTAGTTTCTTCTCTACCTGCTCTTTTGAAAAATGATACTTTACATCAATATGTTTAGACCTCTTGTGACATGAAGGATTGTTAGCTATGCTAATACAACCCTGATTATCCTCATATATCTTTATAGGCTCATTGAATTCAGTAAAAATACATTTAAATAGTGATCTTAGCCACATTGCCTCTCTAACGGCTTCAAATAATGCCATATATTCTGCTTCAGTAGATGAAGCTGCGACAGAATTCTGTTTTCTTGTATTCCAAGTAATTAAGCAAGATTCAAACATTTTAAATAAATATCCAGTTGTACTTTTTCTATCATCATTACAACCTGCCCAATCTGAGTCGGCATATCCAATAAAAACATTTTTATAGTTTAGATTTCTAACAAAAATTAGTTTTAAATCAATTGTCCCTTTTAGATACCTTAAAACTCTCTTAAGACATTGCCATAGCTCTTTATTATTTTTATTAGTGTATCTACTTAAAATTCCTACTGGTATACTAAGATCAGGTCGTGTACATAACATAACATACATTAAACAACCTATTAAACTGCGACATGGTGCATCACATTCAACATCTGAGTTTAAGCTCTCATAATCAAGTTTACTTGGAAGTGGTGAACTTATTGGATTACACTGTTCCATGTTAAATTTCTTTAAAATATTTGTTATATACGCTGATTGGCTTAGACTTATTCGATCATTATCTCTTTCTATTCTAATACCAATGAAGTGTTTAATCTCAAATAAGTCTGTCATTCTAAACTTATTCATTAAGTAAGATTTAAACTTTGACATCGTTTTTATATCTTTTGTTGCAATTACTATGTCATCGACATATAACAATATATATATATTTTTCTTTATATCACTATTGTCCTTAATATATATACAATGATCTACAGCAGAATTCATAAAACCATCTTCCTTTAATACCTGCTCAAACTTTTCAAACCAACATCTAGCTGCCTGTTTAAGACCATAAATAGCTTTATTTAGCTTACAAACTTTTCCTTCACCACATATCAAACCTTGAGGTATTTTCATATATATTTCCTCATTCAATATCCCATTTAAGAAGGCAGTCTTAACATCCATGTGATGAACTTTTAGGTCATATTGGTTTGAAATAGCCATAATAAATCTAAAACTTGAGATTCTGGCTACTGGAGCAAATGTTTCGTCATAGTCAACTAAATATTCTTGTGTAAACCCTCGTGCAACTAACCTTGCTTTATATCTTATTGGATTACCGGACTCGTCATGTTTAATAGTAAAAATCCATTTACAATCAACAATATTTTTATCATTGGGTTTGTCTACGATAAACCATGTTTGATTTAACGCATGGGAGCTGAGTTCGTCATTTACGGCCTCTTCCCAACATGATCTATCACTTCTATTTGCAATTTCTTCAAATTTACTTGGAATATTACTAAACATTAACTGTGCATTCATTAGTAATTTATAAGAAATTTTGGGCTTATTTTTAAGTCTTTCACTACGTCTCAGATCGCCCGATTCTCTTTCTTCAGAATCGGCGACAGAATCTCTCTTATCAGAATCTGTCATCGTACGTCTTAATGTATCAGATCTGTTCGCAGAACAATCTATACTTGTACTTCTTCTTCTAGGCTGTCTACCTGCAGTTTCCATTGTTTCACCATGGATAACTTCCAAATTTACATTTGGTATAGCAGCATCCATTCTTTCACCATGGACGTTTTCCTTACTCTTAAGGAAGCTAGTACGAGTTCTACTTGTCTTACTCTCAGCTGGTAAGACAACTTGAGCATTAGTTTCCATACTATTATTATGGAAACCCTCCGTACTCTCATTCAGGAGTAACTCTAGAGCATTAGTTTCCATACTATTATGGAAACCCTCCGTACTCTCATTCCGGAGTAACTCACTTCTCTCGACTGCTCTTACATAGTTTCTTTTGGCCCGAATACCTTCCGAACCTTCAATCCGGAAGTATTCACCTGGTTCCAAATTCACAATTTGGGACCCACAAGTATTATCTTGTACTATGTTTTCAACCACAGCTCTAGAATTCACCATATTTGTTTCATCAACAATTACATCTCTGGCCACAATAATCTTATTCGACTCTATATCCCACAACTTAAGTCCATTTGGTTCAAAACCAACAAGGATACATTTTACTGATTTTTCATCAAATTTCCTTTTTCTTAATTTATTATGAACATAAACTGTTGATCCAAAAATTTTTAAATACTTTAAGTTGGGTTTTCTATTGTGCCACATTTCATATGGTGTTTTCCTCTTATCTAACTTAGCTCCACTAACCATAGCTCGTGCTTTCTCTGTTATGGTTCTTATCATACGTTCTGACACTGATTTGTATGTAATTAAATAGGTTACACAGTAGTGAGTGTATTCATCAACAAAGATTACGTAATAATTTTTACCATCAAAAGTAGAAGGTGTTATCCGACCACATACATCTGAATGAACAACAAATAATGGCCTCTTTACGTGATCCTTATTTTTAAATTTCTCAAAAGGAAGTCTAGATTGCTTTCCATATATGCAAGCCTCACATAATTCATTTTCTATATAAACATTTTTTAAAAGATCAATATCTTCAAACATATTATGTCTAATTAATTCTAAAAACTTGCCTCTACTTATATGGCCTAATCTTTCATGCCACAATTGGTATTGATTTTTATCAGTCTTTGATACATATGCTCTAGGACATGTCTTAAACTCAAGTATAGGTACATTAGACTTGTTCATACCTGTAATTACTGAACGACCATCCTTTGTTACCTTAATCCCATCTGAGTTAAATTCTATTGTCATCTTCTTGTCTTGCATCTTCTTAACCGATAGAAGGTTATGAGGGATATTTTGACAAAATAGAACATCTTCAAGAGTAATGTTTTCGCCCAAATTGCTTTGAAGTCTTACTATACCCATAGCTGTTGCGTAAATGCTCTCTCCACATTTGGCGACTGAAATTCCAATTGGTGAATCAAGTTGTATAAAGTCAGCAAACAGGTCCAAATCATTGATCATATGATCAGAAGCTCCAGAATCCAGTATGAAAGCCACACACTTATTATTGAGGTTAAGTTTTCGGTGCAACATGAAAGCGAAGCCTTTGTTATCATTAGTACCCTATTTCTCCCCATTCTTGGCCATCTGTGCTGTCTTCTGTTTGTGTTGCTCAAATTGCCTTTTATAAAGATAGCAGTCCTTTTTTGCATGCCCCGGCTTACCACAATGGTAGCATTTTCCATTAATTTTTTCCGAAGTTGCTTTGAATTTGTTATAAAAGTGAGCTTTTCCTCTTCTATTATTTTCAAATTTCCTCTTCATCACATTCAAAATCTTGGGACTTGTATCGATTTCCGCGTTTCGTAGTTTTATCTCATGGTCCAATAATCTGTTCTTGACAAATGAAAGTGTTAAATTGTTTTCATTTAAGGTTTCAATTGCTGTGACAACTCCATCAAATGTAGATGGCAGTGTTAGCAGTAAATGTGAAACTTTGTCCATCTCTTCAAGTTTTGCGCCAGCTCCAATTAAGTCAGCAATAATCTCGTTGAAGATATTGAAATGGCTTAGTAAGTTAGTTCCATTTTCCAGCTTAAGAGACAGTAACTTCTTACGAATCGCGAGTTGTGAAGCCAAACTCTTCCGTTCATAAATTGCATCCAGGTTTTGAAATATCTCTTTTGCCGAATTATTGTCGTCAGCAAAATTAAGGAAGGAGTCACTCAGATAATCAATAATGATGTTCTTAGCCATGTTGTTCGCCTTTGTCCACTCTTCATTATTTAATTGATCCACATTCATTGGTTCTTCCCCGTCAGCGACAACTGGTAGCCATTCGTCATCCACAACTTTAATCAAGTCATTTTCGGATAAAAGTGCACGTACGCGAAATTTCCAGATAGCGTACTTCTCTCCATCAAAAGGTTTGATATTACGCTTGCCACGATCCATTCTTGAATTTTAATTTGAATCAAATTTAAATGCTAATTCAAAAAAAAAATTTTTACTAAATCGAAATTTAAATTATTTCAATTATTATTTTAGAAATGAGCTGGGCCCATAACCTATTAAGAATAACAGTTCAAAAGAAGTATTCAGCTCTTAAAATAAATAAATGAAACAAGCTTTTGTTTTGTTAGTTAGTGAGAAAATTGAATCGTTGTTTATTCAACTCTAGACAGAAATCGAATGACTGAAAATCAAATAGTTATTACTTAAAAGGATGGTGACTGTAGTCTCAGTGCTATCTAGATTATAAATATCTAGATTACCAAATTCTTAATTTCAATCAAAGCAGCTTTTGCTTCTTTGAACAGAGTGATATTTCAACATGTAGTTTATCCCATTCTCAGGGCTCAAAGGAAGACAACCAGGATAGGTAATTCAGTCGCACTCGAACTTGAGAAATACATGTTGTAATTACCGGAGAGATATTTAAGTCTCAAGGATGAAACCATTATGGCACTGAAGGACAAAAAATATATCATTGTAAAAAAAATTGATGAAAATCTCTATTTGGAATCTAATAAAAATTTGTAATTTTATATTTTTAAATAAAAAAAAATATGAATTTCTAATTTAAAAAAAAAGTTGTTCTACTTTTTTGGGTGGTATGAGAAAATTTCAGATATCTTAAATAAAAAATTTGAATAAACAAGTAAACGTTTCTATTTTTATGTTTGGTAGTATGAGAAATTTTTTTTTTCAGATGACTATTATAAATATAAAATGCATTTTCATTATGTAACAGTATTAGATCGAGAGTGAATACATACACACATGCATACAAACACACATTGATACTATACAAACAAAACGAGTTTTTCACGCAGCTCTTATATACTTTAGAGCTGTTTATTACAAACCGGTTTTGGTGGATGAAAAATCGTTGAGAGTTCATTGAACTAAACCAACTTCTTATCTATCACATTGAAAACATTTTCTTTTCTGGTGGTGGTTCTGTTGTTTACATAAATACATAAAACATTCACAATGAATAAACATATTTTGAGTCAGTTGACGAAAGCGAGAAATGTATTGAAGAGAAAATTTGATTCTATCAAACAAACGAATTCTCATAATGATCTTGAGTTGGAGAAAACTTTTAAACCCATAACAGAACCTCTACAGGAACTAGTTAATGAGAATAAAAAGAAAATTAAAAAGTTAATCAGGCCTGTTCCGGTTTTCACTTTCGGTAAGATTTTGCGGAAGTGAAATTTTTCAAACTGCTCTAACATCATTTCGGCGAAATTCTGCGGATTGAAATCCCTTTGAGTTGATGAGTTTAAGTCCTTTAAGGGGAGGTTCTTTTTGATTTGGCCGAAAATCAAGCAAAATTTGAGAATGGTTTGTGGGAGAATGAAAATACATACGAACTTCTGCTTTCGAACTTTGATTCGTTGTTTATTGACGATTAAAAAAAAAAAGTGATTTTTGAGAAATTCAAAATGGCGGCTTCAAAATGGCGGATCTCGTCGACCTTGACTCTCAAAATATCGCTCTGCTTCTTCAAGTGTGGGGCCTCTGGTAGTAAAGTGAAATGAAAAATGTATATAATTTATTAAAATAGATAAAATTTCCTATGGCTTATACCTAACTTCAATTAATTTTGGTGAAAAAAAACCAATTTCATGGTCGTTTAAAAAAAAAAATGAAATTTTTACACTTTTTTTTACTTTGATCTCGTTTAAAAATTATAAATAAACAATTTTTTATGCCAATTTTAGGTATAAGCCATACAAAAAAGTATATACTTTAAAACATTTTTTGAATGAAGGAAATCGGATCAATAGAACAAGACCTGTACTTGAAATTAGATTAGAAAACATGGTTTCGAGAAAAACGCGTTTAAAGTTTTTGGAAAGTGACAGTGGGTACGCAGCTCGCGTGACATGGGTACGTTTGACACGCCCTATCTCAAGAAATACGCGTCGTATTGAAAAATCCTTTTTCACATATATTCTATATATATATAACTTTCATTTTATGTAAAAAAAAAAATTCGATTTTTTCAAAAAAATCCAAAAGAACCTCCCCTTAAAGTGAAAAACGATCATTCTGAAATACTTAGTACGTGAATAAATGAATTTCACTAAATGCTATAAAATAAAACGTGAAAATCGGAACAGGCCTGAATAAAAAGAGAAGGAGAAGATGTAAAATCTAGATTTAAGTTTGAGGATGATGATGATGATGATGATGGTGATGGTGATGATGCTGATGATGATGATGCTGCTGGAGAAAATGAAACAAATTATTTCTCTCAATCGAATATTGACCCAGACCCAGACACTGATTTAGAGAATGTATCTGAGGTAAAAGACAATGAAATGAATATTAGTCAGCTTCAGAGAGAACAACTCTTGGATAATGCGTACGGACCTAGAAGAAGCACATCAGCTTCTCGTTCTTTAATGTTGGGAAACAGTACATTAAATATAAATAATAAAGAAATCAAATTGTCGAGTGGAAACAGTTGGCCCCTTACCCCTGGTCTATACTCATTAATTTTCCATAAAAAACCAACAGACTATAACAAGAATGAATTGGAGATCTATAAAACGATTTTAGTTGAGACTAGTGTACATAGAAGAAATTATAACCCACAGAGTCAAGTAAAAGGAACTCGGGCATATAAATATAGTGAAATAATCAAACCACTTTTAAATAATATGTCAATGCCAACAGCGATGTCTACACCAAATCGCTCGAAAACAGGTTCAGGGTATATGACTCTACAATTATCAAAACCAAACTATGTGTATTGGGACAATGTAAATGAATTAGTTGAACGATTACAGCTCTTAATAGCCTCAGAAACAGCTGGTAATACCGATCATAATAACGAGATTATGTCAATCATAGAAGAATTGCGTGAGGCACGGATAATATACTAATCCATATAAATATACATAACAATTGATAATTATATTTAATATCATAATGTCTGTTGACAAGTTTGGTTGTTTTTCTGATGATAAAGAGCGTTCAGAGTACTTAAAAAGAGAAATTAAAAACGTAACAGGACTATTCATTGATTTAGATGGGAATCTTAATGTTCAGAAAAAACGAATTGTAAACTCTTCACTACCGCTAAATAATGATGACTTGGTTGTAAAAGTATATGTTGTATATACTGGTATTTATTAGTTATGAAAAATTTAGCACAATGTGTCCAGTGACAAAATTTTTTTTTAATAATTCATGTGTAAAATGTAATATTTTTCGTCACAAAATTGGATATCAGAAATTTTGGGGCATGAAAATGTTTTCGTCACTAGACTTTTACCTCGTAAAGAGGTTTTTTTATAAGATATCAGAAATTTTTTAATAAGACATAGGAAGTTTTGACAATTGAAATATTTTTTTACAGTGTAACTTTGTCAATCGGTGTTTATTGTTTGTACAAGCAAAAAGAAACTGTCTGGCAACACTGTTTCTCTTTACTAACACACATGCCAACATGCCAAGCGCAAAATTTATCAGCACTCTCAAACTCTGGCTGCTATGACACTTTGTTGCTGCTGTCCTTTTTTAATTCAAAGTAAAACGTATATATTCAGTTAATAGGTTATATCTTCCAAACCAATCAACAAAAATTTATGCATGATGTATCAAAAAACGCGAAATATTAAAAGCTCAAACATATTCAAAATTAAAATCGCTAGCGGCGTTTTCTCGAAAACCGCCAAAATGTGGAAAAAATTACCTTTTTTCACCTGTAGCTTTTTACCTGTGTACTTTAGAAAAAAAGTTTGAACATATGCTTAAGAGCCCTTCAAAGTACCTTTCCAACGACATATAGATCATATCTGTAGCTTTCATAGTTTGGACACTATGGGGGTTTTTAGTTTTAGCGGTTTTTAGCGATTTCCCGCTAAACTAGCGATTTTTCGAAAAAGTCGTAGAACAAACGTTTCTAGATTTTTGAGCGGGAACAAGTCCTCATTCAAACTTTTAAGCTAAATCATCGCTTTGATACAAACAAACAAACAAACAAACAAACAAACATACTGACTTTTCATCTCATTTTCGGAAGGCGACTCAAAATTTCAAAACTAATTATTTTTTGAACCAGTTGTCCGATTTTGATGATCGAGGTGTCATTCGACGCGTATTTTTGATGAGAATTGTAAAAAATTCAACGAAAATTCAAAAAGGCTCCAACGGCCCCATTAGCTCCAATAATGTAAATTTTGCCCCTCCCACTTACACCTGTTTATCTCACGAACCAGGTGAGTTTTCAAAAGTCTTAGTATGCACACTTGTAAGTTTAATTAATACCTTTCGATCGGTATATAACTCGACCTGATCGGACAGTCATAGCAAATCTTCCATTCTTCCTGTGTATATATGCTAGTCGCCTTCGCACCCTTCGTGCTGCTTTCGTCACTAGCGCGGACTGCCGTCCGCAGTGATAATCGAAAAGTAGATCAGTTGTAGACTGTCCAATTGATTGTATTGTACCCTGTCCTATTCCTGTTATGTTTGTTTTAAAATTTTTATTGATACTAGAATCTGCGCTATTGTTCTTTAGGATTGAGACATTTGCTCCTGTATCTATTAGCAATGTTAAAGGGTTCTTTTTTCCATTTTGTATTTTAATCAGACTACTGAGACTTAGATTTATGCTTAGGATTTTTACTGCTGTTGTGGGCTCAAGGGGTGCTGCTGGTTTTCCGAGTCGCTTTGCGTTACTCGGACTTGATTTCTCTGGCCATTTCCTCTGTTGGAGCCGCCTCTGTATGGGCCTCCTCGAGCATTTCCTCTATTATTGTTGTAATTATTGCCGTTGTATTGTCTGTAACCGCCTCTATTGTAATTTCTGCCTCTAAAATTACCTCTGCCGCGGTTTCCTCCGCGTTGAGTGTAATTTTGGTAGAACAATACGGTATTAGATTGTCCGGTTGCTTCGGTGCAACTGTCGACAAATTTGAATATGGCGTCATTCATGTTACTGAACGTGCCGGACTGCATGATAAGTTTTACCCTATCGATAGCACAGTTTTTGGTCATGGCCTTTACTGCCTGGGCTGTACTATATTTATCAGCCATTTCTGGGGTTGAGCCGTCATTTATATAAGCTCCTCTTAAAGCTTTCGTTAACTGCTCAACCTCTTGTGCATATTGATTTGCAGTCTTGCTTTTTTGTTGCAAGTTAAGGAGTTTGGCTGACAATAATTCAACCGATTCTCCTTTTATCGATCTTGATAACGTTTCAATGATTTCAGAAATTGTTCTTTCATTGCTTATCAAGCTCCTTGCATGGTCCTTTAATTTTGTTTTTATAAGCTCGACTGCTGTTGCTTCGTGATCGCCTTTAATGGAGTTTACTAGATTCAATGCATCCTTGAATCTTTGTAAATTCTCTGCTTTGCCGTCGTACTATGGAGTCTAACAGATCGGTCTCATCAAACTCGGCTGGAAAATTTAGTGTTTTTGGAACTAATATGTTCAACTTATGTCGCTGGGCAACATACAAAATATTTTCTTTAAGCCGTGTGCTTACGTCTTTTACTTGAGTTTGTTGTAAAGACGTAAACTTAGTGTTGTTTTCTAGTATTATTATACGTATTGTGTTGAATGTGTTCAACAATTGTCTAACATGCTTGAGTTTAGTTTCGTTTGAAATGGGTGTGCTTTTATTTAAGCATTTAAACGATCTATTGAACTCGTCTCTCAATTCTGTTATATTGGCAATTATTTGTTGCCAATCCATACTACTCTTAGTAGCGGGAATATTAGTACTGTACTACCTTCAGAAATTTGAATTTGACTGAAGAATAATGAATGTTACTGTCTTTGAGCTTTGTTTAGAAATAGTTCACATGTATAAAGATCAATTTTGTGAATTTATGCAAACAATGTTATTTCGATTACTTTATATATATTTTATTTTATTTTTTTTTTTTTTAAATTTTATCTAAATCATTTCCTCTGCTTAAATATTTCTTTTTTAAACATTTATTGTGCAGCTTATAGATTTTATAAAAGCAATTTGCGCACATTATAACGACAATTATTATTAACAATGTGTGTATTAGTTCTAAGTCGTTATTATTTGACTCTACTTTATTAATAACATTGGCTGTGGAGTCCACTGACTTAACGTCTATTATTGCCATTTTGGGCATATATATTTTTAATTTATATTTATAACTATTTGTTGTTTCGGAAAATTTCTCTATCGCATTACTTTGCATTTACAAGTTTTCTACCTATTGTTTTGCATAGCTTTACGGGCTATACATCTAATCGAGCGGAGATGGTTCCGAAAAATTTTACAAATTTTCTTATAATAATAATGATAATAATGATAATGTGACTGTTGCTCTCGTGATAGATGTTCTCTGCGTCAGCTGGTCGTCGCCGGCTTGGCTACGCTGACGTTCCCTCGTAGGCGAAAGTGGCGGAGTGCCCCTCGCGCTGTTATCTTTTCTGCTGCTGATGTCCGGGGCCTATTGGCTCAGGCGGGGCCGGTGCCGGTCTTCGCACTGGTCGTTAGTTTCAAACATGTGGATTTGCATTCTGTGGTGTAGAGTGGTCCAGGGCAGTCATTCGGGCAGACGTCAGGTTTTTTCGGCAACGGCTTGGGAGAGTTTGGTTTTTTTGTTAGTTTGTTATTTATAACTTGTATATTTGCTGAGTGAGTTGCGGTATTTGGCTTTCTTTGCTGGAGGCTTTCTTTCAGAAAATCAAGTTCGGCAGTTAATTTCTGTGCCGTTGCCCATGGGGGCGGCGTTTTATTTGTATATAATAGCCACTTGATATGTGCTATTCTTTTGTTTATCTTGTTTTTCTGACCTCCGCGTTTGCCCATTACCGCACTCTACTCACTCAGACTTTTGTTTTTTTCTTTCCAATATCCAGGTCTTGTTGTTGTCGTTGTTCCAGTCTTCTTGTTTTATTCCATCGTTGCCACCCGTACTTGTAGACTGCTGTTGTTGTTGTTGTTTTTGTTGTTGTTGTTGTTGTTGCTGCCGCTGCTTAATCCATCGTAGTCTTCTCTATCTCGTTCCAATTTTAGTACATGTTGTTCTTGATGATTGTTGTTGCTTTAGTTGTAGTTAATTAATTAATTTTAACACGTTCGTGACACGTGTCACGGTCGCCATGTAAAGTTTGATCACGCTTGCGGATATAATAAAAACACGACTGATCGCTTTGGAGCTTTCATAGAGAGTCTTGACTCCGTTTTATTCAATTATATGTTTTACTTATTACAATACAATATTCTAATTGAGTTCTGCCGCGAAGAGCGTCGGCAGAGAGAAAGAGTTGCAGTATATATGTGCCTGTGTAGTTATGTATAAATGTGTGTTAGTATGTACTGATGGTACGTACTCAAGAAGTGCTTACGCTAGCGTTCTCACGCTGCGGCCAGTCCGCATAAGTGGCGGATCCTATTACTGCACTCAAGGCATATGACCACTTGTTATATTGTATACTCTACAATACTATGGGCATATGCTCATTTGGCATACAACATACTACAACTATAATAAAATAAAAATATGAGTAAACGAGAGATAGTCAATGAATTACATGCACCGCCTTACAAGAATTTTCGTCGACGTAGAGTAGTCACAAAGGGAATTAATGACTTATGGCAGGCGGATTTGGTTGAAATGGGGGCGTATGCTTCATCAAATAATGGTTATCGTTATTTGTTGACAGTAATAGATACGTTTTCTAAATTCGCTTGGGGTGAAGCATTAATATCAAAAACTGCTAAAGAAGTTGCTCAGGCAATGGAGAAAATATTTAAATCGGGACGTGGTGCTCCCAAGAAACTACAAACAGATGATGGAACCGAGTTTTTCAAGAAACAATTTAAGGTATTAACAAATCAGTTTAAAATAAATCATTATTCAACATTCAGTGTACTGAAAGCATCAATTGTTGAACGATTTAATAGAACCCTGAAAGAGCTTATGTGGCGTGAGTTCAGTTTCAATGGAAAATATAAATGGATTGATATGTACAAAAGTTTAATTGATGGTTACAACAATCGTGTACATAGAACAATAAAAATGAAACCAATTAACGTTAATTCGTCCAATGAAAAACAAATTTTAAAGACAACATATAATTTCTTGAAGATATTCACTGGAAGCAAGTTGCGTAAGGGAGACAATGTGCGTATAAGTAAATCTTATAAAAAAAACCTCTTTACGAGGTAAAAGTCTAGTGACGAAATCATTTCCATGCACCAAAATTTCTGATATCCAATTTTGTGACGAATAATATTAAGGTTTACTTATAAATTACTAAAAAAAAAATATTGTCACTCGGCACATTGCGCTAATTTCTTCATACCTAATAAATATTTTTTTTTTGCGCAGTGCCGAGTGACAATATTTTTTTTTAGTAATTTATAAGTAAACCTTAATATTATTCGTCACAAAATTGGATATCAGAAATTTTGGTGCATGGAAATGATTTCGTCACTAGACTTTTACCTCGTAAAGAGGTTTTTTTTATAAGATATCAGAAATTTTGAAGTAATATATCAGAAATTTTGAAAATTGCAACATTTGTTGACGGTACAACTTTGTCAAAAGGTGTTTATTGTCTGTACGAGCAAAAACAAACTGTCTGGCAACACTAGTTCCTTTTACAAACATACATGCAAAATTAGAAAAAATCATTACTAGCGTTTTCTCAAAATTGTTAAAATGTAGGAAAAAATACCTTATTTCACCTGTAGCTGTTTACCTTTTTTATTAAAAAAAAAGTTCAAAGTATACCTAAGAGCCCTTTGAAATACATTTTCAACGATATATAGATCACATCTGTAGCTTTTATCGTTTGGATGCTAT
This sequence comes from Drosophila limbata, assembly GCA_963924055.1. Taxonomy (NCBI): domain Eukaryota; kingdom Metazoa; phylum Arthropoda; class Insecta; order Diptera; family Drosophilidae; genus Drosophila; species Drosophila limbata. The sequence goes on from CAWUOW010000172.1 coordinate 957,687, forward strand.
GGGGCTTTCAATTTTAGCGTTTTTAGCGATTTCCCGCTAAACTAGCGATTTTTCGAAAAAGTCGTAAAACAAACGTTTCTATATTTTGATTATAAAATGATTTATCTGCCGCTAAAAGAATTCACCACTTGCAAGCAGTTTATTTCCGCATTACGCTGCAAGCAGTGTACATACTGCATATGTACAAGCAGTAGTGTAAAGGTAAAAGGTATATTCAGTTAATATGTAATATCTTGCCCAAACGAATTTTGACAGATATGTGTTATATGTCAAAAGACGCGGAATAAAATTGCCTATAACATATAACATATTTTTAAGTGATTTGATGTGTAGATTTTTCTTAAATCGCTAAAATGTGGGAAAAAATACCTTATTTCACCTGTAGCTGTTTACCTTTTTACTTAAAAAAAAAACTTTGAAGGTATGACTAAAAGCCCTTCAAAATACCTTTTCAACGATGTATATATCACATCTGTAGCTTCTATCGTTTGGATGCTATAGGGGTTTCAATTTTAGCGGTTTTTAGCGATTTCCCGCTAAACTAGCGATTTTTCGAAAAAGTCGTAGAACAAACGTTTCTAGATTTTTGAGCGGGAACAAGTCCTCATTCAAACTTTTAAGCTAAATTAACGATTTGATCCAAACAAACAAACAAACAGACAAACAGACAAACAGACAAACAGACAAACAGACAAACAGACAAACTGACTTTTCATCTCATTTTCGGAAGGCCGCTAAAAATTTCAAAATTAATTATCTTTTGAACCAGTGGTCGGATTTTGAGGATCGAGGTGTCATTCGACGCGTATTTTTGATGAGAATAGTAAAAAATTAAAAAAAAAATCAGAAAGGCTCCAACGGCCCCATTTGCTCCAATCATTTAAATTAGGCCCCTCCCACTTACGCCTGTTTATCTCACGAACTAGGTGAGTTTTTAAAAGTCTTAGTATGCACATTTGTAAGTTAAATTGATACCTTTCGATCGGTATATAACTCGACCTGATCGGACAGTCATAGCAAATTTTCCATTCTTCCTGTGTATATATGCTAGTCGCCTTTCGCACCCTTCGTGCTGCTTTCGTCACTAGCGCGGACTGCCGTCCGCAGTGATACAAGCATATATTCGAAAAGGGCTACACACCAAATTGGACAACAGAAATTTTTAAAATTAGAACAGTGAAATATACATATCCAACAACATATTTACTAGAAGACTTGAAGGGCAATCCAATTGAAGGTTGCTTCTACAGAGAAGAACTCAAAAAGACTCAATACCCCGATGCGTATCTAGTAGAAAAAGTGTTGAAACGAGACGGAAAAAGAGCTTTGGTACGTTGGCTGGGATTTCCAAAGAGTGAAGACAGTTGGATTAATGTAAATGAAATTTTATAGTCTATACAAACAGATGTTCCCCATTTAAAATTAGATTGATACGCATAATCATTAGATTACCACACATGGTCACACCCAAACAAAAAAATCATGAAGAAACATTTTACATGTTGCAATAGAAAAGAATTTTTGTTAATGCTCACATATATTATCAAAAATAAACATAAGGGCTTTACAACACATAATCATTAGATGCCCTAATTTATAAATAGATTACCACACATGCCCAACATCCAAACAAAATCATGGAGAAACATTTTACATGTTGTAATAGAAAAGAATTTTTGTTAATGCTCACATGTATTATCAAAAATAGATATAAGAACTTTACATTTGTGTGAGTGTGTATGTACACATTTTATGATCGTAGTGGTAGCGGAAAACTACACAACATTTCTAGGCCGTTTCCAAATGCGTTCTCACACTTTTGTGCGTGTGTCGTGTGCACATCTTTTGGTGGTGTTATTTCTAGGTCACTGCCTGAATGCTTATATATGTCGGAGATATGGTAGATAACACATGGTTGCTCTAATTGTGTGCCTTGCTTAGGTTAATCGAATAGTATTGGTGTTATTAGTTTTACTGTTATTTGAGTAGAATGATATCGGTGTTGTGCTGACAGGGTTGTACTGAGTGGGATGTCAGTTCGTTTCTGACATCGTGCGTGGCTCTCGAAGTTTCGGCCCTTTTTTGTGAAAGTAAGTCAAGGAGAACGGACGTGAGAGACTCGCTTCGCTACAGTAAAGACAACCAATTAATAAAATGGATCAAGAAAACTCGGCGCCAAAGTCTTCTACGTTATCAGAAGTGGGATGTGAATCTCGTGAGCCTACTTTTGCGGAGCTATTTCGCAATGTGTTGCAGCAGCAAAACGAAAATTTTATGGAACTTGCTAGAAGTCTTCAAGCGTCGGGACGTGAACCTCAACAGCACGTCGTCTTTGCTCTACCTCAATTTAACGCCGACTTACCGGGTGCTGATGCTGAGCAATGGTGTGCTACTGCGGATATAATTTTAAAGGAAAGGCCGTTGCAAGGCAGTGAGTTAATTCTGACGCTGAGTAAATCCTTACAAGGGAGCGCATCTCAATGGCTGTCGGAGGTATGCTACGCTGGCATTACTTGGCAGGAATTCAGGCAGCTTTTTGAACAACGATATGGCAATTCTGAGACTGCCGCTGCAATGGATTTGCGTTTGCTGAACAGTCGTCCAACTAATGGTGAGAGTCTTGCTGTTTTCGCCAGTCGCATGGTGACATCTTTGGTAACAAAATGGCGCGATATGGATTCTGAAAGTATTGCTGTAGCTTTGGTACTTGGACACGTGGCGAACTTTGACCGCCGTTTACAACGAGTTGCTTACACGTCAAAAGTAAGCAACAGACGTGATTTGCAAAATGAGCTTCAGGTGTTTTCGGCGGATAAGAGACATCATAATTTTGGGAATAAAGATTCTGGCGTTCGACGTGCTAAGATGCCAGTAATTCGCTGTCATTTCTGCGACAAAGTGGGGCACAAGTCGGTCGAATGCAGGGCCCGGATTCATCCTGGACAATCCTCGGCAGTATCGGATCGGAATGCAGCTATTCTACAACAACAAAAAGGAAAGCCAAACGTAACCTGTTATCGATGTCAAGAACGCGGCCACGTTGCAAATCAATGCCCGAAGAATATCAGTGGAAAAGAAGCAGTTATACGTACGGAGAAGCGAGTCGAGTTGTGTGAGGTGAACGAACCCAAAAATTTCATGCTACAACGAGGTGAGAAGATTCCAATTACGTTTGACTCTGGAGCTGAGTGTTCATTAATTAAGGAAAGTATTGCGAATAAGTTAATGGGAAAAAGGACAAATAATATTGTTAGCTTAAAAGGTATAGGTAATGCAAATATTTGTAGCACCATACAAATTGAAAGTAACGTAATTATTGATGGAAATAGTTTGTCCATAACTTTTAATGTTGTACCAGACGATTGTATGAAAAATAGCACTGTAATTGGCAGAGAAGTCCTCGCGTTAGGGTATTCTGCTGTAGTATCTCGCGAGGGTGTAAAATTTGTACAAGACAAATCGTTTAATGAATTTACCGTAAATGAAAATGATTATTTTAATAACCTAGAAACACACGTATTTGGTGAAGATAGGACAAATTTAATTAAAATATTGAAAAAGTATTCTGAGTTTTTCACTGATAGAACTCCTTTGACACGTGTGAGCACAGGGGAAATGACAATTCGGTTACTTGAGCCAAACAAGACCGTGCAAAGACGGCCGTATAGGTTTAGCCCAGCTGAAAGAGATATTTTAAGAGAGAAAATTAGAGAGTTGATTCAGTGCAATGTTATCAGACCGAGTAGTTCTCCATTTGCTAGTCCTGCTTTGTTGGTTAAAAAGAAGAATGGTTCAGCTAGACTTTGTGTAGATTACAGAGAGCTAAATACCAACACAATTGCTGATAAGTTCCCTTTACCACTCATAGAAGATCAGATAGCCAGACTGAGAGGTGCCATGTATTTTACTTGTTTGGACATGGCAAGTGGATATTATCAGGTTCCAATGAATTCAAATTCAATTGAATATACTGCTTTTGTCACACCTGACGGGCAATATGAGTTTTTGGCAATGCCGTTTGGACTTAAAAATGCACCGTCAGTTTTTCAAAGAGCGGTTATGAACGCGTTAGGAGATCTGGCATATTCGTACGTTATTGTCTACATGGACGACATTCTCATTGCGGCCCCGTCAAAGGATGTAGCACTTAAGAGTGTTCAAATTGTTTTAGAAACGCTTACAAAAGCTGGTTTTTCGTTTAACATTGGAAAATGCTTCTTTTTGAAAACCACCGTTGAATATCTTGGCTATGAAGTACAAGCAGGGGAGATTCGACCTAACTCTCGTAAAATAGAATCCTTAAGGGATCTACCCCCTCCTAAATCCGTTTTCACACTTCGACAATTTATTGGCCTAGCGTCGTACTTTAGGCAATTCGTCCCCGGATTTTCTGAGTTAATGAAGCCGTTATATTTCTTAACTTCAGATAAATGCGGTTTTAAATGGAAATTAGAACACGAAGAGATTCGCAAAAAAGTGATTCGAATTCTTACGGATAAGCCTGTATTGACCATTTTTGATCCACAGTACCCAATAGAGTTACACACGGATGCGAGCGCTATTGGTTATGGGCTATACTGTTACACAGAATTGACAACAAGCCATATGTAATAGAATATTTTAGTAAAACTACTACAGTGTATGAGTCAAAGTACACCTCATATGATTTAGAAACATTAGCTGTTGTTAACGCCGTCAAACATTTTCGCCATTATTTACATGGTAGGAAGTTCACCATCTTCACAGACTGTAACTCGCTAAAATCATCTCGAACAAAGATCGAATTGTTACCAAGAGTCTATCGTTGGTGGGCATTCCTACAAACTTTTGACTTTGATATCGAATATAGAGAAGGCAAACGTATGGCACATGTCGACTTCTTATCTCGTTAGGCGTTGACGTACTATGTATGTACGTTCAAGTGGTCCAAGCGACACCAAGCCTTAGCTTGTTACGCGCGGATCAGAGGACGAGTTCGCGGGCGGACGGAAACGAGTTGAACGGCATGCAAATTAAAAGGTCGCGAAGAGAGAAAGAAGATAGACAGTTACGGACATAAAATATGAAAACGGATATAGATTTAAATTACTAAGAAATATAATAAAAACACTAAACTAATTATTATTAGCTAAATGGGTTAGTAGCAAAATTTTTAGATTTGAAATGGAGTTAGCTTCGGAAACAATATAAAAAAGCCTATTGTATTCCGAACACAGCATTCTAAAAGGTTCATGCAATGCATAGTTAGATCTACAGATAGGAAGAGAAATAGGAATAAAATTTCTAGATACTACTCTACGAGGAACAGAAAAGTTGAGTTGTGACATTAATTCAGTAGAGTCAATGTCACCACCAATAAGCTTACACATAAAAATAATACCAAGCATAATTCTACGATTTGATAAAGAAGGAAGGTCTATTAATAAAAGTCTACTAGAGTACGAAGGCAGTCTCACGTCCCTATTCCAATTAAGGCCACGTAGAGCAAAGAGAAGAAAGTTTTTTTGTACCGATTCAATGCGACTTTGGTGCACAGTATACTGAGGACACCAGACACATGAACCGTACTCCAAAATTGGACGGACTAAAGATATGTAAAGAGTCTTAGTTATATAGGGGTCATCGAATTCCTTCGACCACCTCTTTATAAAACCCAGAACTGACATAGCTTTATTGACCATCTTAAATATATGGTCGGAAAATTTAAGCTTGTAATCTAAGAGTATACCTAGATCATCAACAGCAGTAATCCTATCAAGAGGACCACCATACAGTGAGTATGACGCCAAATAAGGGTTAGTGCGGTAAAAAGTCATTACGTTACATTTAGAACAGTTTAAATTTAAAAGATTCACACGGCACCATGACTGAAAAGAGTCAAGATCTTCCTGCAATTTGAAGTGGCATGGCCAATCTTTATATTGCAGACAAATTTTAACATCATCGGCATACATAAGTACACGAGAGTTTCTTAAAACTGTTGGTAGATCATTTATAAACAGTGTGAAAAGCAAAGGACCGAGATGACTACCTTGGGGAACTCCAGAGGTAACCCGGAATGACTTAGAAAAAAAGTTATTAAACAGAACTTTTTGAGTTCTGTGTTTCAAATAGCTTGAAATCCAGCGAATAAGGGTGGTCGGAAAACCAATTATGTCAAGCTTATGTAATAAAAGAGAATGGTTGACTGAGTCAAAAGCTTTACTGAAATCGGTATAAATGACATCAGTTTGTTTGTTATTACGGAAGCCGCGGATAACAAACGACGAAAGTTCTAGAAGATTAGTAGTAGTGGATCTACGTTTGACAAATCCATGCTGGTAGGGAGAGATAATTGAACAACACAAGTGCTGTAAATGACTGGTTAAAATCTTCTCAAAAACTTTAGGAATAGCGGACAACTTAGAGATTCCCCTATAGTTTTTGGCGTCAGACTTACTTCCCTTTTTGTGCAGAGGAATAATAAATGACTCCTTCCAAATAGAGGGAAAAATCGCAGAATCTAATGACAGAGAAAATAGCTTCAGCAGGGGTCCACATAGCGCTCTGGCTCCATACCGAAGTACACAACCAGGAACACCATCCGGACCAGGTGAAAACACCGGCTTAACCATCTCAAGATCACGAATCAGCGACTCCTCACTAATTAAGGGACTGAAAATACAGTTCGATCGAGGCATATCAAAAGGATAAGATTCAAAAGAATAGTTAGACGAAGAGTAAGTGGTTTGAAAAAACGTTGCAAAAAGATCGGCGATCGCCTGATCTGTGTATGCCTTCGAATTTTCATAAGATAGAGAAGATGGATAGGAAGAAGATTGACGCTTTGTGTTCACAAAATTAAAGAACTGCCTAGGGTCTTTCGCGAGTCGTACCCTACAGCGAGATAGATAATTTCTATAACACATAGCATTTAGCTCGATGAAGTTGGCCCGAGCAATTAAATAACGAGAAAAGGCAGAAGAAGAACTTGATTCCTTAAACTTTTTATAAAGTCTGGACTTTAAGTTCTTTAGGTGAGAAAGTTCTTTAGAAAACCATGGAGGTTTATTAGACCTAGTCGGATAAGCTGAAGGAATGCAGGCATCAAAACACGCGTTCAATCTATTATAAAATAGTTTAATGGCGATGCTCAAATCAGTACAGACATATAGATCGGACCATTCAGATTGGCTAAGAAGCTCGTTCAATTTCGTAAAGTCAGCTTTGCGAAACTGGCGAACTCGAACAGTTGGCGTAATATGAAAATTAGTTACTGATGTGCCAAGGTCGATCACCAATTCTAATGTTGGATGATAGGGATCTTCAGGATATGTGAGTGGTTCGGTTCTTGACAGGACTACACTAGCCGGATCACAAACAAAACATAAGTCTAGCTGCCGGCTTAATGAATTTTTAACATGGTTTATTTGGCACAAAGATATGTCAAATAATCCATCGATAAAGCCATGTTCAGTCGTTGGGGTTAAAGAATTCGACTCATTATTCTGTAACCACGTTGTTCTTGGCAAATTAAAATCCCCAAGAACTATGAGGTGGTCTTTGTCAGAAAGAAGATTATTGACGGATTGAATAGCGGATAAATGATTATGATAAACTGATATATCTGAAGATGGAGAAATGTACGAGCATGTAACGTATAAAAATACGCCACGGAAACATATTTTAATAGAAATAAATTCAATGTCAATCGGGCTAACGAAAGGTATTTCTTCTGAAGAGAGGTTGGAGTCTACAGCAATTAGAGCCCCACCACCTCTTTGGGAAGGACGATCAAGCCGATACGTTGTATACTTCACTGAAAAGATTTCCGAATCGAGAATATCCGGTTTTAACCAGGTTTCAGTGAACACAACAACATGAAAAGGGAAAGTAAGACTGTCAACGTATAGTTTGTTAATCTTACTACGCAAGCCACGAACATTTTGATAAGCTAACCAAAGGGAAGATATTAGTTTTTTGAGGAAGAAGAAGAAGAAGAAGACGAGGTAGCTACTGTAGTATTTTGCACAGGGTCATTGGGGGGAAGCCTAATCGGATTCCGATTTTTAATTTTGGGCTTATACTCTTTTACCACCAAATACTCCGGCCAAAAGCTTGGTGAGGATGTGGTGGCAAAATGTTCTGGGGGTACGTTGATGCGAAAGATGCAACTTGCCTGTCATAAGAAAACTTAAATTTCTCCACCTTGATAGTGGCATCGCTTATTTTGGCCTGAATATAGGCCATCACATCTTCAGATGTAGAATCAGGGGCGAGCCTGGAAACAAAAATCTGCTTCATTGGCGGAATCCCCACCAGAGGTCTAGAAACCAGAGGCGGAACAGCTGGCGTACTGTCACCTGTGGGTTCTAGATTAACCGGTGAACCGGCTGTAACTGTAACTGGAGGAGGGGCTTTGTTTGATTTTGGTCTGCCTGTTCTTTTTTTCACAACAGCAGATGAATCGGACAAAGGAGCAGAAATAGCTGTGTCCGTCGGCACAGCGTCAACAATGGGGACATCCACAACCATCGATGCTATTGGAGTAGCAAACATAGTTTGTGGGGCCGACGGGGCTGTAGGAGTGAGAAACTGTTCCAAGAAAGCCAACACTCAAATCCTTGAAACCACTCATCGTCTGCCTCATAAACACACGCATCTCAGTCTCAATCTCACGACAGGACTCACATGTCCAGCTAAGTCCAGTCCGTTGGGCAACGGCATCCGCTACTAGCCCTGAGTAGCCAGCGCATTTTACATGCACCAAATTACTACAGAGCCAGCAACAAATACTTGGCTGCGCAGCAGTAATCTGCTTTTGGCAGCTTTTCTTTATACAGACAAAACTCATTTTAACTAAAATTTCACTACTAGTTGACCACTGTGCAATATGAAAGCAAATCCAATTACAAGAAGTAAACAGAAATGCGCGGCCAACAACAATGCAGAAGCGCTGATCAAAACTCTACACGACTGTTAGAAACTGTGGAAACACAAACAATAACAACTCAGCTAATACACTCTGCAGGGGGCAAAGTACAAAAGTTGAGAGCCAGAGAGCGATGCACAACAACAACAATAATACCAATGCACTCAGCGGGAAGCCAGGCACAAAGAGAACATGCAAAAATTTACTCACCGACAACAACAAAGCTGAAAGCGCGGCTTAAAATTCCAAAGGAAAGCAAATGACAAAAACACAGCACTTGATACCCAAATATATTATTGATTAGTAAATAAATACTAATAATAAACATGCACTACTTTATGAAAGATAGTCGCGAGGTAGCAAACAGTATATTGTTTAATTAGGAGCTATAAATAAGTTAAGTAACCACCGGTTGGTAATAAAAACAAAGTTTAAACGGAGCGCACAAAAAAAACACGACTGTCTGCTACAAAGAGAGAATGTGAATTAAATCTAGAAATTCGTTACCACAAAAGAACAGTATTGAGTATGATAAAGTAGTCGAAAAGCGCATAAAGCTAACAGAAATTTCAGAAAAGTGGATTTTAGTGGAACAGAAAAGTGATCAAAATATTGCTGAGTTAGTTTCGAAGATAAATGAAGATGACCTCCCTCTTGAATTAGCAAAGACTTATGAGTTAAGGGCAGGTGTATTATATCGAAGAATTCAGAGAAATTCAAAGACTCGATGCCTCCCAGTTGTGCCTCGTGCGTTCAGATGGTCTGTTATCAACCAAGTTCACGAGTCAATTATGCATTTAGGTTGGGAAAAGACACTTGATAAAGTGTATGATTTCTATTGGTTTGATGGAATGTCGAAATATGTCCGTAAGTTTGTTGAGAACTGTATAACATGTAGAGTCGCTAAGTCGTCATCGGGAAGAGTTCAAGTCGAGTTACATCCAATCCCAAAAATTATATTAGTAGTGCACATGGACATATCAGGAAAACTAAGTGGTAAAAGTGATCGCAAGGAATATGTGATTGTGCAAATTGATGCCTTCACCAAATATGTCCATTTGCATCATATTTTTACGCTTAATGCGGAGAGTTGTGTCAATGCCCTTAAGTCTTAGATCTCCCTTTTTGGGGTACCAGCGCGCGTTGTGACGGACCAGGGCAGAAGTTTTACAGGCGCTAAGTTTGCTGAATTTTGCTCATCTCAGAAAATACAGTTGCACCTAATTGCTACTGGTGCTAGTCGTGCTAACGGACAAGTCGAAAGAGTAATGAGTACCTTGAAGAATTTATTAACAGCCGTTGAAACTAGTTCTCGGTCTTGGCAGGACGCTTTGAGTGACGTACAACTAGCAATCAATTGTACTACCAATAGAGTTACTAAATCAAGTCCATTAGAGCTTTTTATTGGCAAAGTTGCGCGACCGTTAGGTTTAATTCCGATTAGTGGGACAGAAAATGAGGTGGATTTGTCTGAAGTAAGACAACAAGCATCGGCCCATATGCAAAAGGCAGGAAATTATGAAAAATTACGCTTTGATAAAACCAAAGCACAAGTCGTGAAATTTAGTGTTGGCGATTATGTTCTACTCAAAAGTAGTGATAGACATCAAACTAAATTAGATCCAAAGTTCAAAGGGCCATTTTTAATAACGGAATTACTAGAGGGCGATCGTTATACATTGAAATGCATGAAAAGTAAGAGAAGTTATAAGTATCCTCATGAAAGTTTACGAAAAATGCCAGATGGACAGGTACCAAGTGAATTGGATATCGACGGAGACGATAGCGAATGAGATAAACACTGTTGAAAGAGACAGTAAAGAATGAGACACTGTTGAAAGAGACAGTAAAGAATGAGACACTGTTGAAAGAGACAGTAAAGAATGAGACACTGTTGAAAGAGACAGTAGAGAAAAAGACACTGTTGAAAGAGACAGTAGAGAATAAGAGAGACACTGTTGAAAGAGACAGTATTGTATGAGAAATATAAACTGTTGAAAGAGACAGTAGAATGACGGAATGTGTGATGTCGATGACTTTTCATTGCGGTACCTGGCCCTGAAAGGTATATTTCTAGTTTAGAAAGCAAGTTATTTTTTTTAAAAAAAAATAAAAAAAAAACTTTAATTGGGTTAAATTAAGAACACTCATAAATATTGTTAATCAAACACAAAAATGTAAAAAGAAATTTGTAATACTTTTTATGTTAAGGAAGCCAATTGTAATTGAAGATAATGATTAAAGACTAATTGTATCACACAGATGGATTTGTAATCAGAAAAGAGATACCCTACACGAGGACGTGTAGATCGTCAGGATGGCCGTGTCGGAGATATGGTAGATAACACATGGTTGCTCTAATTGTGTGCCTTGCTTAGGTTAATCGAATAGTATTGGTGTTATTAGTTTTACTGTTATTTGAGTAGAATGATATCGGTGTTGTGTTGACAGGGTTGTACTGAGTGGGATGTCAGTTCGTTTCTGACATCGTGCGTGGCTCTCGAAGTTTCGGCCCTTTTTTGTGAAAGTAAGTCAAGGAGAACGGACGTGAGAGACTCGCTTCGCTACAGTAAAGACAACCAATTAATAAAATGGATCAAGAAAACTCGGCGCCAAAGTCTTCTACGTTATATACATTTGTTTTCCATGTCTATGTATTGTAAAAGCGATATACAATGGAGAGTATAAAAGGCTGGAGCTTCAGTGACTTTCTATCAGTTGGTTGAAGCATTTCACATAAAATGATTTGCTTTGTGAAAATTTGTGCAGTGATAGTTTCTATCATAAACTTTGTCAGTCCGGTGCCGGTAAAAAGAATTTCTGGGTATAATGAAACTGTCAGTGAAATTATACCCTTTAAATTACCTAACGACGAAATAATTGAATTGACTTTACAATTCAAATTATTTCAAAACACTAGTTTATTTGAGGCCGAATATATAAATAGTGAAATGGAAACATTGCCAACAACAACTACAACAACAACAACACCATCACCAATATCAACTACAACAAATATTACTACTACTTACAAATATTTTTTAGTTAGTAGAAACCAACTAAATCTTGGTATTAAATATCACTACCTATCATTTAAAAAATATCATTTTATAAGCCAGCAAAGGGGAGGTGCTGATATAACGTGTGTTGAGTTAAGCGAATATTTTCTAGATCATCCAATAACATGGAATGATAATGAAAGACCGAAAAATAAAAAAACAAAACAAGAGCCATCATATATAAACAGAACACCCTCCAATATTGAAGTACATGGAATGCAGACAGATCAAATTATTGAATTTGAGGCAAGGCAACAACAACCACGCGATAATGACTATGTTGAAGGTATTGAGCTTGACGATTTTACATCGATTGTAAATGATAGAATTAATAAACAGGAATTTGGCCCACATCCAACTTTTGGGGAAAAAACGTGCTTTAAGAATGAATTACAATAAAAAGTCAAGGGATGAAGAAAAATAAAATGTAAAATGTAATAAATTTAAACACAAAATGTAATAAAATGTTACTTTTTTTTCAAAACAAATAAAAACGAAAAATCAAAAAAAAAACAAACACAAAAACTTTTATTTACAGGTTGAACATTTTAGTGGAGATGGGTCTTTTGAAGACATTGAAAACAATTTTGGTATTAGTGGTAAGTTGTAACTCATTTCTTTAAATTTATTATCAGTTAAAATAATTTATTTTATTTTATTTATTCTTTTTATTCTTTATTTTCAGACAAATTGAGTGATTATAAACAGATTATTAAATCTAATATTAATCTACCATCAAAAAAGTCGAATAAAGAAGAAGAAGAATTTTACTTTGAAGAGCCAATGCTACAACTGAAAGACTTCAAGCAGATAATTCCATCAAATTTGAGACCAGCTGACCCCAATGAAGCTCCGGAAGTCACCTTCGCTGTTGATAATTTGATTAGAATTCTAGCTAAGGAAGAGGAACTACATATTAATGAACTCGATGATGTTGGTGGCCCTGCTGATGAGGGTGAAATTATTACCGATGTTGATATTATCGATGAAAATGAAAATGAAAAACCTATACAAAAACCTAAATATTTTTCCAATAGTAATCCATACACAAACACATTAAAACACGTTTTGGATTCCACTTAAAAAATTAAAAAACAACATTTTTAAAACTTTATTATCATTTATTATTCATATAAATTTGTATACGATTCTTAAAACTTTATATTAAACTTTTATATATTCATAACATTTTAATGTACAACGTTTATACACATTTTATATTAAAAATAAATACATTTTCGTCAATAAAACTAATTTAAAAAATCTTGTTATTTCTTTGATTGTATTGGTTGGCATTGTTCATTATAGAACATCTCAAGTTCAAGGGTTGCATAAAATAAAGTTTTTTCAGCATTTTCAATTTTAGTTTTCAATGATTTGAGCAAGGTGTTCTCTTGTATATAGTGGATAAAATTGCTTTCCAACTCATCTATCTGTCTTCCCCAGGTAAATGATTCTGCCTCTAAAAATCTTATATTTGTTAAAAGCTCTCTTTCTATTAATTTATGATGGAAATAGGCTAATGTGGAACATTTATTGCTCTCAATGAAACGCTTATCATCTTTATTATCAAGAATTGTCTTAGTAATTTGATAAGTATTTATTGTATGACCTATGGATCGAAACAATGTCATTTTTCCATATTCTGATTCACCAGTTGTTAAAAATTTTTTATAATTTTCAAGGTCTATCTTTTCTAAAGCCGTCCTTTTCACACCTTTTATTTTTTTATATGTTTTCTCAACACTATCAATTTTATAGCAATACATTTTTGGACGAAGTCCAACAAACTCCGACATGGGTTTGCCGTTAAGCTCATCCTTAAAGAAACCCAATTTCTTTTTATTAACTTTTTTAAAATTATACAAAATAGCAGCTTCATCAGAATAATCAGATGTATCAAATTTTTCATCAACATCAGCTCGAATATCACTATAAAAATCCTCGGTTTTTATTGTATAAACTAGGGGGCTACGCCCCCTGCTCGCTTCGCTCGCCAACCCCCAGCTCGCTTCGCTCGCAACATTGTCTTTAGTTGTCCGGTTTAACAAATTTAAATAATATTCGCCACCTGCTCGCTTCGCTAGCAACATTGTATTTAGTTGCCCGTTTTAACAAATTTATATAATACTAGGGAGCTACGCCCCCTGCTCGCTTCGCTCGCCAACCCCCAGCTAGCTTCGCTCGCAGCATTGTATTTAGTTGCCCGATTTAACAAATTTATATAATATAACATTTTTTCTAAAAAAAAAAACGGAAATATTTAGCTTCCGCTGCCCGCTGCCTTAATTTTTTTCCTTGCAATTGAACTTTGGCTAAAAATTCGGATTTGGTGATTTGGCGGGAAAAAGCTAAATTTGGCGGGAAAAAGCTAACATTGGCGGGAAAAAGCTAAATTAAGCGAATTAGTCAAAATTTGGCAAGAAGAGTTAATCTAAAAGTTTTGTTAGGATATCTCCGATTGCATCCGATTGTTCCTATGGCAGCTATATGATATAGTCATCCGACTTTGACCAAATTTGGTCAGAATGTAAGAGACAGTAGCAAACACATAATCTGTGAGTTTGGTTGAGATATCTTAAGAAACAAAAAAGTTTTTCATTCTAATGGTGTTTTTCATCGGATTGTTCCTATGGCAGCTATAAGATATAGTCATTCCACTTTGACCAAATTTGGTCAGAATGTAAGAGACAGTAGCAAACACATAATCTGTGAGTTTGGTTGAGATATCTTAAGAAACAAAAAAGTTTTTCATTCTAAAGGTGTTTTTCATCGGATTGTTCCTATGGCAGCTATAAGATATAGTCATCCGACTTTGACCAAATTTGGTCAGAATGTAAAGGACAGTCCCAAACAAACAATCTGCGAGTTTCGTTGAGATATCTTAAGAAACAAAAAAGTTTTTCATACTAAGCAATTCCGTGACCTTTGACCTTGATTTTGACCCTCTTACAGGTGGAATTTTGCAAAATGCCGTCTTATTGCACGATAAAATTATCTCATCTATGTTGTGTGCAAATTTCAGCTCCCTATCTTTTACCGTTTGGGCTGCACGTTGATTCTCAGTGAGTCAGTGAGTCAGGACAAAGAGTTTTATATATATAAGATAGCATTTTTTCTAAAAAAAACGGAAATATTTAGCTTCCGCTGTCCGCTGCCCTTATTTTTTTTCCTTGCAATTGAACTTTGGCTAAAAAGTCGGATTTAAGGATTTGGCGGGAAAAAGCTAAATTTGGCGGGAAAAAGCTAACATTGGCGGGAAAAAGCTAAATTAAGCGAATTAGTCCAAATTTGGCAAGAAGAGTTAATCTGAGAGTTTTGTTAGGATATCTCCGATTGCATCCGATTGTTCCTTTGGCAGCTATATGATATAGTCATCCGTCTTTGACCAAATTTAGTCAGTATGTTAGAGACAGTATAAAACAAACAATCTGCGAGCTTGGTTGAGATATCTTAAGAAACAAAAAAGTTTTTCATACTAAAGGTGTTTTTCATCGGATTGTTCCTATGGCAGCTATAAGATATAGTCATTCCACTTTGACCAAATTTGGTCAGAATGTAAGAGACAGTACCAAATATATAATCTGTGAGTTTGGTTGAGATATCTTAAGAAACAAAAAAGTTTTTCATACTAAAGGTGTTTTTCATCAGATTGTTCCTATGGCAGCTATATGATATAGTCATCCGACTTTGACCAAATTTGGTCAGAATGTAACAGACAGTACCAAACATATAATCTGTAAGTTTGGTTGAGATATCTTAAGAAACAAAAAAGTTTTTCATACTAAAGGTGTTTTTCATCGGATTGTTCCTATGGCAGCTAAAAGATATAGTCATCCGACTTTGACCAAATTTGGTCAGAATGTAAGAGACAGCCCCAATCATACAATCTGTGAGTTTGGTTGAGATATCTTAAGAAACAAAAAAGTTTTTCATACTAAAGGTGTTTTTCATCGGATTGTTCCTATGGCAGCTATAAGATATAGTCATTCCACTTTGACCAAATTTGGTCAGAATGTAAGAGACAGTAGCAAACACATAATCTGTGAGTTTGGTTGAGATATCTTAAGAAACAAAAAAGTTTTTCATTCTAAAGGTGTTTTTCATCGGATTGTTCCTATGGCAGCTATAAGATATAGTCATTCCACTTTGACCAAATTTGGTCAGAATGTAAGAGACAGTAGCAAACACATAATCTGTGAGTTTGGTTGAGATATCTTAAGAAACAAAAAAGTTTTTCATTCTAAAGGTGTTTTTCATCGGATTGTTCCTATGGCAGCTATAAGATATAGTCATCCGACTTTGACCAAATTTGGTCAGAATGTAAAGGACAGTCCCAAACAAACAATCTGCGAGTTTCGTTGAGATATCTTAAGAAACAAAAAAGTTTTTTATACTAAGCAATTCCGTGACCTTTGACCTTGATTTTGACCCTCTTACAGGTGGAATTTTGCAAAATGCCGTCTTATTGCACGATGAAATTATCTCATCTATGTTGTGTGCAAATTTCAGCTCCCTATCTTTTACCGTTTGGGCTGCACGTTGATTCTCAGTGAGTCAGTGAGTCAGGACAAAGAGTTTTATATATATAGATAGCATTTTTTCTAAAAAAAACGGAAATATTTAGCTTCCGCTGTCCGCTGCCCTTATTTTTTTTCCTTGCAATTGAACTTTGGCTAAAAAGTCGGATTTAAGGATTTGGCGGGAAAAAGCTAAATTTGGCGGGAAAAAGCTAAGTTAAGCGAATTAGTCCAAATTTGGCAAGAAGAGTTAATCTGAGAGTTTTGTTAGAATATCTCCGATTGCATCCGATTGTTCCTATGGTAGCTATATGATATAGTCATCCGACTTTGACCAAATTTGGTCAGTATGTTAGAGACAGTATCAAACAAACAATCTGCGAGTCTGCTTGGGATATCTTAAGAAACAATAAAGCTTTTCATACTAAAGGTTCTTTTGCATCCGATTGTTCCTATTGCAGCATTATGATATAGTCATCCGACTTTGACCAAATTTGGCCAGTATGTTAGAGAGAGTATCAAACAATCTGTGAGTTTGGTTGAGATATGTTAAGAAAAAAAAAAGTTGTTCATACTAAAGGTGTTTTTCATCGGATTGTTCCTATGGCAGCTATAAGATATAGTCATTCTACTTTGACCAAATTTGGTCAGAATGTAAGAGACAGTACCAAACATATAATATCTGAGTTTGGTTGAGATATCTTAAGAAACAAAAAAGATTTTCATACTAAAGGTTATTTTGCATCTGATTGTTCCTATGGCAGCTATACGATATAGTCATCCGACTTTGACCAAATTTGGTCAGAATGTAAGAGGCAGTACCAAACATATAATGTGTGAGTTTGGTGGAGATATCTTAAGAAACAAAAAAGTTTTTCATACTAAGCAATTCCGTGACCTTTGACCCCGATTTGACCCACTTAGAGGTCGAATTTCACAAAACGCCGTCTTATTGCACGACGAAATTATCTCATCTATGTTGTGTAAAAATTTCAGCTCTCTATCTTTTACCGTTTGAGCTGCACGTTGATTCTCAGTGAGTCAGTCAGGACAAAGAGTTTTATATATATTGTAATAAACAAAAGAACGATTGTTTATTCGGCGGAACCTCGTTCCGTACTGTCTGTTTATTATGAATGGAATCTTCGTATTTATAACAAATAGAATTATAACTAAATACATTTGGTTCTTAGGTGTCTAATTAATGTAGGTTGGGTATATGATATTATATGTGGCTAAACTGCTGACAACAGCGAAAGAGCCCAGGTGTATGTAGTATACATGCATGTGTGCATACATGGGTCAATCATCAGTTGCACTAAACGGCTCACTGCAAATGCGCTCGACATACTGACCTTCAAAAGTGATCATATGTCGAGTGTATTAAAATGCTTATGCTTACTTATTTCGATTGATTCATGTTTACACTATTACGTATTCATTTGGAATACTCTACATAGTACTGGGTATACTACACCTCCCCTTTTTAGAGAAATAACGTAATATTATGAAGTTATTTTATTAGAACTTTATAGTGTGCTTATATCGAGATTTTTTTTTTGTATTTATATTTTATATTGGTAAGTGTTATTTATATATTTGTATGTATTTTTCAAAATGTATTAAAAGTAATAAGTAAAGAAAGATATTGAGTAAAGTTATTGGATAATTATGTAATTTTTATATAAAAATGAAATGTGCTTTGACATAATAATGTATTAATATATATTTTCAAACGATATGTATTTTTTTTTTTTCTTTTTTTTTCATATTTTTTTTCTATGCTTATGAATGCTTGTTCTTGTTGCATGCTTATTCTTATGTATGATCATACTAAAAATAATTACGAAATATAAGTTTTTAACCTATCCTTATGTACTTTTTGTTTTTTATTCCTCATGTCCGATATTATAATATTATCATTATCATCTAAGCTTTCTACCTTATAGGGTCCCGTATAATTAAAATCTAACTTATGACCTGTATCGTTCCTTAATAGAACTTGGTCTCCTATCTTTACTGTCAAATTATTCGCTCTTCTATCATAATATTCCTTATTTTTAGCCTTATGCTTTTCTAGCATTATCCTAGTTCTTTTATAAGCTATTTCTAATCTATACTTAACCTCTTTAGCATAATCATCCACGTTATATAGTGGTGCTATCTTATCTACTCTATTGAAATATGATGGCAAGTTGCTTTGTCTGCTGTAGCGCGCTTGCAGCAAGCCCAGATTGTAATTTGTAGCGCCATCTATGTGTCATGGTGTACACATCAAGATTTGAGCTAGTTGATGAGAGAGATTGAGCCATTTCTTTACAGCCGCAAATGTCATTGGCCGTTAAGATGGCGAAATCTAAATTTTCTCTGCTAAAAGGTTTCCTCGGATGGGCTGAGGAGAGAGTTTTTTCTTTTACTTTCCAAGCATCGATTAGTGCACACGTATTTTTTAAACACGTTAGAGAAATTTGTAAAAGTAAAATAAAAAAAAAAAGACATTTTTCAAACAAGTAAAATTCGTGTGTGCTTCTGTTACATTTATTTATTTATCGGGTGCCAAATCCGAAGGAGGGTAAGTTATTGTTTAACTGGAAGCCAGGGAAATTTTCAGTTTTTAAGCTGGGAATTCGTTTTCTTTTTTTGTGATCAGGTCTGGCACCTAGTTGCAATTTTAAATTGCCATATTTTTGCTGCAAAACCCACCACCAATAAAACCTACTCAGAGAGGGAAGGAAGAGTCAAAATGGAGACAGCCCGCTAATCCCGCCAAAACGGATCATTGAAAATTCAAAGAGAAGCAAAAGAAAATTTTCACTTACAAATAAGCCAAGTTTTTTTGGCTTCCGTATTTAATCAGAGGGAAAAAATATCTATGCGCAAAAAGGGCATTAAGTTTCGGGACAGCAAAAACACTCATTCGTTATGCGAGTTTTAACTCAAGCTCAGGCAGGGTAGAGAGGCAAAGGAGAGAACTAGAGCGATCAGTCTAAGATCGTGAGCCCAGCAGCGGTGTCGACGCGTCGTGCAAGCTGCATTTTACCCGGTTTTTTCGCGAATTCTGTTAATATCGAATGTTCTCAACCCGAATCGGCTAACAAGGCCTGAAAATTCATTTTTTTGTTATGTGCTCACTAAAAGCCTGAGTGGCAAGGAAGAAGCTGACGAGATTACCCAGCTGAGATTTTTTTTTAGTTAAAATTTAAAGTGGCATAGGCCCAATAAGTGTTAGTTTAAGGTTAGTAAGGTATTTAGGCAAATATTTATTGATTTAACCATAAGTGAATTGGCATAAGAATTGATTTCTTTAAAATATGCCATTATGCAATTCCTTTTTAGTTAAGCCCAAGTGAAAAGAATTTGATGAAGAAGCAAAGAGCGATAGAAACGGGAGATAGCGAATTAGGCAAGACTCTCCACTGCGCTCAAGTTAAAGATAGGGCATCTCTGGGCATATCGTTTATATCGTGCGAGTGAAGTAATAATCAAGTGGTGCAAAAATCATTTTTTTGGCTTTTTGTGGTGTAAAACCAAGTATATTTTTTTTTCCTTTTTTTTTAAATCTCAACATCTAGCATAAAGTTTCGTTGCGGCCTATAATGGAAAGCGCTTTTCATCGATGGACAACAAAAACTTGTAAGTGAGCAATCATGATTAATATATTTGGTACCGAATAACTGCCGAAAGCACAAACCAAAAGGGAAAAAAATATTTTTATCAAATTACCAATAATTGCACAAAGGTAATTTTCACTCAAACGAACCGTTAAGTCCAACTTCTCACTCAAAAGATTTCACTCAAACCTATTAGAAGCGAGCATCAGTGCTGCGCGGGCATAAAACTGTTCCCACCCTCAAATTTGATTAATAGAAAAGCATGCTAATTTTAAATTAACTAAATTATAGTTGATAAATTTATTATACGTATTTATTTTAATTATATTTATATCATTTATTTTTGTATACTCATAACTACTTATAAAATTAATTCTGTTTTCCTAAGCTGTTGGCGAAAAGCAATGAATTTTGTGGTGCTAGGAGATTTTATTCTGTTTAGTAAATAAATATTTTTATAATGTTCTAAATTCTGTTTTGTTGATTTCCCACTGACTCAATGCCCTCGTAAGGAATCTTATCAATCATAGGGCCATTCAATTGCAATGCTTCTTCCTGCGGCGCTGAATGGTATTGGTAGGGTGGGCGAAATGATACCTCAAGTCCATCAGAGGATCATATAAATTCCAACATGTGAATGTGTGTGCATGCTATCGTCATCTGTCCTCCGTAACCAATATGTCTCTCGTCCGGTTGTTTCGCTTGTCACTGCACGCATTTTTTTCTAATAATAATTCCCCCAAAAGGCACATAAGACACGAGAGCAAGACCACCACACCACTTGCCGACGAGCCAGAGCCGGATCATCAGCGTGCGCTCTCGGTCTTGTTCAACACCTCGCCTGTAGACATACAGTCACCCGTTACACTGCCAAAAACTAGTTCATATGGACAGTAGCTGTGTGCCATAGATGGAGTTGTGTTGAAACAGTAAACGAAATATTGAAGCCATACGTCCCAATCCGTTTTATCAACAGATATGTATGAACGTATGTATTCATTAAATGTCTTATGACTTCTTTCGACTGTTCCAACTGTCTGGTGGTGATGTGCTGTAGACGTTATATTGTCTACTTTCAAATATTTGCACAAGTCATTAATTATTGAATTTTTATATTCAGTTCCCATGTCCGTAATGAACGTCTTCATTGGACCGAACTTCAGTATAAATGATTCAAAGATTGCTTTTGCAATAGTATTAGCATTTTTGTTTTGAACTGGAATAGCTACAAGATATTTCGTTAAATCGCATATCAATGTAATTGCGTATTCGTTACCATTTTCAGATTTAGGTAGCGGACCTATAGTATCCACTATCACTCTGTCAAATGCACACATTGGTGTGTCCGTAATGGTTAGAGGTGTCTTTGTATGTTTCGTTATTTTTGATCTTTGGCATTTTGGACATCTACGTACGTACTTTATAATTTGACGCGTCATATTTTTCCAGTAGTAGTGTCTTCTAATCTTTTGTAATGTTTTAGTAATGCCATTATGACCGCCTTGTATGGGATCGTCATGATATGTAGACAATATTGCTTCTTTTTCTTTTTCATTATTAATTGTGGTCACCGGCTTGAGTAGCGCTACTCTTAATGATTTTAATATACTATTGCCCAAATTTTTAAAAGTATCTATTGAAACGAATTCAAAGACCTTTTCCCACGGTGCCACTTTGAGTTGGCTGACTTTATGAATACCGGCTTGCATTTCAAGCCTTTGGAAAAACTGACCTAAGTCAAAAGTTCCATTGGTGTACAAATCGCCAACATCAATTCTTGCAATAACTTCCTTTCCATGTTTAAAATAACATTTCTTATTTGTTATATGCAAGGCCACTACTTCTCGTACATCGTCATTTTTGATGACTTCATATACGTTGGGCTTAGAAGCTTGTTCAATATTTCGCCTAAGCAAAATATTTTTTTCATTTTCTTCCCCTGCGCAGGGTTTATTTTGTCTACTTTGTTGCCTGGTAGTGACTTTCAGGACTTGTTTTTGCATTTCTTTTAGTTGTTCGATGGTTATCCTTGACAACGCATCAGCAACATAGTTATCCTTTCCCTTAAGGTACTCCACAGTAAACTGATACTCTTCTAGATCTAATCTCATTCTTGTTAACTTTGAATTTGGATTTACCATTGAAAATAAAAATGTTAGTGGTCTATGATCTGTTTTTACTAAAAAGTGTCTACCATATATATATGGTCTGAAGTAATTTATTGCCCAATGTATTGCCGCTAGCTCTTGTTCTGTGGTGCTTTTATTCGATTCGCCTTTCGTGAAAGATGTGGAAGCATATGCAACTGGTAGTTGTAATCCATCATGCTCTTGTGTTAGCACAGCTCCACAAGCTTGTTTACTTGCGTCTGTAATTATGCAAAATTCTTTTGAGAAATCTGGATACTGAAGTAATGTTGGACTCATTAATTGTTTTTTTAAATATTCAAAAGCTTCTTGACATTGGGATGTCCATTCGAATTTAACATTTTTCTTACACAGTTTTGTTATATGATGAGCGTAATTCGCGAAATTTTTAATAAATCTACGATAATAATTGCAGAAAGCAACAAATCGTCTTGCGCTATCAGCGTCAGTAGGAACCGGGTATTTCCTGATAACCTCATATTTTGAATTATCCTGTAAAAAACCTCGATTAGTGCACTTGTGACCTAAGAAAGTCACTTCGTGCATGAAGAAGGTGCACTTATCTGGGTGCAGCTTTAGATTGTTCTTCCTACATAGCTCAAATACATCAGTTAGGTTATTGAGCATATGCTTTTCAGAACAACCAATGACTATTAGATCGTCCATATAAAGGAACGCTTGGGCTGGTTTCAGTCCAGAAAATGCTAATGTCATCATTCGTTGGAAGGAATTTGGGGCTATTTTGAGGCCATAGGGCAGCCGCGTGAAGCGATAAGAGCCATTGCTCGTTGAAAATGAAGTTATATTTCTTGATTCTTCTTCCAATTCTATCTGGTGAAATCCAGACATTAAGTCCAAACATGAAAAATATTTTGCTCTGCCTAGCTGATCCAGAATGTCATCTATTCTTGGCAAAGGAAATTTATCCGCTGTGGGAACCCGACATCTCAAGTAGGCCTTGAACTGACATGTGATGAAATGATTGTATATACAGGCATGCCACATAAATCTCTTTCACTTGAGTTTCACGTCAATTTCATTTCTCCGTGCCACAGTCTCAATCACCTGCACAATTTTTGGTGAAACGAAATCATCGCTCAATTCACTGGCGTCCGATGCCATGAGAATAATGTCACATTTTTTTGTCCGAATTTCAAAATTAAGAGTTGTCAAGTAACTTTTATTATTTGTCGCGCCAATAACTTTTAAATTTTTTTAGGCTATACAATATCAATTATTAAATAAATAAATTAAATAATATTAATTAAAGAAGAAATAAAATAAAACCCTACTTTTCAGCAATAATAAACTTACAAAAATTGCTAAACAAACCTTTGGGAAATTTAATCTGAGAAGGGGCCAACCCTTAGCAGCCTAGTACGAAAAGGTTGATGAACATGCTTAAAAACCTAAATCACACGAATTTCTGTGGCACGGAGAAATTTTCGAAGTGGAATTGCTTTTTTCTGAAATCACTTTCACTAGTGTTTTTTGTGGCATGCCTGATAGTATGTCAGTCGACATCGAGCTACGATACCGGCTAGAGCTTCTAAATATAAATTAAATAATATTCGGAAAACGTGCGTTGTTACAGTGGCGACGAGGATAAAAAAAAAAAAAAAAAAAAAAAAAAAAAAAAAACCTAAAATTCAAATTATCTAAATTCAGCTAATTAATTTAAAAAAAAGGGTAAATATTTCAACTTCAAATATTAAGCAATAACATTGCCAGTATTTGAAATACCAAGCAGAAGACTATGCAATGTCCGAAGCTAAAAAAAAATTCTTGGACAAAGCAATAACACTGCAGATCCTTGAATTATAAATTGGTAGTTAGCCAAAAAAAAACAATCCATGGACAAAGCAATAACACTGCAGATCCTGGAATTGTAAACTGGTAGTTAGCCAGAGAAAAAAAAAAACAATCCATGGACAAAGCAATAACACTGCAGATCCTGGAATTGTTAACTGGTAGTTAGCCAGAGGAAAAAAGATCAAACCATGGACAAAGCAATAACACTGCAGATCCTGGATTTGATATGTGGCAGTTAGCCAACTAAGAACTGGCATGGCCAGGGGCTGGACACCGTAGGTGTCAGTCGAGATAAATAAAGCTGGCATGGCCAGGGGCTGGACACCGTAGGTGTCAGTCGAGATAAATAAAGCTGGCATGGCCAGGGGCTGGACACCGTAGGTGTCAGTCGAGATAAATAAAGCTGGCATGGCCAGGGGCTGGACACCGTAGGTGTCAGTCGAGATAAATAAAGCTGGCATGGCCAGGGGCTGGACACCATAGGTGTCAGCCGAGATAAATAAAGCTGGCATGGCCAGGGGCTCAAAAAAAAAAATTGAATGTTTACTGAGTTATTTTATTACAGAGACAAGAAAATGCCTGAGCTAAAACCATTCCTGTTCAAGTCAATAGAGAAATCACTGTGGAGATCAGAATGGGAAGACTGGTACAGATCGTTCACCATATACGCAGATGCTGAGGAGATAACCTCGCCCGTGAAAAAGAGAAACAAGCTTCTACATCTGGGTGGAACACAGCTACAAGCTGTGGCATATAGTTTGCCGGGCGCCATTGCTACGTTGAACGAAAAAGAAGATGACGAAGAAATATGTAAGGTGCTAGTAAATAAGCTTCAAGAATATTTTTCGCCTCCGCTGAATTCTGCATACGAGAGATATGTGTACCGGACCATGTCACCGGTGCAAGGAGAGAAATTTGCAGAATTCTTGCTTCGCCTAAGACAACAATTAGGCAAATGCAGTTTTGGGATGTCTGAAAAAGAAATTCGTGATATTTGTCTCAAAGATAAATTAATTGATACATGTGCTACACAAGAATCAAAGAAAAAGCTTTTAGAAGCCGAGCACTCTCTTGACGAGGTAATTAAAATTTGTGCAATTGAAGAACAAGTGAACAATCAATCCAAGGCTATGGTGCCCCAGTTGGATGCGAGTTCTGTCAGCAGAATAACGAAACGTAGAGCGTTCAGCCATGAAAGCGAATGTGGTCGTTGTGGGCGAAGAGATCATGATGAATCCAGCCGTTTATGTCCTGCTAGGACTATGCAGTGTAACAAGTGCAATCGTGTCGGTCATTACGCTATCAAATGCAGGACTACTAATAAGAGACCATTTGCCGGGTACGGAAACACAAACGGAAAGCGTAGAATGGATGGAAACTCGAATGTTCGATCGGTCTCAAGCGATTGTGGTGTTGATTTTTAAAGAAAACGGAGATATCAGACTTGGCGAATAATACGGACCCACTTCGTAGACTTAAGACCAATGCCAAGTTTGAGTGGGATGAAACTGAAGGCAGAGCTTTTCAGTATTTAAAACGGCAATTAGCAACTACATCGCGATTGTCATATTTCGATCCTAGCAGACGCCAGTCCTGTAGCTTTAGGCGAGGAAGAACCCCGGATTATCTTGACAAAAGGAGAGGAGCAAAGGAGACAGCAGTAGATGTTGCAGATACGGTTCTATTGAGAAATGTTTGTCATCTTAAAAAGGTGCTAGTTGCACCATCCTTTATATTTTCAGACTCTGGACCACCTTCCACAGATGTCGTATCTGATGAGACACCACGGCCAAGCAGTCAGATGAAATTCACAGCGAGAAGACGGGAGTACAGACGAGCGCAATGAGAGACTAGAACTGACACTGGAAGAAGACCGCGAGGAAGTTGACTATTGCCCCTCTCAAGTAGTGAAGGATCCATCAGAGGAAGAAACAGCCAACCAGCTCTAAACAAAAAGAGGGATGTGGGAACCCGACATCTCAAGTAGGCCTTGAACTGACATGTGATGAAATGATTGTATATAGTATGTCAGTCGACATCGAGCTACGATACCGGCTAGAGCTTCTAAATATAAATTAAATAATATTCGGAAAGCGTGCGTTGTTACATCCGCCAACAATTTTTTATTAATTTGCCGATAGTCAATCACTAGGCGCCACCTTTTCTTTTCTGAATCAGGTAAGGCTTTCTTCGGAACAAGAAGCAATGGGCTATTGTATTCGGAAATTGAGGGTTCTACTATATTGTCTTTTATTAGTTTATCTACCTGTTTTATTATTTCATCTTTTTGGCTATGTGGGTTTCTATAGTTTTTAATGTATACTGGCTCATCACTGTTCAATCTTAATTTTTGTTTGTAAAAGTTGTTAGCTGTGATTGGCTCTGATTCCAATCCAAAAATATCTGTATATTTTGAACACAACTCTGTCATTGTTTTGCAATGCGCGGGTGGAAAATTCTTTTTTAATTTAGAGAGTATTGTTACGGCTCTTTGATGGTCGTTTAAATCAGCAATTTTATAGTTAGTTAATGATTCGAAGGTAATATTCTTTACGCTTAAAATCTTGTTTGTGTTGGTCGTATTTAGTATTCTCACGTACGCGTTTTTTGAATCTGAGATTGAATTTCCGACAAATACACCGTCTACTATCTCTTGATTAGGTATTAGAATCTGATTGTCGTTAGTATTTACTTTAATCTGTCTGATTACTTCAGAACGTGAAGGTACAATTATTTCGTTGCTATCAATATTATGGAAAATTGGGATCTGTATTGATTTATTAATATTATTGGGTCTTAATATAAAAGAGTCTATTTCGGTAGTAAAATCTAATTGACAGTTGAATTTTTTAATGAAGTCTATTCCGATTATTCCGTCTCCGGGAATCGGAAAATCGTTATTTACTATATGGAAATCATGTGGTATAATGAAATTACCAGTTCTCAATTCGAGGAATGCTAAACCTATTGAATTTATTGACCCTTTACCAATACCCGTAATTTGGGTTATATTACTGTGATCAATGTCTAGAAATTGATCAGAATGTTCTTTAATGACTGAGATGTCAGCGCCTGTATCTATTAAAAACGTAAGTATCCTACCTGTGTGTTCATTTTTTATCCTGATAAATATATTTAAATTAAGATTGATTGTGTGGACCTTTGTTCTTACTGGCTCTGAGTACTTAAGGGATTAATTCCCACGTGCTCTTCCATAATTATTATTATTTTGGCCATTATTGTGATTAGAATTGTTTCTATACCCATAACCACGGCCATTTCCTCCACCACGGTAATTACCTCGGTTGTGATTACCGCGATAGGCATGTCCTCTTTGTGAGTACAAAATTGAGCTTGCGTTACCTGTCAGTTCTGTACTACAGTGTATGTATTTAGATATGGCTTCATTCATTGTTTTGAATGTACCCGCTTCAAGTATTGTTTTAAGCTTGTTATGTTCACAATTCTTGATCATAACTCCGATAGCTTCCTTGGTACTAAAAATATCCGCATGCTCGGATTTTAGTCCCTCATCGATATAAGAAGATTCAAGCAACTTTCTTAAACTTTCGATTTCATTAGTAAATTGCAGGGACGTAACACTTATAATTTTTTTTTCAAAAAATTAAAAAATAAGAGTTATTTGCTGATTTTTATAAAAAAAATTATTTTTAATTATTAAAATTAATTTATATGATAAAAATCAAAAATAATTATTATTTTTCAATTTTTATATACAAATTTAAGCCTAACTCTTATTTCCAATTTTTATTATAAAAATTGACAAATAACACTTATTTCTCAATTTTTATTATAAAAATCGAAAATAAAAATTGAATTGAAATATCTTTTGAACCAAAGAAGCCACATCATATATAGACCTATATATATGATCTATGCATTAATACCTTTCCATTGATATATAATATGTATGTACAAATGCATGTAGACACGTTTATAAGTACATTCGATTATCTACTTAGATATTTGGTACTATATTCTATTTATTTAATTTAAGGAACATGATTTTTTTTAATGATTCTCCAGATAAGTTGCATCTTAAATCGGTTAATACCAGCTTAAGTGCAGAAAATGCCCTTTCCACTGATACCTGGGTAGCTGGCACGGAATGAAGTACCTTAGCCCGTCGATACAGGCGTGGATATGTGAACTTTTTTTCCTCCCAGTAGCTCATTATATCCACATTGACATCTATTGGCTTTGGCGAATACCCATTAATCTCTATGATTGCCAATTTGAGCTCCGGTTCGTCCTCTTCATCAGAGTTTTCACCTTCGGATCCTACTTCAATAGAGCTTAAAAACTCCTTCAAAAGTGAGGATGTGCTCGGCGATGTTTGTTTAAGGCCATTGTCCGGTTGAACCGACGGTGTCTCTGAGGCTTCTAATGAAACCTGTATGTCTTTAGTTTGGCTCTTCTGATAAATAAAAATAGAACTTAAAAATTAATTGTCTTGTAAATATGGAAGGCGTCATTAAGCTTACCTGATTATTTTGCCTATTTAATGCCAGTATTTGGCGCATCAGTTCTACCAAATGATTTCTGGCTGCCGCCAGCTGAAGGGGATTCTTGAGAATTATTCGCCTAATTCTGGGATCCAAAAAAATCGCAGAGAGAACTACGTTATTGGTTGTGAGTTTCTCCTCCCGACTCTCCAAGCAATTGGCTAAACCTTCACTATGAATATTGCTACTCATAGACTTTATCATAAGCTTGGTTTCTAGCAATAGCTTGTAGAAGTCCCCAAAATAAAGTTGTTCTGTTTGCAACTTTTTGGTGGCTACAGAAATCGGCTCCAGCACAGACAGCAGCATTTTAATGTCAGCCCATTGCTTGTCTGTTAGCTGTTGGTTTTTAGGCAAGTGTACCCAGATGAACTCTTCGTATATGCATACACTTTTCAGCATTTCATACGTTGAACTCCACCTTGTGGGCACATCTGTGATAGGCAGGGGTAGAGATGTAGTAGAAATTGCAAGTCTAAAAGAAAAAAATTATTAGTTGTTTCATTAAAATTCGTTTTTTTGTATTCTTACCTGAACCGTGGTGTTCGCAATGTTTTTACAACTTTTCGCGCAATTGTAACAATTTCATCCCTTGAATTTTCGTTCAAAAAGTCTTTTACGGCTAGTTGAATTGACCACCAAACTCCGCCAACTCGTCGTCCAATAACTCCTCTTCCATTTCGGCATTCCCTCTGGTGAATATAAAATACATTGGACTCTTTCTCATATAGCAAAACGTGGCCTATACCGTTACCCCCCAACCACCTTGACCACGCTTTTAACAGGTGCTTCGATCCAGTCGCATATCTCTCCTATATTTCTCACAATGATCAGGACCGCCCAGATTAAACTTTTTTTCATCACTGAAACTAGTATTTTGCCATTCCTTTTCCCAGAATTGGTATCTGTGTGCGAGCTCCATGCGCGCCCTAATTTGGCGAAGTAAAAGCTTAGGTCCTTTTATGACGATTGAGTCTCCTATCAATGTCAATGTTTTCGGAACCGATTTCAAGCATTCCAAGGATCAATCCTTGTTCATGCTCTAAAATGCTAGTTCAACGAGGCATTTTGCACACTCTAATACACAAAAAGTAAGATAATGCATTTTTTAACATATATGAATGTTAACTTTTAAATATAAAACAAAATTCTTGCACTTCATCCTTTTAAAACCAACTATCGAGCAAAAGCAGTGAGCTATATGTAAATGTCACATATAATTCTTTATAACCAAATGTCAAAGGCTCGCTAACGTTTTGAGTTAACGGTAAACCGAATATGCAGATAATGGGGAAATCATAGCTGATTAGACATAACAAAATATCACTAAAACAAACTGCATTCTCACAAATAGAGTATCTTTACCTGAAACGCAAACAGGAGCAAAAATAATTTGTCACATATAATTCTTTCACTGAGGTATTTAAGCCGTGAAAAATTTGGTTGGTCAAAGTTTTAAATGGTGCAGAATCAAAAAGTTGAAAAGGCACTTTTTCTTCTGTCACCAACTGCACGCAGGCTTTTTTCACCTCGTTTGAAGAAATACTGATTGAAAATTTCTTTTTTTTCTCTAGAGGATCTTCTTTTTCCTGGTCCAGCTCAGTAGTGTAGAGATCGGCATGACACTCATGAAGATGTCTCTTTAAATTTGTGTAGTACATGCCCTTAAAGGAACGCTTACAAATTTTGCACACCGACCCATCTTCTGTTTTAAAATCAAAAAATTCACGTACTATACCGTCACGTTTACGACCCATCGCAGAGTTTCTTTTTATCCTTTAAATTAATATTAATAGTTAAAAATGATATTTTTTATAAAAATCAGATAATACCTCTAATTTTTTAATTTTTGAATAGAAGTATACTCGTTACGGTCGCTGTAAGAAACTGGACTGAACTGAGCTGAACTGAACTGAAACCAATGTAGAGAAAAAGTTGAACGATGCTGCGTTAACCATCGCATGCTGCGTTCGTATTTAAAATCGAGATCTAAATAATAGACTTTTTTGCAGGTTGAAGTGGTAGGCAAAAGAATTTACACATAATTATTATTAAAATATTATCATATAAACGTGTGTACATGCATTTGTACATACATATTATATATCAATGGAAAGGTATTAATGCATAGATCATATATATAGGTCTATATATGATGTGGCTTCTTTGGTTCAAAAGATATTTCAATTCAATTTTTATTTTCGATTTTTATAATAAAAATTGAGAAATAAGTGTTATTTGTCAATTTTTATAATAAAAATTGGAAATAAGAGTTAGGCTTAAATTTGTATATAAAAATTGAAAAATAATAATTATTTTTGATTTTTATCATATAAATTAATTTTAATAATTAAAAATAATTTTTTTTATAAAAATTGAAATAAAAGTTTATCCTGTTTTCGAATTTGGCGTTCAAAAATAACATATCTCTGTTTTTCCCACTCTTCTGGGACGCTTTTAAGGGCTTCAATTTTTTTGAAACTCATAACTATTATTTGCAGTCCCTGGTAAATTGAGTGGCTGTTTTTCCCTTTTGGTAAACATTTGCCAATTTCGCTTTTAATACGTCGGAGGTTTCACCGACAATTGTAGCCTTCAATTTCTCAATAATCGCAATGATTGTGGTCTCATCTTGGACTTTGTAGAGGGTTGAGCCGATTATTTTTGATTTAATTACCTCAATTGCAATGTCTTCATATGGTCCCTTTGTAAGGTCGATCTTTGTAGATGGATTTTTTTCCCGTCAAATTCCGGCACTGCATGCGAAATATCTTTAATGTATGCCCTTCGGGCACCTGATTCGTCTGGCATCTTTAGTTTGGCAAGGTTATCGATTTCCACCTTGTTATTATTATTATCATTAATTTTTTGAGAATCTGATTCCGAAACAAAAGTTAAGTAACCTGTGTTGGGCGACTTTGACCTTGGACTTGTCGACTTTATGTCGTCCTCCTCGATAGATATAAAAGTTACCGCAGTGTTTATTATATTAGGTAGATGTAAATCTAACTTATGTTTCTCTTTTATATAAACTAATTGTTCTCTAAGACGTTTGATAACGTCTGAAGCTTGAGTCCAATGGAGCTCTGAGAGCCTAGATTTATTGTCCAGAAACAACTCCCGTGTCTCATTATAGATCTTCACTAAATTAATAGTGTGTTTGTTGATGGTACTCGGTTGTATGGGTCTATTTTGAGAAAGACATTTGTAAGATTTTTCGAACTCAGTTTTCAGCTCGCTAACTCTCTCACGTATTGCATTCCAATCCATGTGTTATGGAAGCTTACAACCTATGCCAAAAAAAAATTTTTTTTTTTTTTTTTGTTTTGGGTTTTTTGTTTATTGAAACATACACTATCGTTTAACAACATAAAAGAAATACCGTTTGTGGTTCTCTTTTTTTTTTTTTTGTTTTTTAAATATCAAAACCATTTCATCATTACTATTTTTTTTTTTTTTGTTATGTTCTCTCAAGATCAGTTGCCTTACTTAAATACTTCTTTTTAAGACATTTGATGTGCAATTGATACAGTTTTACGAACAAATGAATGCACATAATTATTACAATAATGATCAGAAGTATGGTGATCAGTCTTAAATCTAGTGTCTGTACTTCTACTTTATTTATTACATTTTCGGTGGAGTCCACCGTCTTTGTATCTATAAGGCCCATCGCGGCTCATGGGAATTCACGAACTATCGTAATTGGGATGTCCGTTTTTTTTTTTTTTTTTTTTTAATTAAATTATAAAAATTTAAATTGAATTAATTTTAATTCCCTTTTTTTTTTTAAGTTTAATTTGTTATCTGTGTCTTGTCGACAGTATGACAGTATGTTCTATGTCTTGTTGACAGTATGTCTTAATTGTAATTGTATGTAATAAGAACAAACAAAATTGGTGTGTTCTTTTTATTTATATTTTTTTTTTTTATTGTTTTGCGCCGGCGAGCATCGCCATAACGCGAAGGTGCTCAAAAGGGCACACTTGTTTTTATTTAATTACAAAATTTTGTAATTTTTATTTTCTGCCTTTTCTGCTTCTGTTGCTTCGGTGCTTCCTTCGCTGATGCTACTGCTTCTGTTCTGCTGCTGCTGCCATTGCTTGGCTTCTCTGCTGCTGCTGTTTTCTTCTTTGAGCGCCTGCCTTCTGTTTTTGTTTTTGTTGCTGCTCCAGTGCGTCTATCTTAAGCCATAGGACTGACGCTTCTGCCCATGTCGGTGGTGGATCGGCGTTTACTTCTTCCAGTAGAGCTGCACGCTCTCGGCGCAGCTTTGCTGACGCTCCTCCACGTCGTTTTGGGGTCATTCCTCATATCCTGTGCCGTTTTTGTATGGCAGGATATTATAATTAATATTGTTTCAATTATTTATTATTTGCCGATTATTTTGGCAAAGTATTTTTATTTTTTTTTTTTATTCGGCAGGATTTTCCTACTGCCTCCAGGCAGGGAATCGTGACCAAGTCACGGTCGCCATGTAACAAACAAAAGAACGATTGTTTATTCGGCGGAACCTCGTTCCGTACTGTCTGTTTATTATGAATGGAATCTTCGTATTTATAACAAATAGAAATATAACTAAATACATTTGGTTCTTAGGTGTCTAATTAATGTAGGTTGGGTATATGATATTATATGTGGCTAAACTGCTGACAACAGCGAAAGAGCCCAGGTGTATGTAGTATACATGCATGTGTGCATACATGGGTCAATCATCAGTTGCACTAAACGGCTCACTGCAAATGCGCTCGACATACTGACCTTCAAAAGTGATCAAATGTCGAGTGTATAAAAATGCTTATGCTTACTTATTTCGATTGATTCATGTTTACACTATTACGTATTCATTTGGAATACTCTACATAGTACTGGGTATACTACAATATAGATAAAAGAGTCTGTATCCATATAATTCAACGTTATATTTTCTTTAAACTTTGGTTTCATGTAGCTATAATGGAAATCATACATTTTCCATTTTGATAAATCTAGAACACTGAAACCTAAATACATGGGTTTATTTAAAAGATTTCTTAATCTTTTCATTTGTATTGCATAAAAATTATCATTTATTTTTGTTGAGCTGTGAAAGTTGGTTTTAGCAATTAATGCTCTAGCACAGAGTCTTTTGCGACCTGTCGTTAACGTTTGTGGTGGATCCCACTCAGTGACTAATCTTACGTCCACCCTTTTCTCTACATTTTCCATGGTTTTACCATAGACTGCATTATTCAGCAATTTGAAGAAATCTTTCTCGAACGAATTTTTTGCATTTGTTCTATGCAACGTATTCAAATCGATGTAAGTCTTAAGCCAAGCTTTTTGTTTGAAACATAATCCCCTATGAATTTTTTCAACTGTAATCCATTACTCAAACATTGTTGTAATGTTCTGTAATGAATAACATAATTTCTTTTATTACCAAGGTCAGCAACTAGTTTTTCTACTTTTGCCGTCTTTGTTGGTAATTTAATAGTCGGACAAAAAGGAAGATTATTATGATGATCATGAATATTGTATGGATAACCTAAGTCTACTTCTAAAATATATCCATACTCAGCATCAATAGGTATATTAGCAACATTGAGACGTTCTATGTCTGTCTGAAGACAACCACTTAAACCCATTATATGGTAGGGCTTGTGACATTGCCCAACCATATAAATTGTTTGCATCCAGATACATTAAAAACGTTGATTCTCTGGTTTTGTCAAATGTTGATAAATATTTATTGTTTGCTTTAGTATATCTATGACAACATTGAACTAAACCACCTCGAATACCAGATTGAATAAAACCATACATATCTATATCTGTAAGTAACTCTAATTCAATTTTCGTTGACTTTAGCATAGCCTCCCAAGATAAGCCTGGAGTTGTATAGAAATGGGCTGGGTCAAGGGAATAAATTTTTAAACAGATGGAGCGAAAATTTTCAAAAACATCAGTCAACAGTAAAACATCAGTTTTTAGATATAATTCTTAATAGTCTTTTAATGTTGAACATGAAAATTCAGACCAAACCTTAAGCGCATGTCTATAATCTTCTTCAGAACAACTAGTCTCTGTCAGATTGCTGTAAAATGCTTCTCTTGGAGGTAGAGAAGTTTCATGTAATCTATTTTCAGAATCTAAATATTCATAGGGGAAAACACCCTTTTTACGCATTAGTCTGAACTCATCTTCAAGATTGAAATGTGATTTAATTGTTTTTAACTGTTCATCAACTAAATTAGATGCAAGAGCGTCTAGACTTGATGACATAAATCTAAATGTATCTAGAAAACGAATTTCTAAACTATTTCCGTTTTCACACTCTATTATTTTTGACAGCGATATATAATGTTCCTTATTAATTGGAATAACTTTGATTTCTCCAGGCACGTGTGAAAGTTCTTTTACAAATAAATGAGAATCATATTTGGTAAAATTATGGAAGAAAACAGGTATAAAATTACTCGTTCTATATGCCAAATTACATTTTGAATGAGCAGCAGCCCTGAATTTACCAGTAAAATGACAATGATCCCTTACCCTATCTGCTAATAAAACACTCCCGCAAATATGACAATTAATAGCCTCTTGAAAATCAGACTCTTCTTCCGAACTCATAACAATGGGAACTACCTTGCTCAAATAATCATTATTTATTTGCTTGAGATTTTCTATAAGTGAATTGAGAAAGCTTAAACCAGAATTGTTACCAGTTTCTAAAACAAACTTATCTAATCTACTATCAAATGCAATCAATGTAGTATGCATATGCTATTGGTATATGTTCATTAATATTAATTAATGTATAACTCACTTCTTTATTCTTCGGTTGAAGAATACATTCAAAATCTGCATACACTACAAACGGAACCTGTAGTTGGTGATGGTGTTGAGTGAATTTTATAGTTGCTTCATTGGTAATGGGTAGTGTAGAAACTTTCCCATTACACAGTTCCTTATGTCTCAATGCAGCTCCCTCACTGGACGAAAAGTTGAGACATATATTGCAGAACCATTGCTTCCTCTTCGGATTCCCAATTTGTGATGATATTAAACTAAAAAAAAAAAAGTCATTCACAAGTAATTAGTATGTAATAAATCACTATTAAATGAAGTAAAATACTTACCGAGAGATATTTTTAATCCACGTGTAATGAGCATTTACCCCCTCTTCTAGGAATATCATATTTACATGTAACTGTTGCTCAAATTGTGAGTGGAATAGGGGTCCAATTATATTCCCACTCTCTTCATCATATCCGAAAACGTTGATGCTCACTTGTGGGTTATGATTGATGAATATCCGAATATCCTTTATCTTTAGGGGAAATTGTAATCCAGCAAAATCTAATGTCAAATCATTTGACACTTTGATTTTATCATCTGTGATCCTCACATTGTAGTTAGTACATCTTTGAGGATTTTTTATAATCTTCAATGCCGAGAGTAATGTCCATTTGAAACAGTATTGGTCATTGTTCCGAACATTTATTATTGCTCCTTTGTTACTCAGTTTCTTTGGTAATGCGATGAATGAAGAACCACGTATGGGTCTATACTGGTTTACATTCATTTCCAAACGCTTTATACCAAACAGAGCCCATCCACTATCCTTGTTTTGAGTGCTCTTCAAATAATTGATATAAATCACTACTGGTGTAGGTAATTTCCATTCGGCTTTGGAATGACTTTATTTCAATCAATGACTCATTTTCTTTTAAAAGCACGTATTCAGCGAAAAGTTCGAAATTTACTTTCACTGAATAATAGCTCTGTAGTACACGTATCAAGTGAGGAATAAATGCATTACCTGCTTCATTTAAAAATTCTTCAGGGATTCTAAGTTCCACTCCATCATTCAAATACATATAATGAAGGATTCGCCCCTTGAATCCCTGTGAAATCTTTTTGATCCGACTATCTACCGGCTCAATCGCGTTCATCTTATGCCTTTCGGTGCGAACATGGTGTTTCCATTGAACACCTAATGGTAGGTAGTTCTGGCACGAGGGACAATAATTTCATATTCATATTCATTGTTGTTGGTGGTGAGTTTTTTCCTTGTTGATCTGATGGTGTTGATCTGTTGATGGTGTTATGTACCTGCTACTGTTGTTGAGCTGTTTTTAGCTGTTGTTGAGCTGTTTTTAGCTGTTGTTGAGCTGTTTAAAGCTGTTGTTGAGCTGTTTTTAGTTGATGTTGAGCTGTTTTTTAGCTGTTGTTGAGCTGTCTTGGGCTGATGAAACTGCTGTTCTCGTTTTTGTTAATCTGTTGATCCTCGAGCTGTCCTTGATATTTTCTGAAGTTGGTGTTGACGATCGGTTCTTTACACTTTTCACTTCACTGATATGTTCTAACTGAAAAGTCTTAGAATAAAGCTCCCACATTTATACCTTCGGTATCATACATTCTAAGGTGCATTTTCTTAAGCACAAGACAAAACCAGTTAAATCACTTTATTCAAAAACAATTATCAATTTTCTTTTTGTTGTCATTGATAGAAAATTTTCCTACAGCCCGTGTCTAATCACATCATCAACAGGTCTATCAGTTCTTACCTGAACTGTACCTGCGCCTATCCCATACCTGTCCCATGCCTACACTACACCTGTGCCTATCCCATAGTTGTGTCGTGCCTGTCCCGTGCCTGTCCCGTACCTGCCCCGTGCCTGCCCCGTGCCTGCCCCGTGCCTGCCTCAACCAAACTCAATTGGTTAATTAGTTGATCGAACAATCAATGTATCTGTCACAACAGTCCACACATTCTGACCTTTTCTCTTATAACCACTTTATTAGGGTTATTTATGACCGCTTCATTAGGATCATCATTTATGATCACTTAATTAGGGAGTAGGGGGACATTTATGATCGCTTAATTGGGGGAGTGGGGATCATTATGATCGCATAATTAGGGGGTAGGGGGTCATTATGACCAATTAGAAATCAGTTGAACCCCCTCCCTCCCCCACCCTCTACACATTCTAACCCTTTTCCCACGCTTTTGACCTTTTTATCGATCAATCAGACAAATCAATAAAAATTAATGACAAAATCAATAAAAATTAATGACTTTTGACCCTTTCTTAATGATCTTTTATGACATTTGACCCTTTTTTAATGATCTTTTTATGACTTTTGACCCTTCACAGAAAAAAAAATGCCATTGAATAATCAAGCCTGTATCGGGATTGAAATGGGAAAATAAGCCCAAATTACTTGATTCTCTCTCGGCCTCTCTCATTTGAACTGGACCGATGGCTCAGTGGTTAGAGTCGCCGACCTGTTTGAAAAAAACATGGGTTCGATTCCCCCAGTCAATTGCAGTCACAAACATTCTCTTCCTTAAAAAAAAAATGTTTAACAAAAAAACAATGAATAAAAAATGTTTAAAAAAAAATAATTAAAAAAAGAAAATTTAAAAAAAAAATTAAAAAAAGTTTAAAAATTTAAAAATCATAAAAAAAGAATAAAGAAAAAATTTCAATAAAAAAAAACGACCAGAATAAAAAAAAAGTTAAAAAAAAATTTTTTTTTTTGCTTTGTTTTAAGAATTTTTTGGATTGAATTCGGGATTAAAAAAATCAAGTATTTCATACTTGGTTTAAGTAAATCCGAGATTACCCCACTTTTGACATCGTTTCGGATTGAATCCGGGCTAAATATCCCGGATTTTTTTTTCTGTGTTTTTTAATGAGCTTTTTATGACTTTTGACCCTTTTTAATTAAAAAAACAATTAAATTTTATGACCCATTAATCACCCCCACCCCCAATTTGTGCTGGAAGCCGCATTTATATACTACTGCTCAGGGCCATAATAAACTGACTTCCTTCTAAAGGCTGCTCCGACATTATGATGTCAGCAGTTAGACACCATTGAGACGCATCCACGCCCTTGACCTCGGGATTAAATTTTGGCAGCGTGACGACTTTGATTTGTTTTTGCACGTTAGACGATGTCTGCATAACTTTGGCGTGTTCGATAAAATTGCGGTTCTGCATTTCGAGAATGACGCGCCACTGCTCCTCGGTGAATGTAGGTGGTGCCACCGATCCCACTTCTGATGTCGGGTATTCACTGGCTAACGAAATATTTTCCATAATCAAAATATTTGATTTAATAAACGATTTAGTTTTGTTGTGTTTTTTAGACCCCGTACTTTAAAAAAGTAAAGGGGTCTATTAACTTTGTTACAAAAAAAAATGTGCGTAACAGGCAGAAGGAGGCGTGACAGACCCCATAAAGTATATGTCGGTGATTCACTTCCGTATTCAATCGCTTCGTTTTCAGCCATTTTGATAATGTGCAGTGCGTCTCTCCGTCTAGTGCCTTTCAATGCTCAGGTTAAGTGACTTGCACCTTTCTTTCTCTTTTCTATATGACAAGACCAATAAAATCTGACACACAGAGAGCCACACTCGATGACAGCGTAAGCTGTCATCCCACATTGTCCGTACTGTTTAACAACACTAATTACGCTCTATTCAACACTAAACTATATGAAAGTGACAACACTCAGGCTGAAAAATTCCGTGAGCGTTTTCACGGTATGAAATAACTTATCCAAAATTATGGACACCGACTTAGAGGCTTAAGGCTTCTTCAATACAAAAAGACGTCGATCTTAGTTACACGCTGATTGATTTATTACTGCCGGCTGCTGGCCAGAACTCTTTTCTTTCAACTTCATTTACATGTTCGTTCGGCTATGCTTTGTCGTCGCTAGATGAGCGAGCGACACTAAAGCGACAATAATAGATAAGAGCTAACTTAAGAGTAACAATTAGCTGCATCGATATTGCAGCCATAATGAGTGTACGAGATTTACAGTGGTATGACTTATATTTATACTTCATGATTTTTCAATTATAACTAAACTTAATCTGCCTAAACATTCCGGCCCCGTTGAAGGCCTAAGGCGCTTTGACTATTGGCAATACGGCCAGTTTGTGTATGGGCCGTTTCAACACGCCAGCTTGAATGCGAACTTCGGCAACACGCACTTTATTGTCGTCGCCTGCTGTTGTTGCCACCACGCGTCCGGTTATCCACTTTTGAGGTGGAGCGTTGTCGTCGTGCACCAGAACGAGGCATCCTACCTCTAAATTGGGCACGTCCTTGGCCCATTGAGTGCGCTGTTGCAGCCCGGTTAGGTAGTCCCTGGACCAGGTTAGCCAAAACTGCTGCTTGAGCGCCAACAGCATTCGCGACCGCTTCAAATATCCGAAGCTGGCTTTGCTGCTGTTCCCGTCTAGCTCGGATTCGTGCGGCAGCGAAAGTAGAGGCTGGCCTATTAGCAGGTGGCCTGGAGTTAATGCTTCGCCGTCGTTGGGATCGTTGCCTGGGGATGCGAGGGGCCTCGAGTTGAGCAACGCCTCGATTTCCACGAGGTGCGTGCTCAGTTCGTCCATTGTTAGCCTGGCGTTGCCGACTCCTCGCACCAGTCGATGCTTGGCGGCCTTGACGGCCGCCTCCCACAGTCCTCCGAAGTGTGGTGCTCTCGGTGGAATGAAACTCCACTCGACGCCTCGCTCTGCCGCGTACTCCTGTACCCGATGCTTCTGTTGCTCGTACGCCGTCCTCAGTTCCTTGAGCACGTTCGCTGCTCCCACGAAGTTGGTCCCGTTGTCGCTGTACACTCGCTGAGGGAGACCTCGTCTGCCGATGAACCTTTTAAATACAGATAAAAAACTGTCAGTCGAAAGATCTGCCACAAGTTCTAAGTGAACCGCCTTGGACGCAAAACATACGAACACAGCTACGTATGTCTTGATGGGAGGCCTGCCACGAATTCTAAGGCTAACATAAAAGGGTCCGCAAAAGTCTACGCCGCAAACTAAGAATGGACGAGCTTCTCTTAATCTGTCAGCAGGCAGATTTCCCATGATCTGACCTAATAGCTTTGGCTTATACTTGTAGCAATGCACGCAATTTTTTACAATTTTTGTGCAAGCCTCACGTGCATTAATCAGCCAAATCTGCTGCCTTAGCAACGAAACCATTACTTTGACTCCAGCATGATAATTCTTCAAATGCAAATTTCTAAGGAACAAAGTGACAAAATGAGATTTTCGGGATAACAATGCAGGAAATTTGGCATCGTATGGAATTGATGCGTTAAGCAACCTCCCGCCAACACGCATGATGCGGAGAGTGACCTTATTCTCCGTTATCTCATGAAAAAATGGGTTTAAGCTTTGAAGATGTGGTGCGAGGGTCTCAGATTTTTCCAGTTTGCTAACTTCTTGACCGAATTCATGCATCTGCACCACGTATACCAATCTCAAAAAAGCGAAACGTAACTCTTTTGGCGAGAAAACTTTTGTGCGACTGCATGTTTTCATTTGAGTAAAACGGTTTACATACGCCATGATGCGCAATAGTTTTGTAAACGACGAACACTTTTCGACCAGATCCAAAATGTTATTAGGTTTTGTCAAAGCTACTGAGAACACTACAGCTGATTTCTTGTTCTCTGATGATTTTACCTCGGGAGACAATTCAAATTCGTGGAGATTTGGCCAGTCGCATGACTCCTTCAACAAAAAATCTGGGCCATTAAACCAAAATGGGCAGATCAGATCATCCACGTCTGTACCCCGAGAAACTAAATCAGCAGGATTCATTTCTGAAGGCACGTGCCGCCACTGAACTTGGCTAGACAATTCCTGAACCTCTGCTACCCTGTTGGCTACAAAAGTGGCTAAAGAGCCTGGGTCCTTTTTCAGCCAATAAAGTGTGACTTGAGAATCCGACCAAAAATTAACACTCTCCACTTTAAATTCGCTGAATAAAGGCATGATTTGAGTCCAGAGTGTTGCTAGAAGATGCGCGGCGCATAACTCAAGCCGAGGGATTGATTTTGTTTTGAGAGGAGCAACGCGAGACTTAGCTGTAAAAAGCCTTGAGAGCACATTGTTGTTATCTCTGGTACGTAAATAAATGCAGCATCCATATGCGTGGCTAGAGGCGTCTGCAAATCCATGAATTTGAAGTGCGCTATGATTTTTCTGAAAAATGTACCGAGGTATGGAAATTTTATGTAGTTCAAACAAGTTTTGTTTGAACCTGACCCATGTTGTGTGTAGACTTGTGGGAATGGCTTCATCCCAACCTAGCTTATTTCGCCACAAATCCTGCAACAAAATCTTTGCTCTGGTGATCAAGGGACATAACAGACCCAATGGATCGAATAATCGCGATGCAATTGACAATATGTTGCGTTTTGTGGGCTTCAAAGAGTCAAAAGACTCATCCAGCGAAAAATGGAACTCATCATGTTGTGGATTCCATTTCATTCCGAGAGTTTTGACAGAAGCAGAAGGGTCGAACTGTAAGGCTTTCTCTTTTCCATGGTCTTTCAAAAAGCTTGGATGACTTGTGGCCCATTTTGCCAACTGAAAACCGCCAAGGCACAAAACGTCGACAATTTGTTGGCGAATAACCTCAAGCTCTTCTAAACTATTTGCTCCAGTAAGCATGTCATCTACATAAAAATCGCTTTTTATGACATGAGCGGCAATAGGGTGGGACTCAGCATAAATATTTGCTACCTCAAAGAGACAGCGTATGGCCAAGAAGGGAGCGGATGCAGTTCCATAAGTCACCGTATTCAAACGGTAAGTCTGTAAGACTTGAGACGCATCTTCCCTCCATATGATCAGCTGAAAATCACGATCTTCTTTTGCAACATCTACTTGCCGATACATTTTCGATATATCTGCCGTTAAGGCATACTTGTGAAATCTAAATCGTGCTAAAATTGCATAAAGCTCCCTCTGAATTGTAGCACCCACCATTAAAGTCTCATTTAATGAGATTGATGATGACGTCTTGCTCGACGCATCAAATACAACACGCAATTTGGTAGTGCTACTTTCAGGACGCAGAACACATTGATGTGGTATGTAATAATGAAGTTCTGGAGGAGCAGACCGAAGCTGTGACATATGACCAAGATCACGATACTCTTTCATGAAATCGTTATACATTTCTCGTAGAGTGGCATCCTTTGAGAGTCTACGCTCTAAGGCCAAAAATCTACGTTTTGCTGCTTCAAAGGAGAGACCCAATACTTTTGGATTCATTTTAAATGGCAACTTAACCTCGAATCTTCCAGAGGCAACCCTACGCACAGTCTGTTTGAAATGTTGTTCACACTCTATTTGTTCAGCTGTATATGCAGCCTTCGACTTTTCTGGGATTTGTTCCATTTCCCAGAAACGTTCCACTAAATTGTCGAGAGAACTAGTACCATTTTGAACTGCTATATTACATGCTACAGACCTACATGACGCATCTTGGGAATATTTGCCTGAAACAATCCAGCCCAACAACGTTTTCTGAATTGTTGGATGATCAGGAGATAATTTTATTTGACCAACACACAATAGTTCAAAAAACTTTTCTGCTCCTAAAAGCAAATCCACTTTGGCAGGTTTATAAAATCGAGGGTCGGCCAGTTCTATGTTTTGTGGAATATTCCACTGTGACGAATGAACAATCTGATCAGGCTGATACGTAGATATCGAATTTAAAACCCAAAAATCAGCTGCAAACATGTGGGCGTTGATACGAGAGTGTATGGATGTATGCACTTTGTGTTTAATAGCAGAAGTCGCTGATCCAACAGTGATAATATTTAACGAAGCTTCTTCCCTACGTAATCGTAGACGTTGGGC
Organism: Drosophila limbata; assembly: GCA_963924055.1. Lineage (NCBI taxonomy): Eukaryota > Metazoa > Arthropoda > Insecta > Diptera > Drosophilidae > Drosophila > Drosophila limbata. Next base: position 1,000,947 of record CAWUOW010000172.1, read on the forward strand.
CAAGTCCTCAGAAATAAAATTGACTTGAGACCCAGAATCTAAAAGTGCTCTGGCATGCTGAAACTGGCCGAATCTATCCTTTACTTTTACCACAGCAGTGGCCAAAATTGTATGTTCAGCACTTAGAACATGGCTAACATATGCTTGCTGACTCGCAGCCGATGTAGAGGAAGAAGCACCATGAGCATGGACGTTGTCGACCTCATATCTATGAAGCATAGTGTGATGTCGTTTTGAACACACTCGACATTTCGGGCTTCTACATTTTGCCGCATTATGCCCTTGCTTAAAGCAGTTTATACACAATCGACGTTGTTTCACAAAGTCATAGCGTTGCATGACAGTCATACTACTAAAGGACTGGCAATTTGCTATTGTGTGGTCAGAAACTGAACAACAAATGCACTTATTTTCTGACCTTTGATCGGTCTTAGAGCAAGAAAACGATGACCTTGTATTCGATTTACTTATCTCCTGTTTTGGCTTACTCTTGCTCTTAGTTGAGTCTTCAGCAGCCAAATGCTGATAACGTCGATTCAATATAGAAGCACACTCTGACCACGATGGCAACTTATCATAGTCAAGTTGCTCTTCAAACCGAGATTTTGTTGTTTGATCAACTTTCGACATTGCCAAATGAACCAACATTGCATTGGCAATATCTGTGTCACTGCCCAATGACTGCAGAGACGAATACAAAGCCGATATGGTATCAATAAGTCCCCTAAGACTTGATGCTGAAGGTTTTGACATTTGTGCAATTTCGAATAACTGAGATATTGTACCAAGGAATATTAAGCATTTCTTATCATAAACAGACTTTAAACTTGCTAGGGCTTTTTCATAATTGCTATCCGTAACTGAAAACGCTTTTACTGTTCCCAACGCATCACCCGACAGGCAAGAAATTAAATGAGTAAATTTTTCGACATTTGTTAGTGATGCGTCATCATGCACCAAACTATTAAACAACGAAATGAAATTTGAGTAATCTGCATGATTTCCACTAAACTTAGGCAACTGCATTTTTGGTAACTGTGAGACGTGACGTTGAGTAAACGAGGCGGACAGGTCAAGGCTGTGTCGTTCCTTTGGTTTAATAGCCGACACAAATAAAGCTTTTGTGCAGATGCACACATCTTCCACTGTTGCCCTGCACTCGTTGCTGGGATTCATCACATCGAGGTCAGACTGTAGCTCCATAATTTTCTCAATATACCCTTCAAGTACTTCCAAACGGCATTGGAGTTGAGTCTGATCAAAGGATATAGTCTTTTCTTCAAATCCGGTTTTTAAACGCCTAATATCTTGCAAGATTCTGTCGTGTTTTTGCATTATTGAGACTAATTTAGCACTCGACTTTGTCTCCTTGCTACCTGTTTCTGGCGGGTTCGTCATTTTGATTAGTGAGTTTTAATCAAAGGCAAAGAATAAAAATGCACTAAACAAAATTCTCACGAATTAAATACTGCTTAATATATGCCCAATGAATCACAGAATACCCGCAAAAGCCAACACGATAACAACAATCTTAAAATGCTGCAATTGTACACAAGCAATAGAAAGCGACGATGTTCTTGAATTGGCAAACCAAACAACAACCAAAACTCAAGCTGCAATTGCATATGCAAAGCGATAAAAACAATTAGAAATTCAGCTCGGCAACCAATTGCCAAAAATAGCAAAGGAAACTCAAATAAGAATTACACCAACAACACATTCACACTGCAGCAATTGTTCAAGAATTGTTCAAAAGAGGCTGACGATAACCAACGGTGACTGACCAACAGCTCACCAGCTCTGATTCTGCTGAAGGCAATGAACTTTGGCTCAAAGTTCAGCTTGGCAACCAATTGCCAAAAATGTTAAAAGAAACACACCAAAACTAACGGTTGTTGCCAACTGCACATATATTGCCGTTCTACCAATACAGTGTTACCTCGCAGTATTGAACCGCGGCGCTGTGAACGATTAACTAATTCTCTTGCACAAATACTAATATGGTTCACTTATGGGCGGTTCACTTTATTGATAACTTATTTCTTTTATTTAAGCATGCAATTAATTAAGTGCCAAAAATTGGATTCACTGCACTTGGCAGGCCACACAACCAATTACACAAATCACAATTGTGGTTTTGTCTCAATGTTTGGCACTAAATACCTGATCTTTCATTATTGAATTGTCCAAAACTTTCCTTGGATTATCTGGTCCAGCGTTATCCAGATCCACCAATATCCAAAATCCAAGCGAAAGCTAGCCAAAAGCAAAAGCAGAACTTGACGAATTACTTGCGTTGTGCCCAAAGCCAATCCAAAATGCACTGTTCGCTAAGTAATTGTCGGAGTCTGCAATCCAAATCCAAGCCGAAGTCCCTGCTCGGGCGCCAATGAAAAATTCCGTGAGCGTTTTCACGGTATGAAATAACTTATCCAAAATTATGGACACCGACTTAGAGGCTTAAGGCTTCTTCAATACAAAAAGACGTCGATCTTAGTTACACGCTGATTGATTTATTACTGCCGGCTGCTGGCCAGAACTCTTTTCTTTCAACTTCATTTACATGTTCGTTCGGCTATGCTTTGTCGTCGCTAGATGAGCGAGCGACACTAAAGCGACAATAATAGATAAGAGCTAACTTAAGAGTAACAATTAGCTGCATCGATATTGCAGCCATAATGAGTGTACGAGATTTACAGTGGTATGACTTATATTTATACTTCATGATTTTTCAATTATAACTAAACTTAATCTGCCTAAACACAGGCTATTCATCTATTCTCCGACACGGCCATTCTGATAAATAACACGTCCTCGTGTATTAATCAATAAGTGTCTTTATTACATACGTCGTTTCATTTAACATTCAGTTATATTTTAAAATTACATTCTTATTACTAACAATCGTTTTCTTAACTTCAACTTCTGTTAACAATCTTATTAATCTTTATATCGTTTCGTTTCTTATTCTCTTTATCGTTCTAAAGTAACATTCATTCTCTCCAGCCTGGTCAGGTACCCCCATGAGCATCGACATCTTTGCTTCTTCCGCCATTATCTACAGTCTGTTTCAACTGTTTAACATACTACAGTCTGTTTCAACTGTTTCAACTGTTTCTTCTTCTACAGTCTGTTTCAACTGCTTCTTACACACTACAGCCTGGCGGGTTTAGCTCAGTTTCTTCGATGTCTAACTCACTTGGCACCTGTCCATCTGGCAGCCTTCGCAAACTTTCATGTGGGTATTTATATTTTCTATTGCTCGTCATGGACTTTAGCATGTATCTATCGCCTTCCAATATCTCTAGCACCACAAAAGGTCCTCGGAACTTTGGGTCTAGTTTCATTTAATGTCTTTCTGCGCTCTTTAGTAACACGTGATCTCCAACCTTAAAGTTGATTACTTTAGCCTTACTTGGATCAAATCTTTGCTTTTCATACACTGCTGCGTTTTTCATATTTTTTTCAGCTTCTACTCTAATTTCCTGTAAGTCTACCTGATTCTCGTCTTCGGTAATAGGAAGCAAACCTAGAGGCCGTGCAACCTTACCTATCAATAGCTCTAAAGGACTTGATTTTGTTACACGATTGACGGTGCAGTTTATGGCTAATTGGACTTCTCCTAACGCATCTTGCCATGTTCTATTGCTTGTCTCAACGGCAGTAAATAAGTTCTTAAGAGTGGTCATAATTCGTTCTACCTGTCCGTTGGCGCGACTAGCTCCCGTCGCAATCAAATGTAACTTAATATTTTGTGAGGAGCAAAACTCAGTAAATTTTGTTCCGGTGAAGCTTCTACCTTGGTCAGCAATTAAACGAGTGGGTACTCCGAATTGGTAAATTGACGATTTTACTGCGTTCACACAATCCTCGGAGCTTAAAGTAAAGGTATGATATAAGTAAACGAATTTGGAGAAAGCGTCTATCAAAACTATCACATATTCTTTACGGTCACTTTTGCCACTTAATTTCCCTGAAATGTCTATGTGAAGCGTGTGCCATGGAATACTGACTTTCGGTATCGGATGAAGCTCCATCTGCACTTTTCCTGATGATGATTTTGAAACCCTACAAGTAATACAATTTTCGACGAACTTTCTAACATATTTTGCCATACAATCGAACCAATAATGTTCATACACCTTATCAAGAGTTTTCTGCCACCCAAGATGCATAATTGACTCATGCACCTGATTAATTACTGACCACCTAAACGCACGTGGTACAACTGGCAAACAACAAGTCTTAGAATTTCTCTGAATTTTCCGATATAAAACTCCAGCTCTCAATTCGTATGTTTTACCTATATCTTCAGAGAGATCATGATTCTTAAACTTTGTAACTATTTCCTTTATGTCGTAATCACGCTGTTGTTCAGACAAAAGCCAGTTTTCAGAAATTTCTGTTAGAGAAATTCTCTTTTCCACGACCTTATTATGGGCCGACCTAATCTCAGGACTGAGCGGATTTCTGGACAAAAAGTCAACATGCGCCATGCGCTTCCCCTCTCGATATTGTATTTCAAAGTCAAACGTTTGTAAAAACGCCCACCAACGATAAACCCTAGGTGATAACTCAAGCTTCTTTTGGGAAGATTTTAGCGAATTGCAATCAGTGAAAATTACAAATTTTCTGCCATGTAAATAGTGTCGAAAATGTTTTACTGCATTTACTACTGCGAGTGTTTCTAACTCATAAGAAGAATATCTCGCCTCACATGGACTTGTTGTCTTACTGAAATATTCCAATACATGAGGCCTACTGTTAATGCGATGCAAAAGGATAGCTCCATACCCGATTGCGCTAGCGTCCGTATGTAATTCAATGGAAAACTGAGGGTCAAAAATTGTCAACACCGGTTTGTTGATAAGAACTTTGATAACTTTCTGGCGGATCCTTTCGTGTTCTGCTTTCCACTCAAAACCGTTTTTCTCTGAGGTAAGAAAATAGAGAGGTTTCATCATCTGGGAAAATCCTGGTATAAACTGTCGAAAATAAGAGGCTAACCCGATAAACTGACGTAAAGTGGTAACCGACCTGGGCGGTGGCAAAACACTTAACGCTTCTATTTTCTGCAAGTTGGGACGTACCTCGCCCGCACATACCTCATAACCTAGGTATTGTACAGTCGTTCTGAGAAAGAAACATTTCGTGATGTTAAACGAGAAGCCAGCTGACGAAAGTATGCCAAGAACAATTTCCAACCTTTCAAGCGCTGTCTCCTGCGTTGGTGCTATAATTAGAATATCGTCCATATAAACGACCACATACGAAATGGCAAGATCTCCAAGAGCTTTCATCACAGCTCTCTGAAAAACCGAAGGCGCATTTTTCAACCCAAATGGCATTGCCAAGATTTCAAACTGTCCATCAGGGGTTACAAACGCGGTATACTCTATCGAATTGGTATGTAATGGGACTTGGTAATATCCAGACGCCATGTCTAAGCTGGTAAAAAATCGAGCTCCATTTAATCTAGCTATCTGATCTGCTATGCGAGGAAGAGGATATTTGTCTGCAATAGTATTTGAATTTAGCTCTCGATAATCAACGCAGAGTCTGGCAGATCCATTCTTTTTCATTACCAACAGTGCAGGACTAGCATATGGTGAGCTACTGGGCCTAATTACTTTACACTCTATCAACTCTTGAACCTTTTCTCGTACAATCTCTCTTTCACTAGGACTGAATCGATATGGCCGCCTTTGTACGGTCTTATTTGGCTCGATTAATCTAATAGCCATCTCGCCTGTTGTAACTCTAGTGTGCGGAGTTCCCTGAATGAAAGAGGATGAATACTTTTTCAAAATTGACACCAATTTATTCTTTTGTACACCATAAACTTCAGTTTCAACCTGCTCAAAACAGTCATTAACCTCAGGTATAGAACAAACATTAATGGTTTTGGCCTTCACAAACTCAACACCGTCGCATGAAACTAAAGCTGACAATCCCTGAGCCAGAACTTCACGACCAATTACAATGTTATTTTTAAGAGAGTCGTCTGGTACAACATGGAATAATATTTCAAGACAATTATCATTAAGTACTACCTCACTTAAGATCTGAACAGTACTATAAATATTGGCGTTTCCTATGCCCTTCATCGTAATAAGATTGGTTGCTCTCTTACCCATTAACTTGCTAGACATACTCTCCTTAACTAAAGAACATTCGGCTCCAGAATAAAATGTAATTTGAAATTTTTCGCCTCGCTGCATCATCTGCGATTTCGGGTCTTCCACGACGCACAACTCCACTCGCTTTTCAAATCTTTTTCCGTCTCCAGAGACACCCTTTGGACAATGTGTAGCAATGTGTCCCATCTCTTGACAGCGGTAACACTGAATGTTGGTTTTCGTTCGCTGCTGCAACGCTTGAGTCACTTTACGTTCGCCATCACGCATAGATCCTCCACCTTGCATCGTTGCTCTGCACTCAAACTTCTTATGCCCCATCTTGCCGCAGTTATGGCACTTTATGGTGGATGACTTCGTGCGCTTTGGTCCAGGTCCCTCATCTGGAAATTCCTGACGGCGCTTTTCCAACATAAAAACTTGTAGCTCCGACTGTAGATCACGCCGGTTCTGAACATTCGTTGTGTACGCCACTCTTTGCAGCCGTCGGTCGAAGTTGGCCGTGTGTAAAAGAACGACTGATACGACAATCTCCTCCAAATCCATACCACGCCATTTTGTCATCAGAGATGTTACTTTACGGCTCGCGTATACGGCAAAGCATTCACCGTCTTTGGGGCGGCTGTTGATTAAGTTTAGCATGGTAGCTGCCGACGTCTCCATGCTTTCGAACCTTTGCACAAAAAGCTGTTTAAATTGTTCCCATGTGATCCCGGGAAAACAAATTTGCGACAGCCACAATGACGCACTGCCCTCCAACGATTCGCTTAGGGCCAAAACTAAAGCGCTGCCATGTAACGGTTTCTCGCTGAAGACAATATCAACCGTGGCGCACCACTGCGTAGCATCGGCACCGGCTACATCTGCGTTAAATTTTGGCAGCTTGGTGACGCCATTTTGTTGAGACTCTTTTGTCGTGGCGCGCAAGGATTTGGCCAACTCATCCGCTCATCCGCTGATATTGGCTGCGAATAGGATCCCACTTCTGATGTCGGTGATTCATTTCCGTATTCAATCGCTTCGTTTTCAGCCATTTTGATAATGTGCAGTGCGTCTCTCCGTCTAGTGCCTTTCAATGCTCAGGTTAAGTGACTTGCACCTTTCTTTCTCTTTTCTATATGACAGGACCAATAAAATCTGACACCCAGAGAGCCACACTCGATGACAGCGTAAGCTGTCATCCCACATTGTCCGTACTGTTTAACAACACTAATTACGCTCTATTCAACACTAAACTATATGAAAGTGACAACACTCAGGCTATTCATCTATTCTCCGACATATATATATTCTTAATCAGCATCAACAGCCGAGTCGATATAGCCATGTCCGTCTGTCCGTCCGTCTGTCCGTCCGTCCGTCTGTCCGTCTGTAAGAGCGCCTAGATCTCAGAAGCTATAATAGCTAGGGACTACGTCCAGCAGCAGCTCAGTCCATCTCACTCGTTTGGACCTTTCTGAGCGACCCTACTTACTGCACTCTTTTCCAAGACTGCAGTAACTGACAAGTCGTCATGACGAAGCAAAAATTGTAGGCCAACAAAGCCTACTAAGGCTGCTAACAATTAGACAGCGACACGACACGGCCATCCTGACGTTTACACGTCCCCGTGTACTCGTTAAGATATCACGACGAATAAATTAATCTTGTACAGAGTTTATTTCTAACATGACTTATTCGTTTTCCATTACAATCGTATTACACAAAATAGCTCCAATATATCTTCAATTACATTTCCAATTTTCGTTAATTCCTAATTAACATAATTTTTCATTACATTCGAATATTCTCATGCTAATTAATTTCGCTACTACTTATAACGATACCACTGACTGGTCTTCCGCCTGTATTCCCGCATTGCCACATTCTTGGGCCTTCGCAAAACTTAGCGGCTATCGCATCGTTCTAACTGAACTCATCGTCTCTCTTAGACGGATACCACATCGCCACATCTGACGGATAACTCATCGTCTCTCTTAGACGGATACCACATCGACACATCTGACGGATAACTCATCGTCTCACCTAGACGGATACCACATCGTCTTACTTAAGGTGGGTTCTCACTGCTTCGCAATGTGATATCACATTTTGTTAAAGCCCCTTCAGACGAGCACTTTTTTACCGACACTTTTTGTCAAAAAGCTGTCCGTTTCGATCACCATCGCTCACCGATGGAATAGAACGTGTTCCATTTCCATCGGTGAGCTTCGGTTTTTCACCGGCGCTTTGAAATTTTGTGTGGTTACGCGACACGGACAGCTTTTTGACAAAAAATTACAAAAAGTGCCGGTGAAAAAGCGCTCGTCTGAAGGGGCTTTTATGATTTGTGATGATTTGCGAAATACGTCAAAGTGTTTACATTGGCAACACAAAATTTGTACATCACAAAATTGTGGAAAGCCTTGTGAAAAGCCTTGTAAAAGCCTTCAATGCAAAAACTACCAGTCAATGTAAAGAACATCGCAAATAATCACAAGGAATCAAAATGTTCACAAAATGTTCGCAATTGAACAATAACAAGTTCCACAAAACGAATAAAAACAAAGAAATGTCACTTTGAAATTGTCCACCAATTGAAAAGGTTACATTTCTTTAAAAACGGATATGGATAACAATTAATCTAAAAACCTTGGACGTCGGGTTACCATTCAGTGGTATTTCTCTGGAATGTGCGTAGTGAAAACTACAAAAGCCGGAAGGCAAAGGATGTAAGTTGGAGCTCCATTGCTCTGAATTTGGAGGCTAGCAAAAAGGATGCACTGGAAAAGTGGAACAACTTGCGTAACACACGAAGCAATGGATTTTCTACAGACAGTAATGAATGTAGATAACAAGGAAAGAAAAGCATCTTTGGTAATATTATTTGCAATTTTTTATTAAAAAATCTTTTATGCTGCCGTGGAACAGCATAGTTAACATAGTTTTCAACAAAATTGTGTCAATCTACTTCGCAAAAAATTTTTAACAGAATATGAAAGTGGTGTTTACATTGAAATGTCACATTTTTGTGACTTCACAATTTTGTGTCAATGCATTTAGTGTTCACATTGCCTTGTGAAGTTGTGAACTGCTTTGTGTAGCGCTTGTGAAGCGTTTGTGAAGCAGTGAGAACGCACCTTTAGACGGCTCATTTCCAGTACCCTCTGGACTCTTAGGCAGGCTAACTCTTCATTTTTAATGTCTAACTCGTTTGGTACATAACCCGCTGGCATCTTTCGAACATCTTCATGGCAGTACTTATACGTCCGTTTGTTTTTTAATGATTTCAACGTATATCTGTCGCCATCTTAGACCTCGGCTATTAAAAATGGTCCTCTAAACTTTGCATCTAACTTAGTCTGATGTCTCTCTTCATTTTTAAGTAGCACATAGTCTTTAACTTTGTGTCTCACAATCGTCGTCTTACTTCTGTCGAACCTCGATTTATCATAAGAAGCCAAGGATTCCATACTCTTTGTAGCTCCAGCCCTTATATTTTCCAAATTAATTTCGCTTTCAGTATCCCTAAAGGACGACTAGCATCTCTAGTGGACTTGCTTTAGTTGCACGACTAGTTGAGCAATTCAGCGCAAGTTGTACCTCGCCAAGAGCATCTTGCCATGATCGGTGGATCGCTTCAACCGCTGTTAACAAGTTCTTAAGGGTGCTCATTACCCGTTCTACTTGACCGTTTGCAAGGCTCGCTCTTGTGGCAATTAAATGAATCTTAATTTTTTTGTGACGAACAGAACTCCGAATATCTTGCGCTGGCAAACACCTACCCTGATCTGCAATGATACGCGTCGGTACTCCAAATAAAGAAGCGGACGATTTAATAACATTCAAAAAAGTGATCAAGTTAGCCTTGCAAAATTGCATTTTGCATCGAAACTTTAAAACTTTTTTTTAAAAAAAGACCAGTGGAGACCCCCAAAAAATGATTTTCCCTAAATTCATCATGAATGACCGGAATTCGGTCAAGACTAGAAAATTACCGCTCTATTCGCCAGTGTGGGCGCACAATACTCAAATAGAGTAAATACTGACAGTCTTATACCCCATCCTTCGACTGTATTGAGAAAAGTATCACAGCTCTACAAGTCGGAGAGCGACATCATCAAAGAAGATATATTTAAAGCATACCTGTTAAATAATGATTAGTAATCATAATCATTAGTAATTAAATTATTTTTGTTTAAAAGTCGAACCAATGATAAAATTACGATTATTTTCGGTTTTGCCCAATTATATAATGATTACGATTAGAAAAAATCAAAAAAAATCTAAAATTATTACGATTATTCAAAATAATCAGAAAAAATCAAAAATAATCATAAATAATCGTTTCTGTGTATTTCGGATTATTTTTGATTTTTTCTGATTTTTTTAGATTATTTATGACTATTTGGTAAAAAAACCAAATTATTTTAAATTTTCCCAATCAAAGTTGCCAAAGCTTTTGATTATAGTTGCTTTTTGTGCTGTCTAAATCAGTTAAATTCAGAAGAAAGAAGGGGGCAGCTGGATTATTTCCGTAGCTCACTAGTTACAGTTGCTGAACTGTTATACTCTAAATTTTTAATGTTTAGGTTAGATTCCCCTGTCGTGTATAAAAATCTGCTTGGACGAATTTTTTTGTGTAAAAAGAGAATTTATTTTAACTAGTGGATTTTCTGAATAATCGAAATGTTTAATAATATTTGGTAAGTATTAATGGCTATTTTGATTGTGAATAATTTTGAACGTTTACCAACACTACCTTTTTCATATTAATTTTTAACGTGATTTCCAACAGTGTACAACGGATTCATGTCAAAGATTTGAATAAAAAAAATGTAACTTATTGAAAATAAGCAAGTCTCTTTGGATAAAATTTGGTGGTCCTGGAAAGGACCGATTTGATGCCAAGGCATCATCAATAATATTCGTGTGATATTAAACACATTTTACGAACCAGGATTGCATGAGCATCTCCATTGATTATGGCTTCTTTATACGGGTCATACAATCTACCAATTGCCAGATTACCAAGAGCTCATGAGCCCTTTCTGTGTGGCTCGTAAATTTCTTTTGAAATTGAAATTTGTCCAAATATCCAATATAATGCTCTGTTTTCCTTCAAAAACGTGGAATGTGGTCCCGCATGAGGATGAAAGTAGTGTTGGTAAACGTTACATATAATAGAAAAAAAAGATCCATGCAAAGCTCAAATCTACCCTGGAAAACTCAAAAGAACATTCAAATAGTTCATTTTGCATTAAAAGAACAAAAAAATAGCTCATTTTTATTGAAATTTCAAAATTATTTAAAAAAAAAACTATAAAAGACCCGGAAATAATTTTTACACCTAAATTCATCATAAATCAGGCTCTAATTTTGGATTTTTTTCTTTTTTTTTTGGAGGTGTGCCGCATAGACTGGACCATTACCCAAAATTTTGGGCATTCCAGCAAGTAATGCTCTTCGGATAGGGCGTTCTCACAGACAAGACAGTTAATTTCGGAGAAGAGATGCAATATTGCGAAAATTCGGACATGGTTAACAAAATAATGTTTTTAAATAATACTTAAAAAAAAATAAAATTAGAAAATTCGTAATTTATTGTTATTATTTTGTTTTTTTTTGGGTAAATATACATTGTTTTTGTCTTACTTTTAAATAAATTTTTGTATTTTATTAGCAAATCCATTTGAATGATACCCGGGATCACAAGTAGAAAGTTGGTTTTGGTTGTATATTTTCCCCATTCACATGTTTCGGAACTTCAAATCTTAGCAAGCATCTCGATCTTTAAAGTATAAACATGATGCTTACTTTATTCTATTCGGTTAGTTGAGTAGGCTGTGATTCCGGTCAATGAGAGTGTATGAATGTCTCGTTTGCTGTTTCGAATGGATTCGTGCAAGACTCTAATCGGTGTGCAACTCGATCGGGTATTGTGGATCGAAGATCACTAACACTGGCTCATCCGTGAGAATAGCTACAATTTTCTGTCGAACTTCCTCATGCTTCGCGCTCCAAGTAAAACTACGCTTCTCTGAGGTTAGAGAATATAGAGCCCTGCATGAGTGCACACTAAACTCAAATTTATTCATTTTCTCTCAAACGACTCATGTGAATCACAAACACTATTAATAGTCACACTGTCTATACAATGGCCGTGTTCACCAGAACAAATCGACAACAGAAAATCGATGAAATTTGCATGATTATTCTGGTGAAATGCAGTGATTAGCAATCATGATTTCAAATTTTGTGATGTATGATGACTGAAAATTCATCACCAAAATAGTACGCTGAAATTCTGTGATGTGATGCTTTGTTATCGAACAAACAAAATACATGATTACTGATTGATTAGTTCTGGTGAACGCGGCCTTTGACTTACAACTCATTCAAAATCATGATTCAAATATCCAGTCGAGTCATATAAGAAGGTAGTGTGATTCCGATTCATAGATTCATAAGTAGAATCATAGTCGACATGTTCAAGCTACCACTGTGAACACTGTGCACACTATTATAAACTTAATGTTTTTTGGGGCGATTAAACAAGTATTAAAATTGATTGAAAATTAAATTTTTGTTTATTATTTATTCATTTATTTTATTTATTTTTCCATATTCTTATTTAGAAACATTATTTTGTTCACCATGTCTGCGTTTCCAGCAATGGAACTTCTTTTTTCGCAGATAAGGTTTCTTGATTGCGAAAACACTCTTTTGGATGACGCTGAGGATGCTGGTATTGAAAAAATTTTAGAGCTTAACTTAAATAAGGAAGGGAGTTGAGCTTTATTTTCTTTCCACCAATGCAAAACATTGAAGTGCTCGTGCATTGGAACTCTTATGTTGGAGTAGGCCAATATTTCCCTATTTAATAGTTCTCCGCTTGACTCTTCTGATAGCGGTTCGATAAAGTCCGCTAAAAACTCGTCGTATTTATTTGGGCAACTCGCCGACGATTCTATACACTCCGTTACCATTTGTCAAAAACGACCGCATCATATCCTTGCACTCTTTAATTGTGAGTTCGCTATCCAATTGTCTTAGCTGATTTGTTGGAGGAAATAAAAACAGCGCTATTCTGTGGTATTTTGTTATATACTTCAATAGTAACGAATCGATATTCTCATTCACAGACATATTTAGATTTTTTTCTATGTCTTTCTTTAAATTTTAGTTTATGATTATTTTTTGAAGAGTATGAACGCAAGGGATAACCCATTGAATGGTTGGATAACTGTCCCCTTCCAGCAATTTTGACACCTCCACGATTTTTGATAGGACATTTGTCACTGCGATAATGTCGCTTAAATTCAAAGATTCTATACGATGCATTTGATTTTTTTCCATTAAAATTGTAACATTGTGTAAAAGATTGTGTTCCATCTTGTCTGACAAACGCCTTTTAAACTTAAGTCAAGTTTTGAGTTCTGTCCGGACTTCTTGAAGTATTTGACTAGTTTTCCGCATGTTTTTTCCATTTCAGTGAGTTCTGGAACCACCTTAAATGCTTTTTCAACCACGTTGCTTAGCAAATGATTTATGCAGTGAACTTGAACTGAATCTTTAAAGGCACATATCATATTTGATCCACGATCTGTAACAATAATGGCGTCAGCTAAATCTAAGCCAAACGACTTTAAACACTTTAGTTGTAATATCCTGGACGACACCGTTTTACAATTCATGGCAAAAATAATTTAAAAAAAAAATATCTAGCCTGCGACAGCATCAAAAATCGCATGCAATATCGCAGAGAATGCAAACAGGTCGAGTGGAAATCAAAACAGGTAGCGGAGCGGGACCCTACTTGTGGTAGCTCGTGCCGGGAGGTGGAAGTGGGTTTGCTACTGTCCTGAAATTCCTAATATGTCAAATTTTATTTATAGAGTCCCTTAAATTGGAGTCTAACTCCGAAACACAATCCAATTAACCAACATGAATGAAAGAATTCAATGTTGAAACAATATTCTATATGAAGCACGACAGCTTCGTTCGTATGTGATCCGATGATTTTGTGGCGGGGACAAAGGTGTTGTTTGCCCCGTGAATGCGCTCTATACCCACCCAACCAATTGGACTTCCTGCGCAGAAAAATTAATTATGGAAAGTCCCCAAAGATACATGTTGTTCACATTACTTTATATTATTTCGGCCATTAGGAAAACTAAAAAATTTACTGACTCATATTAAGAAAAAATACTAAAAATTCAGAACACGAAATCATTTCGATTCATTGCCATAATTGCGTTTAATTCAGATATCAAAATAATTTAAGAGCGGACAATCTCAATTAGAATTCATATATTTTTTTTTTCATTCTATGCAACTGCTTACAATTTTTATTTTTTATTTCTAGCGATAGTAAATAAAAAAATTATTTTTAACAGAACTTGAATAAATTCGACAACGCATTGGTTGATTGTATTTGATTTTAAAAAAATTTTTAAACTGTTTCATCTTTCATTATGTTGATGTGTGTGTGCGAATAGTTACAGGCGACACTGTATGATCGTGGCCAAAAATCAATTGGATCTTTTGTTGTAATTAATTTTTTTTAATACATGGATAAATCTTAATTTAAATATTATAGGGTGCGAAGATGTTTTAAAGGGACTGTGTGTGTGTGCATTTTAGTTAATCGTAGTTATAGTTTCATCTTTCCATAGCAAAAAATTAATTTAATAACATTTTAAATTAAAAGTTTCGTTACTGTGTGTGCATACATCTTGCAAGCATTGTTAAAAGCTTGAAAAGGGCATGCAAAAGCTTTTCAGCGCGACAGCTGATCGCTTTGCTGCAGTGGACGGGTGTATGTATGTATGAGTGTTGTTGTTTGGTTAATGAACGTTATTATTTAAAAATGTATATATGCACAAGAGTCATGGCATTTAAACTGTTTTCATTTTTGTTAATTATTATTAGGATTATTCAATTTTGTTTTGTTCTATTTAATTCACTATTTAATATGAATATTTAATTTCACCAAAAAAATTTTGAAATTTTATAATTTTTGTTTGTTGTTTTTTTTTTTTAAATACGAAGCTTCACCAGACTGACATAATTTAAAAATTATTCACTTGCACTTTTTACAATGTGTAAATATGTATGCATGTATTTTCTGATTTGCATGTGCATACATACATACATATGTATATCAGTTGGCTCCGCTTTTGGGAAAAAATATATAAAAGCAAATAACTAAAAGTTCTCACTCACGTGTTTGTATGTATGTATGTGTCCAACGTTGGAAAGCTTTCCCACGGTGAATGATGTATGTGTATATGTGTTTAGGGTATGTGTTAGTGTGAGAGTGTGTTATTTGAAATACATAACTTTATCCCAAGTATTTGAAAATTTTTAATATTTTTATTCTCTTTGCTATGTGGTAATGCTGATATTATACTTTATTTATGGTTTTTTTTTTTTTTTTTTAGAAAATAGAATGTATGAACAACTAAATTAGCCGATCTGGCCAGTTTCGTAAAAAGCTTAATACAAGCTTTTAACCTCCACAACCGTCACTCATACACCAGACGTTTATTGCCTTATTGGCAAAAAACCAACAACAAGATTTGTTTTGCACCACACTTTTCACAAATTTCCCTATCACTTTTCTCACACACAACACTTTTAGATGAGAGGGGGGGGCTTGCGCGCAAGCGTAGCTGATGACTCCAACGACGAAGAAAAGCTTTCGCTCTGAGCTGCGCTCAAGAGCTTTATCCAGCGGTGGCGCTATTAGGCGCGTAATTTAAAAATCCCAGAAATGAAATTTGGCGTTTTGCCCATAACCGATGAAAGAATTCCAAAACAATTGTTGCATCCACACTAGGGCTCACTGTACTTGTTCTAGGCTCGCCGGCCAACAAGGTTAGAGCTGATCGCTAGTGTGGATGAGGGTATGTGGTTATTATTAAAAAATTTAACCAATCTATTGGACAAACAGAAAGACCATTTAGAATTATGCCAAAGAATGCAATTTATATTGCACAACATACCTTTTTCAGCGAAAATAAAACGAAGACCCAAAAAAATGGCGGCAGCAGCTGTACAACGAAAATTGTGGTTTTTTATAATTTTCCAAAATTATAAAATTTTCCAGCTTCTGGGGTGGGCGCAATATCTAAACAATAAATTCTTTTTAATTAACTCCACATGGGATCGTTTCCCCTTCAAATACAATATTCACCTCTAAATCAATTCCAATTGGCAGGGGAACTTGCACACAGCCAGCAGCGAAAAAGACAAACCGGAAAGAGAGCGACTGCGGCCGCATGGCGAGCTTTTATATCGCTCAATTCCACTAAGCGCAGCTTTGCATTCCGATATTGGAATGCAACTGCAGAGGGGTATTGATAAGCAATCGCTACTGAGAGCTTTTCAACATCGTATGCAGCGCAACGAAAAGCTGAGTGCTACAGTTTTATCGCCTGCGAGCAGTGACTCGCAAACGGTATGCGATAAAAACAAAACAATTTGATTTGAAAACAAGAAAACCAAAACGGCGACCATTACACCACCCGATAATTCTGCCAGCGCTCGCTGAGCAGATTAGCGGGAATCAAGCACGAATATCTTTCGCATGAAATGTTCCAACTTCTTTGCCTGAAAGGTCTTCGAGCAAATAAAAGCAATTTCCAAGTTTCTTTTTCACCCGACATTTAATGAATTGAGGAGCAAGCTTCGCATTAAAATTTTGAGCAAATTTGCTCAAAGTAAAATTTCTGCGGAAAACTTCTTGATCTTCACGAAATGAAACTGGCTTCGAACGAAGATTATATTGGACCACATTCTTGTCATATGCCTTTCGAATATTCTGCTGAATGTCTCGTCGCAATATAGCCAAGTTATCCGAGCGATCTAATGGAGCCATGGGCTCTTCCAGCATAGTTAATTTCTTCAACAGTTTGTAGTCCTTGCCATGAGTAATCATATCAATGCCAAATAATACTCGATACGGCGAGCAACCTAAAGACTGGTGAAGAGAAGATCTTAACGCACACGAAATTTCTGTCAAATGAATATCCCATTCTCGGTGATCTTGGTTAATGTACGAACGGACAGCTGCTAACAAAGAGCGATTTACACGCTCTGCAGCATTGCTCTGGGGCGAATAGAGAGCTGTGTAAACATGATTAATTCCTAACTTTGTCAAGAGTGCATTAAATTCACCTGCTTTGAACTGTGAACCATTATCACTCACGATAGTTTCGGGGACACCATAGCAATTAAAAATGTGATCAACCAGAAATTGACTGATTTTAGCAGTAGTAAATTTCTTAAGAGGGCAAAGCCAATGAAACTTACTAAAATGGTCAAGCACGATCAATAAGCCAATATGTCCTTGTTTGCTTCGCGGGTAAGGTCCAAGTAAGTCAATGTATAATCGTTGAAAGGGACGAACAGTGGGACAATGATCTCCCATGGGAGGACGAAGAGTGTAATTTGGAGCTTTCGTGGACTTGCAAATGTCGCAATTTCGAATATATTCTCGCACATCTGCTGCTAGGCCAGGCCAGAACAAATGACGACGAATCTTCTCCAGAGTCTTCTGAATGCCTCCATGCGATGACACAACGCTGTCGTGAGGCTGCTTCAGCACACTATCGCGCATGCGCACAGGCACCCAAAGCTTCCAAGAAAGTTTTTCTTGCTCGGTGTCACCTGACGCATGATCTGTCCGTTTGTAAAGACGTTTGTCAAGTATCTGAATATCCGGGAACGAAGTTTGATTCTGTTCAAACTCAGAAATCAATTTTAAGTATTCTGCATCTGCAAAAGCGTCGGCCTCCAACTCAATAACAGGCCCTATTTCCAACTCCGCAACTTCTTCATCCGAAAGGCGAGATAACGCATCTGGTACGCAATGATCTTTTCCCTTTCGATGAGAAAATGCAAATTTATATTGTTGCAGACGGAAAATCCATCGAGCTAATTGACCTGAAACGTTTTGTTGTCGCCTGAGCCACAAGAGACTTGAATGGTCTGTCACAACTTCAAATTCCTGCATTTCCAGATAACATCTAAATTTCTCGATCGCTAGTATCACAGCCAAACACTCTCTCTCCGTGACACTATAATTGCGTTGAGCACGGCTCAGTTTTCTTGACATAAACGCAATCGGTTTCTCGTCACCTTCTTCCGAGAGTTGAACAAGAACGGCACCTATACCAAAGTTACTAGCATCACAATGCAAAAAGAACTTTTTCGAAAAATCTGGATTTTGCAGAACTGGAGTTGAAGTTAAAATGACTTTCAGCTTTTCCATGGCTTCCTGAGCCTCTTCAGTCCAAACGAACTTTTTCTTTGATGACAAAGTTTCTGTGATTGGGCAAGTCAACTCGGCAAAATTTCGTATGAAACGCCGGTACCAACCACAAACACCTAAAAATCCTCGAACTTGTTTTAAGTTTCTGGGAGAGGGCCAATTTCGAATACAGGAAATCTTATCAGGATCCGTGCAAATGCCTTGATTGTTAATGACTAGACCTCGGATTTTGCATATTTGCATATTCTTTTAGGGATAAGTTAGATGAATTCTGATAACACCAAAGTTCGTTTCGTTAAAAATAGAGTAGAAAACGATGCGCATATTTTTTTTTTTTTTGCATATTGGACACATTGTGCTAAATTTTTCATAACTAATAAATACCAGTATATACTAGTAGTACTTTTTTGCGCAGAGCCAGTGACAAAAATTTTTTTTTAATAATTCATGTGTAAAATGTAATATTTTTCGTCACAAAATTGGATATCAGAAATTTTGGGGCATGAAAATGTTTTCGTCACTAGACTTTTACCTCGTAAAGAGGTTTTTTTATAAGATTTAATAACATTTTAAATTAAAAGTTTCGTTACTGTGTGTGCATACATCTTGCAAGCATTGTTAAAAGCTTGAAAAGGGCATGCAAAAGCTTTTCAGCGCGATAGCTGATCGCTTTGCTGCAGTGGACGGGTGTATGTATGTATGAGTGTTGTTGTTTGGTTAATGAACGTTATTATTTAAAAATGTATATATGCACAAGAGTCATGGCATTTAAACTGTTTTCATTTTTGTTAATTATTATTAGGATTATTCAATTTTGTTTTGTTCTATTTAATTCACTATTTAATATGAATATTTAATTTCACCAAAAAAATTTTGAAATTTTATAATTTTTGTTTGTTGTTTTTTTTTTTTAAATACGAAGCTTCACCAGACTGACATAATTTAAAAATTATTCACTTGCACTTTTTACAATGTGTAAATATGTATGCATGTATTTTCTGATTTGCATGTGCATACATACATACATATGTATATCAGTTGGCTCCGCTTTTGGGAAAAAATATATAAAAGCAAATAACTAAAAGTTCTCACTCACGTGTTTGTATGTATGTATGTGTCCAACGTTGGAAAGCTTTCCCACGGTGAATGATGTATGTGTATATGTGTTTAGGGTATGTGTTAGTGTGAGAGTGTGTTATTTGAAATACATAACTTTATCCCAAGTATTTGAAAATTTTTAATATTTTTATTCTCTTTGCTATGTGGTAATGCTGATATTATACTTTATTTATGGTTTTTTTTTTTTTTTTTTAGAAAATAGAATGTATGAACAACTAAATTAGCCGATCTGGCCAGTTTCGTAAAAAGCTTAATACAAGCTTTTAACCTCCACAACCGTCACTCATACACCAGACGTTTATTGCCTTATTGGCAAAAAACCAACAACAAGATTTGTTTTGCACCACACTTTTCACAAATTTCCCTATCACTTTTCTCACACACAACACTTTTAGATGAGAGGGGGGGGGCTTGCGCGCAAGCGTAGCTGATGACTCCAACGACGAAGAAAAGCTTTCGCTCTGAGCTGCGCTCAAGAGCTTTAACCAGCGGTGGCGCTATTAGGCGCGTAATTTAAAAATCCCAGAAATGAAATTTGGCGTTTTGCCCATAGCCGATGAAAGAATTCCAAAACAATTGTTGCATCCACACTAGGGCTCACTGTACTTGTTCTAGGCTCGCCGGCCAACAAGGTTAGAGCTGATCGCTAGTGTGGATGAGGGTATGTGGTTATTATTAAAAAATTTAGCCAATCTATTGGACAAACAGAAAGACCATTTAGAATTATGCCAAAGAATGCAATTTATATTGCACAACATACCTTTTTCAGCGAAAATAAAACGAAGACCCAAAAAAATGGCGGCAGCAGCTTTACCACGAAAATTGTGGTTTTTTATAATTTTCCAAAATTATAAAATTTTCAAGCTTCTGGGGTGGGCGCAATATCTAAACAATAAATTCTTTTTAATTAACTCCACATGGGATCGTTTCCCCTTCAAATACAATATTCACCTCTAAATCAATTCCAATTGGCAGGGGAACTTGCACACAGCCAGCAGCGAAAAAGACAAACCGGAAAGAGAGCGACTGCGGCCGCATGGCGAGCTTTTATATCGCTCAATTCCACTAAGCGCAGCTTTGCATTCCGATATTGGAATGCAACTGCAGAGGGGTATTGATAAGCAATCGCTACTGAGAGCTTTTCAACATCGTATGCAGCGCAACGAAAAGCTGAGTGCTACAGTTTTATCGCCTGCGAGCAGTGACTCGCAAACGGTATGCGATAAAAACAAAACAATTTGAATTGAAAACAAGAACGAATATCTTTCGCATGAAATGTTCCAACTTCTTTGCCTGAAAGGTCTTCAGGCAAATAAAAGCAATTTCCAAGTTTCTTTTTCACCCGACATTTAATGAATTGAAGAGCAAGCTTCGCATTAAAATTTTGAGCAAATTTGCTCAAAGTAAAATTTCTGCGGAAAACTTCTTGATCTTCACGAAATGAAACTGGCTTCGAACGAAGATTATATTGGACCACATTCTTGTCATATGCCTTTCGAATATTCTGCTGGATGTCTCGTCGCAATATAGCCAAGTTATCCGAGCGATCTAATGGAGCCATGGGCTCTTCCAGCATAGTTAATTTCTTCAACAGTTTGTAGTCCTTGCCATGAGTAATCATATCAATGCCAAATAATACTCGATACGGCGAGCAACCTAAAGACTGGTGAAGAGAAGATCTTAACGCACACGAAATTTCTGTCAAATGAATATCCCATTCTCGGTGATCTTGGTTAATGTACGAACGGACAGCTGCTAACAAAGAGCGATTTACACGCTCTGCAGCATTGCTCTGGGGCGAATAGAGAGCTGTGTAAACATGATTAATTCCTAACTTTGTCAAGAGTGCATTAAATTCACCTGCTTTGAACTGTGAACCATTATCACTCACGATAGTTTCGGGGACACCATAGCAATTAAAAATGTGATCAACCAGAAATTGACTGATTTTAGCAGTAGTAAATTTTAGCTAACTTGAGGTCTAGTAATGTCTATAAGACACCAACAAACAACAACACACAAAA
Organism: Drosophila limbata; assembly: GCA_963924055.1. NCBI lineage: Eukaryota > Metazoa > Arthropoda > Insecta > Diptera > Drosophilidae > Drosophila > Drosophila limbata. The sequence continues at coordinate 1,022,486 of CAWUOW010000172.1, forward strand.
CACTTGCAGATTGCAAGGAGCATGGCACGGTATACAGCTGTTTCAAGAGATGCCAATCTCTATCATCAGTACCGTTGTGCTGACTTGACCAGCGATCTCAGCCTAATGTCACTTTTGAGAAGCCAGAACCAGTTGTGAATTTTAGTTCTCAAAAGTGAAAAATAGCTGTGAAGCTGATCTAGCCCTTTGTGTGTTGTTGTTGCCGTCGTTATTGTGCAAATGCCATCGGCATTTTTGTTGCAATAACAATTTTGTTTTTTTAATATGTTTTTGTCAGTAACAAGAGAGTGTTGCTACTATTTCAAAAATTATTCCGGCGTGTCGTCCGTTTATGTTTAAAAATGTTTGTTTTTGCGACCTTTCTATATTGTAGAAATAAGTTTTAGCTAACTTGAGGTCTAGTAATGTCTATAAGACACCAACAAACAACAACACACAAAACACTTGCAGATTGCAAGGAGCATGGCACGGTATACAGCTGTTTCAAGAGATGCCAATCTCTATCATCAGTACCGTTGTGCTGACTTGACCAGCGATCTCAGCCTAATGTCACTTTTGAGAAGCCAGAACCAGTTGTGAATTTTAGTTCTCAAAAGTGAAAAATAGCTGTGAAGCTGATCTAGCCCTTTGTGTGTTGTTGTTGCCGTCGTTATTGTGCAAATGCCATCGGCATTTTTGTTGCAATAACAATTTTGTTTTTTTAATATGTTTTTGTCAGTAACAAGAGAGTGTTGCTACTATTTCAAAAATTATTCCGGCGTGTCGTCCGTTTATGTTTAAAAATGTTTGTTTTTGCGACCTTTCTATATTGTAGAAATAAGTTTTAGCTAACTTGAGGTCTAGTAATGTCTATAAGACACCAACAAACAACAACACACAAAACACTTGCAGATTGCAAGGAGCATGGCACGGTATACAGCTGTTTCAAGAGATGCCAATCTCTATCATCAGTACCGTTGTGCTGACTTGACCAGCGATCTCAGCCTAATGTCACTTTTGAGAAGCCAGAACCAGTTGTGAATTTTAGTTCTCAAAAGTGAAAAATAGCTGTGAAGCTGATCTAGCCCTTTGTGTGTTGTTGTTGCCGTCGTTATTGTGCAAATGCCATCGGCATTTTTGTTGCAATAACAATTTTGTTTTTTTTAATATGTTTTTGTCAGTAACAAGAGAGTGTTGCTACTATTTCAAAAATTATTCCGGCGTGTCGTCCGTTTATGTTTAAAAATGTTTGTTTTTGCGACCTTTCTATATTGTAGAAATAAGTTTTAGCTAACTTGAGGTCTAGTAATGTCTATAAGACACCAACAAACAACAACACACAAAACACTTGCAGATTGCAAGGAGCATGGCACGGTATACAGCTGTTTCAAGAGATGCCAATCTCTATCATCAGTACCGTTGTGCTGACTTGACCAGCGATCTCAGCCTAATGTCACTTTTGAGAAGCCAGAACCAGTTGTGAATTTTAGTTCTCAAAAGTGAAAAATAGCTGTGAAGCTGATCTAGCCCTCAAGTTAGCTAAAACTTATTTCTACAATATAGAAAGGTCGCAAAAACAAACATTTTTAAAGTAGTAAATTTCTTAAGAGGGCAAAGCCAATGAAACTTACTAAAATGGTCAAGCACGATCAATAAGCCAATATGTCCTTGTTTGCTTCGCGGGTAAGGTCCAAGTAAGTCAATGTATAATCGTTGAAAGGGACGAACAGTGGGACAATGATCTCCCATGGGAGGACGAAGAGTGTAATTTGGAGCTTTCGTGGACTTGCAAATGTCGCAATTTCGAATATATTCTCGCACATCTGCTGCTAGGCCAGGCCAGAACAAATGACGACGAATCTTCTCCAGAGTCTTCTGAATGCCTCCATGCGATGACACAACGCTGTCAGAAAGTTTTTCTTGCTCGGTGTCACCTGACGCATGATCTGTCCGTTTGTAAAGACGTTTGTCAATTATCTGAATATCCGGGAACGAAGTTTGATTCTGTTCAAACTCAGAAATCAATTTTAAGTATTCTGCATCTGCAAAAGCGTCGGCCTCCAACTCAATAACAGGCCCTATTTCCAACTCCGCAACTTCTTCATCCGAAAGGCGAGATAACGCATCTGGTACGCAATGATCTTTTCCCTTTCGATGAGAAAATGCAAATTTATATTGTTGCAGACGGAAAATCCATCGAGCTAATCGACCTGAAACGTTTTGTTGTCGCCTGAGCCACAAGAGACTTGAATGGTCTGTCACAACTTCAAATTCCTGCATTTCCAGATAACATCTAAATTTCTCGATCGCTAGTATCACAGCCAAACACTCTCTCTCCGTGACACTATAATTGCGTTGAGCACGGCTCAGTTTTCTTGACATAAACGCAATCGGTTTCTCGTCACCTTCTTCCGAGAGTTGAACAAGAACGGCACCTATACCAAAGTTACTAGCATCACAATGCAAAAAGAACTTTTTCGAAAAATCTGGATTTTGCAGAACTGGAGTTGAAGTTAAAATGACTTTCAGCTTTTCCATGGCTTCCTGAGCCTCTTCAGTCCAAACGAACTTTTTCTTTGATGACAAAGTTTCTGTGATTGGGCAAGTCAACTCGGCAAAATTTCGTATGAAACGCCGGTACCAACCACAAACACCTAAAAATCCTCGAACTTGTTTTAAGTTTCTGGGAGAGGGCCAATTTCGAATACAGGAAATCTTATCAGGATCCGTGCAAATGCCTTGATTGTTAATGACATACCCTAGATAATTTATGCTCGTCACACAAAAGTGACTTTTCTCGATATTCAATGTTAAATTTGCACGTTTAAATTGTTCGGCGAGACGAATGAGTACTGCCAGATGAGATGAGAAGTCCACTGACACGACACATAAGTCATCTAGGTAGCCAAAAACGAAATGGCGTAAATCAGGAGGGATAAGACTGTCCATAAGCCTACACATTGTGGAAGGAGCATTACACAGCCCGAATGGCATCACTTTAAATTGGTATAAGGGCAAACCAGGGACGGTGAATGCTGTAAGGGGCTTCGCTTCCTCACTTAACTCAATTTGCCAATAGGCATCTTTTAAATCTAGTTTTGTAATCATGTTGGCACGGGGAAGTCGAGAAAATATTACATCGATGCTAGAAAGTGGATAAGCATCCTTCTTAGTCAAGTCATTCAGCTTCCGAGCATCCAGGCAGAGTCGAACTTTGTTTGGTTTCACCACCATTCTCATAGGGGAGCTCCAAGGGCTTGTCGAGGGCTCAATTACTCCTAATTCCAACATACGATTTATTTCAGCGTACAGCAATTGTTCTACGGCAGGACTGACTGGATAGAATCTCTGCTTCACAGGCTTCGCATCACCGATATCAATATGATGTTGAATCAGCTTTGTCCTACCTAAACCATCAGCACAACTAGGGAACAATTTCTTAACAACTTCTAGCTGAGATTTCTGCAAACTTGTTAGTGGATACAAGTTTGGATCTGTGGGTAACGATTCTGACTCTATCTCCACCGAAGAAATAATATTCGGGGCCAACGCAAAAATTTTCGAAAAGTCCATGCCCAGTATAAGATTCTGTTTAATCGACGGAATGACAAACAGTTTCATAGGCTTCTGTTGAGCTTTATACGTCATCAGCACGTTTAGAACACCTACTACTTCATGACACTTGCCATCCGCTGTTTGAACATGCGACTTGATCGGCTTGAATTCTGGAAAAGTAACTAAATCTTCACTGGCAAAGCTAGCACCAATACATGAGACATTGGCACCAGTGTCCAGCAATCCATGTTCTGTCCGATTTAAAAAGGAAACAGTAGCATAGCTACGCATATCCTGTTCACTACTAAAAATAGCGGAAACTAATAAACTACGAGTTTTCTTAATATTCTTATAATAATTTCTTATCCTTAATGAATTCAACTTAGGCTTACAATGAACTTCATTGAAAATACGATCTCTAATGACTAAATAATTATCTAATTTTTCATTATAAATTTTATCTAAATTGCTACAAACTGAATTAGACACAACCTCTTCTTGTGTACGCTTGAAAATTTTTAATGGCTGCGATAGCAGAGGAGCAGCATTTGAAATTGAATGCGGATCTATTTCAGGGGCAACCGATTTTGATTGGTTGCACCCTTCTGACGGTTTTCCGACATCCGACGAAGACACGTTTGGCATTGGGGCTTATAAACGTTGGGAGCTCCGCAGCCATAGCAGAAAACTCTGCGATCAGCCAGACAATCTTCCCAGAAGTGTCCAAGCTCGTCGCAATTCCAACACTTCACCTTTGGGCCTGCCTGTCGCAATGCGGCAACTTCAACAGCTGGATCAAGTTCCGAATTTTAATCAGCATCTGACAATGCTTCCTCCAGTGCGTATACTTGTTGTCGACTGGCTGGCAGTCTAGGCTTCGACATGTCTGTAGGATTTGTTCGCAATTCTTTAATCAAGTTCTCATTCATCTGCACAAGCCTGCGTAGATGACCTACTGACTCAATAACTTCAAACAGTAATTTATGACGATGAACTGGAAGCAAGTTGTTCTTCAGAATTTCCAGCAGTTCTTCTTCGTCAATCTTTATGGCTACACGATCCATCAATGACAACACCTCATCGTAAAAAGCCGTAAAGGATTCTCCAGGCTTCTGCTTACGAGAGCGCACTCGTTCTTTGAGCATGAAATCTGAGCGATATTCTTTAAATTGTTGGCGAAGAGCAGCACAAAAATCTTTCCAAACGATTGAAGGAACCTGTTTATGGTGACGCCAGTACCAATCTCGCGCTTTCCCAACAAACAAAACATGCATGTGCTTACAAAGAGCACGAAAATCACTGTCTAGTGTTTCATCCGTCAATGCTTTTACCCTATAAATAAACTCTTCTACACCTAAACCGTCTTCAGCTCCATTAAAGGTTACGTTCCATTTCTGCATTATATCCGCAATGCGCTTTGGATTCGCAGAAGAATATGTGGGAGAAGAAATTGTAGGTGGTACTATTTCTGGCGGAGGGGTGCTACCAGGAGGGGTTAATTGCAACGACGCTAACATTCTTCTTCTGGCGAATCACTGGCTGAGAGACAACAGCATCTGTGGGATTTGAAGTATTGCTGCCATTCAAGCCTTCTGCTTGTGGATTGGCAACCTCCACATCTGATCCAGCCTCCAAGGCTCTAGCTAATCTTCTCGTCACAGGACGATGTACGACAGCAGCAGTCTTTGGACGTGCTCCTGTATTATTTCTATTCGGAAAACAGTTACCGACTACCAATTTGCATGATCCAATCGTGCATGCAGTATTGCAACGTGGACATTGTGCATTGGTTTCAAACCAACTTTCCAAACAAGCTTGATGAAAAACATGGCTACAATTTGTCATAAGACAAGCCTGTGTATTTGTCATGTCAACAGTGCAAACAATGCAAGAGTTATTTCTTGCCTCAGTCTGAGACTGCCAGGGGGGACTGCGATCAAGCATAATGTTTATTTTTTTATGTTTAATAAATTTTTCCTAATATCTGGCCAAAATAAATAAATAAAGTGAACAATTTTCACAAAACCAAAAGATTTCTTTACGAACGAAGGAGAGGGAATTTTCTGGGCTATTGCGATTACTTATTGAACAGACTAACTACAAGAGCTAGTGATTCTTGACTGAGCCTCTTAGCTTTAGTATAACTACGCCCAAGCAGCGTCTTTTATATTCATAAAACTAAAACACTCAGTGTCATAAACACATCTTGAAGCCATCTGATCAATTGGTATGGCAAAGGAGAAACTTTATTTTCGAAAAGAAGACACAAAAAAGATTTAACGCAGTGACAATTCGGCAGGGCATCCGGCAGAGCCAAATGCGCAAGAGTCAACGAACGTATACGCAATATTTTCGAACCCTCAAAACGAGCCTAAAATCACGACTTTGTGATACGAAAACAACGATGAGCAAAAGTTGATGAGCGGCCTTACGCCAAGGAAAATTAATTCAAAAGCAACCTCAGTGACATTTCAGCGGTGTATTCAAGTTAAACTGAATACTCAAGATTCATGAAAGTTTGAGAAAGTATTAAAAAAATTAATCTAATCAGTGAACACTATCGCATTACACTGATACCTTTAAGCCAAGGGTCAGTTATGTCTTCTGACTAACCCATGCTCAAACAACGGATTTGTGAGACGACTAACTATCAGCATTATTAACTAATTGTTTTCCTGTTTTAATAAGCAACGAAATCTGTTAGCTGGCCCCACGTTGGGCGCCAAAAATTTGTAATATCCTGGACGACACCGTATTACAATTCATGGCAAAAATAATTTAAAAAAAAATATCTAGCCTGCGACAGCATCAAAAATCGCATGCAATATCGCAGAGAATGCAAACAGGTCGAGTGGAAATCAAAACAGGTAGCGGAGCGGGACCCTACTTGTGGTAGCTCGTGCCGGGAGGTGGGAGTGGGTTTGCTACTGTCCTGAAATTCCTAATATGTCAAATTTTATTTATAGAGTCCCTTAAATTGGAGTCTAACTCCGAAACACAATCCAATTAACCAACATGAATGAAAGAATTCAATGTTGAAACAATATTCTATATGAAGCACGACAGCTTCGTTCGTATGTGATCCGATGATTTTGTGGCGGGGACAAAGGTGTTGTTTGCCCCGTGAATGCGCTCTATACCCACCCAACCAATTGGACTTCCTGCGCAGAAAAATTAATTATGGAAAGTCCCCAAAGATACATGTTGTTCACATTACTTTATATTATTTCGGCCATTAGGAAAACTAAAAAATTTACTGACTCATATTAAGAAAAAATACTAAAAATTCAGAACACGAAATCATTTCGATTCATTGCCATAATTGCGTTTAATTCAGATATCAAAATAATTTAAGAGCGGACAATCTCAATTAGAATTCATATATTTTTTTTTTCATTCTATGCAACTGCTTACAATTTTTATTTTTTATTTCTAGCGATAGTAAATAAAAAAATTATTTTTAACAGAACTTGAATAAATTCGACAACGCATTGGTTGATTGTATTTGATTTTAAAAAAATTTTTAAACTGTTTCATCTTTCATTATGTTGATGTGTGTGTGCGAATAGTTACAGGCGACACTGTATGATCGTGGCCAAAAATCAATTGGATCTTTTGTTGTAATTAATTTTTTTTAATACATGGATAAATCTTAATTTAAATATTATAGGGTGCGAAGATGTTTTAAAGGGACTGTGTGTGTGCATTTTAGTTAATCGTAGTTATAGTTTCATCTTTCCATAGCAAAAAATTAATTGAATAACATTTTAAATTAAAAGTTTCGTTACTGTGTGTGCATACATCTTGCAAGCATTGTTAAAAGCTTGAAAAGGGCATGCAAAAGCTTTTCAGCGCGATAGCTGATCGCTTTGCTGCAGTGGACGGGTGTATGTATGTATGAGTGTTGTTGTTTGGTTAATGAACGTTATTATTTAAAAATGTATATATGCACAAGAGTCATGGCATTTAAACTGTTTTCATTTTTGTTAATTATTATTAGGATTATTCAATTTTGTTTTGTTCTATTTAATTCACTATTTAATATGAATATTTAATTTCACCAAAAAAATTTTGAAATTTTATAATTTTTGTTTGTTGTTTTTTTTTTTTAAATACGAAGCTTCACCAGACTGACATAATTGAAAAATTATTCACTTGCACTTTTTACAATGTGTAAATATGTATGCATGTATTTTCTGATTTGCATGTGCATACATACATACATATGTATATCAGTTGGCTCCGCTTTTGGGAAAAAATATATAAAAGCAAATAACTAAAAGTTCTCACTCACGTGTTTGTATGTATGTATGTGTCCAACGTTGGAAAGCTTTCCCACGGTGAATGATGTATGTGTATATGTGTTTAGGGTATGTGTTAGTGTGAGAGTGTGTTATTTGAAATACATAACTTTATCCCAAGTATTTGAAAATTTTTAATATTTTTATTCTCTTTGCTATGTGGTAATGCTGATATTATACTTTATTTATGGTTTTTTTTTTTTTTTTTTAGAAAATAGAATGTATGAACAACTAAATTAGCCGATCTGGCCAGTTTCGTAAAAAGCTTAATACAAGCTTTTAACCTCCACAACCGTCACTCATACACCAGACGTTTATTGCCTTATTGGCAAAAAACCAACAACAAGATTTGTTTTGCACCACACTTTTCACAAATTTCCCTATCACTTTTCTCACACACAACACTTTTAGATGAGAGGGGGGGGCTTGCGCGCAAGCGTAGCTGATGACTCCAACGACGAAGAAAAGCTTTCGCTCTGAGCTGCGCTCAAGAGCTTTATCCAGCGGTGGCGCTATTAGGCGCGTAATTTAAAAATCCCAGAAATGAAATTTGGCGTTTTGCCCATAGCCGATGAAAGAATTCCAAAACAATTGTTGCATCCACACTAGGGCTCACTGTACTTGTTCTAGGCTCGCCGGCCAACAAGGTTAGAGCTGATCGCTAGTGTGGATGAGGGTATGTGGTTATTATTAAAAAATTTAACCAATCTATTGGACAAACAGAAAGACCATTTAGAATTATGCCAAAGAATGCAATTTATATTGCACAACATACCTAAAATAAAACGAAGACCCAAAAAAATGGCGGCAGCAGCTGTACCACGAAAATTGTGGTTTTTTATAATTTTCCAAAATTATAAAATTTTCCAGCTTCTGGGGTGGGCGCAATATCTAAACAATAAATTCTTTTTAATTAACTCCACATGGGATCGTTTCCCCTTCAAATACAATATTCACCTCTAAATCAATTCCAATTGGCAGGGGAACTTGCACAGCAGCGAAAAAGACAAACCGGAAAGAGAGCGACTGCGGCCGCATGGCGAGCTTTTATATCGCTCAATTCCACTAAGCGCAGCTTTGCATTCCGATATTGGAATGCAACTGCAGAGGGGTATTGATAAGCAATCGCTACTGAGAGCTTTTCAACACCGTATGCAGCGCAACGAAAAGCTGAGTGCTACAGTTTTATCGCCTGCGAGCAGTGACTCGCAAACTGTATGCGATAAAAACAAAACAATTTGAATTGAAAACAAGACAACCAAAACGGCGACCGTTACATAGTGCAGATAATTAAGCCTGTAACAAATTAAAGCATAAAAGAAAAATTAGACGTTTCTAAAATTGATTACCCCATATAACAGTATTCAATGCGTACCTGTTGTTGATGGTTCATCATTCATGCAGATCATTTTCAACAACCGGGTTTTCATGCTGCCTTCAAATATATAATGCAGAGTTACGCATATATAGGATTCCTGGGAAAACCTGTCCGTCCACGCGTCCGTGGTGATAGAATAACCATTTCATTTTATCAAGGCTATTTCTGCAGATAAATCATGGAGTTCCTTATGATATAGCTCTGATATATTTCGGGATACAGTTGTTGGATGAGGAAGCAATTTTTTAACGTTAACATTTGATCCAAAACGACTTCCAATCTCCAGGGCGAGCGGTATAACGTCCTTAATCCCCGAATCGCTGATAATGGTGAAAGGCCGACAATTTTGAACGACCCACTTCGTTACAGCCTTTGTCACTGATAGTTTTGTTTCGGCATCTACGACAGGTTCAGGAACGTTTTCATTGGCTTCCAATTTGCTGGCCTTATAGCACTTATGGCGGACTAAATTGGAGGTGGCACCAGTAAATTTAAACACGCTAAAGCACGCCCCGATATTTGGTATTTTGTTGTTTTCCTGGCCAATAACATGACCAAAAATGTCCCACACCTTGCTTTTGCCTCGCTTTTGGGCAATACTGAATTGGCCACCAGTTATTTTAGATTTTATTTCGACCACTGTTAATGCCACGCCAGATGGTGACAAGAGCTGTGAAAAATATTTTTGTATATATTTGCATTTGCAATTGCACCAAGACGTATATATTCTTATAAAACATTGTGAAGAAATCCACCAAAAACAATCTACACATATATGGATATTCAACTACACAAATCGAATAAAACGAGATAAAATTTTTCACTTACATTATCATCTTGAATACTCCAATTATTTTCCATTATTATATTTTTATTAAAACAAATCTTGAAAAAATATTTTCTGATGACTGTGCACTCTTTCTAATGACTGTGCACACATTCAACACTGTGTACACATTCAACACTGTTTCAACTGTCAGAACGACTTGAATGACAGCAAATTTTCATAACAGTGTTAAGCAGTATCATATGAAATGATTTGAATCACACGACAGCTTAGCTTCGAGTCAATGAGTCCAAAAAATGAATGTATCATAAGGAATTGAAATTATGACTTGAAAACCAGGCACAAATTTACAAAAATATAAAGCCAGACCTATAAACTGTCTTACTCCTGAAACGGATTGTGGGGGAGGCAAGGAGGTTAAAGCAATTATTTTGCGTGAGTTTGGTCGTATTTCTCCCGCTTGTACTTCATAACCCAGATACTGAACAGCGGTCTTTAGAAAACTGCATTTTGTTACATTAAAAGAAAATCCGGCTTCAGTAAGAACGTTTAGAACAATCTCTAACCTTTCAAAACCCAGCTCCTTTGTCGGTGATACTATCATAATATCATCCATGTAGACAATTACATATGAGTGAGCAAGATCTCCCAATGCCTTATTGATTGCGCGCTGAAAAACAGAAGGTGCATTTTTAAGGCCAAAGGGCATCGTCATGTATTCGTATTGTCCGTCAGGCGTTACGAATGCAGTGTACTCGATGGAATCTGGATGAATTGGTATTTGGTGAAAGCCACTTACCATGTCGAGGCACGTAAAATAATTTGCTCCACGCAGTCTGGCAATTTGGTCACTAATAAGCGGCAACGGATACTTGTCTGAAACTGTATTCGCATTTAATGCTCTATAGTCAACGCAGAGACGGTCAGAACCATTTTTCTTCTTTACAAGAAGCATAGGACTAGCAAAAGGAGAGCAACTAGGCCGGATAATATTACACTCCATTAATTCCCTTAATCTAGCGCGAACAGTTTCTCTCTCATCAGGACTGAGTCTATACGGCCACCGTTGCACCGTCTTTGTATGGTCAACTAAGCGAATTACCATTTCTCCTGTACTAGCTCGTGTGCGAGGGATTCCTTTAATGAAACATGTAGAATATTTTTCTAGTGATTTAATTAGTTCGTCTTTGTCGTTTCCAATTAACTCAGTGTCAACATCAGCCAAGTCGCCTGTCTCGTCAGACGCGGAACAAATATTTACCAATTTTGACTTTATAACTTCGATCTTATCTGGCGACAGCATAACATTGAATCCCTGATTGAGAATCTCACTTCCGATAACAATGTAATTTTTTAAATGTTCGTCCTGCACTACATGGAACAAGATTACGATAGTATTTTCATTATTGGCGACGTTACTTAAAATCTGCAATGTACTGTATATACCACCATCACCTATACCCTTTAACATAACAACATTATTGAGGCGTTTGTCCGATAACTTATTACTAATCTTCTACTTGATAATCGAACATTCTGCTCCAGAGTCAAAAACAATTGGATAGATCTCACATTGGTTCCGACACAAAGCCTGGATCACTGTTTTGTGTTGAATTGCTCCCTGTTTGGCTTTCCCGTTGTTCAAGCATTGGTTGGAGAAGTGTCCCGGCTGGCCACACCGAAAACAGGTCACATTCGGCTTCTCGCGCTGCGGTCTCATCTCCTCACTTTGTCGCTTCTTCGCTCTGCAGTCCGTCATTTTATGTCCTGGTTTTTTACAAAAATGGCACAGGATGCTTGACGGTCTTGCTTTTTTGTGATCGGGTTCAATCGTATCCTCACGGGTGCTTCTGCGTTTCTTGTCAAACGTGAATGCCTTTAACTCCATCTGCAACTTGCTTCTGGTCTTCACATTTGAAGTAAAAATCATATGTTGCAATCGGCTTTCTAAATTCGCCATATGTGCAAGCACAGTTGAAACGGCTATCTCTTCGACGCTCATATTTCGCCACTTCGTTGTTAACGGGCGGCTGTTCAGCAAACTTAAAAACATGGCCGCCGGTGTCTCTTCGTTTTCGTAGTGCTGAATGAATAGTTCCTTGAACTGCTCCCACTTGATGCCAAGATATGATATTTGGGTTAGCCACTGCGAAGCGCTACCATCCAACGAGTTGCTCAGGGCCATAATAAACTGACTTCCTTCTAAAGGCTGCTCCGACAGTATGATGTCAGCAGCTAGACACCATTGAGACGCATCCACGCCCTTGACCTCGGGATTAAATTTTGGCAGCGGGACGACTTTGATTTGTTTTTGCACGTTAGACGATGTCTGCATAACTTTGGCGTGTTCGACAAAATTGCGGTTCTGCATTTCGAGAATGACGCGCCACTGCTCCTCGGTGAATGTAGGTGGTGCCACCGATCCCACTTCTGATGTCGGGTATTCACTGGCTAACGAAATATTTTCCATAATCAAAATATTTGTTTTAATAAACGATTTAGTTTTGTTGCGTTTTTTAGACCCCGTACTTTAAAAAAGTAAAGGGGTCTATTAACTTTGTTACAAAAAAAAATGTGCGTAACAGGCAGAAGGAGGCGTGACAGACCCCATAAAGTATATGTCGGTGATTCACTTCCGTATTCAATCGCTTCGTTTTCAGCCATTTTGATAATGTGCAGTGCGTCTCTCCGTCTAGTGCCTTTCAATGCTCAGGTTAAGTGACTTGCACCTTTCTTTCTCTTTTCTATATGACAAGACCAATAAAATCTGACACACAGAGAGCCACACTCGATGACAGCGTAAGCTGTCATCCCACATTGTCCGTACTGTTTAACAACACTAATTACGCTCTATTCAACACTAAACTATATGAAAGTGACAACACTCAGGCTATTCATCTATTCTCCGACACGGCCATTCTGATAAATAACACGTCCTCGTGTATTAATCAATAAGTGTCTTTATTACATACGTCGTTTCATTTAACATTCAGTTATATTTTAAAATTACATTCTTATTACTAACAATCGTTTTCTTAACTTCAACTTCTGTTAACAATCTTATTAATCTTTATATCGTTTCGTTTCTTATTCTCTTTATCGTTCTAAAGTAACATTCATTCTCTCCAGCCTGGTCAGGTACCCCCATGAGCATCGACAACTTTGCTTCTTCCGCCATTATCTACAGTCTGTTTCAACTGTTTAACATACTACAGTCTGTTTCAACTGTTTCAACTGTTTCTTCTTCTACAGTCTGTTTCAACTGCTTCTTACACACTACAGCCTGGCGGGTTTAGCTCAGTTTCTTCGATGTCTAACTCACTTGGCACCTGTCCATCTGGCAGCCTTCGCAAACTTTCATGTGGGTATTTATATTTTCTATTGCTCGTCATGGACTTTAGCATGTATCTATCGCCTTCCAATATCTCTAGCACCACAAAAGGTCCTCGGAACTTTGGGTCTAGTTTCATTTAATGTCTTTCTGCGCTCTTTAGTAACACGTGATCTCCAACCTTAAAGTTGATTACTTTAGCCTTACTTGGATCAAATCTTTGCTTTTCATACACTGCTGCGTTTTTCATATTTTTTTCAGCTTCTACTCTAATTTCCTGTAAGTCTACCTGATTCTCGTCTTCGGTAATAGGAAGCAAACCTAGAGGCCGTGCAATAGAGTGCATCGATTTTTTTCACAAAAAATGGTAACCCATTTTCGTAATCTATGGTCAATTCTAAGATGTTTTCACCAAGAAACCATAGTTCTAAAATGAATTCCTGGTCCGCGCTTTTTGAGTTGAAAATTCATTTTTTTGAACATTTATATCTTGGGTGTTTATGGACCGATATAGACAAACTTGGTGTCAATACTCTTGTTAGAACCAGGCCTTTTAAAATTAATTAGAGTCAAAGTACAAATTGTCCTTTACACAGGATTTTCGTCCATGGAAGGACGATTATGTCAAGATATATCCTAAAATATTAGCCATAATTTAATATAATTTTAGGCTAAAGGACATTTTTATCGTCCTTGAACTTGTATTTTTTATTAACAGAAAATTTAAAACGTATTTTAATACAATTTTAATAAAATACGTTTTAAATTTTCTGTTAATAAAAAATACAAGTTCAAGGACGATAAAAATGTCCTTTAGCCTAAAATTATATTAAATTATGGCTAATATTTTAGGATATATCTTGACATAATCGAACCGCGAAATCGTCCTTCCATGGACGAAAATCCTGTGTAAAGGACAATTTGTCCTTTGATTCTAATTTACTTTAAAAGTCCTGGTCCTAAGAAGAGTATTAACACCAAGTTTGTCAATATCGGTCCATAAACACCCAAGATATAAATGTTCAAAAAAATGAATTTTCAACTCAAAAAGCGCGGACCAGGAATTCATTTTAGAACTATGGTTTCTTGGTGAAAACATCTTAGAATTGACCATAGATTACGAAAATGGGTTACCATTTTTTCATTTTTTCGGGCCCATACAAATCGATGCACTCTACCGTGCAACCTTACCTATCAATAGCTCTAAAGGACTTGATTTTGTTACACGATTGACGGTGGCTAATTGGACTTCTCCTAACGCATCTTGCCATGTTCTATTGCTTGTCTCAACGGTAGTAAATAAGTTCTTAAGAGTGGTCATAATTCGTTCTACCTGTCCGTTGGCGCGACTAGCTCCCGTCGCAATCAAATGTAACTTAATATTTTGTGAGGAGCAAAACTCAGTAAATTTTGTTCCGGTGAAGCTTCTACCTTGGTCAGCAATTAAACGAGTGGGTACTCCGAATTGGTAAATTGACGATTTTACTGCGTTCACACAATCCTCGGAGCTTAAAGTAAAGGTATGATATAAGTAAACGAACTTGGAGAAAGCGTCTATCAAAACTATCACATATTCTTTACGGTCACTTTTGCCACTTAATTTCCCTGAAATGTCTATGTGAAGCGTGTGCCATGGAATACTGACTTTCGGTATCGGATGAAGCTCCATCTGCACTTTTCCTGATGATGATTTTGAAACCCTACAAGTAATACAATTTTCGACGAACTTTCTAACATATTTTGCCATACAATCGAACCAATAATGTTCATACACCTTATCAAGAGTTTTCTGCCACCCAAGATGCATAATTGACTCATGCACCTGATTAATTACTGACCACCTAAACGCACGTGGTACAACTGGCAAACAACAAGTCTTAGAATTTCTCTGAATTTTCCGATATAAAACTCCAGCTCTCAATTCGTATGTTTTACCTATATCTTCAGAGAGATCATGATTCTTAAACTTTGTAACTATTTCCTTTATGTCGTAATCACGCTGTTGTTCAGACAAAAGCCAGTTTTCAGAAATTTCTGTTAGAGAAATTCTCTTTTCCACGACCTTATTATGGGCCGACCTAATCTCAGGACTGAGCGGATTTCTGGACAAAAAGTCAACATGCGCCATGCGCTTCCCCTCTCGATATTGTATTTCAAAGTCAAACGTTTGTAAAAACGCCCACCAACGATAAACCCTAGGTGATAACTCAAGCTTCTTTTGGGAAGATTTTAGCGAATTGCAATCAGTGAAAATTACAAATTTTCTGCCATGTAAATAGTGTCGAAAATGTTTTACTGCATTTACTACTGCGAGTGTTTCTAACTCATAAGAAGAATATCTCGCCTCACATGGACTTGTTGTCTTACTGAAATATTCCAATACATGAGGCCTACTGTTAATGCGATGCAAAAGGATAGCTCCATACCCGATTGCGCTAGCGTCCGTATGTAATTCAATGGAAAACTGAGGGTCAAAAATTGTCAACACCGGTTTGTTGATAAGAACTTTGATAACTTTCTGGCGGATCCTTTCGTGTTCTGCTTTCCACTCAAAACCGTTTTTCTCTGAGGTAAGAAAATAGAGAGGTTTCATCATCTGGGAAAATCCTGGTATAAACTGTCGAAAATAAGAGGCTAACCCGATAAACTGACGTAAAGTGGTAACCGACCTGGGCGGTGGCAAAACACTTAACGCTTCTATTTTCTGCAAGTTGGGACGTACCTCGCCCGCACATACCTCATAACCTAGGTATTGTACAGTCGTTCTGAGAAAGAAACATTTCGTGATGTTAAACGAGAAGCCAGCTGACGAAAGTATGCCAAGAACAATTTCCAACCTTTCAAGCGCTGTCTCCTGCGTTGGTGCTATAATTAGAATATCGTCCATATAAACGACCACATACGAAATGGCAAGATCTCCAAGAGCTTTCATCACAGCTCTCTGAAAAACCGAAGGCGCATTTTTCAACCCAAATGGCATTGCCAAGATTTCAAACTGTCCATCAGGGGTTACAAACGCGGTATACTCTATCGAATTGGTATGTAATGGGACTTGGTAATATCCAGACGCCATGTCTAAGCTGGTAAAAAATCGAGCTCCATTTAATCTAGCTATCTGATCTGCTATGCGAGGAAGAGGATATTTGTCTGCAATAGTATTTGAATTTAGCTCTCGATAATCAACGCAGAGTCTGGCAGATCCATTCTTTTTCATTACCAACAGTGCAGGACTAGCATATGGTGAGCTACTGGGCCTAATTACTTTACACTCTATCAACTCTTGAACCTTTTCTCGTACAATCTCTCTTTCACTAGGACTGAATCGATATGGCCGCCTTTGTACGGTCTTATTTGGCTCGATTAATCTAATAGCCATCTCGCCTGTTGTAACTCTAGTGTGCGGAGTTCCCTGAATGAAAGAGGATGAATACTTTTTCAAAATTGACACCAATTTATTCTTTTGTACACCATAAACTTCAGTTTCAACCTGCTCAAAACAGTCATTAACCTCAGGTATAGAACAAACATTAATGGTTTTGGCCTTCACAAACTCAACACCGTCGCATGAAACTAAAGCTGACAATCCCTGAGCCAGAACTTCACGACCAATTACAATGTTATTTTTAAGAGAGTCGTCTGGTACAACATGGAATAATATTTCAAGACAATTATCATTAAGTACTACCTCACTTAAGATCTGAACAGTACTATAAATATTGGCGTTTCCTATGCCCTTCATCGTAATAAGATTGGTTGCTCTCTTACCCATTAACTTGCTAGACATACTCTCCTTAACTAAAGAACATTCGGCTCCAGAATAAAATGTAATTTGAAATTTTTCGCCTCGCTGCATCATCTGCGATTTCGGGTCTTCCACGACGCACAACTCCACTCGCTTTTCAAATCTTTTTCCGTCTCCAGAGACACCCTTTGGACAATGTGTAGCAATGTGTCCCATCTCTTGACAGCGGTAACACTGAATGTTGGTTTTCGTTCGCTGCTGCAACGCTTGAGTCACTTTACGTTCGCCATCACGCATAGATCCTCCACCTTGCATCGTTGCTCTGCACTCAAACTTCTTATGCCCCATCTTGCCGCAGTTATGGCACTTTATGGTGGATGACTTCGTGCGCTTTGGTCCAGGTCCCTCATCTGGAAATTCCTGACGGCGCTTTTCCAACATAAAAACTTGTAGCTCCGACTGTAGATCACGCCGGTTCTGAACATTCGTTGTGTACGCCACTCTTTGCAGCCGTCGGTCGAAGTTGGCCGTGTGTAAAAGAACGACTGATACGACAATCTCCTCCAAATCCATACCACGCCATTTTGTCATCAGAGATGTTACTTTACGGCTCGCGTATACGGCAAAGCATTCACCGTCTTTGGGGCGGCTGTTGATTAAGTTTAGCATGGTAGCTGCCGACGTCTCCGTGCTTTCGAACCTTTGCACAAAAAGCTGTTTAAATTGTTCCCATGTGATCCCGGGAAAACAAATTTGCGACAGCCACAATGACGCACTGCCCTCCAACGATTCGCTTAGGGCCAAAACTAAAGCGCTGCCATGTAACGGTTTCTCGCTGAAGACAATATCAACCGTGGCGCACCACTGCGTAGCATCGGCACCGGCTACATCTGCGTTAAATTTTGGCAGCTTGGTGACGCTATTTTTTTGAGACTCTTTTGTCGTGGCGCGCAAAGATTTGGCCAACTCAAGAAAGTTGCGATTCTGCTGCTCCAATAAAGCACGAAACTGCTCATCCGCTGATATTGGCTGCGAATAGGATCCCACTTCTGATATCGGTGATTCATTTCCGTATTCAATCGCTTCGTTTTCAGCCATTTTGATAATGTGCAGTGCGTCTCTCCGTCTAGTGCCTTTCAATGCTCAGGTTAAGTGACTTGCACCTTTCTTTCTCTTTTCTATATGACAAGACCAATAAAATCTGACACACAGAGAGCCACACTCGATGACAGCGTAAGCTGTCATCCCACATTGTCCGTACTGTTTAACAACACTAATTACGCTCTATTCAATACTAAACTATATGAAAGTGACAACACTCAGGCTATTCATCTATTCTCCGACACGGCCATTCTGATAAATAACACGTCCTCGTGTATTAATCAATAAGTGTCTTTATTACATACGTCGTTTCATTTAACATTCAGTTATATTTTAAAATTACATTCTTATTACTAACAATCGTTTTCTTAACTTCAACTTCTGTTAACAATCTTATTAATCTTTATATCGTTTCGTTTCTTATTCTCTTTATCGTTCTAAAGTAACATTCATTCTCTCCAGCCTGGTCAGGTACCCCCATGAGGACGCAGCTGCAATCGCTGAGCTAACTCGTCTGTTACGCAATTAATTTGCGACCCAGAATCAAGCAGAGCCCTGGCCAACACGAAATCGCCACTTTTCGTTTTGACTTTAACGACTGCTGTAGCTAGGATCACACTATCAGACACATTCGCATGCATAGCATGTGATGTCGAAGGTTGATCCTGGGCGAAGTCAAGGGGTGGTGGTAAAAGTCAGTATGTCTGTTTGTTTGTTTGTTTGTATCAAAGAGTTGATTTAGCTTAAATGTTTGAATGAGGACTTGTTCCCGCTCAAAAATATAGAAACGTTTGCTCTACGACTTTTTCGAAAAATAGCTAGTTTAGCGGGAAATCGCTAAAAACCGCTGACTCAACGGTAGTTGAGAGAGCGTCGTAAGTTGAGCGAGCAGCGTAAAATGAGCGAGCGTTACAAATTTGAGAGAGCGTCGGAACTGAGTAAAGCGTCAGCAGCGACGTCAACAGAGCAGTCAAATTCTAGTGTTTTTCAGGGCTGCAGGCCGAACAACTTGGCAAAAATAATTTTTTTGGGGAACGCGTTCGAAAAAACAAATAAAACCATTTGATAGAGAGTTCTTCAAGAACTAAGAATCAAAAAAGGATTTTTAGATCAAGTAAAAATTGTGGGTTGTACAACCGTTTAAGGTTGACCTATTTAAATTTAAAAAACATTAGATTTGGATTATTTTTTTACTTTGATAGACGATAACTCTCGAGTCCCGCACTGTTCCGCAGTACACTAACTTAAAAACGCTTCAGTGTTCATTTCTCTGAATATATATATATAGTTTTATACCCGTCCGGATCCATCCCTTTACGTGAAATCAAAAAAACCAATGCCATCTCACAATAAAAACACGCGGCATAATTGCATAGTTCGTCCGATTGTTCCTATGGCAGCTATATGATATAGTGTTCCGAACTGAACCAAATTTGGTCTGGATGTAGAAGACTATCCCAGATTCATAATATGTTAGATTGGTTGAAATCCGACTACTATATCATAAACAGCCATAGGAATTAGGTCGATATATGCAATTCTGATGATTCACCCCAAAAAATAAAAAATAATTTAAAAAAAAAAAATTTTTTTTATTTAAACTTTTTTAAAGTAATTTTTAAATATAAAAACCTTAAAAATAAACCAAAAAAAATCCTAATTTTTCAAAAAAAATTTGTTTTAGGTGCCATATAATTTATTTTTTTCACAAATTTCACAAATATCAACTTTGATATCCTCTAAGTAAGTATCTAGGGGGCGTGGCACATTTCTTAAACGCACATTTCATAGCTTGAAGAGTTATCTATTATATGCCGTTTAAATTATTCGATTATCTCATTTGATTCAAAAGTTATGATTTTTGCAAAGTAAAATGAGCAATGGCCCCACTGTGCGACGTTCGAAAAGCAGCTGATGTTGAAGGACCTAATATCACAGCATCCAGCTGCGACAATATGAAGTTATGGAGATTTGTGCTGGACAACGAAGACTTGTTATCATCTGGGACAGAAGATGAAGAGCAGGAGGGCCGAATGTAAGCTGGGCGGAGATGAGCACTTTAGCGGCAGCCTTGCGAGCATCACTGCAAGCTACAAAAGTGTCGCTGCAACAAAGCTGCAAAAGAATAAACACAAACACATACACATACACACGTATTACGAAGAAGTCAGTCGTCGCACAGAAGTTGAAGAGAAAAGTCGCAAAGTGAAGCCGTCGATTAATTGTCATTGAAACCAAGTTTTGTTCATTATTAACTTACGAATTATTATAATATTATTAAACTTAAAGATATTTGGATCTGAATAAATCTGAATTACTTAAATACTCTACATAAATACTGCAATGAAGATATTCGAAAGATGCCATGTACCAAACGAATTAGACATTAAAAATGAAGAGTTGTCCCTTAATAAGAAACCAGAGGGGACTGAGAATGAGCCGTCTAAGTAAAACGATGTGGTATCCGTCTAGGTGAGACGATGAGTTATCCGTCAGATGTGACGACGTGGTATCTATCTAGGTGAGATGATGAGTTCAGTTGGAACGACATGAGAATATTCGAATGTAATGATAAAATTTGTTAATTAGAAATAAACGAAAATTGCGTTGGAAATGTTAGTGTTGGATATGTAATATTGTAATAATAGAAAACGAATCAGTTATGCTAGAAATTAATTCTGTAGAAGATTAATTTATTCGTCGTGATATCTTAACGAGAAAATGAGGACGTGTAAACGTCAGGATGGCCGTGTCGTGTCGCTGTCTAATTGTTAGCAGCCTTAGTAGGCTTTGTTGGCCTACTATTTTTGCTTCGTCATGACGACTTGTCAGTTACTGCAGTGTTGGAAAAGGGTGAATGAGATGGGAATGAGTGCCCTCAGAATGTGCAGGGTCATTATGTTTGAAAATCGGAATTAACAAGTTTGTCCTTCTCTCGGGAATTCGTACAACGCGGACATCTCGTGACAAAAACTAAAACGTTTATTAAAACAAACATTTTATTATGGATAATATTTCGGAAGCCAGTGAAAACCCGACCTATACTTCATATTTATTTCTGATTTTAATTTATATTTATTTTATTTTAAGTTTTTAAAATACAATTGATAAACTACACTTAGTTGACGTTTAACAGAATAATTAAAAAAATATCATCGATTTTCTCCTTTCGGTTATTTCTAATTTTTATTTATCAAAATAGAAATCTAATTTTATAAATGGACTATGAGATTTATAATTTGAAACCCCATATTTAAACTTGTAAATTTGGTTACCTCATTAAATTTTTTTTTTATATAGATCAAATTGCTTTAAAAACAAACCAGTTAAGTGATCTCACGGAAAAGTTGTATGAAAAAAGGCGGGAAGTGCACAAATTTAAGAAGCAACTTGAAGCTTTGCATTCTGAAAAAATTACATTACAAAGAAGTCTAGAAAATACTACACAGGAACGTGATAATTTTAGAATACTTCAAGCAGTAAGTATTTTTCAAAACATTAGGTCAAAAATATATAAAGAAGGGCAATTCTTTTATATAGGAATCGGGACATCAAACACAGCAATTAACGACTGAAATAAGTGCAAATGAAGTTAAGATAAATTCACTTAATCTTAAAATAGAACATTTAAATAATAATATTAAAGAATTGCAATCCGAGCTTAAAAACAAGCAAAATTTAGTGGCAAGCTTACGTAAGGACTTACGAGAAATAAAGGAGAAAAATGAAATGTTAGCGAAAGCAATCTCGAATGATGAGTTCAGATTTATGAAAATGGGTCATGAGCTTGAAGAAATGCGAAAAGAGAGAAATTTAGTTGGACTTCAAATGGTTCGGCGTAATGACGAAATTGTAGTTATTAAAGAAAAGCTGCAGATTGCACAAAATGCTTTAGATAATGGCACAACACAATACAACCAACGAGTTGAGGATATTCGATTATTAAAAAAGGAAATTTCAAATCTTTATACAGAGCGGGAATGCTTAAAACATGCAATAAAAAGTACGGCGGATATGAGAAAGGAAATTGTCCGACTTCAAAGAGCTTTAAACCAGGAACGTATTCGTATAAGGGCTCTAACTGAAGATGCAAAGACCCCGACGGGTGTTCATCGGTGGCGCATTTTAAAGGGTGAAGATCCTAAAAAATTTGAGCTGCTGGAGAAGCTACAAGTTTTACAAAAGTGAGTATTGTTTATATTAATGATTTAAATCAGGGACTGCAAATAATAGTTATGAGTTTACAAAAATTTAAGCACGAAATAGGGTCCTAGAAAAATGGTAATGCTAATTCGAACACAGGATAAACTATTATTTGCAATTTTTAATTTTAAAATTATTTGTAATTATTAAAATTAATTTAAATGATAAAAATTTAAAACAATTATTAGTTTTCGACTGCGGCTGCAGTCGAGTTTCCTCGACTGAAAGATACCCTGTGCCAGTCTCCGTAAAATATAATCTTGGTTGTAATAGAATTGGTAATCTTCTTAAAAAACCTCTTTACGAGGTAAAAGTCAAGTGACGACAACATTTTCATGACACAAAATTTTTGATATCCGATTTTATGACTAACATTGTTAAATTTTACACATAAATTATTAAAAAAAAATGGTTGTCAATACGCTAAATTTTTTATACTTTTATGCGCAGTGCCAGTGACAAACTTTTTTTAATAATTCATGAGTAAAATTTAACAATGTTCGTCATAAAATCGGATATCAGAAATTTTAAAGAATGAAAATGTTTTCGTCACCTTACCTCGTAAAGATGTTTTTTTTATAAGATATCAGACATTTTTGAATAAGACATCAGAAATTTTGACAATTGCAAAATTTTTTTACAGTGGAACTTCGTCAAAATGTGTTTATTGTTTATACAAGCAAAAACAAACTTTCTGGCAACACTGGTTCCCTTTTTTGACACACATGCCAACATGCCAAGCGCGAAATCTATCATCACTCTCAAACTCTGACAGCTTCGACACTTTGTTGCTGCTGTCCTATTCCAATTCAAAGTAAAACGTATATATTCAGTTAATAGGTTATTTCACTAAGCAAACAATACATAGAGGCGTCAAACAAGCATTTTTGTGAGCGCAAATGCTTTGT
Organism: Drosophila limbata; assembly: GCA_963924055.1. Classification (NCBI taxonomy): domain Eukaryota; kingdom Metazoa; phylum Arthropoda; class Insecta; order Diptera; family Drosophilidae; genus Drosophila; species Drosophila limbata. The sequence continues at coordinate 1,045,771 of CAWUOW010000172.1, forward strand.
CTGCAATGGAACCCCAGAACCTTCAGCAAAAGCCGAACGCTCTTTTCAATAAAGCCCAAGAGCGGCTGAACTTTGCAAAGAGCGAGCGCCCACATGCAACGGCGGGTGCGATCACCGGTTGGAGCATACCCTGTTTTAAATACAATCATTTTTTCTCATTATCTTTGCCTTTTTATACCCGTTACTTATTAAAAATAACTTATTTTAAATAAGTAAAATTGGATATAGTAACATATGTAATGCACATAGCCACCTAAATATTCTCGCACATATTCCCCCTATCAAGTAATAAGATATCAATAACAATAACAGGCTGGTGAAAATAACAATTCAAGCGCTCCCACGATCGAAACAGTTAATATAAACATCCGCTAGAATTGTCATTCCCACCAAGGGTCAAATCTGCCGACGCGGCACAAATCCAGGCTGTTGCTTAGCACCCAAATATTCGTCTTCTCAAAAGAGCGATCCCTAAGATCTCTCTGTTTATATTAGAGCGCAAAGCTCAATCCCCAAAAGCTCACAGCCGAGGTTTGCTATGCGACGTCAAAACATTTAACAGTTAGTCTTGAATTATTCTCAAACTCCGATGTTCAACTCGCTTTAAGTTTTCTATTTAAATAAAGTTATATTTTTTTAAATAAACTAAAGTTGGAACTCGTTATTATATTTATATAATATATAGTAACATATGTAATGCACATAGCCACCTAAATATTCTCGCACATATTCCCCCTATCAAGTAATAAGATATCAATAACAATATCAGGCTGGTGAAAATAACAATTCAAGCGCTCCCACGATCGAAACAGTTAATATAAACATCCGCTAGAATTGTCATTCCCACCAAGGGTCAAATCTGCCGACGCGGCACAAATCTAGGCTGTTGCTTAGCACCCAAATATTCGTCTTCTCAAAGGAGCGATCCCTAAGATCTCTCTGTTTATATTAGAGCGCAAAGCTCAATCCCCAAAAGCTCACAGCCGAGGTTTGCTATGCGACGTCAAAACATTTAACAGTATGCCTTGAATTATTCTCAAACTCCGATGTTCAACTCGATTTAAGTTTTCTATTTAAATAAAGTTATATTTTTTTAAATAAACTAAAGTTGGAACTCGTTATTGGCGCAGCCGGTAGGATATGTAAAGTGTTTGTAATCAACTAAACTAAAAAGACTACTAAGGATCCGCATATCCAAAGTCAAGAGCAAAGTTGAACTTTATTAAACCAAAATACATATCCGCTAAAGAACATACGTGCGTGTTTAAGTTACAACAAAAGTGTTAACCACTAAGGGACAACTGAAGTCCTAGGTTAAATAAAACCAAGTTTTGTGCTTAAAAAAAAAACGTGACAAACTTTGTCAATTTTGCTTTGTGACCACTAAAGGATAATTGTAATCCTAGGCCACAACAAGACAAAGAAAACCCGAACATTAAAAAGAAAAATAAATAACTTATCAGAAAATAGCGTTCAAGCAAACGAACTAAATCAAGTAATAGAAGTAGTAAATAGAGGAATAGAAGTTACAAATACTTTAACATTTATTAATGAAGGAGACAAAAAATTAGCAATAATTACATTTAATCTACAAGAATTTACAGAATATATCGAAGACATAGAGCTAGGAATGCAGTTAACAAGATTAGGTATATTTAACCCTAAATTACTAAAACATAGTCCATTATCACACGTAAACTCTGAAAAGATTTTAAATATTAAGACTTCTACATGGTTGAAAACAACTACAAACGAAATTTTGATAATTTCCCATATTCCTCGCGAAATCATCAATACACCAATTTTTGAAATTGTTCCATACCCAGACGAAAACAGAAACATTTTAACTGAAATTATACATGACAAATATTTCATTCAAAATAATAAAGCATATACCGAAAAGACCAAAGATCTAGTAATGAACAAATGTATAACAGGAATTTTAAATCAAGACACAACCGAATGTACACAGAAAAAAAAATCCGGGATATTTAGCCCGGATTCAATCCGAAACGATGTCAAAAGTGGGGTAATCTCGGATTTACTTAAACCAAGTATGAAATACTTGATTTTTTCAATCCCGAATTCAATCCTAAAAATTCTTAAAACAAAACATAAAAAAAAAAAAAAAATTTTTTTACTTATTTTTTATTCTGGATTTTTTTTTATTTTTTATTCTGTTTTTTTTTTTTGTTTTTTATTCTGGCTTTTTTTTTTTTAAATCTTCTTTTTTATTTTTTTTTATGGTTTTAAGCTTTTTAACTTTTTTAAAATTTTTGTTTTTTAATTTTTTTTAAAATTTTTTTTTTTCAACCTTTTTTATTTAACATTTTTTATTTATTGTATTTTTTTAAAACATTTTTTATTTAATGTTTTTTTTTTAACATTTTTTTTTAATGAAGGGAATGTTTGTGACTGCAATTGACTGGGGGAATCGAACCCAGGTTTTTTTTCAAACAGGTCGGCGACTCTAACCACTGAGCCATCGGACCAGTTGAAATGAGAGAGGCCGAGAGAGAATCAAGTAATTTGGGCTTATTTTCCCATATTAATCCCGATACAGGCTTGATTATTCAGATCAATCCTGAAAACATACTTAAAAAATGCAGGCTTGAATCAAGAATTTTAGGCTTGATTTTAGAACGGCTTTTTTTTTTCTGTGTAGATATTAGAGGTCTGCATGGCTGCATTCAAAACGTCAAATAAGACATTCATGCTCAAATGAATAAAATGAGTTCGGCTTCGTCTCACAATGAAATGAATGAATTGAATGATTAAATTCAAACTGAAAACTTCACATTAAAAAAAGGCAGATTGAATTGAATGACAAAATAACCGAAAAAAACGAATGAAGGAACAGAGTGCTGTAATTTAGTTATTTTATTTTTTATTTTTTTTTTTTTATTTACAATTTGTATTCATAATTTAAAATTTATTTTTGGGCTTTATTTATATTTGAGTGTAAAAACATAATATGATTTATACTATCGGAGTTTGTTGAGATAGCATAGCGTTTTTCAGTGATTAAATTTCTCGCCGGTATACAAAGAATTTTGCAACTGACTTTGTATAATAGTGGAAACATTCTTTTATGATCGTTCCACCAAGCAAGGCAGTTAAAGTCATTGTAAAATATTTCCCACACCTTACTTCGACCTCTTTTCCCATTTAATGAATATTCCCCGCTTAAAAGCTTATTCTTTATTATATTAGGTGATGCTTCGACTGCAGTTATCTAAGAAAATTTGATTTTTGATTAAATTATGATTTTGCTTTTAAATTGAACGAACAATCTTAAACAAATAATTTTTTACATTATTTACTTACATTTTGTTCATTAATATTTTCCGAACTCATCTTGACAAAAGTTTTTTCAGAGTGCTCTGAGTACAGAGATATAGCAATAGAAAGTAATAATATTATAAAAGCATTTAATTGCTCCATTCAATTAGAAGAAATATTGATCACAAGTACTATGTTAGATTACACACAAACTATTTATGTAAACAATAATGTAACTAAACTAGAACCACTATCTTATATACAAGCAAAAGAAATTGTAAATCAACAAACAAAACATTACAATACACTTCAAATTATTACTTTAACAACTCTTATAATTATTGTAATCATACTAGTACTATATTTTAGCTATAAGTATAAAAGCATACCACGCAAAATAATTGTTAACTATAAGAAACAATCAGAAATAACCCCACAATCAAATAATGTACAAATTAATCCAATATCAAATGAATCAGCAAATATTGTACTCGAATCCGAACCAACACTATATCCCAATATTACCGCCTGAGGACAGGCTAATTTTTTATGGATGGGGAAGTAACATATGTAATGCACATAGCCACCTAAATATTCTCGCACATATTCCCCCTATCAAGTAATAAGATATCAATAACAATAACAGGCTGGTGAAAATAACAATTCAAGCGCTCCCACGATCGAAACAGTTAATATAAACATCCGCTAGAATTGTCATTCCCACCAAGGGTCAAATCTGCCGACGCGGCACAAATTCAGGCTGTTGCTTAGCACCCAAATATTCGTCTTCTCAAAGGAGCGATCCCTAAGATCTCTCTGTTTATATTAGAGCGCAAAGCTCAATCCCCAAAAGCTCACAGCCGAGGTTTGCTATGCGACGTCAAAACATTTAACAGTATGTCTTGAATTATTCTCAAACTCCGATGTTCAACTCGCTTTAAGTTTTCTATTTAAATAAAGTTATATTTTTTTAAATAAACTAAAGTTGGAACTCGTTATTATATTGTATTCGTTGCAATGTATGTAACAGGGATAAGGAAGCATCTCTGACCCTATAAAGTATATGTCGGGGAAATATTATCTTCCCCAGTCAGGACGACATCTTCTTGCGTTTTATCAGCCATCGTATTGCGTTTATTATGTATGATGGTTGAGTTCTTTTTAGTTTAGTGCAGCGAGTCTCCGCAGCCGTGTTGCTAGTTTTCTGTTCGGTCACTCAAGAGAGCGTTTGTCAACTCTTCAACTGTCATTAGACCGTTCGTTCCTTTTCCAACACTAGCAAAGCATACGGAGCCACACTCGACTCCAGTTCATACACCCAGAGTCCCACTAAACCAGGGCTGATATAACGAACAGCAAATCTCACTACCACACAGTACGTGGACATGGCTAATCCAATACCGCGTAATACATTCTCCGACACGGCCATTCTGACATTCACACGTCCTCGTGTCCACAGAATACTCATTTCTTTGTCTGATTTCCTTTATTATAATTTTAATTCAACTTCTTAGATCATAAACATAATCTCTAGTTTCACATTCTCTTTATAAATTATTTCAAACAAAATATTTATCCGTGTTTAATTAGATCGACCAAATTACATTGCGTTACTTAAACTGTCTTATAACAACTCTTAAATCAAGGTACACAACCATGATATCAAATTCAATCTTCTTTTCTTTACTTTTTTTTTTTTTTTATCAACTACTTTATTTCATTCGATGCCCCGCACACCATGTCAATTGAAAACTTGCACTTGTGCTTGCATTTAAAACTTCTTCACGGAACTTATAGCAAACATATCGCTCGAACTTTGTCATACTCAATGAAAACACAACTACTTCTCGTCCGTCACCGTACACAACAGTTTCACGACCAACCTCGTCCATCGCCGTACACACAGCTTCACGACCAACCTCGTCCATCGCCGTACACAACAGCTTCACGATCAACCTCGTCCATCACCATACACAATGGCTTCACGATTGTCCTCGTCTGATTCAACAATCTCATTCGACAAACTTAAGTCTTCTCTGTCAATATCCAGCTCTTCTGGCATCTCAACATCTGGCATCTTACGCAAACTTTCATGTGGATACTTATAATGTCTATTATTTTTCGTGGATTTTAACATGTATCGGTCTCCGTTCAAAACTTCTGTAACCAAAAACGGGCCTCTAAATTTTGGATCCAGTTTTGTTTGCTGTCTTTCGCTGTTTTTTAGCAATACATAGTCGCCCACATTGAACCTAATTACCTTAGCTTTATTTTCATCAAATCGTTTTTTTTCGTACTCGCCGGCATTTTGCATTTTTTTAGCTGCTTGCTCTCTCAATACTGACCGATCAATTTCGGTTTCTTCGTTGCTAATAGGGGTCAACCCCAACGGACGAGCCACTTTACCAATTAAAAGTTCCAATGGGCTTGCTTTGGTAACCCAATTAAGCGTACAATTAAGTGCCAACTGCACCTCCCCCAATGCATCCTGCCAGGATCTAGAGCTTGTTTCGACGGCAGTCAACAAATTCTTAAGTGTACTCATTACCCTCTCGACCTGACCATTAGCTCTACTAGCACCGGTACCAATCAGATGAAGTTGTATCTTTTGCGACGAACAAAATTCCGCAAACTTTGTACCCGTAAAGCTTCTTCCTTGATCCGCAATCAACCGAGTTGGCACTCCAAAAATGGAAATCGAAGATTTTAGTGCATTGATACAGGTGTTAGAATCAAGCAAAAAGGTGTGATACAAGTAAACGTATTTAGTGAAGGCGTCAATTTGTACGATTATATACTCCTTGCGGTCACTCTTTCCGCTTAGCTTGCCTGATATGTCAACATGAATTGTATGCCAGGGAATACTAATTTTCGGAATTGAGTGAAGCTCAACTTGTGTTTTACCAGATGCCGATTTCGACACTCTGCAAGTGATGCAGTTCTCAACAAACCTACGAACGTATTTTGCCATGCCAGTAAACCAGTAGTGATCGTATACCTTATCTAACGTTTTTTCCCACCCCAAATGCATGATAGCCTCATGTACTTGGTTTATTACAGACCAGCGGAAAGATCGAGGAACAACCGGCAAACAACGTGTTTTAGAGTGTCTTTGAATTTTTCTGTATAAAACATTCGATCTCAGTTCATATGTTGCAACTAAAGCCAATGGCAAATCATCATTTGTCAGTTTTGTAATTATTTCTGTAATTTCCGGATCTCTTTGTTGCTCCACGTGTAACCAATTTTCGGATATTTCTGTCAAGTCAATTCGCTTCTCTTGCACCTTATTTTGAACAAAGTTATTTTGTTGACGAATTGGGTTTCTTGACAAAAAATCTACATGTGCCATGCGCTTTCCTTCTCTGTATTGAATTTCAAAATCAAACGTTTGAAGAAACTCCCACCAACGGTAAACTCTAGGTGACAGCTCGATTTTAGTTCGCGACGACTTTAGAGAATTACAATCAGTGAATATAACGAATTTTCTTCCGTGAAGGTAATGACGAAAATGTCTTACGGCATTTACAACTGCCAAGGTTTCTAATTCATATGAAGTGTACCTGGACTCACAAGAACTGGTTGTTTTGCTATAATATTCGATGACATGGGGTTTGTTGTCTATTCTGTGCAACAGAATGGCTCCATAACCGATAGAGCTGGCGGCGGTATGCAACTCAATTGAATACTGGGGGTCAAAAATGGTCAACACCGGTTTGTTTGTAAGTATGTGGATAATTCTCTTACGAACCTCTTCATGTTCTGCTTTCCATACGAAACTATTTTTCTCCGATGTAAGAAAATACAAAGGCTTTATCATCTGTGAAAAGCCCGAAACGAACTGACGGAAATATGATGCTAACCCAATAAATTGACGTAAAGTCGCAACTGATCTTGGAGGTGGCAACGCAACCAACGACTCAATTTTGTTTGCATTAGGTCGTATTTCTCCCGCCTGTACCTCGTAGCCAAGATATCGCACGGTAGTCCTCAAGAAAAAACATTTCGAAATGTTAAAAGAAAATCCAGCATTTACCAACACTTCTAACACGAGTTGCAACCTGTCAAATGCTTCTTCTTTAGTCGACGCAACAATCAATATGTCGTCCATATAAACGATTACAAATGAATGTGCTAGATTGCCCAATGCGTTCATTACAGCTCTTTGGAACACTGATGGTGCGTTCTTCAAACCGAACGGCATTGACAGAAACTCATACTGCCCATCAGGAGTAACGAAGGCAGTATATTCAATTGATTCTGGGTGCATTGGGATCTGGTAGTATCCACTAGCCATGTCCAGAGAGGTAAAGTATTTCGCACCACGCAACCTAGCAATTTGGTCAGATATTAAAGGCAACGGAAACTTATCGGCCACTGTATTGCCATTTAATTCTCGGTAATCGACACAAAGCCTTGCAGACCCATTCTTTTTCTTTACTATCAACGCCGGGCTAGCAAACGGTGAGCTACTTGGTCTAATGACTTTTGATTCTGTTAGTTCGTTGATCTTAGCACGTACTATCTCTCTCTCACTTGGGCTTAATCTATACGGTCGTCTTTGTACAGTTTTAGTCGGTTCAAGCAGTCGAATACACATTTCACCAGTACCCACACGAGTTTGCGGAGTGCCTTTAATGAAAGACGTTGAGTACTTTTTCAACAATGATATTAATTTTACTCTTTCATCAGCAACAACTTCTGTTTCTAAATTATCGAAATTAACTGGCTCCGACAAGTTACATGCGTTAACAATTTTTGATCGTACAATTTTAAAGCCATCATAAGAAATTTCTGCCGTAAACCCTTGAGCCAATACTTCTCTACCGATAACAACATTATTTTTCATGCAATCATCCGGAACTACGTGGAACAAGATTTCTAAACAATTGCCATCAATAATGGCGTTACTTTCAATTTGAACTGTACTGTAAATATTGGCATTACCTATACCTTTTAAGGAAATTACATTATTTGTTCTCTTACCAACTATCTTATTGGAAATACTTTCTTTAGCCAATGAGCACTCTGCTCCAGAGTCGAATGAGATTGGAAACTTCTCACCTTGTATCATCATAAAAGACTTAGGTTCATCCACGACGCATAGTTCTACCCTCTTTTCTGACCTGGATCCTGTTCCTCCAGTCGACACATTTTTGGGGCAGTTAGGGGCGATGTGGCCCGGCTCACGACAACGGTAACATGTCACTTTCGACTTTCCTTGCGACAGATGTTGGTCATGTTTTCCTTGATGAAAAGGCTCTCCGGAACGACGTTCTCCTCCAGCTGATGAACTTTTGTACCCTGTTCCGGCTCTGCAGTCCACCTTTTTATGGCCCAGTTTGCCACAAAGATAGCACTTGACCTCCATTGCTTTGGCACGCTTGGTTTCCGGTTCCCAATTTGGTGTATTGCTTTGGCTTTTTAGTAAGTTAAAAACTTGTAATTCCGACTGCAAGTCACGTCTATTCTTTATGTTCGAAGTGAATGCAGTTCTCTGCAAACGTCGATCGAAATTTGCCATGTGTCCTAGCACAAACGCTACGGCAATTTGCTCGTGATCCATGTTTCGCATTTTTGTGCATAGCGACGTCACAATACGGCTTGCATATGCAGACAAGCCTTCACCGTTATTTGGACGGCTACTGAGCAAACGCAAGAATGTAGCTGCTGGCGTCTCCGGTGTCTCGTAACGCTGCTCGAACAAATGCCGAAACTCCTGCCATGTTATTCCGGGATAACATATCTGCGACAGCCATTGTGATGCGCTTCCTTCCAAAGATTTGCTCAACGCCATTATGAGCGCACTGCCGCTTAGTTGATTTTCGTCGAAAATAAGCTCCACCGTAGCACACCACTGAGTAGCATCGCCTCCAGAAATGTCCGGATTATACTTCGGCAGTGTAACAATGCCTTGTTGCTGTGGCTCGCTTGCCGATGCCCTTAAACTTTTCGCCAGCTCCAGAAAATTTCGATTTTGCTGGTCAAACAACACATAAAACTGCTCCGAAAAGGTTGTTGGACGAGAGCTGTATCCCACTTCTGATGTCGGGGAAATATTATCTTCCCCAGTCAGGACGACATCTTCTTGCGTTTTATCAGCCATCGTATTGCGTTTATTATGTATGATGGTTGAGTTCTTTTTAGTTTAGTGCAGCGAGTCTCCGCAGCCGTGTTGCTAGTTTTCTGTTCGGTCACTCAAGAGAGCGTTTGTCAACTCTTCAACTGTCATTAGACCGTTCGTTCCTTTTCCAACACTAGCAAAGCATACGGAGCCACACTCGACTCCAGTTCATACACCCAGAGTCCCACTAAACCAGGGCTGATATAACGAACAGCAAATCTCACTACCACACAGTACGTGGACATGGCTAATCCAATACCGCGTAATACATTCTCCGACATATATATATTCCTGATCAGCATCAACAGCCGAGTCGATTTAGCAATGACCGTCTGTCCGTCTGTGTGAGCGCCTAGATCTCAGAGACTATAAGAGCTAGAGCAACCAAATTTGGCACACAGATTTCTACAAACCCCACGCAGGTCAAGTTTATTTCAAAATTTTTCCACGCCCCTTTACGCCTCCGTAAATCGCATTCATCCACCACACGCACAGTTTTCAAGATATGTTTTTTTAAACGGTGAACGTAAGCTACTATTGTTAGCTATCATCCTACTAAATCCCAACAAGATCGGACAAATAGAAAGGTGGTAATGGCTGATTAAAGCTTTTAGCAATTAAAGTGCCTAAAAGCATGCAATAATTTAATTTGTTTATGTAAGTAACGGGTATCCTATAGTCGGGAGCTCGACTATAGCCTTTCCCACTTGTATTTAACAAGTATTTTCTTTATTTTTCAGCGTATTTACTCATTAACAACCATTTTATTGAATAATGAAAAAACAAAAATGAGAAAAAGTGTTTGTATTTAAAACAGGGTAGTTCCAACGGGGGATCGTATGCGCATGTTTACATTTCACACACACTAAGAAGCGTGCGCATGCTAACACAGAAACGATAATAAGAGAGATAGACTGAACATTTTTCATCGTTGCTTGTATGCGCTCTCTTTCTGCAAAGTTCAGCCGCTCTGGGGTTTTATTGAAAAGAGCGTTCGGCTTTTGCCGAAGGCTCTGGGGTCCCATTGCATCCAAAGCATTTGCGCTCACAAAAATGCTGGTTTGACGCCTCTAAGGATTGTTTGATTAGTAGTTATATCTTCCAAACCAATCAACAACAATTTATGTATAATATAGCAAAAAAAGCGAAATTTGATAAGCTACAACATATTGAAAATATAAAAAAATCTTTTATGCCGTTTTCTCAAAAACCGCCAAAATGTGGGGAAAAATACCTTAGCGATTTTCCGCTAAACTTGCGACTTTTCGAAAAAGTCTAAATTTTTGATCTGGAACAAGTCCTCATACACCGATTTAAGATATTTTATCGCTTTGATTCAAAATAAAGATATATTTTTTAAAATAAACTAAAGTTGGAACTCGAACAAAATACATATCCGCTGAAGAACATTCGTGCGTGTTTTAGTTACAAAAAAAGTGTTAGCCACTAAGGGACAATTTAAGTCCCTGGATAAAATAAATCAAGTGCATGTGCTTAGCAAAATTTAAAAAGTTTGTCAATAAGTGATTACCCAACCGTTTAATTTCGCAATCGAGAATGAGTTTGTAACCAGGGACTGCAAATAAGAGTTATGAATGCTAATTTCAGCCAAAAAAATCAATGTGAAGGAAACATGCTACAGTAAAATGGTAAACACCACAATTCCGGAACTATTGTTCATAAATGAACATACTTTTCAATCAGCCCTCGGAATGCGCCACCACATGTGCAACACAAAAGTGACGCAAAAGGGTCACGACGGCATAGAATTACCACACGGGTCGAGATCCCGGTTCTCAGCAATAAAAAGATCAAATAAACATAAGCGAGCCTGCATGTATGTGGGAGCAGATAAGATCATAGAGAGCAAGGAGTAAAATATATGTAGAGCAGATAAGAGCATAGAGCACAAGGGTAAGAAGGAGTAAAAGATATGTGTCAAATAGTTGTTACATAAGATAAGATCAGACTAGACAATGAGTAAAAGAGAACCAAACATAATACAAGACAACTGTCGACTCGATCTAAATAAATACATAAGACAATACAATAAGTAAGAAGAAGTCAGGAATATATTAACACTATATCTTACTCTGTTTATTAGTACATAAGAATCCTTTAAAACCGCATACAATTCAATAAACGATGTCAGTTCATAATCATAACTCGAGAGTGTTTTACTTAGGGATTGGCCTGCGTACAATAGTATTGAGATCTAATACAGCAACTAACATTGCGGAAAGACTTGATACTTTGTATGCATTGTGTGTGCAATACCGTTGAGATCTACAACAGCAAGTAACATTGCGGAAAGACTCAATAGCTTTGCATACATATGGTCCTTCGAGCAATTGTGCTCAGTGACTGCCAACTGTAGCAGATACTTTAATCGGTATCGCGCAGATCAAGTCCATTGATCGCACCTATCGTGCATCGTGTCAAAGCTAGGGATAATAAAATAAAAAAATAAAAATATCCTGCTACCACGATTGACTGCAGCGTGGGACTGGACGAGCGGCGGTGAAGCTTCACACAACAAGCGACGCTGGAAAAAGAGCGGCGGGGGAATCAGCTTCGTAGCGTAAGAAGAGCAGCGCGGTGTCGGAGCTGAGGAAATTTTGCAACGGAAAGGATCAGCGACTGGACGACGCAGGAAAAGAGCTGCGCGGGATCAGAGCTGATCAACAATAAGTAAGCGACGTGGGAACAGCAACTGGACGACGCAGTAAAGAGCTGCGCGGGATCAGTGTTGGGAACCCAAGAAAAACGGCGCAACAAAGTAAGCGACGTGGGAGCAACAAGACTGGACGATGCAGTAAAGAGCTGCGCGGAATCAGAAGTTAGCAACCAAGAAAAAACGGCGCAAACAATTTAACGGCGGGAATCAGCTACTGGACGACGCAGGAAAAGAGCTGCGCGGGATCAGAGCTGATCAGCAAAAAACGCGACGTGGGTATCGCTGGCCTGGACAACGAAGTATCAGGAACGATAACCCAAAATAAACGGCGCAACAAAGAACGCGACGTGGGTATCGCTGGCCTGGACAACGCAGTATCAGGAACGATAACCCAAGACAAAACGACGCAACATTATAACGTGCGGCGACACGAGATAAAAAAAAAAGAAAAGAACAACCTTCAAAGTGTGGCTTTGCGAAGTCACAGAGGAAAAACAAATAGAAACAGGAGTTTCTAAAAATAAACGAAATCAACGAAGCAACCAGATTGTGTCAGCATCTGGACGTTGAAGAAAAAAGCGACGTGGGAATCAGCGACTGGACGACGCAGGGAAAGATCTGCGCGGGTCAAAGTTGACAACCCAGAATAGCGGCGCAAGAAAAAATAGTTCTGTAGAACTAATAAAAAAGGAAGCGCTACATTGGAAAGTGGTAAAACGGAATCCACAGCAGCGCAACATTGTAACGTGCAGCGACACGAGAGACCAGGCAACAGGAGTTGCTAAAAATAAATAAAAAAAAAAAAATAATAAATAAATAAATAAATAAATAAAATAGTTCAAAATGGCGTATACTAAAGAGGAGCTCAATGCACTGGAGGTTAGTCAATATGCCATATACGCCCAATTGAAAAGCTGGGGCGAAGAAATAAAAGAGGACAAATTCCCAAGTTTGGATTGGGCAACAAAAGTTCAAGAGAAATGGGAATTGTTCAAGAAACAAGATAAGTGTTTTGAGGAGAAACTATTTTGTTTCCCCTTTTTAACCGATTTGCTAATATATGAAATAATTTTTTGTAAAAAAGACGCGGTTCCAATTGTACGTTTTCTTTATTCGACAGCGAAGTTATTAGCGAAGATAGAACATAGAACAAGATCAGCTGAACTATGTATCGATATGAGGTATTTACAAAAGTGCATCGATGTATGCGATATTTATAAGATGGTATGCTGTTTACATTAAAGTTTGCTAGACAATCGTTTACAATAGGAAATAAGTTAATTATATTTGCGTGTTCTGCTGCGAACATACTCCCCCCGTTGGGAGATGAAGGCTTCCAACTGATGTGGTCTCGACAGGCAGAACAGCGATCTTGGTTACGGCTCTCCTGACCAGGCCGCTGCTCGTTCGGATGATCGCTACTCGCACTACGCCGTCCTCGCCTGGGATTGTGTTGTCAATCCGTCCAAGATGCCATTTGAGAGGAGGCTGATTGTCATCCTTCAGCAACACCATGTCTCCCGTCTGAAGATTGGGATGCGAAGAACGCCATTTGCCTCGCTCTTGTAGCAAGGATAGATAGTTGATACTCCAGCTTTTCCAGAACGCCTGCTGTATCTGGCAAATGCGCTGCCAGCGACTCAGGCGCCCGATATTGAGATGGGTGACGTCAGGCTCATCTATGGTCACATTAGACTTGCCCCATAGAAAGTGTCCAGGCGTAAGTACTTGCAAATCATCCGGATTATCTGTAATTGGACAGAGAGGTCGAGAATTCAAAATTGCCGAGATCTGGCAGACAAGAGTGCGGAGTTCATGGAATGTGAGGATGGAGTTTCCCATGACGCGATATAAATGATATTTTGCAGCTTTGACCGCGGCTTCCCACAGCCCTCCAAAGTGGGGTGAGCGGGGAGGAATGCAATGCCAATTAATTCCGAGTCCCAAACACTCCCCAGAAACTTGTCTCTGATGAGGATCGCTCAGGAAGAGGTGCTTTAGATCGTTTAGCTCATTTTTTGCTCCAACAAAATTTGTGGCGTTGTCAGACCACACTGCGTACGGTTTGCCCCTTAGGCTGATGAAGCGCTTGAGCGCTGCGATGAAGGATGGCGTTGACAAATCCTCGACAAGCTCCAAATGGGTTGCCTTAGTGGCGAAGCAGACGAAAACGCAGATATAACATTTAACTGCTGGCCTATTCCTGACCTCAGCCTTGTAGTAGAGGGGCCCACAAAAGTCAACGCCAGTGACGTGGAATGTAGGGCTTGGTTGCACACGCTCTGCAGGTAAGGGTGCCATCACGTGCTCTCGAAGCTTTGGGCGCAATCTAAAGCATTGCACGCACTTGTTGACGACAGCCGCAATAGCTTTCAATCCTCCGATGGGCCAGAATCTTTGTCGCAGGGCAGCAAGCAGGCTTTGCGATCCCGCGTGCAGGAATCTTTTATGATAAAATGCTATGATCGCAGCCGTGACCGGATGGCGCTTGGGCAATAAGAGAGGATGCTTGGCCTCATAGTCCAGATCCGAATTTTGGAGTCGTCCTCCAACTCGTAGCAATCCAAAATAGGCAGCAGGGACCGAATCTCGCTTTTTGATGAAAGCTGCTTTCCGGCACGCAAGACTCTGCAATCCTCTGCAAAGGGAACCAGCTGGATGCTTTTGATGAGCAGTTGTGTTCCTCGTTTTATATCCTCAATGGTAAGAGGTCCCTTTCGAGCCAGTTCCTTTCGAGCCAGTTCCTTTCGAGCCAGTTCCTTGTTGCAAATGCCCAAAAATCGATCCACATAGGCAAACACACGCTGTAGCTTTCCAAACGAATTTTGGAATATGCAGTGCGTAGAGAGATCTATTTGAGCAGATGATATAAGCGCCTTGTGCCGTCGTTCGGGGAGATCCACTGGGTGAGCGTTTGTCTGAGGCCATTTTTCGCTGGTGTGACCCAAGAATTCAGGTCCCTTAGCCCAGAGATGATTGTTGAGCAGCTCCAGTGGTGTGCATCCTCGAGACAGGACATCAGCCGGGTTCATCTGGGTACGTGATGCCAACTCATTCCCTTCGTACGTGCTTGGATCTGCGAAACCCTGTTGGAAACAAAAACATTAAAATTTGATGGTGCTTCGCGTATCCAAGCCAGCGCTACGGTGGAGTCGGACCAGCAATGATAAGTGCATTCGAACTGCACACTTTTTGCAATGCTGACGATGAGTTCAGACAGCAAAAGTGCTGCTGAGAGCTCTAGTTTCGGGATAGTTAACGTTTTTAAAGGAGCGACTCTTGACTCTGAGCAGAGTAGTCTCGTAGTGACAAGTCCATGCGTTTCGGAGCGAATATAGATGCAAGAGCCGTAGGCGACCATGCTTGCGTCACAAAAAGCGTGAATTTCCCACTTAGCGGCAGGAAGCATGACATATCGTGGGAATTTGAGACTGCAAACGAACGATATCTGAGAGGTGAGCTCGATCCATGAAGAATGAAGCGATTGAGGCAAGCTCTCATCCCAATCCAATTTCTCCTTCCATAGGGCCTGCAAGAATATCTTCATCTTTGTGATGATAGGAGCTATCAATCCTAGGGGGTCGTAGAACTTGGCGATTGCTGATAAAATGTTCCTCTTGGTTCCTCGGGCATCTAACGTGATGTTTGCAAAATTAAACAGCAAGTCATCAGAGCTTGTATCCCACGCTAAACCGAGAGCTTTAGCGATATCAGATCCGTCGTGAAACTTCATTAACTTCTCTCGATCCGATTCCGATTCACCAATTAGTGCCTCAGTGTCATTGGAACACCACTTGCGAATGAGAAATCCTCCTTTTGCCAACATCTCCTTGACTTGATAGCGAATTTGCGATGCTTCGGTTGCAGAATCTCCTCCAGAAATTAAGTCGTCTACATAGAAGTCTCTGCGTACAATCTTTGCAGCCAAAGGGAACTCTTCTTCTTCATCACACGCTAGGTGATGCATCGCACGGATGGCTAAGAATGCAGCAGGTTTCGTTCCATAAGTAATTGTGTCCAGCTTGTATATTTGTATTTCCTCCTGAGGGTTATCTCGCCACAGTATGCATTGAAGGTACTCATCTGGGTGAGTGACACGTACGCATCTGTACATCTTGCAGATGTCACCGCATAATGCAACCTTGAAAAAACGAAATCGGATAAGTGTATTGAAAATCTTTGGCTGTATTGAGGGGCCAGCTAGAAGCAGATCGTTCAGAGATGCTCCTGAAGTCGTTTTTGCTGAGCCGTCAAAAACAACGCGCAATTTAGTTGTTGTGCTATCCGGCTTCTGGCTTTCGTCCTTGCAGGCCAACGACATGTGGCCCAAATCTGTGTATTCCTGTAGAAAAGCCGTATATTGCTCCTTTAGCTGTTTGTCCTTTTCCAACTTTGCCTCAAGGGATTTGAAACGTCTCAGGGCTCGATGATACGAGTCACCTAGTGCATCGAAATTGGATTTAGCTGGGAGGCGAACTGAGTATTGACCCGAATCCAGACGCGTGTGACCTTCTACGAACAACTGTTCGCACAGGGCATCCTCATCTGAAATAGACGGCATAGATCCACAGCAACTGTCGATTTCCCAAAAGCGTTTAACGATGTCGTCTAATGGCTCCTCAGCAGTGGGATTCTCTGGTAGCGTGCGCAAAGTAGCCAATGATGAGTGCCTGTCTGACCCATTTGAGCATCCGCCAGATAAGATCCAGCCAAGTCTGGTCTTCTGAAGAGATGGCAAATGGTCAGCTATGCGAATTTGACCAACACAGATTAGGTCGAAGAATAATCCGGCACCAAGCAAAAGGTCGATGCGCTGTGATTCGAAGAATGAAGGATCTGCCAGCTTGATGTTTTTTGGAATGTTCCAGTCTTTAATATTTATATTGAAATGAGGCTGATAGTCAGTTATCGTACGAGCGACGACTGCAGAAAACGAAGTTGTATAAGTCTTGTCATGCGACTCAGCTGTGATGTCGACAGATTGGTCAAGCGAAAGAGAAGATTCTCCAATTCCTGATATAGAGATGCTTGATCTCTGCGTTTTGAGCTGCAACTTTTTGGCAAGACGCGCTGTAATAAAGTTGAGTTGAGATGCAGAATCCAGCAAAGCGCGGCATGGCAGAAAGGCTCCAGATCGACTTTTTGCATAGATAATTGCAGTTGGGAGCAACACATACTCTGCAGGCTTGCTTTTCAGGGCTTCAGGTGGAGAATCGGACGAGGTGGAGATAAGCGCAGACGAGCTCGTTGGTTGCGACGCGATGATAGCCTGTGATGGCGGAACAGACGGAGCATTGGCAGAAGATTGATTTGAGGCTATGTGCAGTAACGAATGGTGCTTGTAATGGCAATGTTTACAATGTCCAGATCTGCATTGCTGCAAGACATGGCCTTTCCGTAGGCAATTTAGGCAAAGGTGCATGCGCTTTGCTTCCTTGTGGCGTAATTGAGGTGATAGGCTAAGAAACTTGGAGCACTTTGACAGAAAGTGATCCTTCGCATCGCAAAGGGGGCATGACACATGAGCTTGTTGTGATGACGCAATGAGGATGCTTCGATTTTGAGGTTTAGATGAGTGCTTGCTCACCTGCTGGCTGGGATTTTTGCCTACAGCGCTTTCCACATTCTCCAACATACGGCATCTCCTCTCCAAGAATGTTGCCATATCAGCCCACTTGGGCAATTTGTCTGTGGCCAAGGATTCCTCCCACTTCTCCTGCGTTGTCTGATCAAGTCTGTGACTGATGATGTGGATGAGCAGTCCGTCTGCAAGCTCCGTTGTGGTTGACATGGTGCTAAGCGCACGGAGATGTGAATTAATCCCGTCACTTAGTTCCCGTAATCCACTCGCCGATCCTTTCTCAACACCTGATAGCCCGAATATAGCCCGTATGTGTGCCTGAAAATGCAGTAATTTATTATCGAATCTTTTGGTAAGTAACTCTAATGCTTTATCATAGTTAGCATTAGAGGGCTCTAATGATTTTATCGTGCTCAATGCGGCACCTTCCAAACAAGCACGCAGGTGCTGGAATTTCTCAAGCTTACTCAGCTCCTCCTCGTTTCCGATCACAGTGCGGAACATGGAGTAAAAATTAGGCCAATCCTCATAGCAGCCACTGAACTTTGGCAGCTGCAGCTCTGGCAAACGAGATCGGTGCAACTGTGTATGAGATGCGCTGAAATGGTGATCTGCTACTGCTGTGGAGTTTGCACCGTCAGAGCGAGATTTTCCAAGTACGTCCAGTTTTCTGGATAGTTTGGATTTGGCCTCCCAGTACAACTGCGCGAAATCCGATCTTGCATCGCCAGCAAGCTCAAGCAGATCCAGCTTTTCGAGACTGGCTTGCGAGCTTTCAAATTCAGCCTTCATTCCTTCAACCGTCTCCAACCGCACAAGTAAATCCGCTTCATCGAATGTGCTTAGCTCATCCGATACAAATGAATTGAGAGCTGTTAATTGTCGCGTAACTGATGCTGTCTTGGCTTTAAAAAAGTCAATGTCACTATGAAGTAGTGGAGCTCGGCTACCAGCAGCACTCGCTTCAACTACAGTATTGTTTGCCATTTTGGATGCGCACTGTAGCAATGATTTTTTGGCGCCAAAATGACAAAATTTCGCTCCAAGACAATGAACTGCACTTGAACTCAAAGGAAAGGTTAACAAACGGGCGAAATGACACAGCAATAGACCGATTACCGCTGCACCAGAATTGAAAGTGTATGTGTGTGAGAGTGTGAGTGTGCTTGCAGGTGTATGAGTCAGGTTATGTTGAGGCGGCAATGAGATTGTATTTAGCACCGATTTGCGCTGAAACAGCTTGAATATAATATAGCACCGACTATATTATATCGCGAGATGAGATTATTGCGTTGATTCGCAAAATCTGCAATAACGAAAAAACCGCACTTAACGTTGTTGTATGTGTGTGTGTGTCTGGCTGCAGCACCGAAAATTGCAAGTTTCCCGACCGATACTTGCACCACGAATATGCGTTTCAATATACGAGAAAGTCAAAGAACACGTGATAAAGAGAATCACGTCGGGGTCACCAATGTTTTGAGGAGAAACTATTTTGTTTCCCTTTATTAACCGATTTGCTAATATATGAAATAATTTTTTGTAAAAAAGACGCGGTTCCAATTGTACGTTTTCTTTATTCGACAGCGAAGTTATTAGCGAAGATAGAACATAGAACAAGATCAGCTGAACTATGTATCGATATGAGGTATTTACAAAAGTGCATCGATGTATGCGATATTTATAAGATGGTATGCTGTTTACATTAAAGTTTGCTAGACAATCGTTTACAATAGGAAATAAGTTAATTATATTTGCGTGTTCTGCTGCGAACAATAAGATTCTACAGGAAAATTTATCCTTTTGGGCAGAAGATTATTTTATGGATGGAACCTTTGGGAGAACTCAAGCTATATAACAGAGCGATATATTCATTGGAAAGAACATTGAACATTTGTGGACAATATCCGAAACAAATCCAAAACGATCTGGACGAGATCAAAGAAGATTTCGATAGGATAACAGAAATCTTCAAAGAATTGAAATCCCATGAGCAAGTAACGTCATCAATGCAAATTCGTTACGAACAGCTCACTGAAGAAAAAGGGGAGATGGAACGTTTTCTAAACTCAGAAAAAAGATTACGGAAAGATAGTGAGCGAATAATAGGATTTATTCCATTTATGAAAAAGTATCCGGAGACACAAACACGTGGTGAAATTGATAAAAATAATGAAGAGCAAAAACGAGAGACTCCTGAAGAGCCAGAGACAAGGGAAGAGAAAACAGAACAACACACACAATCAAAGGACAAATTGAGCAAGGAAGACGATGTGCAATCTGTTCCCCATCCCGTACAAAAAAGTTCAGCAGATCAAGTGCAGCTACAACAGGAAAAAGATGGCAAGCAGAATCAGAAGATGGACGAGCAAGAAAGTAGCGAAGAGAAGAATAGCGTTAGACAGGCTGAAAATGACACGGATGATGGAGATCACCAAGGCGTTGCGGTAACCAAGAAAATCGTATCCGAAGATGAGCAAAATAATGAGAAGCAAACCCAGGAGAAGCGAAAACAAGGGCGCACTAATTTGGAACGGACGCTAGGTGAAGCAAAACAAAACAAGCCAAAAGGACTCCAAGCAAAATGAAAGCGTACAACAGGAACAAGCGGAACAGGAAGCGGAGGTAAAGGAATATCAGCATATGAAAAAACCAAAGAACAGAGATAAAACTACCTTGGACAATGTCACAGAGGAGCAGTCCAAGCAAACAAAACATCGAGAAGAAAAGGTGCAAAAGGAAAGGATAGAATGTCAATTTATCCCGCCGGCAAGTCCTCACTTCGGAGGAATTGGAGACAGCACACTCAAGTACGAGAACAGGCTAGCGACAATTGAAGCTATAATCAACTCTCGGCCATTATATCCGATTGACTACGGAAAAGAGGATATTCTGACTCCAGGTCATTTTCTAATCGGAAGACCGATGTTGGAGGTGAAGGAAACTGAAAACGATAAGAAAATTTGGTTAACGGATCGTTGGAAATTACTATCGATAATGAAAACACATCTTTGGCAAAAATGGAAAGACAGTACTATTAAAAAACGAGAGCATAAGTCCGACAAAATAGCCACTTGTACGAGTAGAGGAATCTCACCGAGGAGTAGATGGAAAAAACGAGCATGCGAGTTTCAACAAGTAGCAGCCGAACACATATGGACATAGCTGCAATCCCGAAACACTTGGTTATTCAAGTTGTCAACAAACCAATTCTGGAATGGACCTGCGGAAGTCAACACAGTCAAGTGCTACAAATAACAGCACAAGACATCTTGCAGCTATAAGAAGGATGCACTGCCCGTCAAGACAAGCACTTACTGACCGCTTCTCAAGTAATTACAACAGCGGATGACATTCAACATCAAACAGCTAGCAAATAATATTTCACTTAATAAAGTTAAAGCCATATTTAATAAGCTAATAAATAATGTAAAAGAAATTAATAATATGAAGAAATTATAAGATGACCAAAAACTCAATAATAACTTGATAAGGTTAAGAAACAATATTGGAATGATAGCTTTAGGTACAATGTTTATAATAAGGAAATGTAAAATAGATAAACAAATATTAATATAGTCTTCGGATCACCACCAACAACAGCCACTTAAGCATGGCCCCCCGCAAAATGTTCATAAATGAACATACTTTTCAATCAGCCCTCGGAATGCGCCACCACATGTGCAACACAAAAGTGACGCAAAAGGGTCACGACGGCATAGAATTCCCACACGGGTCGAGATCCCGGTTCTCAGCAATAAAAAGATCAAATAAACATAAGCGAGCCTGCATGTATGTGGGAGCAGATAAGATCATAGAGAGCAAGGAGTAAAATATATGTAGAGCAGATAAGAGCATAGAGCACAAGGGTAAGAAGGAGTAAAAGATATGTGTCAAATAGTTGTTACATAAGATAAGATCAGACTAGACAATGAGTAAAAGAGAACCAAACATAATACAAGACAACTGTCGACTCGATCTAAATAAATACATAAGACAATACAATAAGTAAGAAGAAGTCAGGAATATATTAACACTATATCTTACTCTGTTTATTAGTACATAAGAATCCTTTAAAACCGCATACAATTCAATAAACGATGTCAGTTCATAATCATAACTCGAGAGTGTTTTACTTAGGGATTGGCCTGCGTACAATAGTATTGAGATCTAATACAGCAACTAACATTGCGGAAAGACTTGATACTTTGTATGCATTGTGTGTGCAATACCGTTGAGATCTACAACAGCAAGTAACATTGCGGAAAGACTCAATAGCTTTGCATACAACTATTGATATCAGCCAAAAACTTATATTTTCAATTAATAAAATATAAATCAAATTTAATTCTTGTTTTTAATTTTTATTTAAAAAGTCAAAAATAATCATTAAAATTCATTTTTTTAATAAAAGTTTTGAAATAAGTCTTATTTCTGATTTTTTCAATAAAAATAAAAGTTAAGAGTTATTTTTGATATTTATCACTGCGGACGGCAGTCCGCGCTAGTGACGAAAGCAGCACGAAGGGTGCGAAGGCGACTAGCATATATACACAGGAAGAATGGAAAATTTGCTATGTCTGTCCGATCGGGTCAAATTATATACCGATCGAAAGGTATCAATCTAACTAAAAAATGTGCATACTAAGACTTTTGAAAACTTACATGGTTCGTGAGATAAACAGGTGTAAGTGGGAGGGACAAAATTTAAATGATTGGAGCAAATGCGGCCGTTGGAGCCTTTTAGATTTTTTTTTATAATTTTTCACTATACTTATCAAAAATACGCGTCGAATGACACCTTGATCATCAAAATCCGACCACTAGTTCAGAAGATAATTAATTTCGAAATTTTTGGTGCCCTTTTCAAAACGAGATGAAAAGTCAGTCTGTTTGTTTGTCTGTTTGTTTGTTTGTTTGTTTGTTTGTTTGTATAGATCAAAGCGTTGATTTAGCTTAAAAGTTTGAATGAGGACTTGTTCCCGATAAAAAATCTAGAAACGTTTGTTCTACGACTTTTTCGAAAAATCGCTAGTTTAGCGGGAAATCGCTAAAAACCGCTAAAATTGAAACCCCCATAGCATCCAAACGATAGGAGCTACAGATCTGTTCTATATGTCGTTGGAAAGGTGTTTTAAAGGGCTTTTAGGCATACCTTCAAAGTTTTTTTTTTAAGTAAAAAGGTAAACAGCTACAGGTGAAATAAGGTATTTATTTCCACATTTTGGCGATTTAAGAAAAATCTACACATCAAATCACTTTTAAATATACTGCATGTTGTAGAGAATTCAATTACGCGTTTTTTGACATATAACACATATCTGTCAAAATTCGTTTGGGCAAGATATTACCTATTAACTGAATATACCTTACACCTTTACACTACTGCATGTACATATGCAGTATGTACACTGCTTGCAGTGCATGTGGAAAGATACTGCTTGCAAGTGGTCAATTCTTTTTGCGGCAGATAAATCATTTTATAATCAAAAATATAGAAACTTTTGTTTTTCGACTTTTTCGAAAAATAGCTAGTTTAGCGGGAAATCACTAAAAACCGCTAAAATTGGAACCCCCATATCATCCAAACGATAAAAGCTACAGATGTGATATATATATCGTTGAAAAGGTATTTTAAAGGGCTCTTAGGAATACCTTTAGTGTTTTTTTAAGATAAAAGGTAAACAGCAACAGGTGAAATAAGGTATTTTTTCCCACATTAAGGCGATTTTTGTGAAAACGCAAGTAATGATTTTTTCTAATTTTCAATATATTGTAGTTTGTAAAATTTCGATGTGTTTGGAAGATATTACCTGTTAACAGAATATATACGTTTTGCTTTGAATTGGAATAGGACAGCAGCAACAACGTGTCGTAGCAGCCAGAGCTTGAGAGTTCTGTTAGATTTTGACAAAATTGTACCGTCAAAATATATTGCAATTTTCAAAACTTTTGATATCTTACTCCAAAATTTCTGATATCTTATGAAAAAAACCTCTTTACGAGGTAAAAGTCTAGTGACGAAAACATTTTGATGCACCAAAATTTCTGATATCCAATTTTGTGACGAATAATATTAAGTTTTACTTAAAAATTACTACAAAAAATTTTTTTTGTCACTCGGCACATTGCGCTAATTTCTTCATACCTAATAAATATATATTTTTTGCGCAGTGCCGAGTGACCAAAAAATTTTTTTTTAGTAATTTTTAAGTAAAACTTAATATTATTCGTCACAAAATTGGATATCAGAAATTTTGGTGCATCAAAATGTTTTCGTCACTAGACTTTTACCTCGTAAAGAGGTTTTTTTCATAAGATTTTAAAAGTTACTAATAAGAGTTATTCCATAACTTTTATTATAAAAATCAAAAAATAAAAGTTAAGCTGAATATCTTTTGAACCAATTAGTGTATAACAAAAATTTAAATTTATTCTTGATCTATGATTCGAGATCTTTCATATGATATATCAAATGTCCTTCAAGGATGAATTTGAAGGATCCAATTATTTTCTATTACTATTTTTCATTTTTTTTTCAATATTCTGTTGCAGTAATATATACTACAACTTTCAAAATAATAATAGAAAAATATATTTTTCAAATCCAAGGGTAATGAAATTGCATTTTTTTTTTTAATATATTTTTAGTTTATACAACAATGTTTAAGCTTATGTTTTGTTTAAAAACATAATTTGCTTTATGGAAATCGGCGGTTAAAGATTTCTTTAAAAATGATCCAAGTGGTCCTTTAATCGATAAAGCTCGAAAGCTGCAAAGGCATTGAGGACACCTACCTACAGGTATATTATTAAATTTATAAGTTTCCTATGTGAACGCCCCAAAATTTGAAATATTTTTCAGGCTTCTAATTTCTAATGAAGGCTTACCTCAGCCCTTTATTGACGTTCCCACGAGGTGGAATTCAACATTTGAGATGCTTAAACGCCTTTTTTTGTTTAAGAAATTCTCTGAAAATAGCGTTAGTGAGTCTCTTCAATTGACTGAAGCAGATTGGGCTAAAGTAAATGAGCTAGTCCAAGCTTTAAACCCAATCTATTTTGCCACACAAAAGCTGCAGAGTGAGCAGCTGTATTTTGGCGATTTCTATAAGATCTGGTTAGAGCTTAAATTGACAGTGAAAGCCATGAAAAACTCACTCAGTGCTGCATTACAAGAGGCAATCGAAAAGAGAGGGGAGGCTTTAACGAAAAACGAATTGACCACTTCAGCCATCTATTTGGATCCCAGGATGCGAAGGGTGTTACTTCAAGTTCCAATTAAACTGATCTGTGCAAGAAACCATTTAGCTAAACTTTTTCGACAAATTAATGGTCTTGCAAAAAATGTAAGTATGATTATATGATTTGATTTTAAAAGCTTTGTTATTTATATAAATATCATTGCAGGACGAGCTATCACCAGCAACTTGGGAGCAGCCTTCAACAAATCAGTTCTTATACGCGTCACAGAGCAGTTCCTCATTGCTAAATGATTTTCTAAATTCCATTACTGTTGCTTCAGGCAATGAGGAGTCAGATGAAGACATTGGCCGTGTTCACCAGAACAAATCGACAACAGAATATCGACGAAATTTGTATGATTTTTCTGGTGAACGGCAGTGATGAGCAATCATGATTTGAAAATTTTGTTATTATGATGACTGAAAATTCATCACCAAAATAGTACGCTGAAATTCTCTGATTACGATGCTTTTTTATCGATAAAACAAACGTTAACAAAAATAAAATTGCACTTGTCAGTTGTAAACGAAATCAACAAAATGAATACGGAGGAAACTTTAATTTTGATAACTGAATTGGCGGATACCGGAAACTACAACACGATTTTGGAAGCCGTGGTAAATAAAAAGAAACATCCGCGAGTACGCTCTCAGTTATTCTACGAAGAAACAGTGCAAGATTATAGTTTGGACGAGTTCAAGAGTCACTTCAGAATGTCACGTTCATTATTTGAAGTACAAATTCTTAGAGACCCACCTAAATAGTAGATAATTATTAATTCCCATTTACATACGCAGTCTCTTCTTCGTGTTGTCGCAACTAAAGCAATGGAATTGAGAGAACCAATTGCCAATGTTCCAATGGACAAAAAGATGCTCTTTACAATTTGGTTGTTGGCAAAACAGGAGTCATTTCTGTCTGTGGGTGACCGCTTTGATGTAGCTAAAAGTTCCGGTCATAGAATTTTTCAGTTTGTGGTGCATATTCTTGCTGGACTAGCGTCAACATATATCAAATGGCCAACAAATTCACAACAGCTGCACACTGCCGCAATTTTTGAGCTGAAGTCAAGGGGCATACCAGGAGTTATAGGTGCCATTGATGGTTGTCACATACCAATTAAGCAGCCAGTTGACAACGCTCATGATTTTTACAATCGCAAGCATGTGCACTCAATTGTTTTGCAAGGCGTTTGCGATAGTGCTGGAAAATGCACGATGGATGCACGATGCGCGGGTATTCAAGACCAGCCCCTTACTTTCCAAACTTTCCAATGATTCCGACAGATTCATTGCAAAACAAAGGCATTTAATTAAGGACTCAGCGTATCCATTAAGTGTTTATTTACTAACACCTTACAGGGACAATGGACATCTTAACGCATCCCAAATAAGGTATAATGTCAGATTTTCAGCAATAAGAGCAGTTATTGAGCGGGTATTTGGTCTTTTTAAGGGAAGATTTCGTCGTCTTAAGTACCTCGATATAAAGTCTCCTACTTTTGGGAACTACATTATAATGGCATGCTGCATGTTGCATAATTACATCCAGCTGGACCCAGATAAATTTGAGGATGAAGACTGGACGGAAAACGAAGACATAGAAATTGAAGAAGTGCCATATTCGGGGATTTTATGTGCTACAGAAAGAACTGCTCCAGAAGCTTCAAGAAGACGAGATTCAATTAAAAATAAAATATTTAGAGATAAAATAAATCCGTTTATATATAGTTTTTTATTAAAATTAAATTGCTTCAATTATTTTTTTTTTTGGTAATAGGAATCTCTTTCCTTGTTTGCCATCCGCTTGCGTCTTCCCGAGCTAGTGCTTTGTACCTTTAATGCATTCTCATCATAAATGTTTTCATTAGAGAAGTCTTCGTTGTTGCAATTAGCATGAAGCTGTAGAGAAGTTGCATTTATAATAATCATAAAAATAAATTTTAAATTTTGAATACCTCTATCTCGAAGTTTTCGTTGTGTAACATTGGTAATATGTTTTCCCCCTCTGTTACCAATGTGGCCAACGTGCGGCACCCTGACACTGCTAGGTCACCACCGAAGATGGCCTCCATTTCCTTGAAAAACTCCCAATTGGTTCTTCCCTCTCCGGTACTTTTGTTTTTCTTTCGAATTGCGATGAAAGAGGCCTTTAAATTTCGAATTTTGCGATCCAGTTGCTGCTCATCAAAACCTTTTATTCCATGCTCTTCCATTTCTTTTAAAATATCCCGCCAAACTGTTTTGGTTTTTATTTTCGAATCACGAAAACATGCCTTTCTTTCTCCATATAGGGCCAAGAGTAATTTGACTTTTGCGGAGCTCCACTTCTTTTCATCCTCTGCAGAAAAATGGTTAATGCATTTCTTAAATTTTTTAAAATTTGTAAAAACTTACGTTGGTTTTCCATTTTGTTCACCAATACAGACGAATTTGACAGACACATCGATAATTTTAACTAAGAAAAACGATAACTTTCAAGATTTCGAGGCCTCGCTTTAATTTTAACGGCGTTGCCTTAAATTTCATCAAAGCGTTTACCAGAAGCAAATCAAAAATTTTTTTATTTGTGATACATGATTACTGATGGATTAGTTCTGGTGAACACGGCCAATGAAATAGAAGTTCACGCTGCAATAAATGAAATAAACAGTTACTGTCCGAAGCCAATTGACATAAACGAAGATATAATGAATTATTGGGAGGAGAAAAAATGTATATATCCCCGTTTGTACCAGCTAGCAAAGGTGATTCATTGTGTTCCTGCAACACAAGTCAGCGTCGAAAGGGCATTTTCAGCACTGAAGCTTATACTTTCTGACTTGCGATGCAATTTGTTTTTAAAACTTAACAAAACATAAGCTTAAACATTGTTGTATAAGCTAAAAATATATTTTAAAAAAAAATGCAATTTCATTACCCTTGGATTTGAAAAATATATTTTTCTATTATTATTTTGAAAGTTGTAGTATATATTACTGCAACAGAATATTTAAAATTAAAAGTAGTAATAGAAAATAATTGGATCCTTCAAATTCATCCTTGAAGGACATTTGATATATCATATGAAAGATCTCGAATCATAGATCAAGAATAAATTTAAATTTTTGTTATACACTAATTGGTTCAAAAGATATTCAGCTTAACTTTTATTTTTTGATTTTTATAATAAAAGTTATGGAATAACTCTTATTTGTAACTTTTAAAATAAAAATCAAAAATAACTCTTAACTTTTATTTTAATTGAAAAAATCAGAAATAAGAGTTATTTCAAAACATTTATTAATAAAATGAATTTAAACGATTATTTATAACTTTTTAAATAAAAATTAAAAATAAGAGTTTTTCCGTAACTTTAAAATAAAAATCTAAAAATAATTGTTATTTTGCAATTTTTATTTTAAAAGTTATAAAAGTTGCGGTCCCTGTTTGTAACGAAGCTTTTCCAGCCGGGGTCGGCGTCTCAGTCCGGCCAGGGTTTGTTACAGAAAAATTTGTAATCATCTGAGACGGCTGGATGGAGCGGCGGGAGCGTCAGAGGGGATGAGGACGCTCTCGCTCGAAGATCGGCTGGGCCCAAGAGTTGCCCAGGAGGACGAGGGAGGGACTCCCGAGACCCGTTGCGTCATCCTCCTCGCACCTCCTGAACCCCTCGGCTCGGATTTGGACGCAAGATGCCCCTTTCCGGCGGCGTTGGATGGCTGCTCCCAGGAATGAGAACTGGAACTGACCGAGATCTCATTCCAGGGAAGCCCCAACGCCGTCCAGACCCGGTCGCCTGGTCGGGTCCGTGGACAGAAAACGGAACAGACCGAAATCCCATCCACGAGCCGGATCCAGGTGTTTCCAGGCCTGGTCCCCGTAGAGGATTCAAGAATAGAAAACGGAACGGACTAGAATTCTATTCTCGAACCACCTCCGGAGGACCAAGTCCGGCCGGTCGGTTCGACCATGCGTCCGCCTCCCGGGGCCCGCATCAGGTTTCCTGAAATCCGCTAAGAAGGAGAGAAAACTAGTTTCCCAGCAGGAAAAGAATCAAGCATGCCACTACCGTTATAATATTTCACTACTCTTATTTAAATTACGATTTTTACAAACATTATGTCTTGCCGCACATGTGCACTATGGTCCCGATGACGATTATTATGGAAAAAAGTCCATTTTTAATGTTGCTCAAATTAATGATCTTTTGATGGCAATACATTGAATATACATCAGACAAAAATGTTACATAGTCAGCATTTAAACGCTGTTAATTTAATAGAAACAGAGATGTTATGAACGATGAGCACATGCAAGATTGAGATTGAGTTTTTTCTTTAACAGTCGTGTTTTCATTGCGCTCCGCCAAAATATTCAATTTCTTATAATTATTGCGCTTAATAAATTTGCAATTTGTGTTTATTTGGTGCCTTACTGTCTTGTGTTCACCGTTTTGTGCAAAACATAATCTTTAGTGCATTGTAAGCCTTGTAATTTCACAAACTTTATAATCCAGCGTCTCTGCTGAGTTTGTGTTTTTTGTTATTCTCGCTTTATTTTGTTATTCTCGCTTTGCGTCTACTGAGTGCATTCGCTGCGCGCTCACAGGTTTGTGTGTGTGTTACGGTTGCATTTTCTCTCTGTGCTTTTTCGCGATCGCGAATTTGTGTGTGTGTTCAATTGCGCATCTTTTCCACGCATATTTTGTTATTGCATTTTCGTGCAGTTTTTGATTTGAGCTTATTGTTCGTTGTTTTGCATTTCTAATTCTTGTTCTTTCACTCAATTTTTGTTTACCCATTAGGAAACTTTTGTGTGAATTATGGCGTGCTGCAAATTGAATTGTGCATATGGACCCATTTGCGATACCGACAAACATAAGTTTGTTAGTTGTTGGTTATGCGATAATATGATGCAAATTAAGTGTGCAGGGCTTACTGGACGTGACCTGGACAGAATAATTTGCAATGATAATAAAAAGTCATTGGTGGTCTGCGTTGGTCGTGTCCGGATTGTATTTTTAAACAATTTGATTTCACACGCATGTACAGTAGCGTGAAAAATCAGTTCCTTAAACATCGCAATTTGTCTAAGCAACTCTAGCAATTTTGATTCAAGTTTGGAACTAATGAGTGAGTTTAATTTTGAGTCCCCACCTAATAGACAGTTGGAGCCTCAGTTTTTAAGTGCGCCTCACTCATCCCAGCCTGAGTCACCTTATTTGCCACCTTCTCATTATATGCCACCACTTTTCCTCTCCCCTTCGCCATGCAAATCAACTGAGCGTCCTTCCCCTTTCCTAGCCTCCTCGTCTTCTTCATTGGCCGTTACACCTCCAGTAGCTTCAATGTGTCATTCAAATCCCTTGTTAGAAGTGGCTGCTCCCCTATTGGTTACAAGAACTTCTGTAGTGGCCGCGTCTTCGGCTAACATTTCCTCCAAAAGCCCTCCAGGTCGACGCCACAGGCGACGAGCAACCTCACCAATTTTACCTTCGCCGCCACTACTTACAGTTGTAGCTCCTCTTAAGCACATTTTTATATCTAGACTGTCTTCCGACACAACAACGGAATCTGTATCTGCGTACATTGCTAGTAAATCTTCAGCTAATGTTTCTATTAGTAAGTTTAATTTCTCTGAGCCTCGAGAAATTTCTTCATTTAAAATTAGTGTTTCTTCTGACTTGTTTCCGATTTTATGCGACGCAAAATTTTGGACTCCTCATATAATTGTTCACGAATTTAAACAAAAGAGTAGATCTCGTTCCACTCCCGTTAGCCTCCCAATTCCCAGCACATCGTCCCAAGCTGCCTCTATTACATCCTCAAAAAACTAGACCTTGATCAAATTAATATTCAATATCAGAATGTTAGGGGTCTCGGATCTAAAGCAGGCCATCCACAGTCGAATTTGTTTGACGAACTGTTCGTCGAACAAGAATTACATTTGCCCACTAACTATTTCAAACATTGTTGCAAACATCATTTGTAGAAAGTTTTCACAGAGTAAACATGTCATCTGATAACGATACAATTATTGCCTTGATGGCGATACATATTTATTCAATGAATAAAAAGAAAAGGGAGCAAGCGCAAAAAAGGAAGCACAGTATGTGAATGAAAGAGTGGTACGCAAAACGCCAAAAATTCACCCATACCAATCTTTTAAAAGAGTTTAAAGATACTTCTCGTGTGGATTTTAAGAACTTTCTTAGAATGGACACTGAAACTTATGAAGCACTACTAAATTTGGTATCTCCAGAAATTCATCGTCAGGACACTGTAATGAGAGCAGCAATAAGCGCACATGAAAGACTTTCAGCGACTTTGCGCTTTTTGGCCAGTGGCCAAAGCTACGAGGATCTGAAATTTTTAACTGGCGATTCTCCGCAGAGTCTTGGGCGCATAGTGAACTAAACATGTCAAGCCATAATTAAAATGCTAAAGCAATTGTACCGAAGATGCCAAACAAATTCGTGAAAAGTTTCGCGAATATTTCAACACAATTGGAGCAGTACCGTGGCAAAATGATCGTATTAACTTCTTTAATGTTGTTTTTTACTGACAATAAAACATTGCTTTTTGTCTTAACACAGGGAATTCACCTTTTTTTTAACAGCCTCAACGGTTGCCTCTTTATCGACTTCTTTGTATTTATTTAATAATAAGTCCCACGATTTGTTTCGCATATTCTTGTTTTTGTATGCCTCGCTTTTTGCTTGCCACAGTGCTGGCTCATTTTGCAGACAATGAATAAATTCTAGCAAAAATTGCTTCGACATTTTTGACATGTGTCTACGCTACGAAAACTTTTGACAAATGATGTTTGCGTTAACATTGCCATCCATTGTCGAATTGTTCAATCGAACACACGAAAAATAGAATCAGTTCTATTTTTCTCAAACAAAACAAGCAACACAAAATTTGGACACGAACACTACCACCAACGACGAATATTTCGTCGAATCGAACACGTTCGTCAAACAAATTCGACTGTGGATGGCCTGCTTAAGTTAAAAAATCTTTTCACAAATAGTACTTTGATTCAGACATCATTTCCATTCTCTGAGACTTTGCTAAATTCTAGCATATCTAATAATGAGATAATGTCATCTAATTTTATTACCTTTAGACGTGATCGGCTTAGCCGTCGAGGAGGTGGTGTTTCGATTTCTGTCAAATCCTCATTTCAATCTGAAATAATAAACGTTTTTACACCTGACGACATACAATTTGTTGCCGTAAAGGTTACACTTCTGTCTTGTTCCCTATTTATTTCGTGCTCTTACATACCACCTTTATCTGATATTCATATCTTTATGCGACATCTTAGAAATATAAAGGAAATTTTTAGCCTTGTGCTTGTTAAAGACATTTTTGTTGTTGTCGGGGATTTTAATCTGCCACACATCTCCTGGTCATTTTTTAACGACTTAAACTATTTAGTTCCCTCAGTACAGCATGAGTTCTTGGATGGTTTAATTGACCTTCCCCTTTTTCAAATTAATTCAATATCAAATAATCTTAATAGGAAGCTTGATCTTATCTTTGTTAATGATCTGTCAAGTGCTACTGTCACTAGATCTTCTCCTGTAGTTGAGCCCGAAGATTCTTACCATCCTACACTTGAACTTTCACTTTCTATACCTAATACCTACTTTACGTCTTTCTCACTTCCTATCAATTCCCGCCGCTGTTTTCGTAAAGGGAATTTCTCTTTACTTAACCAACTGATTATTGCAACAGACTGGTCCACTCGGTATATAACGAATGATATGAACGTAGCTGTCTCTGTCTTCTACAACTCTCTAAATTCTCTTTTAGATGTCTGTATTCCTATTAGTGTTGTTAAGTCCGTTTCATTAAAGCCTCCTTGGTTCACTCCAAGATTATCTTATCTAAAAAATTTAAAATCAAAATATTTCAAAAGGTTCAAGTTGACGACAACCAACTTGGACTTTTTGAAATATTCTAAAGCTAAAGCTAATTTTTCAATCTACAATTCTCAATGCTATGAAAGCTATCTAATTCGTTGCAAGAATCAATTTGCTCGGGATCCTTAACAATTCTACTCCTTCGTTAACTCCAAACGTAGAGATTCCTTATTATTAGCACTTTTCAATCTATCACTCTATTCAACTGTCTTCCTTGCTGTATGGAAAGAATCTTACATTATCCCTTTGCATAAAAAAGGGTGTAAAGCGGATCCCTTTAGTCACATTCACAAAGGAATGTCAAAGGAATCCGTAGGGAATGTTTCCCTATGCTTAAGGAATCCTTAGGGATTTTGTATGAAATTCCTTAGGGACTTTAACATTTTGATGTCCTACAATCGAGGAAAAGGGAACACTCAATAGCGATTCCCTTACGTTTTTCGTTAGGGAAACCTTGGGGAACTCTGCCGAGAATTCCCCGATGATTCCTTAACGATTCTTATGCCATTTTCGCTGGGGAATCTTCCATGAAATTTGCGGAAAATTCCTCAATGATTCCCTAACGATTCTTGAGCCATTTTCACTAGGGAATCTTCCATGAATTTTGCGGAAAATTCCTCAATGATTCCCTATTGATTCTTCGCTAGGAATTTTGCTGAAAATTCCTCAATGATTCCTTAACGATTCTTATGCCATTTTCGCTAGGGAATCATATAATTTTACACAATAACTCAAAGTAAATAAATTAATTACGTATGTAATTATAATTTAAATTTATTGCATTATAAGCAACGGTGGCCAAAAGTATTTTAGCCCCATTTAAAATTAGTTCTAGCCAAATTTTGACCATCTTCTCCGCCATTATCTTCAATTAGAATATTGTGAAGATTGCAGCAACCAAGTACCCAAATGCAGAAAAAATGCTGGCTTTTTGTGTCTTTTTATCCATTATCCGGGAGATACTGTGAAACGGCGTAACAAAAAAAGTTGTAGGTGGAGTTCCCTACGATCCACTCCTCTCCAGAAAAATAACGCTCAGTGCGCTTACCAATTGAGCAGTTTTTAAAACTTTGAAATAATGGTAGCTTCCAGGACTTCGCATTATGGCATCTCCTATGCGCAGTTTGTGGTCACAAACGACCAAGGCATATTTCTCAAATCAAGTAGCACAATCAGGTTTAATAACAGAAATAATAAAAATGACAGTAACCTCAATGTATACAAAAACAGTTGACTGGGCAGAACTGGACCGAAAAGGGCTGTTCACTATTCAAGTATTGTACATGTGCCATCTGCCATGCTGCCACAGTCAAGTGAATACTCTAAATGTAAAAATGGTACTAATACCAAACCCCCCTTATATGGCATGCCTACCGCTTTCCTATGAAACTGTGAAATATTAAATCTTTCTACTTCTGTTGCCATTTTTGAATTAACTAAATATATACCTAGGGACAAAGAGTTCAAGGGCTGCTCAAAAAAGCTTCTAATTTCTAAAAATCTTCTACCTAAAATAAATATTTCTTCTAATTCTTGCTCAAAAGATTCTATCTGAATTGGGCTATTATCTATTGTAATGAAAAAATTATCTGGCCTTCTATGACTTAGTGAAAATCCCTTTAACTTGAGCACATTTCTATCTAACTCTACTTTATCTTCTCTTCCCCCAATGTGGCTATCTTCAACTATTTTCCTATTAATTTGCTGAAATACTTGCGTACGCTTACGGACAAATCGCTTAAGAGTTTGCAAATAATTTTCAAAGGAGTAAGAGGAGCCTGCAATCGGATCTCTGATCTGTTTAGCAGTTTCTCTTACATGCAATAAGCCGTGAACATTGTAGGACACACTGTTTTCACCAAAAACACGAGGAAAATTCTCAACAAATAGATTTAACATTTGTTGAGAAGTTTCGAGATTAGATTCTCTTTGTTTTTGGGAACACAGCAGTCTGTAGGCACAGTGGAGTAATAAAAACTCATAATACTGGTCATCAATAATTGTATCTTTAAGAGCTACAATACCAGTGTATAACAGAAATTGCCTAAACTCAGTTGCTTTCCAGTTAGGAAGCTCTAGCAATGTTCTCGGCTTTCGAGCAAACTCTTTTGGGATGAATTTTTATACCCTGTGCCCATTGAAAATGGTCAAAAAGGGTATATTAGATTTGTGTGATGTATGTAACAGGCAGTAGGAAGCATCTCCGACCATATAAAGTATATATATTCTTGATCAGCATCAACAGCCGAGTCGATTGAGCCATGTCCGTCAGTCTGTCCGTCTGTCCGTCCGTCTGTTTGAACGCGTCGATCTCAGAAACTATAATAGCTAAAGACTTCAAATTTGGTATGTAGGTTGCTGGATACCGGACGCAGATGGTCGCATACATTCTGACCAAATTTTATTGTAATCGGATTACTATATCATATAGCTGCCATAGCAACCATCAGTCGAAAATCAAATCTCAGTATGAAAAACTTTTTTGTTGTTTGAGATAACTGAACCAAACTGACAGAATATGCATATGGGATGGTCACATACATTCTGACCAAATTTTATTGTAATCGGATTGCTATATCATATAGCTGCCATAGCAACCATCAGTCGAAAATCAAGTCTCAGAATGAAAAACTTTTTTGTTGTTTAAGATATGTGAACCAAACTGACAGAATATGTATATGAGATGGTCCCAACCAATATTCTATTTTATGGAGACTGGCACAGGGTATCCTCCAGTCGAGCAAACTCGACTGTAGCCGTGCCCACTTGTTTTAATTAATATTAATATTGTGGAGATTAAATCTTTATTTTGTTTGGAAATTTTACAAACCAATTTATTATTGTATAACCTGTTCAAAAATTTACGCATGACACCCAATTCAATGAGATGCATGCATTCGAGTGGGACTTGAGTAACCATGAGGACTCCAAGTTTTTCAAAAGCGGACTGAACAGTTAAATACTCCTTTTTGTGGTGATTAGGGTATTTTCTAGAGCGAAAGTCTTAATCTGTTATTAATTCAGCACAGCTTGTACTAAATGTCAAAACAGAGTCTACTTTATGTGCTACCTGAATGCACTTGCTACAGCCATGACTGGATGTATGTCCAGGTATGCCTGTAACAAAAGCTCTTGCAGGAGCATCGCAGACAATTGCTCTTAGTTCTAAGTGAACTTTTTTATTTGAAATGGTGAGGCCATTTTTCATAATATCGGACAATTCAGAAGTAATCTTAGACAAAAATATTTCGCAGTTAAATATCTTATTGTGACCCATAAATACTCCTATTGGTAAAATAGGGCAATTATTTATATTATTAATTCTAATTAAAATGGGCCACAATTGCACACGCGAACTTTTAAATAACGGAAGTCCGTCAATATTAATATCAATGCTCAACACATCAGGAAGATTGGGCAAAACTGAAAGTTTTTTTAATTGCTTTGACAAGCCGATATGTAAATAGGAGCCTTCTCCAACTTCAGTGATATCCGGCTTATCAGGGCAATTAAACGTATAGAAGGGCTTTACTTTTAAATTATGTGAATTTAAAATAGAAATGAGGTCTTTGGCACAGTTTCGTGTTGGTTTATGCTTTAAATACCAATTTTTCAACTGAGTATTTAAATCATCAACAACTTTTTCTTCTACTATTATTCTCTCCGTTTCTTTCTGCAAATCAATAAATTCTAATTCATCCCCCACTGTCACTATCTGCTCACAAATATTGTCAGATACAACATCTTCTACATTATCTACTTCACTAAACCTTCTGCGTACAGATTCTAATCCATCACGCATTGCATCTCTCTCCTGTTTAACTAATCTGCGCATTTGCCTTTCACCAACCATTTTTATTTTATTGCTACCTTTAAATACTTCAATTTTTAATTATATGGTAAACAACTTTATTTTTAAGTTATACAAAAAATCAGAGCTCTCGAAATTTGCTCTATTTTTTTCATGGCTCCCAAAAAAAGTGTTCGCTCCCAGACCCCTTTGGGAAGTGCTCAGATCAATATAAAATATTTTGCTCTCAAGCAAAAGAGCAAAAATAAGGAGCAAAGCAAGTTATATCGTATTTTTTTTTGATCTCGTGCTTAGCTAAACGAATCTCATAAAAGTAGGCTCTTGCTATTTAAATTTATACGTGCGTGTCTGAAAAAAAGCTGCATTTTGGAATTCATATCGCTAAGTTCTCCAAAAAACTTCATTTTATCTTAAGCGAGAAGCGCTGCGCTCTAAGTGCTGAAAACATAAACTCACTTCTATTAGTAAAATTAAATGCACACCAATAAATAATATATGTACTTAAAAACAATGTTTGTGGTTTTCCTGCATAAGAAACAATAGCGGATAATTGCACAGCTTGAAAGTATAAGGTTGAAATAAGCTGTGGCATTGGTTTTGGTTGATTTTATAGTTTGTAAATATAAAATATTAAAAAAATAAATGATATAAGCATTAGACTAACAACCTGGATTTATTATTTATATATTTCTTTAGATTTTATAGATGCCACTGATTCATTGATTCACTGATACATTCTTACATATAAGATTTTTTTTCGAGACCAAATGTCAAAGTGCTCTTTCGCAATGTGCTCTCGCTCAGAGCGTCCCCCTTACAAGTTTCTAAGCAAGTACTTTGAGATCAATATAGGCACAAATCAGCACATTCTAAAAAACAAATAGACCCGAGCACTCGATTTTGCTCTTGCTCTATGAATTTTTGTGCTCATTTCACTGAACAGACTGCTTAGAAAAATTAGGTTGAGCAATTTTCCGGAGCTCTGCAAAAAATACATACATACATATATATAAAATATACATATATAAAAAAAATTATCACTGCGGACGGCAGTCCGCGCTAGTGACGAAAGCAGCACGAAGGGTGCGAAGGCGACTAGCATATATACACAGGAAGAATGAAAAATTTGCTTTGACTGTCCGATCAGTTAATTTGTTAGTAGATGATTATCATGCATAAATTTTTATTGATTGGTTTGGAAGATATAACCTATTAACTGAATATATACGTTTTACTTTGAATTAAAATAAAACAGCAGCGGCAATTACACTTGACTAACAGTCCAGTAACAATGAAATCTTATAAAAAAACCTCTTTACGAGGTAAAAGTCTAGTGACGAAAACATTTTCATGCCCCAAAATTTCTGATATCCAATTTTGTGACGAAAAATATTAAATTTTACACATGAATTATTAAACAAAAATTTTTGTCACTGGCACTGCGCTAAAAAATACTATTTTTTAGGTATGAAAAATTAAGCGCAATGTGCCCAGTGACAAAAATTTTATTTTTTAATAATTCATGTGTAAAATTTAATATTTTTCGTCACAAAATTGGATATCAGAAATTTTGGGGCATGAAAATGTTTTCGGCACTAGACTTTTACCTCGTAAAGAGGTTTTTTTATAAGATATCAGAAATTTTTTAATAAGACATCGGAAATTTTGACAATTGCAATATTTTTTTAAACAATTCAATAATTATATAATTAAGAGAATTAAAAACACATTCAATCAGAGACGTTTCAATATTATATAGTAACATATGTAATGCACATAGCTACCTAAATATTCTCGCACATATTCCCCCTATCAAGTAATAAGATATCAATAACAATAACAGGCTGGTGAAAATAACAATTCAAGCGCTCCCACGATCGAAACAGTTAATATAAACATCCGCTAGAATTGTCATTCCCACCAAGGGTCAAATCTGCCGACGCGGCACAAATCCAGGCTGTTGCTTAGCACCCAAATATTCGTCTTCTCAAAAGAGCGATCCCTAAGATCTCTCTGTTTATATTAGAGCGCAAAGCTCAATCCCCAAAAGCTCACAGCCGAGGTTTGCTATGCGACGTCAAAACATTTAACAGTTAGTCTTGAATTATTCTCAAACTCCGATGTTCAACTCGCTTTAAGTTTTCTATTTAAATAAAGTTATATTTTTTTAAATAAACTAAAGTTGGAACTCGTTATTGGCGCAGCCGGTAGGATATGTAAAGTGTTTGTAATCAACTAAACTAAAAAGACTACTAAGGATCCGCATATCCAAAGTCAAGAGTAAAGTTGAACTTTATTAAACCAAAATACATATCCGCTAAAGAACATACGTGCGTGTTTAAGTTACAACAAAAGTGTTAACCACTAAGGGACAGCTGAAGTCCTAGGTTAAATAAAACCAAGTTTTGTGCTTAAAAAACGTGACAAACTTTGTCAATTTTGCTTTGTGACCACTAAAGGATAATTGTAATCCTAGGCCACAACAAGACAAAGAAAACCGAACATTAAAGAAAAAAAATAAATACACTGTCAACATCAATCATGACACCTCCAGGATCTCCATCAACCCCACCAATGGTTTTGTCAGAGCTTCTCCTGAAGCAAGCTCTTGGACAAATCAAACAAGTGCCCACCTATGATGGACAAACGGAAGAGCTCACGGCGTTCGTGAGAAGAGTGGACTATATAATGCAGCTATACCCCACCCAAGATCTGAGACAACACAACGTTCTATTTGGAGCCATCGAACTACAGACTTCTGGAACAGCACAGCGAGTCGCACAGCTATCAGGAGCTACAAACTGGATACAACTGAGAAACGCGCTCATCGACGAATTCAAAACACAGACGCCCTATGAAGAACTGCTTCGTCGACTCTACAACACTAATTATAACGGAAGTATCCGTAAGTTTGTTGAAGACCTTGAGTATAAATCATTTGTAATTTCAAACAAATTAATGTTAGAAGGCATAGACTCACAAACAATTCTGTACACCAATGCTATGAACAACACAATTAAAGACGTTATAACAAGAAAATTACCCGACCGAATTTTTATGACTCTGGCTAGGTACGATATTACGACAATAACTAAATTAAAACAAGTAGCTCAAAGAGAGGGACTATACGAAAACAACTTTTCTGACCGTTCAAAAACCAACACCTCAACTACGTCAAACAGTAGTGATGCTCGCAGGAATAGGGGAAACTCTCATAATTTCTATCCAATGGCAAGCCCCCCAAACACAAGTAATGCCACTCAAAACTTTCAAGCCCCAAATCAAAGCAACCCACAGTTGCATACTGAATTTCAACAAAAACTAAATCAAGGTAGATTCCAAAACCCAATGAACTACCAACAAAACAGAACTTCAACGAACACTTCAAATCCGCCTGTCAAAAGACAACGCGAAAGTTCTAGTGGTCAATCCAAAATGGATACTGCCGAAAATTTTCATCACGCAGCCTCGGACCAAGAACTAGAAGAAACCCCTTCATTCGACTAATAATGAACAACATTCACCTCAAATGCGTAATCGATACAGGTTCCTCTATAAATCTAATGAAAAAGAACTTTTTGAATTTCCCAATTAAATCTTGTCATTTGGAAGTCCAGACGATAAAAGGAAATATTTGTTTAAACCAATGTATTTCCTTAGCCCCCAGTAAACTCTGTCCACAACACCAAAGATTTTTTATACACGACTTTTCAGAAAATTACGATGTATTATTAGGCAGGGAATATCTCGAGGCTTGTGAAGCAAACATAAATTATAAAGAGGAAACTGTCACCTTAAGCGATTACCCATTTATCATGAGACATAATCATGAAGAATTCTTAAAGGACAAGACCGCAGTCAATCGTGTTGATCCACCTTACGTGAAAGATACCGAATTTGATTGCCTTGATCCGCCTTTTACAACGGACCAACCGTTTAATTTTGCAATCGAAAATGAGTTAATAGAAAGTAACCAGTTCAGATTAGAACACCTCAATGAGGAAGAAAAATTAAAATTAACAAAAATCCTTCATGAGTTCAGAGACATACAGTACAAAGAAAGTGAAAATTTGACTTTCACCAGTACAATCAAGCATGTCATTCAAACTAAACATGAAGATGCAATTTACAAACGACCTTATAAGTATCCCCAAGCTTATGACGAAGAAGTCGAAAACCAAATGAAGGAAATGATAAAACAAGGAATTATCCGAAAATCAAATTCTCCTTATTGCTCACCAATTTGGATTGTACCAAAGAAGAGTGATGCATCAGGAAAACAAAAGTTCCGAATGTTCCATCGAAAGTTAAATGAAATTACAATTGACGATAAATACCCAATACCAGTTATGGATGATATATTAGACAAACTTGGAAAATGTCAATATTTCACTACCATTGACCTGGCAAAAGGCTTTCATCAGATCCAAATGGATGCTGATTCAATTCCAAAGACTGCTTTTTCGACGAAAAATGGCCATTACGAGTACACTCGCATGCCTTTTGGACTCAAAAACGCCCCTGCAACTTTTCAACGTTGCATGAACAACCTTTTAGAAGATTTAATCTATAAAGATTGTTTAGTCTACATGGATGACATAATAGTGTATTCCACTTCATTGGAAGAACACATATTAACATTGAAAAGAGTTTTTAAGAAACTTAGGGAAGCCAATCTAAAATTGCAGTTGGACAAATGTGAATTTTTGAAAAAGGAAACTGAGTTCCTTGGTCACATTGTCACAACTGAAGGTATAAAACCAAACCCAATAAAAGTCAACGCAATTACAAATTTCCCAATACCCAGAGCAACGAAAGAAATCAAGTCATTTCTAGGACTCTGTGGCTATTATAGGAAATTTATACCAAACTTTGCACAAATCGTGAAACCAATGACCTTAAAACTTAAGAAAAATGCAACAATCGACATAAGTAACAAAGAGTACGTCTCAGCATTTGAAAATCACTGCGGACGGCAGTCCGCGCTAGTGACGAAAGCAGCACGAAGGGTGCGAAAGGCGACTAGCATATATACACAGGAAGAATGGAAAATTTGCTATGACTGTCCGATCAGGTCGAGTTATATACCGATCGAAAGGTATCAATTTAACTTACAAATGTGCATACTAAGACTTTTGAAAACTCACCTGGTTCGTGAGATAAACAGGTGTAAGTGGGAGGGGCAAAATTTAAATGATTGGAGCAAATGGGGCCGTTGGAGCCTTTCTGAATTTTTTTTTAATTTTTTACTATTCTAATCAAAAATACGCGTCGAATGACACCTCGATCCTCAAAATCCGACCACTGGTTCAAAAGATAATAAATTTTGAAATTTTTAGCGGCCTTCCGAAAATGAGATGAAAAGTCAGTTTGTCTGTTTGTCCGTTTGTCTGTTTGTCTGTTTGTCTGTTTGTCTGTTTGTCTGTTTGTTTGTTTGTTTGGATCAAATCGTTAATTTAGCTTAAAAGTTTGAATGAGGACTTGTTCCCGCTCAAAAATCTAGAAACGTTTGCTCTACGACTTTTTCGAAAAATCGCTAGTTTAGCGGGAAATCGCTAAAAACCGCTAAAATTGAAACCCCTATAGCATCTAAACGATAGAAGCTACAGATGTGATATATACATCGTTGAAAAGGTATTTTGAAGGGCTTTTAGTCATACCTTCAAAGTTTTCTTTTTAAGTAAAAAGGTAAACAGCTACAGGTGAAATAAGGTATTTTTTCCCACATTTTAGCGATTTAAGAAAAATCTACACATCAAATCACTTAAAAATATGTTATATGTTATAGGCAATTTTATTCCGCGTCTTTTGACATATAACACATATCTGTCAAAATTCGTTTGGGCAAGATATTACATATTAACTGAATATACCTTTTACCTTTACACTACTGCTTGTACATATGCAGTATGTACACTGCTTGCAGCGTAATGCGGAAATAAACTGCTTGCAAGTGGTGAATTCTTTTAGCGGCAGATAAATCATTTTATAATCAAAATATAGAAACGTTTGTTTTACGACTTTTTCGAAAAATCGCTAGTTTAGCGGGAAATCGCTAAAAACGCTAAAATTGAAACCCCCATAGCATCCAAACGATAAAAGCTACAGATGTGATCTATATATCGTTGAAAAGGTATTTCAAAGGGCTCTTAGGCATACTTTGAACTAGTGTTGCCAGACAGTTTGTTTTTGCTTGTACAAACAATAAACACCTTTTGACAAAGTTGTACCGTCAACAAATATTGCAATTTTCAAAATTTCTGATATATTACTCAAAAATTTCTGATATCTTATAAAAAAAACCTCTTTACGAGGTAAAAGTCTAGTGACGAAATCATTTTCATGCACCAAAATTTCTGATATCCAATTTTGTGACGAATAATATTAAGGTTTACTTATAAATTACTAAAAAAAAATTTTGTCACTCGGCACTGCGCAAAAAAAAAATATTTATTAGGTATGAAGAAATTAGCGCAATGTGCCGAGTGACAAAATTTTTTTTTAGTAATTTATAAGTAAACCTTTATATTATTCGTCACAAAATTGGATATCAGAAATTTTGGTGCATGAAAATGATTTCGTCACTAGACTTTTACCTCGTAAAGAGGTTTTTTTTATAAGATTAAAAATACTTATTACATATGATCCGATACTAATTTATCCAAACTTTGAAAAACCTTTTTCGTTAACTACAGATGCAAGCAATATTGCTTTAGGTGCCGTGTTATCGCAAAACCATAAGCCAATATGCTATGCAAGTCGAACATTAAATGAACACGAAATAAATTATTCCGCAATAGAAAAAGAACTTTTAGCTTAATACTTCAGGTCCTATCTTTTTGGCAGGAAATTCGAAATCCTCAGTGATCACAAACCCCTAGTTTGGTTAAACAATGTTAAAGAGCCAAACATGAAACTTCAAAGATGGAAGATCAAATTAAATGAATTTGACTATCACATAAAATATGTCCCTGGCAAAGAAAATTATGTTGCCGATGCTTTGTCAAGA
Organism: Drosophila limbata; assembly: GCA_963924055.1. Classification (NCBI taxonomy): domain Eukaryota; kingdom Metazoa; phylum Arthropoda; class Insecta; order Diptera; family Drosophilidae; genus Drosophila; species Drosophila limbata. Next base: position 1,089,414 of record CAWUOW010000172.1, read on the forward strand.
ATTAAACTCGAAGAAAATTTATTAGGAGAATCTCCTAACAGTACAGCAGCAACTGTACACAGTGCACAAGAAGATAATCAAAATTATATCTCGATTACAGAAAGACCAATCAACTATTACAATAGGCAGATCGAATTTGTTAAGCATAATACAAACGAAGTAAACGTAATAAATTATTTTCATAAAATCAAAATTCAAATTATGTATAAAGAAATGACCAACACCCATGCCAAAGAACTAATCAAAGAATATTTATGTACAAAGAAAAGCGTAATCTATTTTCATTGTGAAACAGATTTCTTAACTTTTCAAACCGCTTTCTTGGAAATAATCAGTCTCAAGAATTTAACCAAAGTAATGAGATCTACTAAAAAATTAAAAGATATTCAAACATACGCAGAATTTAAAGACTTCGTTATTAAAACACATAAAGAATTACTACACCCAGGTATACAGAAACTAACGTCATTATTTAAAGAAAAGTATTATTACCCAGATTACCAAAACCTAATTCAAAATATTATTAATGAATGCCAAGTCTGTAACATTGCGAAAACAGAACATAGAGACACAAAGCTAGCTTTCGAGTTAACGCCAGAAACTTTGAATCCCAGAGAAAAATACGTTATAGATTTTTATATGGTAGATAATAAACAATTCCTTTCTTGCATAGACATTTATTCAAAATTCGCGTCCCTAATCGAAGTGAACGGTAGAGATTGGTTAGAAGCTAAAAGAGCGTTACCTAAAATTTTCAATAGTATGGGAAAACCGAAAGAAATTAAAGCAGATAAAGATTCAGCATTCATGTGCTTAGTATTACAAATATGGCTAAAAGCTGAAGGAGTAGATATAAATATAACAACAAGTAAAAATGGCATATCTGACGTAGAAAGATTTCATAAAACTATTAATGAAAAAATTAAAAATAATAAACAGCGAATCAGATCCAGAAAATAAGCTTACTAGATTCGAAATAATACTTTACACATATAATCACAAAACCACTCATAATACAACAGGTAGAACACCAGCAGACATTTTTATATACGCGGGAACCCCAGAGTATAACACTCAACTTAACAAAACAACTCAAATAGATAAACTAAATGAAAACCGTACAGATTTTGAAATTGATACTAATTATAGACAATCACCTTTGGTACGTTCAAAATCAACTAATCCATTCAAAAAGACCGGTAATTTGAGACAAGTAGACGAAAAACATTTCGAAGAGACAAACAGAGGGAGAAAGATAATACACTACAAATCTAAATTTAAAAAGAAAAAGAAAATTAACAAGAGCAAATATGATAATTCCAGATCATCGCCTAATGACAACTCAAATCAGGAAGCTACCACATAAAATAATTATTTTTATAATACAATTCTTACTAATGTATTTCATCCAACAAACTAATGGTCAAAGCTTAGAAGTAAACCCAATCCAATCGAAAAACGGTTACCTTATATTTAAAACAGGAACTATTAACTTACCAATAAATTTCGAATACCACTACTTAACTGTTAATCTCACAAAAATCGAAAACACATTCAATAATTTAATGAAACAAGCTGAAGAATTTAAAACATTATCCCAAATTCAATATTTAACAGAAAAATTGGAAAGAGAAATGAACGGCATAAGAATAGCAAAACGCAACAAAAGAGGCCTTATCAATTTTATGGGAACATTTTATAAATACTTATTTGGTACATTAGATCAGGAAGATAAGGCAGAACTGGAATCCAAAATAAATAACTTATCAGAAAATAGCGTTCAAGCAAGTAATAGAAGTAGTAAATAGAGGAATAGAAGTTACAAATACTTTAACATTTATTAATGAAGGAGACAAAAAATTAGCAATAATTACATTTAATCTACAAAAATTTACAGAATATATCGAAGACATAGAGCTAGGAATGCAGTTAACAAGATTAGGTATATTTAACCCTAAATTACTAAAACATAGTCCATTATCACATGTAAACTCTGAAAAGATTCTAAATATTAAGACTTCTACATGGTTGAAAAAAACTACAAACGAAATTTTGATAATTTCCCATATTCCTCGCGAAATCATCAATAGACCAATTTTTGAAATTGTTCCATACCCAGACGAAAAAAGAAACATTTTAACTGAAATTATACATGACAAATATTTCATTCAAAATAATAAAGCATATACCGAAAAGACCAAAGATCTAGTAATGAACAAATGTATAACAGGAATTTTAAATCAAGACACAACCGAATGTAGATATGCAAAAACACATAAATCTTTTGAAACAAAATATGTAGAGCCTAATATAATGTTAACTTGGAACTTACCTAAAACAATCCTAAATCAAAATTGTATTAACAGAGATATAACAATAGAAAGTAATAATATTATAAAAGCATTTAATTGCTCCATTCAATTAGAAGAAATATTGATCACAAGCACTATGTTAGATTACACACAAACTATTTATGTAAACAATAATGTAACTAAACTAGAACCACTCTCTTATATACAGGCAAAAGAAGTTGTAAATCAACAAACAAAACATTACAATACACTTCAAATTATTACTTTAACAACTCTTATAATTATTGTAATCATACTAGTACTATATTTTAGCTATAAGTATAAAAGCATACCACGCAAAATAATTGTTAACTATAAGAAACAATCAGAAATAACCCCACAATCAAATAATGTACAAATTAATCCAATATCAAATGAAACAGCAAATATTGTACTCGAATCCGAACCAACACTATATCCCAATATTACCGCCTGAGGACAGGCTAATTTTTTATGGATGGGGAAGTAACATATGTAATGCACATAGCCACCTAAATATTCTCGCACATATTCCCCCTATCAAGTAATAAGATATTAATAACAATATCAGGCTGGTGAAAATAACAATTCAAGCGCTCCCACGATCGAAACAGTTAATATAAACATCCGCTAGAATTGTCATTCCCACCAAGGGTCAAATCTGCCGACGCGGCACAAATCCAGGCTGTTGCTTAGCACCCAAATATTCGTCTTCTCAAAAGAGCGATCCCTAAGATCTCTCTGTTTATATTAGAGCGCAAAGCTCAATCCCCAAAAGCTCACAGCCGAGGTTTGCTATGCGACGTCAAAACATTTAACAGTTAGTCTTGAATTATTCTCAAACTCCCATGTTCAACTCGCTTTAAGTTTTCTATTTAAATAAAGTTATATTTTTTTAAATAAACTAAAGTTGGAACTCGTTATTATATTTATATAATATATAGTAACATATGTAAGGCACATAGCCACCTAAATATTCTCGCACATATTCCCCCTATCAAGTAATAAGATATCAATAACAATATCAGGCTGGTGAAAATAACAATTCAAGCGCTCCCACGATCGAAACAGTTAATATAAACATCCGCTAGAATTGTCATTCCCACCAAGGGTCAAATCTGCCGACGCGGCACAAATCTAGGCTGTTGCTTAGCACCCAACCCACTCGTTATTGGCGCAGCCGGTAGGATATGTAAAGTGTTTGTAATCAACTAAACTACTAAACTACTAGACTACTAAGGATCCGCATATCCAAAGTCAAGAGTAAAGTTGAACTTTATTAAACCAAAATACATATCCGCTAAAGAACATACGTGCGTGTTTAAGTTACAACAAAAGTGTTAACCACTAAGGGACAGCTGAAGTCCTAGGTTAAATAAAACCAAGTTTTGTGCTTAAAAAACGTGACAAACTTTGTCAATTTTGCTTTGTGACCACTAAAGGATAATTGTAATCCTAGGCCACAACAAGACAAAGAAAACCCGAACATTAAAAAGAAAAAATAAATACACTGTCAACATCAATCATGACACCCCCAGCATCTCCATCAACCCCACCAATGGTTTTGTCAGAGCTTCTCCTGAAGCAAGCTCTTGGACAAATAAAACAAGTGCCCACCTTTGATGGACAAACGGAAGAGCTCACGGTGTTCGTGAGAAGAGTGGACTATATAATGCAGCTATACCCCACCCAAGATCTGAGACAACACAACGTTCTATTTGGAGCCATCGAACTACAGACTTCTGGAACAGCACAGCGAGTCGCACAGCTATCAGGAGCTACAAACTGGATACAACTGAGGAACGCGCTCATCGACGAATTCAAAACACAGACGCTGTAATGGTCGCAGATGAGGCGAAAATATTTTTACAGACATTATTTGATATTGCAGATCTGTTTGCGACTAAAATAATCGCTTGCAATACAAATATATGTCTGCCGATCATTTAAATGAAAACACAATCCGTTAATTCAAATTTTTGAATAAAACAGTTTCGTTAAGTTTTTGGTGTTGCCAGATGGATCAAAATCGAGCTTTTAGGATCAGCTGTTGCACTCACAGCTTTTATGCTGAGTTGCATTTGCATAAAAGCTTAGCTTTGTATGCTGCAGCTAAGAGTTGCATTCCAAGAGTTGCATGGCCAAAAAGGTGCCATTTTTTTTTTTTTTGGAAATAAAGCCTCTTGCAGAGCATCCATTGTTTGCTCGTTAACAGAGCCAGGTAAATATCAGTGATATTTTGAAAAGTGAGAATCATTAACCTCGCACGAAAATTTTCCTTCATATAACAGCCCATATTCTTTGGCGAAGCCATCAGGCTTGGATATCCCATAGCCGGCCTAATTGTGGCCAGCGCTACCGGCATCAGCAGCAGCAAGGCTGCATAAACGATCTGATTTTTGGAAAAAGTCCCTAATCGGGCAAAGGAGCCCGAGAGCCTTTCTGCACCAGAGATTGCGACTCTCAGATTGCCAGCGGAGCGCTAGCGCATTACCGCACTCTGCCCGAGATTCATCTTGGCCAAGGAGCTCCAACATCGTTTTCCGTGCCCAAAGGAGCACCATCGCTTTAAGAAGGAAGCAAAGACGCCCAGCAGAGCCTCAGTGCTCGTGCGCGCCTCTTCTTCTTCTTCACTTTATCTTTGTGGATAAGACTGGCACTGCCAGCAGCAGCAGCAGCAGTTTTCGCAGCAACAACAACGAGAACAATTTAGTGAGCAAAATCGAAGCAGTGATATTAGTGGAACAAAAAACATTGTTTTCCCTGTGGTTGGCCAAAAGGCCATTGATGATCTTTTCTCTTTGTGCGTGTAATACCCTGTAAATTTTTATAAAAAAAAAAAAATCAATTTACAATGTGCAAAAAAATGATAAAAAATATAAGAAATGTGCATAAAATATAAAATCTAAAAAAAAATTATAATTTGCTACAATCTTTTTAAAAAAAAAAAAAAAAATTATTCAAATTCATATACACAAAATATTCACAATCATACAAATTCACACACACAAACACATATCACACACACACAAACACATATCACACACACACATCACACACACACACACACATCCATTCACACAACAGCATTTTCACATGAAGTTGAGTTTAAACGCGCGGGACGTGTTTTGTATCGGCTCCGTTGTTTTGATAAAGTTTCTGTGAATTCTCCTTGGTGATTCTACCTGGAAGACGATTGAGCGGGTAAACTGTGCTACGGCTGAGGTGTGTCACTACTCACAGGTGTCCGGAGGCCTGCCTTGCGGAGGCTGTATTAACTTTTCTGCCCAGAAAAGCGGGTGCCAGAGCGGACTTCGAGTGGTGGGCGAGGGAGGGGCTGCCTCTTGCTAGACTGCAGCTTTCTCTCTTCAACTTTCGCTTCCTGGCTTTAATTTCACTGCCTTTTGTCTGCGCACTCTCATTGGAGGAAAAATTAATTGTTTTGTCACGCTGCCAGGGCTGGCAAGCACCAGTCGGCAATCAGCTGCTACACAGAGCTGCCAGACCGATCGTTGGAGTTTCTGCAGAGCTGCCAGACCGATCGTTGGAGCCAACTGACCGTTCGCGCCAAACGGACTGTTTGAATTTAAATTTGAATTGAAACTCAAATTTAAATCTAAATAAAGGTTAAAATCTTGATTATTTTTTATCCTTTTGCCCAGCAACATATTTTTGATTTTTGATTTTTGATTTGAATATTAAATTTCATAATTTATAAAAATTCTAAAATTTTTCAAGTTTTAAGTTTGAATATTTAAATTTGAACTTGAAGGTTTTAGACTGCGAGAAGGCGAAGTCTGGCGGCAGACTCAAAAAAACGCTAGGCTGATTACCGAACAAAAAATCAAACATGGAAGATCTCCAAGGTTCTAATAACAACGAGGAACTTGTGCAAGAAGGGAATCCCTTTGCAAGAAGAGGTCGGGTGAACAGATCACCTCAGGGTGGTTCTCCAGCGGAAGTCAGGACTAAACCTCGTGCGCCAGCTAAGACAATGAAGACGCGTACAGAAAGACCAAGAGACCCAAACACGGCGCTCTGCGACCTAGGCCAGGAGATTGCTGATCTGGTCAACATGCTGGAGGAAAATGGAGGAGCTCGGAGGACTATCCACCAGCCTATGAGAGATGCTATAGAAAGCATTAGGGCGTTGTACGAGTTGGTAGCCATCCAACTGCACAACGACAAGGCGAAAGAGGTCATAAGATCAACTCAGGCTTCCCAAACATCTCCGCTATTCCGTATAGCTGCCGACCAAAAGAGGAAGCAAAAGGCGAGAGCGCAAACGCCCATCACGAAAAGGAGCAAGGACGAGGGAACGCCCAGCGTCGCGATACAGGCGAATGAGAATTCCTCCTCAAGCGAAGGCGAAGAGAGTGAGCGAAGTACGCCCCTCAGGGCTGAAGTGGGTGGCACCTGGAAAAAGGTGTCTAGGAAGCAGAGCAAGCCGAAAGTCGTGCCCAATGTCAATCCCAAGGATAAGCCTAAGAACAGGCTGTTAAAGGAGCGTCCACGGCAGGACGCCATTATCATCGCGGCTTCCGGAGAGCAGAGCTACGCCGATATACTGCGCAAAGTTAAGACGGACGAAAAGCTAAGCGGATTCGGGCAAGCGGTCGAAAGAATCAGGAAGACGCAAAAGGGTGAACTCATTCTCCAACTTAACAAGTCTGGAGAGGACACCTCAGCATTCCGGGAGCTGATCGGAGAGTCACTGGGCGAGATGGCATCGGTAAGAGCGATGACGCACCGAGTTGTGATCGAGTGCAGGGACCTGGACGAAGTCACGACACCCGAGGACATTAGGGAAGCTATCAAAAGCCAGCTGCAGATATCGGACATCCCACCGGAGGACATCAGCCTTCGCAAGGCATACGATAGCACCCAAATAGCGACAGTAAGGATGTCAGCCGAGTGTGCCAGAAAGGCTCTCAAGGTCGGGAGGCTGAAAGTTGGCTGGGTTAACTGCAGGCTTCGAGAAAGAGTATCCCTCACAAGATGCTTTAAATGCTTGGAGTTTGGGCACATGGCAAGGCAGTGTACAAGCGAAGTGGACAGATCGGACATGTGCCGGCGTTGCGGTCTTAAAGGCCATATCGCGAAGGACTGCGAGCGCGAGCCACAATGCATGCTCTGTAAGGACACACAACAGGATGCGAAACACATTGCTGGTAGTGGTAGGTGCCCACGGTTTCGAAGTGCACTAGCCCAGAAAGCATGAAGTTTTTACAATTAAACTTGAACCACTGTGAAGCGGCAAGCGCTCTCCTGGAGCAGACAATCAGGCAGCGTGGAACGGACGTGGCCTTAATATCGGAGCCTTACCGAGGGAGAACAGAGAATGGATGGATTACGAGCAGCTGTGGCAAAGCGGCCCTATGGGCTCTCAAGACTCTCCCCCGGGAAGTCGAGTCGAGTCAGGTCGGGTTTGCTAGAGCCAAAATTAATGGGGTAACCATCTACAGCTGCTACGCACCACCGAGCTGGGAATTGAGCGAGTTCCAGGACATGGTGGAAAGGCTCACTGATGACGCTCGAGGAAGGGCTCCACTAATTATCGCTGGCGATTTCAACGCCTGGGCGGTGTAGTGGGGCAGCAACTCAACCAAGCCGAGAGGTAAAAGCTTAGTGGAAATGGTGGCGACTCTCGATCTGTGTATCGCAAATGACGGAAAGGAACTGACATTCTCCAAGGCCGGCAGAGGATCCATCATCGATGTGACCTTTCTTAGCAGTTCCCTAAGTAAATATACCACTTGGGAAGTTGGTAAGGAATTCACATTCAGTGACCACCAAGCGATCCACTTCAGGACCAATGATCGTCGAACAAGAGACCTTCGACCACCGAAGTTGACAGGCCCTAAATGGAAAGACGCCAACCTCGATGAACCAGCACTAGCACAATGGCTACACCTGGCTAGCTGGCTGGCTGGCAGCGCCGAAACCATGGCATGCCAACTCGCGAGGAATCTGGTGACAGCCTGTGACGCTTCTATGCCGAGAAGGCGACAGAAACGGACATCCCAATTACGATAGTTCGTGAATTCCCATGGGCCGCGATGGGCCTTATAGATACAAAGACGGTGGACTCCACCGCAAATGTAATAAATAAAGTAGAAGTACAGACACTAGATTTAAGACTGATCACCATACTTCTGATCATTATTGTAATAATTATGTGCATTCATTTGTTCGTAAAGAAGTATTTAAGTAAGGCAACTGATCTTGAGAGAACATAAAAAAAAAAAAAAAAATAGTAATGATGAAATGGTTTTGATATTTAAAAAACAAAAAAAAAAAAAAAAAGAGAACCACAAACGGTATTTCTTTTATGTTGTTAAACGATAGTGTATGTTTCAATAAACAAAAAAAACCCAAAACACAAAAAAAAAAAATTTTTTTGGCATAGGTTGTAAGCTTCCATAACACATGGATTGGAATGCAATACGTGAGAGAGTTAGCGAGCTGAAAACTGAGTTCGAAAAATCTTACAAATGTCTTTCTCAAAATAGACCCATACAACCGAGTACCATCAACAAACACACTATTAATTTAGTGAAGATCTATAATGAGACACGGGAGTTGTTTCTGGACAATAAATCTAGGCTCTCAGATCTCCATTGGACTCAAGCTTCAGACGTTATCAAACGTCTTAGAGAACAATTAGTTTATATAAAAGAGAAACATAAGTTAGATTTACATCTACCTAATATAATAAACACTGCAGTAACTTTTATATCTATCGAGGAGGACGACATAAAGTCGACAAGTCCAAGGTCGAAGTCGCCCAACACAGGTTACTTAACTTTTGTTTCGGAATCAGATTCTCAAAAAATTAATGATAATAATAGTAACAAGGTGGAAATCGATAACCTTGCCAAACTAAAGATGCCAGACGAATCAGGTGCCCGAAGGGCATACATTAAAAAAATCCATCTACAAAGATTTATTACTGCAATCAAATTGGTCGACCTTACAAAGGGACCATATGAAGACATTGCAATTGAGGTAATTAAATCAAAAATAATCGGCTCAACCCTCTACAAAGTCCAAGATGAGACCACAATCATTGCGATTATTGAGAAATTGAAGGCTACAATTGTCGGTGAAACCTCCGACGTATTAAAGGCGAAATTGGCAAATGTTTACCAAAAGGGAAAAACAGCCACTCAATTTACTAATGAAATCGAAAGTTTAAGAAAGTTGCTTGAATCTTCTTATATCGATGAGGGACTAAAATCCGAGCATGCGGATATTTTTAGTACCAAGGAAGCTATCGGAGTTATGATCAAGAATTGTGAACATAACAAGCTTAAAACAATACTTGAAGCGGGTACATTCAAAACAATGAATGAAGCCATATCTAAATACATACACTGTAGTACAGAACTGACAGGTAACGCAAGCTCAATTTTGTACTCACAAAGAGGACATGCCGATCGCGGTAATCACAACCGAGGTAATTACCGTGGTGGAGGAAATGGCCGTGGTTATGGGTATAGAAACAATTCTAATCACAATAATGGACAAAATAATAATAATTATGGAAGAGGACGTGGAAATTATAGAGGTTACAACCGCCAAAACGGAGGTAACAACTATAATAACCAAAATGGCACCTCAACCAATCATGGACAATATGGTAATGTTAGACATGCACAAAGCACGTCGGAAAACCAGCAGAATCCCTTAAGTACTCAGAGCCAGTAAGAACAAAGGTTCACACAATCAATCTTAATTTAAATATATTTATCAGTATAAAAAATGAACACACAGGTAGGATACTTACGTTTTTAATAGATACAGGCGCTGACATCTCAGTCATTAAAGAACATTCTGATCAATTTCTAGACATTGATCACAGTAATATAACCCAAATTACGGGAATTGGTAAAGGGTAAAGTAATATGTAGAGTATTCCAAATGAATACGTAATAGTGTAAACATGAATCAATCGAAATAAGTAAGCATAAGCATTTTTATACACTCGACATATGATCACTGTTTCGAGGGGCAACGATATGTCCCTATTTCCGTATTTTAAGTTAAAAACACGACCGAATTGGATTTTGTTGACTTGGTTTATTGCCGGCTGTTTTCTAGTGATTTGCAAGTTTTATACAGAACATATGATGTGCCAAAATGAGTACAACATTTTAATAACATGCATGTTGCATTATTTACAATTTTGTTGCATACGCACAGGTGCTGCATTAATTTACTTGTGACAATTAACATAAATGGCAAGATAAATATAAATTAATAATTTCAACTGCTCTGCTCCGAACATCCTGCCCCCGTTGGAAAAGGCACGTTTCCAACTAAATTGGAGTCCTCGGGGAGCACGGCTAGCTTGGCCACGGCTCGCTTTATGATACCCGTCGCTGTGCGGATCATCGCGACTCTGATGATGCCGTCTGCCCCAGGAATCACTTCCTCGATTCAGCCTAGCTGCCATTTTAAAGGTGGCAAGTTGTCATCTTTCAGCAGCACGACGCTCCCCACTTGCAAGTTGCTGGTCGCGGCTCTCCACTTGGATCGCTCTTGAAGAAGCGACAAGTATTCGGTGCTCCACTTCTTCCAGAAGTTTTGGGTCATCTGGCTGACATGCTGCCACCGGCTGAGAAGGTTGACTTTCAGATGAGTGACGTCCGGCTCAGGAAACTTGGTGAAGCTGGAACCCTTCAAAAAGTGCGCAGGCGTCAGTACCTCAAGATCATCTGGACTCTCTGTAAGTGGACAAAGTATATGAGAATTGAGCACAGCTGAATTTTCAAAGACAAGTGTATTTTGTTGTAGCTGCTGCTGCTTGTGATGATTTGGATGCGATTGCATCGGCAAATGCATTAGACTGGGGTTGTGCATGATGTTCTGCATGACGCTGTTATTCATGCTGCCGTGCGATGTGTGATGCTGCACCAGCAGATTGGGCAGTGACTGCGTCAGCTCGTGATGACTATGATGATGCGAGGTTGAGCCTGAATGTCCTCCATAACTTGCAGGCAATGCTGGCGATGTCGTCGCCCCGCTGGCATATAGATCAGCACCTAGTTGGAAACTCGAACTGTTTCCCGCTGAGGCATGTCTTATTTCCGAACCGGATACTGTTCCTGTCGGGGTTATGATGTGATCATCGGAGATGCTGTCGAACGTCTGACCGAGATTAGGATTGGATGTGGCAGTTGCTGAGAAGCTGCTGGGCGTGGCACTGCAAGCACTATAGTTGCTAATGCCAAGACTGTTGCTTTCATTGTTGCTGTCAGCTGCAACATTAGAGCTCGGTCCGCCGCTGTTGCCCACCTTGTAGAAGTTGCAGTCTATGTTAAAGGCCGGCGCGAAAGGATTACGCAGCGAGTCAACAATACTCAAATTCGTATTGCTGGAACTCCTGCGAAGAACTGCCATTTCGCGCAGCAGTTTTGCTTCGATGTCGATATATAGAATGCTAAAGTTGAAACGAGTGTCAGAATGCAGCTCCATTAAATCCAACTTTTCCAGGCTTGTCTGCGCAGCGTTGAAATCTGCGTTCAAAGCCTCCACATATTTCATTCGAGATTGAAGTTCCGCTTCGTCACAACCTGCATGCGTATTCTCGCTTAAGTAAGAGGCATACGCGGCGGCTTGACGCATCAGAGAATGCGACTTGGCTCTAAAGAAGTCAATTTCACTTGGTGCTTGAGCTGCACCAGTTGCTTGCTCTTTGTCACCATTCATTTTATTTAGTTTTTAAATTACACAGCAGGCAAACGAGGTTTCACTCAATAACCACTCAAAAACTATTGGCACAAAAAATATCACCCTGTATGACCGCACGCAAAAAGTCACTTTGCCGATGAGTGCACAAAGCAAATGGCAAATAGCGGCTGTCTTCGATTTGCTTTCACGTAACTGTTTGCGAGGGTTGATGCACTTTGCGCGAACCGGCAGATTTTGGCGGGAGCGAATGAATGTGTGTATGCGTGTGTGTGTGTGCTTGTAAAATTGCTATTTGCAATTAAAAAGCCGATTTTATTTTAATGCTTGTAGGTACGCGAATGCACCGAAAAAATGTATTTGAATGTGTGCACCGATTTGCACACAAAACAACAACAACGATATGAGAATTGTTTAACGAAATAAACAATTACGGACTCCGTTCAAAGTTGCAACGATATGCACGACAAGGAACGAGAGAATCACGTCGGGGTCACCAATGTTTCGAGGGGCAACGATATGTCCCTATTTCCGTATTTTAAGTTAAAAACACGACCGAATTGGATTTTGTTGACTTGGTTTATTGCCGGCTGTTTTCTAGTGATTTGCAAGTTTTATACAGAACATATGATGTGCCAAAATGAGTACAACATTTTAATAACATGCATGTTGCATTATTTACAATTTTGTTGCATACGCACAGGTGCTGCATTAATTTACTTGTGACAATTAACATAAATGGTAAGATAAATATAAATTAATAATTTCAACTGCTCTGCTCCGAACAATCACTTTTGAAGGTCAGTATGTCGAGCGCATTTGCAGTTAGCCGTTTAGCGCAGCTGATGATTGACCCATGTATGCACACATGCATGTATACTACATACACCTGGGCTCTTCCGCTGATGTCAGCAGTTTAGCCACATATAATATCATACACCCAACCTACATTAATTAGATACCTAAGAACCAAATGTATTTAGTTATAATTCTATTTGTTATAAATACGAAGATTCCATTCATAATAAACAGACAGTACGGAACGAGGTTCCGCCGAATAAACAATCGTTCTTTTGTTTATTACAATTTAAATTTGCATAAATAATTTGTTTGAAGTATTGATCTATACCCTAAAATTTTTATGGCATACGCAAATTGACATACGAATAAATAAAAATAAAGTATAATAAAAATAAAAATAAAATAAAATAAGAAAATAATAAAAATAAAAAAAAATAAAAAAAAAGGAAACAAAGCATGCAAAGAGAATAAAATGTTTTCAAACAAATAAAAATAAATAAAAATATAAATAACTAAATTTTTTAAATAAAATATGAAATGAACTAAGAATAAAATAATAAACAAAACATGCAAAGAGAATAAAATGTTTCCAAACAAATAAAAATAAAATAAAAATAAACAAATAATAAAATAATAAATATTTTTCTGCGATGCCCTAAAGATATAGGATATATATATATATATTTATATAAAAAAAAAATTTTAAATTGCAACTTCGCTATTATTCAGAAAAATAAAAAAAAATTATATGCCTTTTTAAAATTTTTCTATAATTATACTATATACCCTATATATGCACACACCATTTAACTAATCCTTACAAGAATTACCGCGGGTATAAAAACATGCACAAGAGAAATAAAGAAATTCAATTTAAACTACCACAATTAAAATCCATGTTTACATAAGCAAAATAATAATTATTAACCTAAAATAATTTAAATACTGAAATATCTCAGAAAAAAAAATAATTGTTCGCTAGCCCTTTTGAAATTATATAATGAAATCTGCTTTGAATTGATATGGCTATTATGCCAATAAAAAATTGTAGTATCTGGAACTTCACTATCTGAATTTGAAATATATTATAATGTTTTGCTAAACCCTTTTTGTTTTCCTGATGACCTGGAGATGTAAATAAATGTAACGGAGTTGTGTATAGGGGATTTTCATAAATTTTAATGCACAGAAAATCCAATGGTTGGGTGGGTAAAGAGCGCACGGGGCCAAATAACACCATGGACCCCCATTTTCACAAATGGAAATCGCATCAAAGAAGCTTCACCCTATTTGTTTTTTTTCTTATAGTAAGAAGGCCCGCTTTTAGTTTTGATCAGTTTTTTTGTAGTTTCAGTATCTTTAATTAAATTATATGTAGGCGCAGTTAAGGACATGGCAAAAACCCACCCCACACCGAAAGAGCTAAGGTACAAGAAGGGACCCGTCCGCTATGCTTCCTCAACTCGGCGATCTGTATGCACACTCTCGGCAAAACTTAGTGCATCAGATCAGCGGAGCATTAGTTCGTTTTTCTGAGCTTTCGCAAATGTTTCGCATGGTATATTTCATAAAATTTTTGGCGCCCAACGTGGGGCAAGCAAGTTGCACAGTAAAATCATTCCCGTTTTAAGATAATGTTACTCAACGGTTCAATGTCTAACGTGGAACAGCAACTTAAGCCCTAAAAAGCAATCCAGCTAACTGTTAGAGAGAGTAAGGACGCTTCTTTATGCTCTACGTATCTTTACAACCATAAGGGAGCTGTTGAAGACTCAGTTTCATTGTTAGTCGGTTCACATCGTTTTGTTTTGAGCATTATCAGGTGCTTTATTGTTTATCGATGGCTACTCTTGCCGTAGGTCGTCTCACAAATACTTTTGAATTTTGGATGCCTTAGTAAAGTCATCACTGCGGACGGCAGTCCGCGCTAGTGACGAAAGCAGCACGAAGGGTGCGAAAGGCGACTAGCATATATACACAGGAAGAATGGAAAATTTGCTATGACTGTCCGATCGGGTCGAATTATATACCGATCGAAAGGTATCAATTTAACTTACAAATGTGCATACTAAGACTTTTGGAAACTTTCCTGGTTCGTGAGATAAACAGGTGTAAGTGGGAGGGGAAAAATTTAAATGATTGGAGCAAATGGGGCCGTTGGGGCCTTTTTGATTTATTTTATAATTTTTCACTATACTTATCAAAAATACGCGTCGAATGACACCTTGATCATCAAAATCCGACCACTGGTTCAGAAGATAATTAATTTCGAAATTTTTGGTGCCCTTTTCAAAACGAGATGAAAAGTCAGTCTGTTTGTTTGTCTGTTTGTTTGTTTGTTTGTTTGTATAGATCAAAGCGTTGATTTAGCTTAAAAGTTTGAATGAGGACTTGTTCCGGATAAAAAATCTAGAAACGTTTGTTCTACGACTTTTTCGAAAAATCGCTAGTTTAGCGGGAAATCGCTAAAAACCGCTAAAATTGAAACCCCCATAGCATCCAAACGATAGGAGCTACAGATCTGTTCTATATGTCGTTGGAAAGGTGTTTTGAAGGGCTTTTAGGCATACCTTCAAAGTTTTTTTTTTTTAGTAAAAAGGTAAACAGCTACAGGTGAAATAAGGTATTTATTTCCACATTTTGGCGATTTAAGAAAAATCTACACATCAAATCACTTTTAAATATACTGCATGTTGTAGAGAATTCAATTACGCGTTTTTTGACATATAACACATATCTGTCAAAATTCATTTGGGCAAGATATTACCTATTAACTGAATATACCTTACACCTTTACACTACTGCATGTACATATGCAGTATGTACACTGCTTGCAGTGCATGTGGAAAGATACTGCTTGCAAGTGGTCAATTCTTTTTGCGGCAGATAAATCATTTTATAATCAAAAATATAGAAACTTTTGTTTTTCGACTTTTTCGAAAAATAGCTAGTTTAGCGGGAAATCACTAAAAACCGCTAAAATTGGAACCCCCATATCATCCAAACGATAAAAGCTACAAATGTGATATATATATCGTTGAAAAGGTATTTTAAAGGGCTCTTAGGAATACCTTTAGTGTTTTTTTAAGATAAAAGGTAAACAGCAACAGGTGAAATAAGGTATTTTTTCCCACATTAAGGCGATTTTTGTGAAAACGCAAGTAATGATTTTTTCTAATTTTCAATATATTGTAGTTTGTAAAATTTCGATGTGTTTGGAAGATATTACCTGTTAACAGAATATATACGTTTTGCTTAGAATTGGAATAGGACAGCAGCAACAACGTGTCGTAGCAGCCAGAGCTTGAGAGTTCTGTTAGATTTTGATAAAATTGTACCGTCAAATTATATTGCAAATTTCAAAACTTTTGATATCCTACTCCAAAATTTCTGATAAACATTTTAATGCACCAAAATTTCTGATATCCAATTTTGTGACGAATAATATTAAGTTTTACTTAAAAATTACTACAAAAAAATTTTTTCGTCACTAGACTTTTACCTCGTAAAGAGGTTTTTTTTATAAGATTTTATACTTCCGTTGACTCTTGTGTATTCGACTTGTTTTGAATACCCTGCCGGATAGTCCCTGAATTGTCATAGCTTTTGTCATCTATCTGTACATTGGATTTGTCTCAGTTGTGCTCGTTCGGAAAAAATGAGAGAGCCGTAACTGAAAGTAATTCTGAGCATCACTATACATCAGTTGACTCTTGCGTATTCGGTCTAATCGGATACCCTGCCTGATTGTCAATGGGATAGCTGAACTCAAATTAACTATTGTAGTTGACCTCAATTGATAAGCCTGATTAGCTCAAGCAAAACTAGCTCTATGCAGTAAATGCTTCTTTGTTTCGCTTGTAGACAAGGTATATCTTTTATAAATCTTGTACAAACCTCTGTTGACTCTTGCGTATTCGACTTGTTTTGAATACCCTGCCAGATGGGCACTGTACGAATTTTTTTAGTGTTAGCTTTTCGACATTGGCAAACTTAGTTTGCAAATACACTTTTGTAAAGTGATAATTAGATTTGGATGATTGTAAGGCCACGGGCTAGGATAGAATGTAGCTGTGAATAAAGTGTGATGCTGTCGCGTACCTTTACCAATACAAACTGTCTTAATCTTGTTTTGCAATCCCAGAAAAGGATCACTTACATTTGGACAGTTGGACAAATGTGAATTTTTGAAAAAGGAAACTGAGTTCCTTGGTCACATTGTCACAACTGAAGGTATAAAACCAAACCCAATAAAAGTCAACGCAATTACAAATTTCTCAATACCCAGAACAACGAAAGAAATCAAGTCATTTCTAGGACTCTGTGGCTATTATAGGAAATTTATACCAAACTTTGCACAAATCGTGAAACCAATGACCTTAAAACTTAAGAAAAATGCAACAATCGACATAAGTAACAAAGAGTACGTCTCAGCATTTGAAAAATTAAAAATACTTATTACATCTGATCCGATACTAATTTATCCAAACTTTGAAAAACCTTTTTCGTTAACTACAGATGCAAGCAATATTGCTTTAGGTGCCGTGTTATCGCAAAACCATAAGCCAATATGCTATGCAAGTCGAACATTAAATGAACACGAAATAAATTATTCCGCAATAGAAAAAGAACTTTTAGCTTAATACTTCAGGTCCTATCTTTTTGGCAGGAAATTCGAAATCCTCAGTGATCACAAACCCCTAGTTTGGTTAAACAATGTTAAAGAGCCAAACATGAAACTTCAAAGATGGAAGATCAAATTAAATGAATTTGACTATCACATAAAATATGTCCCTGGCAAAGAAAATTATGTTGCCGATGCTTTGTCAAGAATTAAACTCGAAGAAAATTTATTAGGAGAATCTCCTAACAGTACAGCAGCAACTGTACACAGTGCACAAGAAGATAATCAAAATTATATCTCGATTACAGAAAGACCAATCAACTATTACAATAGGCAGATCGAATTTGTTAAGCATAATACAAACGAAGTAAACGTAATAAATTATTTTCATAAAATCAAAATTCAAATTATGTATAAAGAAATGACCAACACCCATGCCAAAGAACTAATCAAAGAATATTTATGTACAAAGAAAAGCGTAATCTATTTTCATTGTGAAACAGATTTCTTAACTTTTCAAACCGCTTTCTTGGAAATAATCAGTCTCAAGAATTTAACCAAAGTAATGAGATCTACTAAAAAATTAAAAGATATTCAAACATACGCAGAATTTAAAGACTTCGTTATTAAAACACATAAAGAATTACTACACCCAGGTATACAGAAACTAACGTCATTATTTAAAGAAAAGTATTATTACCCAGATTACCAAAACCTAATTCAAAATATTATTAATGAATGCCAAGTCTGTAACATTGCGAAAACAGAACATAGAGACACAAAGCTAGCTTTCGAGTTAACGCCAGAAACTTTGAATCCCAGAGAAAAATACGTTATAGATTTTTATATGGTAGATAATAAACAATTCCTTTCTTGCATAGACATTTATTCAAAATTCGCGTCCCTAATCGAAGTGAACGGTAGAGATTGGTTAGAAGCTAAAAGAGCGTTACCTAAAATTTTCAATAGTATGGGAAAACCGAAAGAAATTAAAGCAGATAAAGATTCAGCATTCATGTGCTTAGTAAGGGCCTCGTCACTTCAAATCCGGACGCAAAGTAAGTTGGTTTTTGCAAACAATTTTAATTTTTTTTCCAACTTGAGTACGCACGATTGTTATCGAATATTATGCAGTGCTTTTTGGAAAGTTTCGATAAAATTGTTGCAAATCTGGCAGAATGGAAAACAATTGAAAGGGCGCAAACTGAAAAAATTCTGCACACTTTCTTAGAAAATCCCAATTGGTTGCAAAAGATTTGAAAATCGACATGTCAAACGTGGGTGATGTTATAAAACGTTTTTAAGAGACTCACACTATAAATAGAGCCAATAACCAAGCCCCAAAAAGTGGTTTTAAAAGCCGTAAGCTAAGACCAAAGGTAATAAGGACATTGCGAGCAAATCCTCTGTTGAGGGACGGTGATAGAGCCAAAAGACTGAAAACCAGAGCATCCAGTATTCGACGAATACGACTTTCCGAAAGTATAAAGGCCTACTTATGAGCGAAATAGCCTAACAGATCGGATAAACAAAACCTAATCGTAAAAACAAGTGCTCATTTGCTCTACAACCAAGCTCTACCCAAATTTCAAGGGTACATAGTAATGGATGCTGAAACGTACAACAAAATGATTTTTAAGCAGCTTCCACGCCGAAAATTTTACTTTCCCTATAAACGTGGATGTATTGCCTTAAAATAAAAAATAATACCGATGGACAAATTTTGAGGGAAAGCTTTAATCTGGCAACTTATCTGTAGCTTTGGTCTGAAGTCGCGCTCTTTGTAGCGACATCCTCAATAACGTCAGAGGCGTACGTGAAAGATTGCCTTCAAAATCGCCTTTTGCCATTTATACGCAAGCACCGATCACCAGTAAAGTTCTGGCAAGATTTGACAACATGACACTTTTCAAATACGACGAGTCTGTGGTATGGAGCAAACAAGGGCAATGTGCTAACAAAGTGGCTCAACCCATATAATTGTCCCGAGCTCCGTTCTATGGAAAGATATTGGGCAATTGTTAAAGGAAAATTGAAAAGAAGTAGTGGAATCGTGGAAAATGAGAAATCAGTGCTGATTGCCTTTGACAAATATGTTGCGAAAGTGGACAGAAAATGTGTGCAGAAATTATTGTCAAACATTAAACAGAAAATTCTCCATTATATACGCTGTAAACAAAATTTTATATTTTTTTTTTTTAAATATAAATGCAAAGCATACACTTAAAATTAAGCCATATTTCATTAAAATCCAACTACAGGTAAAAAAGTTATAACCTTATTAAAGCGTCCGGATTTGAAGTGACGAGGCCCTTATTACAAATATGGCTAAAAGCTGAAGGAGTAGATATAAATATAACAACAAGTAAAAATGGCATATCTGACGTAGAAAGATTTCATAAAACTATTAATGAAAAAATTAAAAATAATAAACAGCGAATCAGATCCAGAAAATAAGCTTACTAGATTCGAAATAATACTTTACACATATAATCACAAAACCACTCATAATACAACAGGTAGAACACCAGCAGACATTTTTATATACGCGGGAACCCCAGAGTATAACACTCAACTTAACAAAACAACTCAAATAGATAAACTAAATGAAAACCGTACAGATTTTGAAATTGATACTAATTATAGACAATCACCTTTGGTACGTTCAAAATCAACTAATCCATTCAAAAAGACCGGTAATTTGAGACAAGTAGACGAAAAACATTTCGAAGAGACAAACAGAGGGAGAAAGATAATACACTACAAATCTAAATTTAAAAAGAAAAAGAAAATTAACAAGAGCAAATATGATAATTCCAGATCATCGCCTAATGACAACTCAAATCAGGAAGCTACCACATAAAATAATTATTTGTATAATACAATTCTTACTAATGTATTTCATCCAACAAACTAATGGTCAAAGCTTAGAAGTAAACCCAATCCAATCGAAAAACGGTTACCTTATATTTAAAACAGGAACTATTAACTTACCAATAAATTTCGAATACCACTACTTAACTGTTAATCTCACAAAAATCGAAAACACATTCAATAATTTAATGAAACAAGCTGAAGAATTTAAAACATTATCCCAAATTCAATATTTAACAGAAAAATTGGAAAGAGAAATGAACGGCATAAGAATAGCAAAACGCAACAAAAGAGGCCTTATCAATTTTATGGGAACATTTTATAAATACTTATTTGGTACATTAGATCAGGAAGATAAGGCAGAACTGGAATCCAAAATAAATAACTTATCAGAAAATAGCGTTCAAGCAAGAAATAGAAGTAGTAAATAGAGGAATAGAAGTTACAAATACTTTAACATTTATTAATGAAGGAGACAAAAAATTAGCAATAATTACATTTAATCTACAAGAATTTACAGAATATATCGAAGACATAGAGCTAGGAATGCAGTTAACAAGATTAGGTATATTTAACCCTAAATTACTAAAACATAGTCCATTATCACATGTAAACTCTGAAAAGATTCTAAATATTAAGACTTCTACATGGTTGAAAAAAACTACAAACGAAATTTTGATAATTTCCCATATTCCTCGCGAAATCATCAATACACCAATTTTTGAAATTGTTCCATACCCAGACGAAAACAGAAACATTTTAACTGAAATTATACATGACAAATATTTCATTCAAAATAATAAAGCATATACCGAAAAGACCAAAGATCTAGTAATAAACAAATGTATAACAGGAATTTTAAATCAAGACACAACCGAATGTAGATATGCAAAAACACATAAATCTTTTGAAACAAAATATGTAGAGCCTAATATAATGCTAACTTGGAACTTACCTAAAACAATCCTAAATCAAAACTGTATTAACAGAGATATAACAATAGAAAGTAATAATATTATAAAAGCATTTAATTGCTCCATTCAATTAGAAGAAATATTGATCACAAGCACTATGTTAGATTACACACAAACTATTTATGTAAACAATAATGTAACTAAACTAGAACCACTCTCTTATATACAGGCAAAAGAAATTGTAAATCAACAAACAAAACATTACAATACACTTCAAATTATTACTTTAACAACTCTTATAATTATTGTAATCATACTAGTACTATATTTTAGCTATAAGTAAAAAAGCATACCACGCAAAATAATTGTTAACTATAAGAAACAATCAGAAATAACCCCACAATCAAATAATGTACAAATTAATCCAATATCAAATGAAACAGCAAATATTGTACTCGAATCCGAACCAACACTATATCCCAATATTACCGCCTGAGGACAGGCTAATTTTTTATGGATGGGGAAGTAACATATGTAATGCACATAGCCACCTAAATATTCTCGCACATATTCCCCCTATCAAGTAATAAGATATTAATAACAATAACAGGCTGGTGAAAATAACAATTCAAGCGCTCCCACGATCGAAACAGTTAATATAAACATCCGCTAGAATTGTCATTCCCACCAAGGGTCAAATCTGCCGACGCGGCACAAATCCAGGCTGTTGCTTAGCACCCAAATATTCGTCTTCTCAAAAGAGCGATCCCTAAGATCTCTCTGTTTATATTAGAGCGCAAAGCTCAATCCCCAAAAGCTCACAGCCGAGGTTTGCTATGCGACGTCAAAACATTTAACAGTTAGTCTTGAATTATTCTCAAACTCCGATGTTCAACTCGCTTTAAGTTTTCTATTTAAATAAAGTTATATTTTTTTAAATAAACTAAAGTTGGAACTCGTTATTATATTTATATAATATATAGTAACATATGTAATGCACATAGCCACCTAAATATTCTCGCACATATTCCCCCTATCAAGTAATAAGATATCAATAACAATATCAGGCTGGTGAAAATAACAATTCAAGCGCTCCCACGATCGAAACAGTTAATATAAACATCCGCTAGAATTGTCATTCCCACCAAGGGTCAAATCTGCCGACGCGGCACAAATCTAGGCTGTTGCTTAGCACCCAAATATTCGTCTTCTCAAAAGAGCGATCCCTAAGATCTCTCTGTTTATATTAGAGCGCAAAGCTCAATCCCCAAAAGCTCACAGCCGAGGTTTGCTATGCGACGTCAAAACATTTAACAGTTAGTCTTGAATTATTTTCAAACTCCCATGTTCAACTCGCTTTAAGTTTTCTATTTAAATAAAGTTTTATTTTTTTAAATAAACTAAAGTTGGAACTCGTTATTGGCGCAGCCGGTAGGATATGTAAAGTGTTTGTAATCAACTAAACTACTAAACTACTAGACTACTAAGGATCCGCATATCCAAAGTCAAGAGTAAAGTTGAACTTTATTAAACCAAAATACATATCCGCTAAAGAACATACGTGCGTGTTTAAGTTACAACAAAAGTGTTAACCACTAAGGGACAGCTGAAGTCCTAGGTTAAATAAAACCAAGTTTTGTGCTTAAAAAACGTGACAAACTTTGTCAATTTTGCTTTGTGACCACTAAAGGATAATTGTAATCCTAGGCCACAACAAGACAAAGAAAACCCGAACATTAAAAAGAAAAAATAAATACACTGTCAACATCAATCATGACACCCCCAGCATCTCCATCAACCCCACCAATGGTTTTGTCAGAGCTTCTCCTGAAGCAAGCTCTTGGACAAATAAAACAAGTGCCCACCTTTGATGGACAAACGGAAGAGCTCACGGTGTTCGTGAGAAGAGTGGACTATATAATGCAGCTATACCCCACCCAAGATCTGAGACAACACAACGTTCTATTTGGAGCCATCGAACTACAGACTTCTGGAACAGCACAGCGAGTCGCACAGCTATCAGGAGCTACAAACTGGATACAACTGAGGAACGCGCTCATCGACGAATTCAAAACACAGACGCTGTAATGGTCGCAGATAAGGCGAAAATATTTTTACAGACATTATTTGATATTGCAGATCTGTTTGCGACTAAAATAATCGCTTGCAATACAAATATATGTCTGCCGATCATTTAAATGAAAACACAATCCGTTAATTCAAATTTTTGAATAAAACAGTTTCGTTAAGTTTTTGGTGTTGCCAGATGGATCAAAATCGAGCTTTTAGGATCAGCTGTTGCACTCACAGCTTTTATGCTGAGTTGCATTTGCATAAAAGCTTAGCTTGTATGCTGCAGCTAAGAGTTGCATTCCAGTGAATTTTTTTTGACAGCTGCTGTCAAAATGAGCTTTTGAGCCCGGAAGCAGGCTCACATGTGGAGCATCTTTCTTTTCCGCTCTGATTTTCTGGTGAGAAGACGTATTTTTGGCAATCCTGCCCACTTCAATTTCGTTTGGCCAAAAAGGTGCCATTTTTTTTTTTTTGGAAATAAAGCCGCTTGCAGAGCATTGCTCGTTAACAGAGCCAGGTAAATATCAGTGATATTTTGAAAAGTGAGAATCATTAACCTCGCAAGAAAATTTTTCTTCATATAACAGCCCATATTCTTTGGCGAAGCCATCAGGCTTGGATATCCCATAGCCGGCCTAATTGTGGCCAGCGCTACCGGCATCAGCAGCAGCAAGGCTGCATAAACGATCTGACTGTGGCTAAGGCAAATGCTCGAAAGCTTTTAGCTTTTTGTTATTGGAGCAGGTAAGCGCTCAGCGTTGCCACATAGTTGCTGCAGCCACAGTGATCTATTAAAGTTATTGTGATTGAAATTAAAATGAATACTGGTGTTTATTTTTGTGTTAAAAATAAAAGTGTTGCTTAACGTAAATTTAAATTTGCATAAATAATTTGTTTGAAGTATTGATCTATACCCTAAAATTTTTATGGCATACGCAAATTGACATACGAATAAATAAAAATAAAGTATAATAAAAATAAAAATAAAATAAAATAAGAAAATAATAAAAATAAAAAAAAATAAAAAAAAAGGAAACAAAGCATGCAAAGAGAATAAAATGTTTTCAAACAAATAAAAATAAATAAAAATATAAATAACTAAATTTTTTAAATAAAATATGAAATGAACTAAGAATAAAATAATAAACAAAACATGCAAAGAGAATAAAATGTTTCCAAACAAATAAAAATAAAATAAAAATAAACAAATAATAAAATAATAAATATTTTTCTGCGATGCCCTATAGATATAGGATATATATAATTAACTGTTCAACAATTACATATCAAATAAAAAATATATTTTATTTTTAATTTTTTATTCGTGTACTTTATTTGTGAAAGTCAACTTAAAACTAATTTCAAGATTTGTGATCTCGGCACAGCAAACCTTCAAAGCTCTGCTGGCTGTCTGTTTACATTTATTTACTTATTGGAATTTGTTTACTTATTGGATTCTGTTAGTTTACATTTGGGTTTTAAAAGTTTACATTTGAGTTCTACATAACTTTGGGTGTGTCTTTGATAAGCTTTGAAAAGTGATGTGTCTTCGATAAGCTTTTGGAAAGTGAAGCTTTGCAAAAGATCGTTTGTGTTTATGATAGATTTGTTATATTCTTATGGCAGATATGTCACTCCCCCACCCTTTAGATTTAAGCTTGTCCTCAAGCGTTTATGTTTGGATATAATTGTGGTGTTGGGGTTTCAATGGTGATTACTTCTGCAACTGTTTCTAAATTAGTTTCTTTTTCTATTTCTTTGTCAATTGTTTTGCTTATTTTGGTTGTCTTTGGTGTTAAATATTTAATTATAATGTTGTTTGGTGTTGTTTTGAATCTCTTGTAGATATAAAATATGCAACTTATGGCTAATGTGAATAAAATGATGATTAAAAGATTTTTATAAATTGTGTTGTTCTTATTACTAAACAAAATCATTTCCTTAATTTCTATGTGAGACATTGGCTCAATTTTAGTTACATTGTGTTCGGTGAATATTAGATTTGTGTATTGTTGAAGATTATTTGATATTGAAACTTGTTTAAGTTCTGCAGTACAATTAAATACTTTAATTATTTTATTATTTTCAATGTAAATTTCTTGGCTATTACAGTTTTGATCAAGTTTTTCTCGTGTCAGATTCCATGTAATTAGTATGTTTGGTTTGATATATTGAATGTAATATTCCTTACGATATTTTTGGAAAGTGCAAGTTGGTGTCTCATGTTTTATAATATTGGCAATACAATGGTCTTTAATAATATTTTTTGTAAGAGTGTTTATAACATAATTATTGTGTAAATAAAATTTGCCTGCAGTATTTTCACAGATAATTTGTCCATTATTGTCAGGGTATGGTGTGATTAAAAAAGTTGATTTTTCAATTGTGTTAGTGGGAATATGAGACATTAAGAATATTTCATTAGTGGCTGTGTTATACCAGGCAGAGGTTTTTGTGTCCATGAGATTTTTATAATGAATGTTGCCAAGTTGGACATGTTTAAGTAACTTAGGGTTGAAAATTCCCAGTCGTGTGAGTTGCGAACCCATTTCGATGTCTTCGATATATTCAGTGAAATGTTCAATGTTAAATATTAAAAGGTTAATTTTTTGTACTGTTCTTATAGCGTTAGTTTGGTTATTGATCATTTTTATGCCGTCATTGAGACTGTCAATGATATGATTTAGATTGCTGACTTGTATGGTATTTTGTGCTAGTGTATTAATTTGTTGTTCAATTTGTTGTCTGTCGTCTTCGTCTAAAGTGCCAAAAAGATATTTGTGTGTTGAACCTACAAAATTGAATAGTCCTCGTTTGTTTCGTTTTGTCAATCGAATGCCGTTCATTTCTCTGTTTAGTTTTTGGATTAAATAATTAATTTGTGGGACATTATTGAATTGTGAACTTTCTTTTAACAGATTATTAAATGTTTCCTCGATTTGTGTAATATTAATTGTGAGACAGTGGTTTATAAATGTTATGGGGATCTGTGTTGTTCCTGATTCGAACAAAATAAATCCTTGGTTATTTTCGATTGGGTTAATTTCTATCATTCCTGCTGTTGTCAATGTGGTCATAGTTGTCATCATGATTATTGTGAGTCCGATGAGTGGGAAGTATCTGTTGCCTGTAAATATTTACTGTCATTAGTTTTCTTTTTCTTTTTGAATTTACCTCTGTAGTGAACAATATTCTGCCCTTTATTATTTTCATTATAGTGTTTGTCATCTAATTGTTCTATTCTGCCAGTTTTTCGAAAAGGATTTTTAGATTTTGAACGTGTCAACGGTGCTTGTCTGAATTCTGTGTCAATCTCATAATCTTGTCGTTTTTCGTTCAATTTGTTTATTTTATTTTCCTTTATTAATTGGGTGTTGTAAAAGGGTGTGCCTGCGTAAAGTAATATGTAAGCTGGTGTCCGTCCAGTTGTGTTATGTTTTGTCTTATGGTTGTAAGTGTATAAAATCGTTTCCATTCTAGTCTCTTTGTTTTCCCGATTATTATCTGTATTAATAATTCGAATTTTTTCATTAATAGTTTTATGGAGACGTTCTACGTCCGCTATTCCTGTTTTACTTGTGGTGATATCAAGTTTTATTTCTTCTGTGTTCAGCCATAATTTTAAGGAATTGCTCATAAATGCTGAGTCTTTGTCTGCTTTTATTTTATGTGGTTTTCCCATGTCGTTAAAAATTCTAGTGAGGGCACGTTTAGCTTCTAGCCAATCTCTACTATTTGTTTTTATAAGTGATGCAAATTTGGAATATACGTCTATGCATGATAAATATTGTTCATTATCGATCGAGTAAAAGTCTATAACATAAAGTTCTCTAGGGTTATTTATTTCCAGGGTTAATTCAAAAGTTAAATTCGTAGGTCTGTGTTCTGTCTTTGCAAGATTGCAGGTTTCACAATCATTAATGATATTTTGAATAAGTTTGTGGTAGTCTGGGAAATAATGAGTTTCTTTGAACAGTCGGATCATTTTTTCTATACCTGGATGTAGCAATTTAACATGTTGAGTGATGATAAACTCTTTGAATTCAGGGTAGTTTTTAATATCTTTTAATTTTATAATACTTTTTAGAATTTTTAAGTTGCTGTGTGGGTTTATAATGTCTTGATATGCTTGTTGGAAAATTAAAAAGTCTTTGTCATTTTCCATGTAAATAACGCATGTGTGATTTAGAAAATATTTCAAAAGGAGATCTTTAGCTTTTGAGTCTGTGATTTCTGTGTATTTAATTTTTATTTTTGTTTTAGTGAAATACTTTTCAATGTCTATTTGATCAATGGTATCTTTTATAAATTCAATTTGTCTAGAAAAATGATTTAAAGGTTTTTCGGTGATTTGAATGTAATTTTCGCTACTTTCTGATGCGCTGTGTATTGTTGCTGCTGTTGAAATATTTTCTTCTTCTTCTTCTCCTATCATGTTTTCTTCTAGTTTAACACGAGAGAGGGCGTCTGCTACAAAATTTAGTTTACCTTCCAAGTATTTTATTTTGAAGTTGTATTCGCTGAGTTTTATTCGCCAACGCTGTAATTTCTTATTAGGTTCTTTGATGTTATTCAACCAAACAAGTGGTTTGTGATCGCTTAGAATATCAAAAGGGACTCCATATAAAAACGGACGAAAATATTTCGTTGCCCAAACAATAGCTAGTAATTCTTTTTCTATTGTGCTATAATTTTGTTCATGGTCGTTAAGAGTCCTACTTGCAAAACTAACTGGTTTGTTGTCTTGTGATAACACAGCTCCTATTGCGAAGTTACTTGCGTCAGTAGTAACTTGGAACGTTTTTGTAAAGTCAGGGCAAATGAGAATTGGATCACTCATGATTAATGTTTTCAACTTCTCAAAAGATTTGTTATATTCGTCATTTTTAGTGTCGATTTTTGCTCCTTTTTTCAAAAAGATAGTCATGGGTTTTGCTATTTTAGCGAAATCTGGAATAAATTTTCGATAATAGCCACAAAGACCTAAAAATGATTTAATTTCTTTTGAGCTTTTTGGTATTGGAAATTGTTCAATTGCTTTTATTTTATCCTTATTCGGTCTTATGCCTTCTGGACTTATAGTATGTCCTAAGAAATCAGTTTGTTTCTTGAGAAATTCACATTTGTCCAGTTGAAGTTTTAAATTTGCCTCTTTAAGTTTCTCAAAAACCTTTCTCAGTGAGTCTAGGTGTTCATTAAGAGAAGTAGAATAGACGATGACGTCATCCAAATATACAAGGCAATGTTTATTTATGAGGTCTTTCAGGACAAAGTTCATGCAACGTTGAAATGTTGCTGGGGCATTTTTTAAACCGAAAGGCATACGAGTGTATTCGTAATGGCCATGTTTCGTTGAGAATGCTGTTTTAGGTATTGATTTAGGGTCCATTTCGATTTGATGGAAATCTTTTGCTAAATCAATTGTGGTGAAATACTGGCATTTGCCAAGTTTTCCCAAAATTTCGTCCATATTCGGAATGGGAAATTTGTCGTTTATAGTAATTTCATTTAAATTACGATAATCAACCACCAATCTAAATTTCTTTTTACCTGAAGCATCTGTTTTCTTTGGTACGATCCATAAAGGGCTGCAATATGGCGAATCGCTTTCGCGTATGATCCCTTGTTTCAACATTTCGTCAATTTGGTTATTAACTTCGGTCTCGTATGCGAATGGGTAGGAGTATGGTCTTTTGTATACTGGGTTGTCGTGTGATGTTTTAATTTCGTGACGTATGACACTGGTGAATGTTAAATCTTCGTTTTCCGAATATTGAATGTCATCAAATTCTTTCAAAAGTTTTGTTAATTTATTTTTCTCTTCTTCGTTCAGGTGATCTAAGCGGTATGTACGTTCTGAATTAAGGTCATTGTTCAATGCGTAAGATACTTCGTTTGTAAAGTTATTTTCTTGTAAGATTCCGTCAAAGTTTGTTGAAGAATTTGATTCATTTAGTTTTAGTTCTTTGTGAAAGAATTTTCTGTCATTAAATATTGTAATTTTTTTAGTGTAATCTACTATGCCATTATTGTCCATTAAAATTTTTCTACCTAAGAGGATATCGTAATAAGGTGAAAGCTGATGTATATAAAATTGTTGGCTTTGTTGAAATAATCCATTGGCTGGCAGGTTAACAAATTCTTTTAGTCGTGAATACCCTGTCATACTTCGAACAATTATTTGTTTACTATGGACTTGAAGATTGAAAAAATTTTGCGTCATCATGTTTATTGAAGATCCAGTGTCTACTATGCATCGGTATTTGTGATTGTTAAACATAATTTCTATGTATTGGTGTGTTCCCAGGCTGCTATTGGAAAATTTTCGGCTTGTTGACATAGCGGATCTAATTGCATCTCAGTTTCTGTATACTGCAATTGATCTTCGTGGTACTGTCCGTTTTGTTTATTGTATTGGTCGGCGTCTTCATCGTAATCTGATTCGTATTGTTGATGACTCTCGTCAATTTGCATGCGCGACTGTCCGCTCCCTTCTTTAAAACGCTTAGTTGGCACTCTTTGCTGCTGTGGGGGCTGGCTATAGTTTCGGGTGTCATTTTGTCGGTCGCGATTTAAGTCTTCTCTGAATTCATTATACAATTGCCTATTCTGATCGAATTGCTGTTGCCTATGGGGATTCTGTGGGACTCGTTGATAAGGTGTTTGGTTACTGTTTACATTCAAGTTTTGGGCTTGCGTGGGAAACCTGAATGGATTGAAGGGGCGACTGAATTGTTGGCCGGGATAAGTGTTTTTGTTGTGATCAATATTAGTTTTGTTGTTAGTATTTGGGATTAGGGAGTTAACGCCTAACTTTGGACGATTATCAGATTTCTTGTCTTTTTCAGAGATTGGGTCTTCGTATAGACCTTCTTGTTGGGCAACTTGTCGTAACCTTTGTACTGTCGAAATATCATACCTTGCCAAGGTCATAAACAATCTATCTGGCAGTTTGCACTGAATTGTATTTTTGATTGTGGTGGCCATTGCTTGGGTATAAACAATTGAATTATTTTGATTGCCTTCTAAGGCTAATTTGTTTATTATAATTGTACTTTTATCTTCTAGTTCTTCACAAAACAAACGTAAGTTACCTTTGTAAGGTGTAGAGTAGAGGCGTTGTAGTAATTCTTCCAGCGGTGTTTGCGTCTTGAACTCATCGATAAGGGCACCTTTTAGAGTTGTCCATTCGTTGTGAAATCCGAGCTGTGATATTTTTTCGGCATCTCCCACGATTTGTAGTTCAATGGCTCCAAAAATTACGGCCATCTGTCGTGCGTCATTGGTAGGGTAAAGGTTCATCAAGTACTCAATTCGCCTGATGAAAGGACTGAGGCTGCATGGATCTCCAGAAAATTGAGGTACTTGGCGGATTTGTCGAAGTAATTGAGTTAGGTTGTCGTTTGTCAATGCCATGTTTTCTGGTGTTTCTTGTTTATTTGTTTGACTTGTTTGATTTTTCGGGGGTGAGGTAGCGGTCACACTCATGAAGCGGGCTACTGTGTTTAGTTAAATATAATTTGGGTGGCGGTCACACTTTATCTAGCGGGCCACTGATTTTTGTTCACGTACTGCTCAGTATAATGAGACTTATGTATTAAGTGAACTGCACTGTGCACTTGTTGATTAATTAAAATTCACTGTAGTGGCGGTCACACTTTATCTAGCGGGCCACAAAATAGGTCTTTTAATTAATTTATTGCACACAGGTTCTTATGCGGATATCGTTTCGTTATAAAATTGTAACGTTTACCGAATCACTATTTCGCGGCAATTCGCGTGCTCAATCTTAAAGAATTTCTTGGTTGTGCAAGGATTCTTTATCACTTGATTGAATAGGATCACGGATATTACTTATAACTTTTCGATATCCTACCGGCTGCGCCAATTAACTGTTCAACAATTACATATCAAATAAAAAATATATTTTATTTTTAATTTTTTATTCGTGTACTTTATTTGTGAAAGTCAACTTAAAACTAATTTCAAGATTTGTGATCTCGGCACAGCAAACCTTCAAAGCTCTGCTGGCTGTCTGTTTACATTTATTTACTTATTGGAATTTGTTTACTTATTGGATTCTGTTAGTTTACATTTGGGTTTTAAAAGTTTACATTTGAGTTCTACATAACTTTGGGTGTGTCTTTGATAAGCTTTGAAAAGTGATGTGTCTTCGATAAGCTTTTGGAAAGTGAAGCTTTGCAAAAGATCGTTTGTGTTTATGATAGATTTGTTATATTCTTATGGCAGATATGTCACTATATATATATATGTATATAAAAAAATAATTTAAAATTGCAACTTCGCTATTATTCAGAAAAATAAAAAAATATTATATGCCTTTTTAAAATTTTTCTATAATTATACTATATACCCTATATATGCACACACCATTTAACTAATCCTTCCAAAAATTACCGCGGGTATAAAAACATGCACAAGAGAAATAAAGAAATTCAATTTAAACTACCACAATTAAAATCCATGTTTACATAAGCAAAATAATAATTATTAACCTAAAATAATTTAAATACTGAAATATCTCAGAAAAAAAAATAATTGTTCGCTAGCCCTTTTGAAATTATATAATGAAATCTGCTTTGAATTGATATGGCTATTATGCCAATAAAAAATTGTAGTATCTGGAACTTCACTATCTGAATTTGAAATATATTATAATGTTTTGCTAAACCCTTTTTGTTTTCCTGATGACCTGGAGATGTAAATAAATGTAACGGAGTTGTGTATAGGGGATTTTCATAAATTTTAATGCGCAGAAAATCCAATGGTTGGGTGGGTAAAGAGCGCACGGGGCCAAATAACACCATGGACCCCCATTTTCACAAATGGAAATCGCATCAAAGAAGCTTCACCCTATTTGTTTTTTTTCTTATAGTAAGAAGGCCCGCTTTTAGTTTTGATCAGTTTTTTTGTAGTTTCAGTAGGGACTCTTTAATTAAATTATATGTAGGCGCAGTTAAGGACATGGCAAAAACCCACCCCACACCGAAAGAGCTAAGGTACAAGAAGGGTCCCGTCCGCTATGCTTCCTCAACTCGGCGATCTGTATGCACACTCTCGGCAAAACTTAGTGCATCAGATCAGCGGAGCATTAGTTCGTTTTTCTGAGCTTTTGCAAATGTTTCGCATGGTATATTACAACGCCCTATGAAGAACTGCTTCGTCGACTCTACAACACTAATTATAACGGAAGTATCCGTAAGTTTGTTGAAGACCTTGAGTATAAATCATTTGTAATTTCAAACAAATTAATGTTAGAAGGCATAGACTCACAAACAATTCTGTAGACCAATGCTATGAACAACACAATCAAAGACGTTATAACAAGAAAATTACCCGACCGAATTTTTATGACTCTGGCTAGGTACGATATTACGACAATAACTAAATTAAAACAAGTAGCTCAAAGAGAGGGACTATACGAAAACAACTTTTCTGACCGTTCAAAAACCAACACCTCAACTACGTCAAACAGTAGTGATGCTCGCAGGAATAGGGGAAACTCTCACAATTTCTATCCAATGGCAAGCCCACCAAACACAAGTAATGCCACTCAAAACTTTCAAGCCCCAAATCAAAGCAACCCACAGTTGCATAATGAATTTCAACAAAAACTAAATCAAGGTAGATTCCAATCTTATAAAAAAACCTCTTTACGAGGTAAAAGTCTAGTGACGAAAACATTTTCATGCCCCAAAATTTCTGATATCCAATTTTGTGACGAAAAATATTACATTTTACACATGAATTATTAAAAAAAAAATTTTGTCACTGGACACATTGCGCTAAATTTTTCATAACTAATAAATACCAGTATATACTAGTAGTACTTTTTTGCGCAGAGCCAGTGACAAAATTTTTTTTTTAATAATTCATGTGTAAAATGTAATATTTTTCGTCACAAAATTGGATATCAGAAATTTTGGGGCATGAAAATGTTTTCGTCACTAGACTTTTACCTCGTAAAGAGGTTTTTTTATAAGATATCAGAAATTTTTTAATAAGACATAGGAAGTTTTGACAATTGAAATATTTTTTTACAGTGTAACTTTGTCAATCGGTGTTTATTGTTTGTACAAGCAAAAAGAAACTGTCTGGCAACACTGTTACTCTTTACTAACACACATGCCAAGCGCAAAATTTATCAGCACTCTCAAACTCTGGCTGCTATGACACTTTGTTGCTGCTGTCCTTTTCTAATTCAAAGTAAAACGTATATATTCAGTTAATAGGTTATATCTTCCAAACCAATCAACAAAAATTTATGCATGATGTATCAAAAAACGCGAAATATTAAAAGCTCAAACATATTCAAAATTAAAAAAAATCGCTAGCGGCGTTTTCTCGAAAACCGCCAAAATGTGGAAAAAATTACCTTTTTTCACCTGTAGCTTTTTACCTGCGTACTTTAGAAAAAAAGTTTGAACATATGCTTAAGAGCCCTTCAAAGTACCTTTCCAACGACATATAGATCATATCTGTAGCTTTCATAGTTTGGACACTATGGGGGTTTTTAGTTTTAGCGGTTTTTAGCGATTTCCCGCTAAACTAGCGATTTTTCGAAAAAGTCGTAGAACAAACGTTTCTAGATTTTTGAGCGGGAACAAGTCCTCATTCAAACTTTTAAGCTAAATCATCGCTTTGATACAAACAAACAAACATACTGACTTTTCATCTCATTTTCGGAAGGCGACTCAAAATTTCAAAATTAATTATTTTTTGAACCAGTTGTCCGATTTTGATGATCGAGGTGTCATTCGACGCGTATTTTTGATGAGAATTGTAAAAAATTCAACGAAAATTCAAAAAGGCTCCAACGGCCCCATTAGCTCCAATAATGTAAATTTTGCCCCTCCCACTTACACCTGTTTATCTCACGAACCAGGTGAGTTTTCAAAAGTCTTAGTATGCACACTTGTAAGTTTAATTAATACCTTTCGATCGGTATATAACTCGACCTGATCGGACAGTCATAGCAAATCTTCCATTCTTCCTGTGTATATATGCTAGTCGCCTTCGCACCCTTCGTGCTGCTTTCGTCACTAGCGCGGACTACCGTCCGCAGTGAAACCCAATGAACTACCAACAAAACAGAACTTCAACGAACACTTCAAATCCGCCTGTCAAAAGACAACGCGAAAGTTCTAGTGGTCAATCCAAAATGGATACTGCCGAAAATTTTCATCACGCAGCCTCGGACCAAGAACTAGAAGAAACCCCTTCATTCGACTAATAATGAACAACATTCACCTCAAATGCGTAATCGATACAGGTTCCTCTATAAATTTAATGAAAAAGAACTTTTTGAACTTCCCAATTAAATCTTGTCATTTAGAAGTCCAGACGATAAAAGGAAATATTTGTTTAAACCAATGTATTTCCTTAGCCCCCAGTAAACTCTGTCCACAGATGTATTATTAGGCAGGGAATATCTCGAGCTTGTGAAGCAAACATAAATTATAAAGAGGAAACTGTCACCTTAAGCGATTACCCATTTATCATGAGATATAATCATGAAGAATTCTTAAAGGACAAGACCGCAGTCAATCGTGTTGATCCACCTTACCGAATTTGATTGCCTTGATCCGCCTTTTACAACGGACCAACCGTTTAATTTTGCAATCGAAAATGAGTTAATAGAAAGTAACCAGTTCAGATTAGAACACCTCAATGAGGAAGAAAAATTAAAATTAACAAAAATCCTTCATGAGTTCAGAGACATACAGTACAAAGAAAGTGAAAATTTGACTTTCACCAGTACAATCAAGCATGTCATTCAAACTAAACATGAAGATGCAATTTACAAACGACCTTATAAGTATCCCCAAGCTTATGACGAAGAAGTCGAAAACCAAATGAAGGAAATGATAAAACAAGGAATTATCCGAAAATCAAATTCTCCTTATTGCTCACCAATTTGGATTGTACCAAAGAAGAGTGATGCATCAGGAAAACAAAAGTTCCGAATGTTCCATCGAAACTTAAATGAAATTACAATTGACGATAAATACCCAATACCAGTTATGGATGATATATTAGACAAACTTGGAAAATGTCAATATTTCACTACCATTGACCTGGCAAAAGGCTTTCATCAGATCCAAATGGATGCTGATTCAATTCCAAAGACTGCTTTTTCGACGAAAAATGGCCATTACGAGTACACTCGCATGCCTTTTGGACTCAAAAACGCCCCTGCAACTTTTCAACGTTGCATGAACAACCTTTTAGAAGATTTAATCTATAAAGATTGTTTAGTCTACATGGATGACATAATAGTGTATTCCACTTCATTGGAAGAACACATATTAACATTGAAAAGAGTTTTTAAGAAACTTAGGGAAGCCAATCTAAAATTGCAGTTGGACAAATGTGAATTTTTGAAAAAGGAAACTGAGTTCCTTGGTCACATTGTCACAACTGAAGGTATAAAACCAAACCCAATAAAAGTCAACGCAATTACAAATTTCCCAATACCCAGAACAACGAAAGAAATCAAGTCATTTCTAGGACTCTGTGGCTATTATAGGAAATTTATACCAAACTTTGCACAAATCGTGAAACCAATGACCTTAAAACTTAAGAAAAATGCAACAATCGACATAAGTAACAAAGAGTACGTCTCAGCATTTGAAAAATTAAAAATACTTATTACATCTGATCCGATACTAATTTATCCAAACTTTGAAAAACCTTTTTCGTTAACTACAGATGCAAGCAATATTGCTTTAGGTGCCGTGTTATCGCAAAACCATAAGCCAATATGCTATGCAAGTCGAACATTAAATGAACACGAAATAAATTATTCCGCAATAGAAAAAGAACTTTTAGCTTAATACTTCAGGTCCTATCTTTTTGGCAGGAAATTCGAAATCCTCAGTGATCACAAACCCCAAGTTTGGTTAAACAATGTTAAAGAGCCAAACATGAAACTTCAAAGATGGAAGATCAAATTAAATGAATTTGACTATCACATAAAATATGTCCCTGGCAAAGAAAATTATGTTGCCGATGCTTTGTCAAGAATTAAACTCGAAGAAAATTTATTAGGAGAATCTCCTAACAGTACAGCAGCAACTGTACACAGTGCACAAGAAGATAATCAAAATTATATCTCGATTAGAGAAAGACCAATCAACTATTACAATAGGCAGATCGAATTTGTTAAGCATAATACAAACAAAGTAAACGTAATAAATTATTTTCATAAAACTAAAATTCAAATTATGTATAAAGAAATGACCAACACCCATGCCAAAGAACTAATCAAAGAATATTTATGTACAAAGAAAAGCGTAATCTATTTTCATTGTGAAACAGATTTCTTAACTTTTCAAACCGCTTTCTTGGAAATAATCAGTCTCAACAATTTAACCAAAGTAATGAGATCTACTAAAAAATTAAAAGATATTCAAACATACGCAGAATTTAAAGACTTCGTTATTAAAACACATAAAGAATTACTACACCTAGGTATACAGAAACTAACGTCATTATTTAAAGAAAAGTATTATTACCCAGATTACCAAAACCTAATTCAAAATATTATTAATGAATGCCAAGTCTGTAACATTGCGAAAACAGAACATAAAGACACAAAGCTAGCTTTCGAGTTAACGCCAGAAACTTTGAATCCCAGAGAAAAATACGTTATAGATTTTTATATGGTAGATAATAAGCAATTCCTTTCTTGCATAGACATTTATTTAAAATTCGCGTCCCTAATCGAAGTGAACGGTAGAGATTGGTTAGAAGCTAAAAGAGCGTTACTTAAAATTTTCAATAGTATGGGAAAACCGAAAGAAATTAAAGCAGATAAAGATTCAGCATTCATGTGCTCAGCATTACAAATATGGCTAAAAGCTGAAGGAGTAGATATAAATATAACAACAAGTAAAAATGGTGAAAAATCACAATAGTTTTTGTGAAAACGAAAAAATGTTGAGACGCGTTTAAATTTGTATTAATAATTTATTTGGCCAACTCGAGAACGGGACGACTGACGATAGTGACGATGCGATTGATTTCAATGTTATACGACAACTAACTTTAATAATTCATAATTCTCTCTCTATCCTATCTTAAGCTAGTGTGGCGAAACGGGGCGAATTCGACAAATGCAACGAAAAGAGAGCTTTATTGCGCTCCCGCTTCGCCCTAAATCTAACTTACACTAGACTTCATGAATTTACTTCTACATTTCAACTAACTTAACTAATAAAATTTCAAAATTAAAAATAACGCGATCTGCGTCAACACCGCCCCCTTTGAACGGCTGGAAGGCTTCAACAACAACCAGGAAGTGGGGCCAGCTTGTGGATTGGCCTCTTGTATGTCCCTCCTTTGGCCGTCTTAATGTCGACGACCCTGACCATGCCGTCCTGCCCGACGTGTACCTCCTTGACTCTGCCCATGAGCCACTGCTGGGGAGGCATGTTGTCCTCTGCGACGACGACGAGATCTCCCACGACGAGATTCGGCTGCTGCTGGTGCCACTTGGCCCGGGTCTGCAATCCCAGCACGTATTCCCGGGACCAACGCTGCCAAAACATGCGCTTGAGAGACGAGACAAGTCGCCATCGCTTCAAGCAACTGAGGCCCTGCTGGTCCGGGGTCCCGACTGCTGGTGGAGCGATCAGCGACCCGCCTATCAACAGATGGGCTGGGGTGAGAGCCTCTCCATCGCTTGGGTCTTGGCTGAGCGGTCCCAGAGGTCGCGAGTTCATCACGGCCTCGACTCCTACCAGCACCGTCTGGAGCTCCTCTGCGCTTAGGAGCGCGCTGCCTACTACCCGTTGGAGTAGGTTCTTGGCAGTTTTGACACCTGCCTCCCATAGACCGCCGAAGTGAGGTGCCCTTGGTGGTATGAACGCAAACGTGCATCCGCTCTTTGACGCGAATGCACGTATTGCGCTCTCCTCTGCCTCGATCTTCCGTCGCAGCTCCTCGAAGTGGCGACTCGCGCCGACGAAGTTCGTCGCATTGTCGCAATGGACGACTTGGGGAACGCCGCGGCGACCAACAAACCTTTGAAAAGCCAATAAAAAAGAATCAGTTGATAAATCAGATACTAGCTCTAAATGTACCGCCTTGGATGCAAAACACACAAAAAGGGCAATATACGATTTATATGGGGGCTTTCCACGAATCTTTAAGGACGTATCAATTGGTCCACAAAAATCAACGCCACATGTAGAAAATGGGCGGAGAGCACGAAGCCGATCTGCTGGCAAATTTCCCATAATTTGCGTCAGAAGCTTAGGTTTGCACTTAAAGCAGCGGATACATGATCGCACTGTCTGGCGACAGATCTCTTGAGCGTTAACTAGCCACAGACGCTCTCTAAGTTGGCTTACAAGTGCTCGAGGACCTGAGTGGAAGTTGGTCTGGTGAAGATGACGGACATAGCTCTGCACAAATTGCGAGCGCTTCGTCAACAGAAGTGGAAACTTAGCATCATACAAAATAGGAGCATTTACTAGTCGCCCCCCAACTCGCAACAACGAAAAGGCACACCAAGTTCCACGATACTCATGGATAAAGGGATTTAACCGCTGAAGACTCGGGCCTACACGCGCGCTCTTTCTAACCCTTTCGATATCATCTTTAAATTCTTGCTTTTGGATAATTTCGATTATTTTCTCAAATGCCTCTTTGAGCTCCAAAACAGAAGGTGTATTTTCAAATTGGGTCGTTTTGTCTTTGCATTTTTGAATGAACCGGAACGCATAAGCAAAGACTCTCAGCAGTTTTAGGTGTGACGAATATTCCTCGATGATCTCCAATAATCCTAAACTTGGTCTTGCAACTGTCAGTCCGACAGCCGATTTCCGAATTTCCATCTCAAGAACCTCTTTCGACAATGAAAAATGTGGGTTCACAGGCCACTCTTCTTCTGGATCCAGTAGGAACGCTGGACCAGTCATCCATATTGACTCCATCAACTCGTCCACGTCACAACCTCTAGATACAATATCTGCTGGGTTCTGCTTTGTTGGTACATGCCTCCACGTTGCATTCTCTGTCCACTCTTGAATTTCGGCCACTCTGTTTGAAACGAAAGTAGACAACGACGAGGGATGTGACCGAATCCAGTGGAGAGTTATTTCCGAGTCTGACCAGAACACAACGCGTTCGATCGGAGCCTTGATCCATGGCTTGACTCGATGACAGAGTTCTGCTAAAAGGTGAGCGGCACATAACTCAAGCCTAGGAAGCGTTTTGGTCTTGAGCGGCGCTACTTTTGATTTAGAGGTCAACAATGACACTTTAAAACCTTCTGCAGTCAAACAACGGACGTATACACATGCGTTTCCCAAAATCTTAGGGTCGGACTTAAAAGGTAGCCTAACTTCGAAACGTCCTGACGGTAAAATTTGCAAATTGTTGACAAAATGTTTCTCACACAATTGTTGTTCTGGCGACATAACCTTGATTGTCGAGGGAAGATTTTCCAGCGACCAAAATTTTTGCAGTGTGCTATCTATAGATGCTATCGAATCCTCTTTACAACTAAGATTGACCACTTTCTCTTGGCATCTTGATGAGTCCAACGTATATCGTCCAGAAACGATCCAACCAAGCAGAGTTTTCTGTAATATCGGACAATTTGGACCTTGTTTAATTTGGCCGACAGCTAATAATTCAAAGAATGTTTCAGCTCCTATCAACATGTCTACCTTTTGTGGCTTGTAAAAGTAGGGATCCGCTAATTGCAGGTTTTCCGGAATCTTCCAGCCGCTCACGCTTACTGTGTGGTCAGGCTGATAACTTGAAATTGACTTCAAAATCCAAAAATCTGCTGAAAACTCACTGCTATTAACTCGCGACTTCACCACCGTATGTATCTTTTTCTTGACTTGAGAATTGGCTTCGCCAATTCCTAACAAGCTGATACATGCATCTTCCCTACGTATCTGCAATCGTTGTGCCAACTCTTCAGTCACAAAGTTCGTTTGTGAACCTGAGTCGAGCAGAGCTCGAGCTAAGATGTGCTCACCGCTTTTAGTTCGAACACTAACGACGGACGTAGCCAAAATCACCTTCTCTAAGGCCGTCACATGCATAGCATGTGTTGTGGAAGGATTATTTGAATTGGAAGCTTGTGGTGGTGGTGGTAACGCTAAACTGTCACCTACGGCTGCATATCTGTGGAGGAGCGTATGATGGGAACGGCTACAAACTCGACACTTTGCTGCCTTGCATCTTGCAACAGTATGACCCCTTTGAAGACAGTTTATACATAAGGGAGCCGACTTTGCGAAATCAAACCTCTGTGTCACTGACAATGAAGAGAACGCAGAACAATTCCCAATTGAATGTCCTTCTGAATTGCAGTAAACACATTTCTTTACTTGATTTGGGGCTTGAGCGATAGCACATGAAAACGAGGTACGATTGTGTTTAGTTTGACTTGGCTTCGCTTCTGGTGTCGGTTTAGCAGACTCTTCAGCGGACATATGCTGGTATCTGCGATTTAACACCGTCTCACAATCTTTCCACAAAGAGAGCTTGTCATATTCAAGCTGTTCTTCCCATTTTCTTTTGGTCGCTGGATCAACTTTGTTCATAACGAGATGAATTAGCATAGCATTCGAAATCTTTTTGTCGTCGCCAATCGACAACAATGATCCGTATATAGCTGACACTGTGTCGATTAGATTTCTTAATGCTGATGCTGAAGGAGATGAAATTTTCGGCAAACCAAACAACGCTGAAATATGATCCTTGAATATAAGGCAGTCGTTGTCATAAACATTTTTTAAGCTAGCCTTTGCTTTTTTGTAATTGTCTTCGGTGATTTGAAATGCTCTGACAGTCCCTAGAGCTTCACCTGAGAGACAAGAGATCAAGTGAGTAAACTTTTCTATTGTTGGAATCGAATCATCGTTATGAACCAAAGTATCGAAAAGGCTGATAAAGTTTTTATACTCCGAATATTTTCCACTAAACTTTGGCAACGACAATTTCGGAAGATGAGAGCGCGATTGTCCAGTAGCAGATGCAGATACTACCGTCGCATTATGACTACTGTCCGCTTTGAGGGCATTAATTAACGATAAAAGTCCAGACTTCGTCAAAATGCATAGTTCTTCTAATTCTCCATCATCATCATCTTCGACATCAAGTTCATCAATTTTTGACTGTAGATGATTTGCCTTTTCTATATGTTTATTTAGGGATTCTAATCTGCACTCCAGTTCTGTTAATTGAAGCGCCACGCTTCCTATATCCAGTTGATGTTTAATTCTCTGAATGTTTTTTGTTGGACCCTTGAGCTTTGTTTTTAAATCCTCGAGAGTCGCCATTATTTTCTTTTTATCTTCAGTTCCCATATTTAGCAAAAATAAAATAATTTATTTAAAACAAATAAAATTACAAAAAAAAAATAATTTTTTCCTCTTCTGGAAACTGATATGCTCAACCACGTGTAGGGGAGCTAGTATGAGTATATTTATAGCTCACACTAAATCAATACAGTATTTGTACTGCAAAAAACAATAAGTGGCTAACGATTTCAAAAAACAAATATGCCTCACCAATTGTAGGGGAGCGCGCGTCACTTCGTAAACAGCTGCACAGGCGCGCGCCAATTCCTAAGCGTTAGCAACAGCAAGGTGCCGTTGACCGAAAGCGAGAACGAAAAGAGATGCACCGACTGCAGTTGCTAGCGCATATACATATATGTATGTATGTATGTGAGCCGTTGAGCGAAAGCGAAAACGAAAACGAAGAGATGCACAAACTGCAGTAGCTTGCGCATATATATGTTTGTATGTATGTGTTGCGAGAGGGGAAAGGGCAACAGAATAGCGAATTTCTAACAAACAGTTTTGCATCCAAGCTGGTATTAATATATTATTAAATGTTAGCCAATAGCCATGCAATTTGTTAGTAATTATGCCAAGCTCTACTATTTGTATTACGGTGCCAAGAATTGAAAGGGTCGTGCTCAACTGACAGCACCGAATCAAAGATAAATTAACTTGTTATTCTTTGACCTTTCAATTTTTAGCACAATACCTGTGGGATGTGGTTTGGGCTCATAAGTCCAGCAGCCACTTTCCTTTTGCAGTTTAAGCAATCACAAGGCTTCTGCTGGCGGTTTGACATTACCCGACCGGCGCGATTGGTTATGTTGTTGTTGAAGTTTTGTTTAGTAAACCGTCGCGGGCCAATTGCTTTTAACTTGTTTGTTAGTGTTATTGTTTTGTTTTATTTATAAAAAATGATTTTAACTTAACCACTTTTATATGTGTGTGCTTGAAAAACTGTATGTCACTTATCACTGTCTGTTTGCACCAAAGTTCACTATTAAAAAAAAATTTAAACTTGTCCCTGCTCGGGCGCCATGAAAAATCACAATAGTTTTTGTGAAAACGAAAAAATGTTGAGACGCGTTTAAATTTGATAGTGACGATGCGATTGATTTCAATGTTATACGACAACTACCCAGCAAACATTTTGGCGATTGTACAATCGTAAATCGCCGAAAAGAGTCTTGTGCGAGTCGCGCAGGAGATTAATAGAAGATTAATCTTCCAAGCGATTGTTTAGCGATAGAAAGCTGTCAATCGAAAAAAAGTAATGTGAGAGAGTCTTCTGCAAGTCGCGCACGAGTCTTTTGGAAGATGAATCTTCCAGGCGATTGTTTAGCGAGACCAAAAAACAAAAATGAGCTCCACGTCAAAAGCAATTTAATTCAGATTTTTTCTAGTAGTCTAAATTGTCGATTCCGTAGCTCAATAGTTAGAGTTGCCGACTCCGAACTTTAAAATCTGAGGTTCGATTCCCCTGTTGTGCTTCTTTGGCGAGCGCGCACAGCACGTCATTAAAAAAAAAAAAAAATTATAAATAAAAAATTTTTTTTTTTTTTTTTAAGAAAGTGAGCCACTTCCGCGGCCCTTCTTAGGGAGTCGCGGAAGAGTCTTTTGGAGGACTCGCAAAAGAGTCTTCCCGAAGTGTCGCGGAAGTGGCTCACTCTCTTACAAAAGGAGATCAAAAAGCGATGAAAAGGCGATGTCGCCTCAAACTTCTAGGCGAGTCGTCTACGACTCTCGGGCGATTAAAAATGTTTGCTGGGTAACTTTAATAATTCATAATTCTCTCTCTATCCTATCTTAAGCTAGTGTGGCGAAACGGGGCGAATTCGACAAATGCAACGAAAAGAGAGCTTTATTGCGCTCCCGCTTCGCCCTAAATCTAACTTACACTAGACTTCATGAATTTACTTCTACATTTCAACTAACTTAACTAATAAAATTTCAAAATTAAAAATAACGCGATCTGCGTCAACAAATGGCATATCTGACGTAGAAAGATTTCATAAAACCATTAATGAAAAATTAAGAATAATAAACAGCGAATCAGATCCAGAAAATAAGCTTACTAGATTCGAAATAATACTTTACACATATAATCACAAAACCACTCATAATACAACAGGTAGAACACCAGCAGACATTTTTATATACGCGGGAACCCCAGAGTATAACACTCAACTTAACAAAACAACTCAAATAGATAAACTAAATGAAAACCGTACAGATTTTGAAATTGATACTAATTATAGACAATCACCTTTGGTACGTTCAAAATCAACTAATCCATTCAAAAAGACCGGTAATTTGAGACAAGTAGACGAAAAACATTTCGAAGAGACAAACAAATCTAAATTTAAAAAGAAAAAGAAAATTAACAAGAGCAAATATGATAATTCCAGATGTGCGTCAAGATAGCATCGGTTCTTATGTGCATCAAGATAGCAACGGTTCTTTAGCAACGAAAAACGGAACTTGGTTCATCTGTCGGAACCAGTTATGAACTTTCTCATTTTAAAACGTTTCTAGACCTTTAAGCATGGTATCCACCACCGCGGAAAATAAAAATTTCTGTCAAACTTCATATAAAAAAAACTGAGGCAGAAACTTTTCGTTTTCGATTTCGTTGCTTGAGTATCC
Source organism: Drosophila limbata (assembly GCA_963924055.1). Taxonomy (NCBI): domain Eukaryota; kingdom Metazoa; phylum Arthropoda; class Insecta; order Diptera; family Drosophilidae; genus Drosophila; species Drosophila limbata. The sequence continues at coordinate 1,133,704 of CAWUOW010000172.1, forward strand.
AGCAACTTAAAAGAAATCCACAAATAAATATCGATAAATGGCTTATCGACAGCGTGTGTGGACTGAGAGAACAGCTGATACACAGCTCAGGAATATATTGTCGACAATTATTTCGCTAGTGTCGATTGAAAAAGTGGAAGAAAAAACTGTGCGCAAAACCAAAAAGTGAGATGAAACGGTTTTTGCAACAATATATGCCGCCACCAACACAATCACTTCATCGTCAGAGCTCATTTTATTAATTTTTTTAAATAAGTTCAACTTTCAAAATTGGCGCTGTTTACAAAACACAGAGTGACCATGCACGATTTAGGTACATCGCCACACGTTTTTCGTATATGGGCACACTGTTCGGTTTATGCTCCACACACACGAAATAAATAGCAAATTCCTAACATAAAAATTTCGCGGTGCTGGAGACAGGCCTTTAATCAATAAAGTAATGATGCAGAATTGTAGAAAATTAAATTATCTATAGTTTTAAGCAGTATTTTGGCCATTTCAGCTATTATAGTGGGAGTAAGAAGTGAATAAAGAAAGTGAAAAAAAGAAAATTTTCACCATTTCTTAAAATGCTAAGTTTAGAGGGAACGGCGGAGAAAACCGCTAATGCACGATTAAAGAGAGCAATTTCACCTTTCCAATGGTACCATTTCTAAGAAAAGTTATGGTAACGTTTTTGAGATATTTTGAAATGAGCGAAGCTACCTCGGTGAAAGTCCCATACAAAATGACCGCCAAAATACATACCTTGTTTTCAAACCATTATAGCTTATCTGAGGTCGAACGACGGAAAACGCGGCATATAGAAAATGAAAGGTACAAGCTTGGGGAAGCTATTGCATTAAGTTGAGAGAAAATTATGGCACAGATTTTGAGAAAATTAATTAATTGTAAATCAACCCCCAAAAAGTTCATGAGCAAGTCATTTCGAACTGGTAGCTCCAACGTGAACTGAACTACTACGTAACAGAACTACGTAGCAGAAATACGTAGCATTTGTGCATTTAAAGAAAAGGTGGCGCTTTTTTTGTGTGAAACACAAAATCTTTGCTGGCTTTTTTCTAAATAAATGAGAAATGTGAAAAATATTTTAATATGTATATATTTATTTATATGTATGCATGTATATAATTATTTAGTTTCTGGCGGTGCTGATGTGCTCCTCGCACGCACTTGACGCTTCACCTTAGACTCGACCACCTCGTTGTTGTTGTGATGATGACGCGATGCAGTGCGTCGACGTGACGATGTGCTGGCGCCATCAACCGAAGAGTAGGATCTATTCACTGTTGCCGTCCATTCGCCTTAAGTGTTAGAGTTCTGTTGCTCCTGCTTGTGCGAATGTTCACCAGCTTTTCCTCAAACTCCGGACTCAGATTGCCCTGTTTCAAGGCATTCGCGATGGCTGAAATCAAGATGTTTATTTTTTTTTATAAATTTCAATCTTAAAGCATAATATCCAGTTGTTCAAAATATTTTGGGGGCTCAAAATGTTTAATATTTTGATGTCTGGCTTCCAAACTTCAGTGTGACAGCATTTCATCAAAAATCTCTAAAAAGTTGAGTGGTCACACTGTTACGTCAGCTGTGCACATAAAATAAGTAAACAACAATATAAATCAATTAAATAAAATTGCAAATAAATGAAGGTCGAAAATGGACAAAACGGTCATTAGACAATTGGTCGCAACTAATACCCTAATTATGGGATTAATGACCTCTTATATTGTCCTAAAATAGGGGGAAGAGGCGGAAGAGGCGGAAGAAGTGCAACAACGCAAACGGCCGCAATATTGGGTGAACCGAAGAATGTGGAAACTCTTACCCACACAACTCTTGCAGAGCTTCCGTCGTTCCGTGGTCGCCACAACGACTACCCAAAATATATTAGGAATAACCTGAAAGAGTTTGTAAACTCCCTAGACGGTTCTGTTTATTGGCAGGACGAAGCAGCTGGGTTTTAAAATAAATACAATGAAATAAAAACCAATTAAAATTAAATTTTTGTGATCCTTTTTATTTATTTATATAAAAGTAGCTTCAGTTGCGGTCATACCGTCATCATCTTCTTCTTCGGGCTCGTTCTCCAATTCCCAAAGCAGTTTTGTTACTGCTTGTGTAGCTCTCTGAGCCTTTTCCGGCTGGAACCCTTTTATTATGTCGCTCCAGTACACAACGGCGGAAATTACCCCAGAACTGGAGCCAGAAAGCATGTTGACCTGCTTTTCTATTACCTTCTCCAGCTTACCGATCACCTCCTTCGACGCTTGTACGGTGTCGAGCTTTGCTCTTTTGCTGGGATTTTCCCGCTATAAATGATATATTATCGTCGAGAGGTCCGGTAAAAAAGCCATGTAAGGTGCCAAATGCCATTCTATGGTGTCATTCGCACTGGGTGGCTGTTGCCCAACTCCACCGGCACTACCGCTTTTTTTGCGCTTTCTGTCCGACGCCTTTACATGGTATTTGTAGCTATCGCGAAGCGACCTCCAAGCAGTTTTGCAATCTTGTACTGAAATCAAAATATTCAATTAAACAACTTTTCATAGATTTGGCAATCCAAGAAAACTTACCAGGTTTCTTCAACGCCTCTGCCACGCTTTCCCAAGCACTTTTTATAAAGATGGCATCGAAGTGCTTCTTATCGGTCAACTCCCAAAGGATCGGCCGCTGTTGCACCTCTTCTATAAGCTTAATTCGCTCTTCATGATTGAAGAGCTCAATACGGCTTTTGTTCTGTTGCTTACTTGCTGCCATTGCTGCTCAAAATGATTTCGACTAGTCGAAACACTGAACGAATCGATGTTTTGAAAGGTAAAAAAAAAAAGCTGCCAGCTGTCATTAAACAGTGTTGCCCAAATTTAGGTACTGGATACAAGGGTTAAGAAATAGCCTTACAAAGTAATTTCGAGCCAGTTTGCAACCAATTTTTTTATATGGAGTTGACACCTTTCAAACTGAATTTTCAACAACTGGATACTATGCTTTAGCTGGAACAAAAGTTGATCAACATGAGGTACTTACTTTCTTATATGTAGCCGCTGGTGACGACAAAATTCTCGGACTGCTCCTGGTCGACACCTTGCACCGTCAGTTGTTTGCCTTGCTATTCTTATCAACTTGGGCACTGGGAGTCGGGGAGCTCAACGGATTCCGCGGTGGCATTTGTGCTGATATCGTAGGGGACGCTGCTATTCTCGTTGTGGCGTCGTTGTTTTTACTAATGTTCTCGTTGTTGTTATTGTTGTTGCTGCAGCTGTTGATGTTGTTGATGCATTGCATTCTGCTGCTGCTGCTGCGCCGGCTTCTGCTGCTGCGCCGGCTTCTGTTGCTGCTGCTGCTGCTCACACAAGTTGAAAAAGGAATCCTCGCTGGAAGGATCAGTCTTTACTGTGACTGACACAGAAGCATCTGGAACGCTCCATGTAATGTTGTGCATGCAATGCATTAAAAGAAAAGGTGGCATCTTTTTTGTGCCAAAAAAAAATCGTTGCTAACTTTTTTCTAACGGCGGGAGATGCACGGTATGTGGGAGTATAGGCAATATTTTTACAAGCATTTTGGTATGCAAATCATCAATTATTATCGGACAGTTATTGAGAAATTTGCATTTGAAAACACCCATAAAACAGCGTGGCAGCATTTGTGCATTAAAAGAAAACGTGGCATCTTTTTTGTGCAAAAAAAAAAATCGTTGCTAAAAGGTGGCATTTTTTTTGTGCCAAAAAAAAATCGTTGCTAACTTTTTTCTAACGGCGGGAGATGCACGGTATGTGGGAGTATAGGCAATATTTTTACAAGCATTTTGTTATGCAAATCATCAATTAATATCGGACAGTTATTGAGAAATTTGCATTCGAAAACACCCATAAAACAGCGTGGCAGCATTTGTGCATTAAAAGAAAACGTGGCATCTTTTTTGTGCAAAATAAAAATCGTTGCTAAAAGGTGGCATTTTTTTTGTGCCAAAAAAAAATCGTTGCTAACTTTTTTCTAACGGCGGGAGATGCACGGTATGTGGGAGTATTGGCAATATTTTTACAAGCATTTTGGTATGCAAATCATCAATTAATATCGGACAGTTACTGAGAAATTTTCATTTGAAAACACCCATAAAACAGCGTGGCAGCATTTGTGCATTAAAAGAAAACGTGGCATCTTTTTTGTGCAAAAAAAAATCGTTGCTAAAAGGTGGCATTTTTTTTGTGCCAAAAAAAAATCGTTGCTAACTTTTTTCTAACGGCGGGAGATGCACGGTATGTGGGAGTATTGGCAATATTTTTACAAGCATTTTGGTATGCAAATCATCAATTAATATCGGACAGTTATTGAGAAATTTGCATTTGAAAACACCCATAAAACAGCGTGGCAGCATTTGTGCATTAAAAGAAAACGTGGCATCTTTTTTGTGCAAAAAAAAAATCGTTGCTAAAAGGTGGCATTTTTTTTGTGCCAAAAAATCGTTGCTAACTTTTTTCTAACGGCGGGAGATGCACGGTATGTGGGAGTATTGGCAATATTTTTACAAGCATTTTGGTATGCAAATCATCAATTAATATCGGACAGTTATTGAGAAATTTTCATTTGAAAACACCCATAAAACAGCGTGGCAGCATTTGTGCATTAAAAGAAAACGTGGCATCTTTTTTGTGCAAAAAAAAATCGTTGCTAAAAGGTGGCATTTTTTTTGTGCCAAAAAAAAATCGTTGCTAACTTTTTTCTAACGGCGGGAGATGCACGGTATGTGGGAGTATTGGCAATATTTTTACAAGCATTTTGGTATGCAAATCATCAATTAATATCGGACAGTTATTGAGAAATTTGCATTTGAAAACACCCATAAAACAGCGTGGCAGCATTTGTGCATTAAAAGAAAACGTGGCATCTTTTTTGTGCAAAAAAAAAATCGTTGCTAAAAGGTGGCATTTTTTTTGTGCCAAAAAAAAAATCGTTGCTAACTTTTTTCTAACGGCGGGAGATGCACGGTATGTGGGAGTATTGGCAATATTTTTACAAGCATTTTGGTATGCAAATCATCAATTAATATCGGACAGTTATTGAGAAATTTGCATTTGAAAACACCCATAAAACAGCGTGGCAGCATTTGTGCATTAAAAGAAAACGTGGCATCTTTTTTGTGCAAAAAAAAAATCGTTGCTAACTTTTTTCTAACGGCGGGAGATGCACGGTATGTGGGAGTATTGGCAATATTTTTACAAGCATTTTGGTATGCAAATCATCAATTAATATCGGACAGTTATTGAGAAATTTGCATTTGAAAACACCCATAAAACAGCGTGGCAGCATTTGTGCATTAAAAGAAAACGTGGCATCTTTTTTGTGCAAAAAAAAATCGTTGCTAAAAGGTGGCATTTTTTTTGTGCCAAAAAAAAATCGTTGCTAACTTTTTTCTAAAGCATGGTATCCACCACCGCGGAAAATAAAAATTTCTGTCAAACTTCATATAAAAAAAACTGAGGCAGAAACTTTTCGTTTTCGATTTCGTTGCTTGAGTATCCAGCAACTTAAACGAAATCCACAAATAAATATCGATAAATGGCTTATCGACAGCGTGTGTGGACTGAGAGAACAGCTGATACACAGCTCAGGAATATATTGTCGACAATTATTTCGCTAGTGTGGATTGAAAAAGTGGAAGAAAAAACTGTGCGCAAAACCAAAAAGTGAGATGAAACTGTTTTTGTAACAATATATGCCGCCACCAACACAATCACTTCATTGTCAGAGCTCCATTGTATTAATTTTTTTAAATAAGTTGAACTTTCAAAATTGGCGCTCTTTACAAAACACAGAGTGACCATGCACGTTTTAGGTACATCGTCACACGTTTTACGTATATGGGCACACTGTTTTATTTATATTCCACACACACGAAATAAATAGCAAATTCCTAGCATAAAAATTTCGCAGTGCTGGAGACAGGCCTTAACGGCGGGAGATGCACGGTATGTGGGGAACCATCTCCGCTCGATTAGATGTATAGCCCGTAAAGCTATGCAAAACAATAGGTAGAAAACTTGTAAATGCAAAGTAATGCGATAGAGAAATTTTCCGAAACAACAAATAGTTATAAATATAAATTAAAAATATATATGCCCAAAATGGCAATAGTAGACGTTAAGTCAGTGGACTCCACAGCCAATGTTATTAATAAAGTAGAGTCAAATAATAACGACTTAGAACTAATACACACATTGTTAATAATAATTGTCGTTATAATGTGCGCAAATTGCTTTTATAAAATCTATAAGCTGCACAATAAATGTTTAAAAAAGAAATATTTAAGCAGAGGAAATGATTTAGATAAAATTTAAAAAAAAAAAAAAAAAAAAATAAAATATATATAAAGTAATCGAAATAACATTGTCTGCATAAATTCACAAAATTGATCTTTATACATGTGAACTATTTCTAAACAAAGCTCAAAGACAGTAACATTCATTATTCTTCAGTCAAATTCAAATTTCTGAAGGTAGTACAGTACTAATATTCCCGCTACTAAGAGTAGTATGGATTGGCAACAAATAATTGCCAATATAACAGAATTGAGAGACGAGTTCAATAGATCGTTTAAATGCTTAAATAAAAGCACACCCATTTCAAACGAAACTAAACTCAAGCATGTTAAACAATTGTTGAACACATTCAACACAATACGTATAATAATACTAGAAAACAACACTAAGTTTACGTCTTTACAACAAACTCAAGTAAAAGACGTAAGCACACGGCTTAAAGAAAATATTTTGTATGTTGCCCAGCGACATAAGTTGAACATATTAGTTCCAAAAACACTAAATTTTCCAGCCGAGTTTGATGAGACCGATCTGTTAGACTCCATAGCAAAAGAAAAGGAAAAGATAGAATCAGAATCGTCAATACATGACCAACCAGAACAAGATATAAAAGCAACATCGATAACCATGGCACAGACTGTAACAGACTTTCTTAAAATAGCCTCGCCTATACTATTTGAGTACGACGGCAAAGCAGAGAATTTACAAAGATTCAAGGATGCATTGAATCTAGTAAACTCCATTAAAGGCGATCACGAAGCAACAGCAGTCGAGCTTATAAAAACAAAATTAAAGGACCATGCAAGGAGCTTGATAAGCAATGAAAGAACAATTTCTGAAATCATTGAAACGTTATCAAGATCGATAAAAGGAGAATCGGTTGAATTATTGTCAGCCAAACTCCTTAACTTGCAACAAAAAAGCAAGACTGCAAATCAATATGCACAAGAGGTTGAGCAGTTAACGAAAGCTTTAAGAGGAGCTTATATAAATGACGGCTCAACTCCAGAAATGGCTGATAAATATAGTACAGCCCAGGCAGTAAAGGCCATGACCAAAAACTGTGCTATCGATAGGGTAAAACTTATCATGCAGTCCGGCACGTTCAGTAACATGAACGACGCCATATTCAAATTTGTCGACAGTTGCACCGAAGCAACCGGACAATCTAATACCTTATTGTTCTACCAAAATTACACTCAACGCGGAGGAAACCGCGGCAGAGGTAATTTTAGAGGCAGAAATTACAATAGAGGCGGTTACAGACAATACAACGGCAATAATTACAACAATAATAGAGGAAATGCTCGAGGAGGCCCATACAGAGGCGGCTCCAACAGAGGAAATGGCCAGAGAAATCAAGTCCGAGTAACGCAAAGCGACTCGGAAAACCAGCAGCACCCCTTGAGCCCACAACAGCAGTAAAAATCCTAAGCATAAATCTAAGTCTCAGTAGTCTGATTAAAATACAAAATGGAAAAAAGAACCCTTTAACATTGCTAATAGATACAGGAGCAAATGTCTCAATCCTAAAGAACAATCAATAAAAATTTTAAAACAAACATAACAGGAATAGGACAGGGTACAATACAATCAATTGGACAGTCTACAACTGATCTACTTTTCGATTATTTCATAATCAGTCACAACTTGCAAATAGTTCATAACGAGTTTCCCGTACCTTGTGACGGAATTCTTGGACTCGACTTCATTAGAAAATTTAATTGTATAATAGACTACCAACATGATGAATTCATCATGAAACCACATTCACTTAACTATCAGATACATGTACCACTATTACACAATGATATTGACAATTCAATATTATTACCAGCTAGATCAGAAGTAATGAGAAAAATTACGCTTCTGACAACTGAAGATACTGTATTGATACCAAACCAGGAAATTCATCCTGGAGTGTTAATAGCTAACAGTATAGTAACAAGTAATAACGCAATAGTTCGTATTTTAAATACAACAAATAACAATATAAAAATAGAAAATCCTCAAATAAAATTTGACTCAATAGAAAATTATGACATAAAAACTCAAAATGCAAACGTAAACAACAGACAAAATGAAGTCCTACAGAAATTAAAATTTCCTGAGCAGTTCAAAAATAAGCTTACTGATTTATGTACTAAATACAGTGACATATTTGGATTAGAAACAGAAGCAATTTCAAGTAACAACTTTTATAAACAAAAATTAAGATTAGCAGACAAAACTCCAGTTTATATAAAAAACTATAGAAATGCAGAAACAGAAAAGCCAGAAATAAACAGACAGGTCGAAAAATTAATAAAAGATGGTATAGTCGAACCATCTATTTCAGAATATAATAGCCCACTTCTCTTGGTACCCAAGAAATCTCTCCCAAACTCCAAGGAGAAAAAATGGCGTTTAGTAGTTGACTATCGCCAAATTAACAAAAAACTCTTAGCAGACAAGTATCCACTGCCAAGAATCGAGGAAATTTTGGACCAATTAGGACGAGCTAAATACTTTTCATGTCTCGATCTTATGTCCGGTTTCCACCAAATAGAACTAGATGAGAAATCTAGAAATATAACATCGTTTTCAACGAGCACTGGCTCTTATCGCTTCACGCGGTTACCATATGGTCTTAAGGTAGCACCAAATTCATTTATGAGAATGATGACACTCGCATTTTCAGGTCTAGAGCCATCCCAAGCATTTCTCTACATGGATGACTTGGTTGTCATCGGCTGTTCTGAACAGCACATGTTTAAAAATTTGTCAAATATATTTGATCTGTGTAGAAAACACAACTTAAAATTAAATCCAGAAAAATGTTCTTTCTTCATGCACGAGGTTACATTCCTCGGACATAAATGCACAGACCATGGCATCCTACCGGATGATAAAAAATACGAGGTTATAAAAAACTATCCAGTCCCTACGGATGCGGATAGTGCACGCCGTTTCGTAGCTTTCTGTAACTATTACAGACGATTTATCCATAATTTCGCACAATATTCACGTCATTTGACTAGATTATGTAGAAAAAATGTTCAATTCGAATGGACAAAAGAATGCGAAGATGCATTTAAATATCTGAAAAAGGCATTGATGAAACCAACATTATTGCAATATCCTGACTTCAGCAAAGAATTTTGCATAACCACTGATGCAAGTAAACATGCATGTGGTGCAGTACTATCACAAGAGTACAATGGTATGCAATTGCCAATTGCATATGCATCCCGAGCTTTCACACAGGGAGAAAGCAATAAATCAACTACCGAGCAGGAATTAGCTGCTATTCATTGGGCAATAAAACATTTCAGACCATACTTTTACGGAAGGCATTTCTTAGTAAAAACAGATCATAGACCACTAGTATACTTATTTTCTATGAAGAATCCTACTTCAAAGCTGACTAGAATGAGATTAGATTTAGAAGAGTATCAATTTACAATCGAATACCTCAAGGGGAAAGATAATCATGTTGCGGATGCATTATCTTGCATAAATGTAGAAGACCTAATACAAATGAACAGAAACATATTGATAGTCCAAACAAGGTCATCAAAAAGACAGGAAAACATCTACGCAGATGAAAAAATTAAAATGCATGATAAAATATACGAGCCCAATGTCTACGAAGTCGTTAGCAATAGCGACGTAAAGAAATTTGTAAAAATAAAAATGAATAATTTCAGATGTTTACTCAAACGAGGCAAACAAATTATTTCACAATTTTCATTTAAAGATTTATATTCTAATGAAAAATTCGATTTAGATCAATTTTTTCAAAGGCTTATTGCAGAAGCCGGGAAACACAAAATCATTAACATACAGATGTCACCAAGTGAACAAATTTTTCAATTTGTCACTATAAATGAATTTAAAAATAAGGGCAATAATCATTTACTAAATATAAAAATAGCGCTATTACAAAAAGTGACACAAGTAGACAAGAATGACGAAAGTCAAATTAATGCAATCCTGTTAAGATATCATAACGACCCAATAGAAGGAGGCCATACAGGGATTACGCGTACACTGTTAAAAATTAAAAAGTACTATTATTGGCCCCAAATGAATAAGACTATAACGAAGTATGTGAAAACTTGTGTGAAATGCCAACAGGCAAAAACCACAACACATACCAAAGCCCCAATGCTAATTACAAATACACCGAATACAGCTTTTGATACTGTTTTAATTGATACAATCGGACCACTACCTCGTTCAGAGAATGGTAACGAGTATGCAGTCACTATAATATGTGACCTCACAAAATATCTAGTTACAATACCAGTAGCAGATAAAAGTGCGAAAACAGTAGCTAAAGCAATCTTCGAAAATTTTGTACTAAAGTACGGTCCTATGAAGACGTTCACAACGGACATGGGTACTGAATACAAAAATTCGCTCATAAATGACTTGTGTAAGTATATGAATATAAGTAACATACATTCAACAGCACACCATCATCAGACGTTAGGAACAGTGGAAAGAAGTCATCGAACATTTAACGAGTTTATTCGTTCATATATTTCGATTGACAAAGACGATTGGGACATATGGTTGAACTATTTCACCTATTGTTTCAATACAACTCCGTCTACGGTACACGAATACTGTCCATACGAACTTGTTTACGGTAGACTACCTAGACAATTCAATGAATTTACAAACTTTACAAAAATAGACCCCATTTACAATATAGATGATTACGCTAAGGAGTTTAAGTATAGATTAGAGATAGCCTATAAACGAGCAAAAACAATTTTAGAATTAGAAAAAGAAAAACGAAAAATAGAATATGACAAAAAATTAAATGACATAGAACTAAAAGTAGGAACTTTAGTTATGTTACATAATAAAACAGCGCATAAGCTTGAAAGTAAATATTTGGGACCATACAAGGTCATAAGTATAGAAGACAGAAATAACATAAAAATAGATGTAGGAAAGAAGAAACCTCAAATAGTTCATAAAAACAGGTTAAAAATATTCAATATGTAATTTAGCTCGAGCATAGAATAAGTTCACACGTTTAGGCCTGATCAGCCAAAATGTTTTTATCAAAAAAAAAAAAAAATTTTGTTGAAAAAAAAAAAAAAAAAAAAAAAAAAAAATTACTTAATAAATAAATCATACCTGTTAAATAATGATTAGTAATCATAATCATTAGTAATTAAATTATTTTTGTTTAAAAGTCGAACCAATGATTAAATTACGATTACTTTCGGTTTTGCCCAATTATTTAATGATTACGATTAGAAAAAATCAAAAAAAAATCTAAAATTATTACGATTATTCAAAATAATCAGAAAAAATAAAAAAAAAATCAAAAATAATCGTTTTGAGTATTTCGGATTATTTTTGATTTTTTCTGATTATTTCTGATTTTTACGATTTTTTTAGATTTTTTAGTAAAAATCAAATTATTTTAAATTTTCACAATCAAAGTAGCCAAAGCTTTTGATTACAGTTGCTTTTTGTACTGTCTAAAACAGTTCAATTCAGAAGAAAGAAGGAGGCGGCTAGAATGTTTCCGTAGCTCACTAGGTAGAGATGCTGACTTGTCAAATCCAGTTTGAAAATAAACTGGGTTCGATTCCCCCCGTCAATTGTAGTCAACCGTGTGTTTATAAGTTCTTCGGAATGAAACGCAAAAATATGTACATCCCGTCATTAAAAAAAAGAATAGTATTCAACTTTTTTTTTTAATCAAAAGATTCAAGAAAATAATTGCTTGCAGAATATTGGAGAACTAAGAGGAGCGCTGAAAAGGTCCACATTTATGGCGTATACAATCGAAAAGAAGATATCCTAGTAGTTAGATTGTGATCCGCACAAAAAAAGACTTGCCGACTATGAACATCTACAGTAAGTTTGTTATTGATTATACAAGTAAAAGTAATGCCCTTATTGCAGTTTCGATCGAGTTTGATCTAGAGATGATTGGGTGAAGTACCAGTACCAACACCAGCCATCTCGAAATGAGTACCTGCAGCAAAGCGCACCAAGCTAAGCTGCTTAAAATAGTTCGGAAAAAAATTACCTCCAACTCACTTCAAATAAATAAATAACTTAAACATATCTAAAACTGTTTAATTTAATATATATTTTTAATAAGGAAAAGATTTGCAATTTGCTTTCATTAAAACCAATTTTTCGAAAGAAAAGTCTGACAATGATTGCCGTCTAGGGCTATTAATAATGCCGGCAAACGAAAACAGCCGTTCAACCGGCGCCGAAGACGTTAAAGGAGTATTGAACGCCATGGATGCTTCCTTTAAAATTCCGTATTTCAGCCAAATATCTTCCGAAATGTGGTTATCTTGCAAATAACAAGATAGCTGATGGCAAATTAATGATCGTTGACCTTTTTTTTGTTCCTCGGGTGAATAAAAATTATTTTCATCATCTGCAAAATAAGAAATCTTGAAAATCAACAAATTTAAATCAATTACAAAAAATGTACTCACCATCAATATCAAAATCAAAATGTTGAGTAACCTCTGAAAAACTATTACTAGTTGCTTTAGATTCAAAATTGAATGCACTCAAGTTCTTTAGATAAAAATTGAAAATTGCGTCCAAAACAATACTCCGTATGTTTTCTTCTGTACATTTTGGGTTTAGTTTCTCCAAAACCTTAATCCATTTCATTTTGATGCATGGAATTAGCACGGTAGCTGCAATTGCTATACTTGCATCTGGTGTCAACAAGAAATATTTTTGAAATCTTTGCCTTAATTGCTGCTCAATTTTCACTACAACAGCGGACATCGGTTGCAGCTCCTCGATTTTTAAAAGTTTTTGCAGCCTATTGCTCAAAGTTATAAGAGTTGGCATTAAATAACCTATATTGAATGAAATGAAATAAATTTAGTTAAAAAAAATTTGATATTATTAGAATTTTACCATAGTTCATATTTTTCTCCCCTTGAAGGAAATCTAGAGCCTTGGAAATTGGATCCATCACCAACACAAACATGCTCAGATATTGGAAATCTCCTTGGGAAAAATGGACCAAACTCAGCTTATCGCACAGCTCATTTATCATTTCTTTATGTGACAGAAATTTTTTAACTGCGTCGTACAGCGAATTCCAACGCGTAACTACGGGCAAGGGCAATGATGATCCCAAGCACTCTACAATAATTTCTGAAGACTTTGGCCATTTGCACTTTTTCCAAATGCTGTTACATTTCTCTAATGCCTAAAAAATAAACAAGAAATAAATATTAAAATTATGTAAGGAGTTAATACAATTCCATATTACAATCTTATGCTGTATATACAGCGGTTGTTCCTTCTTTAAAATTTTTGCGAAGTCAGTTGACGCCAGCAAATTTAAGGTATGGCTGCAGCACCTCTGGTGTTTGGGCAACCACTTTTCATTCTCGAAAATTGGCAGATCGTCATCATCATCATTTTCATGTGCCTGAATGTCACTTTCTAGCCCGTAATCCTTGAAAGCCTTAACAAAATTTGACCCGTTGTCTGTAACAGTCATGATTATGTTGGAGCTTTTTAACCCGAAGGTGTTGTTTATCTCTGAAATAAGCTGCGCAACTTTTTCAGAGGAATGTACTCCAAACATTCTTCTGCATGCTAATGCAATCGATTTTCGTTCAAAATCTTCTGTCAGCCAATGGCACGTATATCCCAAGAAGCTTCTGCGGTTTCCGGACCAGATATCAGCCGTTGTACAAAAGTACTTCGCAGAGGAAATATATGATTTAATTTCTTTTAGCATATTGGAATACTTATCAGACAATCTGAGTACAGCTGTTTGCCTGCTTATCACATTCAAGCCGTTATACTCAAAGAGATCAATAAATGATTTTTTCTCCAGGATCGAAACTGGCAAAGCACAATCAACTATTGCGTGCAATAGCTTTTCGTTAAATATCGATTGCGCATTTTCACCAGAAGCTACACCCGTCTTCATAGTTTTGTATTTGACAAAAAGTTCTTGGTGTTTGACGCGTAAATGAGAAATAAAATTGGAAGTCACTCCACCGGTTCCCCTTATGATTCGGTGACAAGCAACACACTTGGCACACGTTGTCTTATCTGAAATCTAAAAAAAAAAAATAATAATAAAAATAAAATAAATAATTGTTGTAAATTTAACAAATGTTTTTGAAACCTTCTCCACTTCCACATAAAAATCGTCTTTGAAGACTAATTTTTGTAAGTCATAGGACGAATCCAAACTTATTTTTTTAAGAGGCGGTTTGGACTCTCCACTTGTTATTGAACGTTTCCTCATGCTTGTGGAAGGTTTGAAATCTTCATCTTCGAAATCGTCATCTGCCGAAAAATCGCATTCGCTCCCAAATATAGGTTGTGACATTTTAACCTAAATTAAAAATGTTTATATATTTTTTTTTCAACTGTTCCGCCATTAATACTTACCAAATATTATTACACAATTCAAAAAATGCACTACAACAAATTCACTTTTTATAGAAAGGCACTTCACACTTTAACCGGTCAAATACGAATGCTCAAATGTATTCCTCAGGAGGGCTTTATATGGCCAGCACAAAGCAACTGTAATCAAAAGCTTTGGCTACTTTGATTGTGAAAATTTAAAATAATTTGATTTTTACTAAAAAATCTAAAAAAATCGTAAAAATCAGAAATAATCAGAAAAAATCAAAAATAATCCGAAATACTCAAAACGATTATTTTTGATTATTTTTGATTTTTTCTGATTATTTTGAATAATCGTAATAATTTTAGATTTTTTTTTGATTTTTTCTAATCGTAATCATTAGATTATCACAAATTTTTCAACAGTGAATTATATAATCACTACGATTATTTCGAATAAATAATCTAATTGATTAGTAATTCTAATCGAAATTTAACAGGTATGAAATAAATACAACATAATATATAAAAAAAAAAAAAAAAAAAAAAAAAATTTACATATATATATACATATATAAAAACAATACAAATAATAATTTTTATATTAAATAACTACAATATATTACGTTATTTTTTTAAAAAGGGAGGTGTAGTATGTTGTATGCCAAATGAGCATATGCCCATAGTATTGTAGAGTATACAATATAACAAGTGGTCATATGCCATGAGTGCAGTAATAGGATCCGCCACTTATGCGGACTGGCCGCAGCGTGAGAACGCTAGCGTAAGCACTTCTTGAGTACGTACCATCAGTACATACTAACACACATTTATACATAACTACACAGGCACATATATACTGCAACTCTCTCTCTCTCTGCCGACGCTCTTCGCGGCAGAACTCAATTAGAATATTGTATTGTAATAAGTAAAACATAAAATTGAATAAAACGGAGTCAAGACTCTCTATGAAAGTTCCAAAGCGATCAGTCGTGTTTTTATTATATCCGCAAGCGTGATCAAACTTTACACACAAGAAAGATGCGTTTGTCCATAAGCGGATTCTCTGCTTCACCATACCGTCGTGGTCCCAAGCTCCTATAGCCTCCAGTGGTGCCCCACTGTTTCTGTTTAACATGCATAAAGATGCCACGTTTTCTTTTAATGCAAAAATGCTGCCACGCTGTTTTATGGGTGTTTTCGAATGCAAATTTCTCAATAACTGTCCGATATTAATTGATGATTTGCATACCAAAATGCTTGTAAAAATATTGCCAATACTCCCACATACCGTGCATCTCCCGCCGTTAGAAAAAAGTTAGCAACGATTTTTTTTTGGCACAAAAAAAATGCCACCTTTTAGCAAAGATTTTTTTTTTGCACAAAAAAGATGCCACGTTTTCTTTTAATGCACAAATGCTGCCACGCTGTTTTATGGGTGTTTTCAAATGCAAATTTCTCAATAACTGTCCGATATTAATTGATGATTTGCATACCAAAATGCTTGTAAAAATATTGCCAATACTCCCACATACCGTGCATCTCCCGCCGTTAGAAAAAAGTTAGCAACGATTTTTTTTTGGCACAAAAAAAATGCCACCTTTTAGCAAAGATTTTTTTTTTGCACAAAAAAGATGCCACGTTTTCTTTTAATGCAAAAATGCTGCCACGCTGTTTTATGGTTGTTTTCGAATGCAAATTTCTCAATAACTGTCCGATATTAATTGATGATTTGCATACCAAAATGCTTGTAAAAATATTGCCAATACTCCCACATACCGTGCATCTCCCGCCGTTAGAAAAAAGTTAGCAACGACTTTTTTTTGGCACAAAAAAAATGCCACCTTTTAGCAACGATTTTTTTTTTGCACAAAAAAGATGCCACGTTTTCTTTTAATGCACAAATGCTGCCACGCTGTTTTATGGGTGTTTTCAAATGCAAATTTCTCAATAACTGTCCGATATTAATTGATGATTTGCATACCAAAATGCTTGTTAAAATATTGCCAATACTCCCACATACCGTGCATCTCCCGCCGTTAGAAAAAAGTTAGCAACGATTTTTTTTTGGCACAAAAAAAATGCCACCTTTTAGCAACGATTTTTTTTTTGCACAAAAAAGATGCCACGTTTTCTTTTAATGCACAAATGCTGCCACGCTGTTTTATGGGTGTTTTCAAATGAAAATTTCTCAATAACTGTCCGATATTAATTGATGATTTGCATACCAAAATGCTTGTAAAAATATTGCCAATACTCCCACATACCGTGCATCTCCCGCCGTTAGAAAAAAGTTAGCAACGATTTTTTTTTGGCACAAAAAAAATGCCACCTTTTAGCAATGATTTTTTTTTTGCACAAAAAAGATGCCACGTTTTCTTTTAATGCACAAATGCTGCCACGCTGTTTTATAGGTGTTTTCAAATGCAAATTTCTCAATAACTGTCCGATATTAATTGATGATGTGCATTCCAAATTGCTTGTAAAAATATTGCCAATACTCCCACATACCGTGCATCTCCCGCCGTTAGAAAAAAGTTAGCAACGATTTTTTTTTGGCACAAAAAAAATGCCACCTTTTAGCAACGATTTTTTTTTTGCACAAAAAAGATGCCACATTTTCTTTTAATGCACAAATGCTGCCACGCTGTTTTATGGGTGTTTTCAAATGCAAATTTCTCAATAACTGTCCGATATTAATTGATAATTTGCATACCAAAATGCTTGCAAAAATATTGCCAATACTCCCACATACCGTGCATCTTCCGCCGTTAGAAAAAAGTTAGCAACGATTTTTTTTTGGCACAAAAAAGATGCCACCTTTTCTTTTAATGCATTGCATGCGCAACATTACATGGAGCGTTCCAGATGCTTCTGTGTCAGTCACAGTAAAGACTGATCCTTCCAGCGAGGATTCCTTTTTCTACTTGTGTGAGCAGCAGCAGCAGCAACAGAAGCCGGCGCAGCAGCAGAAGCCGGCGCAGCAGCAGCTGCAGAATGCACTGCATCAACAACATCAACAGCTGCAGCAACAACAATAACAACGACGAGAACATTAGTGAGAACAACAACGCCACAACGATAGCAGCGTCCCCTACGATATCAGCACAAATGCCACCGCGGAATCCGTTGAGCTCCCCGACTCCCAGTGCCCAAGTTGATAAGAATAGCAAGGCAAACAACTGACGGTGCAAGGTGTCGAGCAGGAGCAGACCGAGAATTTTGTCGTCACCAGCGGCTACATATAAGAAAGTAAGTACCTCATGTTGATCAACTCTTGTTCCAGCTAAAGATTGAAATTTATAAAAAAAAAATAAACATCTTGATTTCAGCCATCGCGAATGCCTTGAAACAGGGCAATCTGAGTCCGGAGTTTGAGGAAAAGCTGGTAAACATTCGCACAAGCAGGAGCAACAGAACTCTAACACTTAAGGCGAATGGACGGCAACAGTGAATAGATCCTACTCTTCGGTTGATGGCGCCAGCACATCGTCACATCGACGCACTGCATCGCGTCATCATCACAACAACAACGAGGTGGTCGAGTCTAAGGTGAAGCGTCAAGTGCGTGCGAGGAGCACATCAGCGCCGCCAGAAACTATATAATTATATACATGCATACATATAAATAAATATATACATATGAAAATATTTTTCACATTTCTCATTTATTTAGAAAAAGCCAGCAAAGATTTTGTGTTTCACACAATAAAGGCGCCACCTTTTCTTTAAATGCACAAATGCTACGTAGTTCTGTTACGTAGTAGTTCAGTTCACGTTGGAGCTACCAGTTCGAAATGACTTGCTCATTAACCTTTTTGGGGTTTGATTTACAATTAATTAATTTTCTCAAAATCTGTACCATAATTTTCTCTGAACTTAATGCAATAGCTTCCCCAAGCTTGTACTTTTAATTTTCTATATGCCGCGTTTTCCGCCGTTCGACCTCAGATAAGCTATAATGGTTTGAGAACAAGGTATGTATTTTGGCGGTCATTTTGTATGGGACTTTCACCGAGGTAGCTTCGCTCATTTCAAAATTTTTCAAAAACGTTACCATAACTTTTCTTAGAAATGGTACCATTGGAAAGGTGAAATTGCTCTCTTTAATCGTGCATTAGCGGTTTTCCCCGCCGTTCCCCCTAAATTTAGCATTTTAAGAAATGGTGAAAATGTTCTTTTTTTCACTTTCTTTATTCACTTGTTACTTCCACTATAATAGCTGAAATGTCCAAAATACTGCTTAAAACTATAGATAAATTAATTTTCTACAATTCTGCATCATTACTTTATTGATTAAAGGTCTAGAAACGTTTTAAAATGAGAAAGTTCATAACTGGTTCCGACTCATGAACCAAGTTCCGTTTTTCGTTGCTAAAGAACCGATGCTATCTTGACGCACATGATCTGGAATTAATGTGCGTCAAGATAGCATCGCCTAATGACAACTCAAATCAGGAAGCTACCACATAAAATAATTATTTTTATAATACAATTCTTACTAATGTATTTCATCCAACAAACTAATGGTCAAAGCTTAGAAGTAAACCCAATCCAATCGATAAACGCTTACCTTATATTTAAAACAGGAACTATTAACTTACCAATAAATTACGAATACCACTATTTAACTGTTAATCTCACAAAAATCGAAAAAACATTTAATGAAACAAGCTGAAGAATTTAAAACATTATCCCAAATTCAATATTTAACAGAAAAATTGGAAAGAGAAATGAACGGCATAAGAATAGCAAAACGCAACAAAAGAGGCCTTATCAATTTTATGGGAACATTTTATAAATACTTATTTGGTACATTAGATCAGGAAGATAAAGCAGAACTGGAATCCAAAATAAATAACTTATCAGAAAATAGCGTTCAAGCAAACGAACTAATTCAAGTAATAGAAGGTGTAAATAGAGGAATAGAAGTTACAAATACTTTAACATTTATTAATGAAGGAGACAAAAAATTAGCAATAATTACATTTAATCTACAAGAATTTACAAAATATATCGAAGACATAGAGCTAGGAATGCAGTTAACAAGATTAGGTATATTTAACCCTAAATTACTAAAACATAGTCCATTATCACACGTAAACTCTGAAAAGATTTTAAATATTAAGACTTCTACATGGTTGAAAACAACTAAAAACGAAATTTTGATAATTTCCCACATAATTTCAGTTAAAATGTTTGTTTTCGTCTGGGTATGGAACAATTTCAAAAATTGGTGTATTGATGATTTCGCGAGATCATCAATACACCAATTTTTGAAATTGTTCCATACCCAGACGAAAACAAACATTTTAACTGAAATTATACATGACAAATATTTTATTCAAAATAATAAAGCATATACCGAAAAGACCAAAGATCTAGTAATGAACAAATGTATATCAGGAATTTTAAATCAAGACACAACCGAATGTAGATATGCAAAAACACATAAATCTTTTGAAACAAAATATGTAGAGCCTAATATAATGTTAACTTGGAACTTACCTAAAACAATTCTAAATCAAAATTGTATTAACAGAGATATAACAATAGAAAGTAATAATATTATAAAAGCATTTAATTGCTCCATTCAATTAGAAGAAATATTGATCACAAGTACTATGTTAGATTACACACAAACTATTTATGTAAACAATAATGTAACTAAACTAGAACCACTCTCTTATATACAGGCAAAAGAAATTGTAAATCAACAAACAAAACATTACAATACACTTCAAATTATTACTTTAACAACTCTTATAATTATTGTAATCATACTAGTACTATATTTTAGCTATAAGTATAAAAGCATACCACGCAAAATAATTGTTAACTATAAGAAACAATCAGAAATAACCCCACAATCAAATAATGTACAAATTAATCCAATATCAAATGAAACAGCAAATATTGTACTCGAATCCGAACCAACACTATATCCCAATATTACCGCCTGAGGACTGGCTAATTTTTTATGGATGGGGAAGTCACATATGTAATGCACATAGCCACCTAAATATTCTCGCACATATTCCCCCTATCAAGTAATAAGATATCAATAACAATAACAGGCTGGTGAAAATAACAATTCAAGCGCTCCCACGATCGAAACAGTTAATATAAACATGCGCTAGAATTGTCATTCCCACCAAGGGTCAAATCTGCCGACGCGGCACAAATCCAGGCTGTTGCTTAGCACCCAAATATTCGTCTTCTCAAAAGAGCGATCCCTAAAATCTCCCTGTTTATATTAGAGCGCAAAGCTCAATCCCCAAAAGCTCACAGCCGAGGTTTGCTATGCGACGTCAAAACATTTAACAGTTAGTCTTGAATTATTCTCAAACTCCGATGTTCAACTCGCTTTAAGTTTTCTATTTAAATAAAGTTATATTTTTTTAAATAAACTAAAGTTGGAACTCGTTATTATATAAATAAACATAAATAAATATAATCCAGGCTGTTGCTTGGCACCTAAATATTCGTCTTCTCAAAAGAGCGATCCCTAAGATCTCTCTGTTTATATTAGAGCGCAAAGCTCAATCCCCAAAAGCTCACAGCCGAGGTTTGCTATGCGACGTCAAAACATTTAACAGTTAGTCTTGAATTATTCTCAAACTCCGATGTTCAACTTGCTTTAAGTTTTCTATTTAAATAAAGTTATATTTTTTTAATAAACTAAAGTTGGAACTCGTTATTGGCGCAGCCGGTAGGATATGTAAAGTGATTGTAATCAACTAAACTAAAAAGACTACTAAAGACATACGTGCGTGTTTAAGTTACAACAAAAGTGTTAACCACTAAGGGACAGCTGAAGTCCTAGGTTAAATAAAACCAAGTTTTGTGCTTAAAAAAAACGTGACAAACTTTGTCAATTTTGCTTTGTGACCACTAAAGGATAATTGTAATCCTAGGCCACAACAAGACAAAGAAAACCCGAACATTAAAAAGAAAAAATAAATACACTGTCAACATCAATCATGACACCCCCAGCATCTCCATCAACCCCACCAATGGTTTTGTCAGAGCTTCTCCTGAAGCAAGCTCTTGGACAAATAAAACAAGTTCCCACCTTTTATGGACAAACGGAAGAGCTCACGGCGTTCGTGAGAAGAGTGGACTATATAATGCAGCTCTACCCCACCCAAGATCTGAGACAACACAACGTTCTATTTGGAGCCATCGAACTACAGACTTCTGGAACAGCACAGCGAGTCGCACAGCTATCAGGAGCTACAAACTGGATACAACTGAGGAACGCGCTCATCGACGAATTCAAAACACAGACGCCCTATGAAGAACTGCTTCGTCGACTCTACAACACTAATTATAACGGAAGTATCCGTAAGTTTGTTGAAGACCTTGAGTATAAATCATTTGTAATTTCAAACAAATTAATGTTAGAAGGCGTAGACTCACAAACAATTCTGTACACCAATGCTATGAACAACACAATCAAAGACGTTATAACAAGAAAATTACCCGACCGAATTTTTATGACTCTGGCTAGGTACGATATTACGACAATAACTAAATTAAAACAAGTAGCTCAAAGAGAGTGACTATACAAAAACAACTTTTCTGACCGTTCAAAAACCAACACCTCAACTACGACAAACAGTAGTGATGCTCGCAGGAATAGGGGAAACTCTCATAATTTCTATCCAATGGCAAGCCCACCAAACACAAGTAATGCTACTCAAAACTTTCAAGCCCCAAATCAAAGCAACCCACAGTTGCATAATGAATTTCAACAAAAACTAAATCAAGGTAGATTCCAAAACCCAATGAACTACCAACAAAACAGAACTTCAACGAACACTTCAAATCCGCCTGTCAAAAGACAACGCGAAAGTTCTAGTGGTCAATCCAAAATGGATACTGCCGAAAATTTTCATCACGCAGCCTCGGACCAAGAACTAGAAGAAACCCCTTCATTCGACTAATAATGAACAACATTCACCTCAAATGCGTAATCGATACAGGTTCCTCTATAAATCTAATGAAAAAGAACTTTTTGAATTTCCCAATTAAATCTGGTCATTTAGAAGTCCAGACGATAAAAGGAAATATTTGTTTAAACCAATGTATTTCCTTAGCCCCCAGTAAACTCTGTCCACAGCACCAAAGATTTTTTATACACGAATTTTCAGAAAATTACGATGTATTATAAGGCAGGGAATATCTCGAGGCTTGTGAAGCAAACCTAAATTATAAAGAGGAAACTGTCACCTTAAGCGATTACCCATTTATCATGAGATATAATCATGAAGAATTCTTAAAGGACAAGACCGCAGTCAATCGTGTTGATCCACCTTACGTGAAAGATACCGAATTTGATTACCTTGATCCGCCTTTTACAACGGACCAACCGTTTAATTTTGCAATCGAAAATGAGTTAATAGAAAGTAACCAGTTCAGATTAGAACAGCTCAATGAGGAAGAAAAATTAAAATTAACAAAAATCCTTCATGAGTTCAGAAACATACAGTACAAAGAAAGTGAAAATTTGACTTTCACCAGTGAAATCAAGCATGTCATTCAAACTAAACATGAAGATGCAATTTACAAACGACCTTATGACGAAGAAGTCGAAAACCAAATGAAGGAAATGATAAAACAAGGAATTATCCGAAAATCAAATTCTCCTTATTGCTCACCAATTTGGATTGTACCAAAGAAGAGTGATGCATCAGGAAAACAAAAGTTCCGAATAGTAATTGACTATCGAAACTTAAATGAAATTACAGTTGACGATAAATACCCAATACCAGTTATGGATGATATATTAGACAAACTTGGAAAATGTCAATATTTCACTACCATTGACCTGGCAAAAGGCTTTCATCAGATCCAAATGGATGCTGATTCAATTCCAAAGACTGCTTTTTCGACGAAAAATTGCCATTACGAGTACACTCGCATGCCTTTTGGACTCAAAAACGCCCCTGCAACTTTTCAACGTTGCATGAACAACCTTTTAGAAGATTTAATCTATAAAGATTGTTTAGTCTACATGGATGACATAATAGTGTATTCCACTTCATTGGAAGAACACATATTATCATTGAAAAGAGTTTTTAAGAAACTTAGGGAAGCCAATCTAAAATTGCTGTTGGACAAATGTGAATTTTTGAAAAAGGAAACTGAGTTCCTTGGTCACATTGTCACAACTGAAGGTATAAAACCAAACCCAATAAAATTCAACGCAATTACAAATTTCCCAATACCCAGAACAACGAAAGAAATCAAGTCATTTCTAGGACTCTGTGGCTATTATAGGAAATTTATACCAAACTTTGCACAAATCGTGAAACCAATGACCTTAAAACTTAAGAAAAATGCAACAATCGACATAAGTAACAAAGAGTACGTCTCAGCATTTGAAAAATTAAAAATACTTATTACATCTGATCCGATACTAATTTATCCAAACTTTGAAAAACCTTTTTCGTTAACTACAGATGCAAGCAATATTGCTTTAGGTGCCGTGCTATCGCAAAACCATAAGCCAATATGCTATGCAAGTCGAACATTAAATGAACACGAAATAAATTAT
Organism: Drosophila limbata; assembly: GCA_963924055.1. Classification (NCBI taxonomy): domain Eukaryota; kingdom Metazoa; phylum Arthropoda; class Insecta; order Diptera; family Drosophilidae; genus Drosophila; species Drosophila limbata. The sequence continues at coordinate 1,157,959 of CAWUOW010000172.1, forward strand.
TCCGCAATAGAAAAAGAACTTTTAGCTATTGTTTGGGCCACTAAATACTTCAGGTCCTATCTTTTTGGCAGGAAATTCGAAATCCTCAGTGATCACAAACCCCTAGTTTGGTTAAACAATGTTAAAGAGCCAAACATGAAACTTCAAAGATGGAAGATCAAATTAAATGAATTTGACTATCACATCAAATATGTCCCTGGCAAAGAAAATTATGTTGCCGATGCTTTGTCGAGAATTCAACTGGAAGAAAATTTATTAGGAGAATCTCCTAACAGTACAGCAGCAACTGTACACAGTGCACAAGAAGATAATCAAAATTATATCTCGATTACAGAAAGACCAATCAACTATTACAATAGGCAGATCGAATTTGTTAAACATAATACAAACGAAGTAAATGTAATAAATTATTTTCACAAAACTAAAATTCAAATTATGTATAAAGAAATGACCAACACCCATGCCAAAGAACTAATCAAAGAATATTTATGTACAAAGAAAAGCGTAATCTATTTTCATTGTGAAACAGATTTCTTAACTTTTCAAACCGCTTTCTTGGAAATAATCAGTCTCAACAATTTAACCAAAGTAATGAGATCTACTAAAAAATTAAAAGATATTCAAACATACGCAGAATTTAAAGACTTCGTTATTAAAACACATAAAGAATTACTACACCCAGGTATACAGAAACTAACGTCATTATTTAAAGAAAAGTATTATTACCCAGATTACCAAAACCTAATTCAAAATATTATTAATGAATGCCAAGTCTGTAACATTGCGAAAACAGAACATAGAGACACAAAGCTAGCTTTCGAGTTAACGCCAGAAACTTTGAATCCCAGAGAAAAATACGTTATAGATTTTTATATGGTAGATAATAAACAATTCCTTTCTTGCATAGACATTTATTCAAAATTCGCGTCCCTAATCGAAGTGAACGGTAGAGATTGGTTAGAAGCTAAAAGAGCGTTACTTAAAATTTTCAATAGTATGGGAAAACCGAAAGAAATTAAAGCAGATAAAGATTCAGCATTCATGTGCTCAGCATTACAAATACGGCTAAAAGCTGAAGGAGTAGATATAAATATAACAACAAGTAAAAATGGCATATCTGAAGTAGAAAGATTTCATAAAACTATTAATGAAAAAATTAAGAATAATAAACAGCGAATCAGATCCAGAAAATAAGCTTACTAGATTCGAAATAATACTTTACACATATAATCACAAAACCACTCATAATACAACAGGTAGAACACCAGCAGACATTTTTATATACGCGGGAACCCCAGAGTATAACACTCAACTTAACAAAACAACTCAAATAGATAAACTAAATGAAAACCGTACAGATTTTGAAATTGATACTAATTATAGACAATCACCTTTGGTACGTTCAAAATCAACTAATCCATTCAAAAAGACCGGTAATTTGAGACAAGTAGACGAAAAACATTTCGAAGAGACAAACAGAGGGAGAAAGATAATACACTACAAATCTAAATTTAAAAAGAAAAAGAAAATTAACAAGAGCAAATATGATAATTCCAGATCATCGCCTAATGACAACTCAAATCAGGAAGCTACAACATAAAATAATTATTTTTATAATACAATTCTTACTAATGCATTTCATCCAACAAACTAATGGTCAAAGCTTAGAAGTAAACCCAATCCAATCGAAAAACGGTTACCTTATATTTAAAACAGGAACTATTAACTTACCAATAAATTACGAATACCACTATTTAACTGTTAATCTCACAAAAATCGAAAACACATTCAATAATTTAATGAAACAAGCTGAAGAATTTAAAACATTATCCCAAATTCAATATTTAACAGAAAAATTGGAAAGAGAAATGAACGGCATAAGAATAGCAAAACGCAACAAAAGAGGCCTTATCAATTTTATGGGAACATTTTATAAATACTTATTTGGTACATTAGATCAGGAAGATAAAGCAGAACTGGAATCCAAAATAAACAACTTATCAGAAAATAGCGTTCAAGCAAACGAACTAAATCAAGTAATAGAAGTAGTAAATAGAGGAATAGAAGTTACAAATACTTTAACATTTATTAACGAAGGAGACAAAAAATTAGCAATAATTACATTTAATTTACAAGAATTTACAGAATATATCGAAGACATAGAGCTATGAATGCAGTTTAGGTATATTTAACTCTAAATTACTAAAACACAGTCCATTATCACACGTAAACTCTGAAAAAATTCTAAATATTAAGACTTCTACATGGTTGAAAACAACTACAAACAAAATTTTGATAATTTCCCATATTCCTCGCGAAATCATCAATACACCAATTTTTGAAATTGTTCCATACCCAGACGAAAACAGAAACATTTTAACTGAAATTATACATGACAAATATTTCATTCAAAATAATAAAGCTACCAGTTCGAAATGACTTGCTCATGAACTTTTTGGGGGTTGATTTACAATTAGTTAATTTTCTCAAAATCTGTACCATAATTTTCTCTGAACTTAATGCAATAGCTTCCCCAAGCTTGTACTTTTAATTTTCTATATGCCGCGTTTTCCGCCGTTCGACCTCAGATAAGCTATAATGGTTTGAAAACAAGGTATGTATTTTGGCGGTCATTTTGTATGGGACTTTCACCGAGGTAGCTTCGCTCATTTCAAAATATCTCAAAAACGTTACCATAACTTTTCTTAGAAATGGTACCATTGGAAAGGTGAAATTGCTCTCTTTAATCGTGCATTCCCTCTAAACTTAGCATTTTAAGAAATGGTGAAAATTTTCTTTTTTTCACTTTCTTTATTCACTTCTTACTCCCACTATAACAGCTGAAATGGCCAAAATACTGCTTAAAACTATAGATAAATTAATTTTCTACAATTCTGCATCATTACTTTATTGATTAAAGGCCTGTCTCCAGCACCGCGAAATTTTTATGTTAGGAATTTGCTATTTATTTCGTGTGTGTGGAGCATAAACCGAACAGTGTGCCCATATACGAAAAACGTGTGGCGATGTACCTAAATCGTGCATGGTCACTCTGTGTTTTGTAAACAGCGCCAATTTTGAAAGTTGAACTTATTTAAAAAAATTAATAAAATGAGCTCTGACGATGAAGTGATTGTGTTGGTGGCGGCATATATTGTTGCAAAAACCGTTTCATCTCACTTTTTGGTTTTGCGCACAGTTTTTTCTTCCACTTTTTCAATCGACACTAGCGAAATAATTGTCGACAATATATTCCTGAGCTGTGTATCAGCTGTTCTCTCAGTCCACACACGCTGTCGATAAGCCATTTATCGATATTTATTTGTGGATTTCTTTTAAGTTGCTGGATACTCAAGCAACGAAATCGAAAACGAAAAGTTTCTGCCTCAGTTTTTTTTATATGAAGTTTGACAGAAATTTTTATTTTCCGCGGTGGTGGATACCATGCTTAAAGGTCTAGAAACGTTTTAAAATGAGAAAGTTCATAACTGGTTCCGACAGATGAACCAAGTTCCGTTTTTCGTTGCTAAAGAACCGTTGCTATCTTGATGCACATAAGAACCGATGCTATCTTGACGCACATCTGGAATTATCATATTTGCTCTTGTTAATTTTCTTTTTCTTTTTAAATTTAGATTTGTTTGTCTCTTCGAAATGTTTTTCGTCTACTTGTCTCAAATTACCGGTCTTTTTGAATGGATTAGTTGATTTTGAACGTACCAAAGGTGATTGTCTATAATTAGTATCAATTTCAAAATCTGTACGGTTTTCATTTAGTTTATCTATTTGAGTTGTTTTGTTAAGTTGAGTGTTATACTCTGGGGTTCCCGCGTATATAAAAATGTCTGCTGGTGTTCTACCTGTTGTATTATGAGTGGTTTTGTGATTATATGTGTAAAGTATTATTTCGAATCTAGTAAGCTTATTTTCTGGATCTGATTCGCTGTTTATTATTCTTAATTTTTCATTAATGGTTTTATGAAATCTTTCTACGTCAGATATGCCATTTTTACTTGTTGTTATATTTACATCTACTCCTTCAGCTTTTAGCCATGTTTGTAATGCTGAGCACATGAATGCTGAATCTTTATCTGCTTTAATTTCTTTCGGTTTTCCCATACTATTGAAAATTTTAAGTAACGCTCTTTTAGCTTCTAACCAATCTCTACCGTTCACTTCGATTAGGGACGCGAATTTTAAATAAATGTCTATGCAAGAAAGGAATTGTTTATTATCTACCATATAAAAATCTATAACGTATTTTTCTCTGGGATTCAAAGTTTCTGGCGTTAACTCGAAAGCTAGCTTTGTGTCTTTATGTTCTGTTTTCGCAATGTTACAGACTTGGCATTCATTAATAATATTTTGAATTAGGTTTTGGTAATCTGGGTAATAATACTTTTCTTTAAATAATGACGTTAGTTTCTGTATACCTGGGTGTAGTAATTCTTTATGTGTTTTAATAACGAAGTCTTTAAATTCTGCGTATGTTTGAATATCTTTTAATTTTTTAGTAGATCTCATTACTTTGGTTAAATTGTTGAGACTGATTATTTCCAAGAAAGCGGTTTGAAAAGTTAAGAAATCTGTTTCACAATGAAAATAGATTACGCTTTTCTTTGTACATAAATATTCTTTGATTAGTTCTTTGGCATGGGTGTTGGTCATTTCTTTATACATAATTGGAATTTTAGTTTTATGAAAATAATTTATTACGTTTACTTTGTTTGTATTATGCTTTACAAATTCGATCTGCCTATTGTAATAGTTGATTGGTCTTTCTCTAATCGAGATATAATTTTGATTATCTTCTTGTGCACTGTGTACAGTTGCTGCTGTACTGTTAGGAGATTCTCCTAATAAATTTTCTTCGAGTTTAATTCTTGACAAAGCATCGGCAACATAATTTTCTTTGCCAGGGACATATTTTATGTGATAGTCAAATTCATTTAATTTGATCTTCCATCTTTGAAGTTTCATGTTTGGCTCTTTAACATTGTTTAACCAAACTAGGGGTTTGTGATCACTGAGGATTTCGAATTTCCTGCCAAAAAGATAGGACCTGAAGTATTAAGCTAAAAGTTCTTTTTCTATTGCGGAATAATTTATTTCGTGTTCATTTAATGTTCGACTTGCATAGCATATTGGCTTATGGTTTTGCGATAACACGGCACCTAAAGCAATATTGCTTGCATCTGTAGTTAACGAAAAAGGTTTTTCAAAGTTTGGATAAATTAGTATCGGATCAGATGTAATAAGTATTTTTAATTTTTCAAATGCTGAGACGTACTCTTTGTTACTTATGTCGATTGTTGCATTTTTCTTAAGTTTTAAGGTCATTGGTTTCACGATTTGTGCAAAGTTTGGTATAAATTTCCTATAATAGCCACAGAGTCCTAGAAATGACTTGATTTCTTTCGTTGTTCTGGGTATTGGGAAATTTGTAATTGCGTTGACTTTTATTGGGTTTGGTTTTATACCTTCAGTTGTGACAATGTGACCAAGGAACTCAGTTTCCTTTTTCAAAAATTCACATTTGTCCAACTGCAATTTTAGATTGGCTTCCCTAAGTTTCTTAAAAACTCTTTTCAATGTTAATATGTGTTCTTCCAATGAAGTGGAATACACTATTATGTCATCCATGTAGACTAAACAATCTTTATAGATTAAATCTTCTAAAAGGTTGTTCATGCAACGTTGAAAAGTTGCAGGGGCGTTTTTGAGTCCAAAAGGCATGCGAGTGTACTCGTAATGGCCATTTTTCGTCGAAAAAGCAGTCTTTGGAATTGAATCAGCATCCATTTGGATCTGATGAAAGCCTTTTGCCAGGTCAATGGTAGTGAAATATTGACATTTTCCAAGTTTGTCTAATATATCATCCATAACTGGTATTGGGTATTTATCGTCAATTGTAATTTCATTTAAGTTTCGATGGAACATTCGGAACTTTTGTTTTCCTGATGCATCACTCTTCTTTGGTACAATCCAAATTGGTGAGCAATAAGGAGAATTTGATTTTCGGATAATTCCTTGTTTTATCATTTCCTTCATTTGGTTTTCGACTTCTTCGTCATAAGCTTGGGGATACTTATAAGGTCGTTTGTAAATTGCATCTTCATGTTTAGTTTGAATGACATGCTTGATTGTACTGGTGAAAGTCAAATTTTCACTTTCTTTGTACTGTATGTCTCTGAACTCATGAAGGATTTTTGTTAATTTTAATTTTTCTTCCTCATTGAGGTGTTCTAATCTGAACTGGTTACTTTCTATTAACTCATTTTCGATTGCAAAATTAAACGGTTGGTCCGTTGTAAAAGGCGGATCAAGGCAATCAAATTCGGTAAGGTGGATCAACACGATTGACTGCGGTCTTGTCCTTTAAGAATTCTTCATGATTATATCTCATGATAAATGGGTAATCGCTTAAGGTGACAGTTTCCTCTTTATAATTTATGTTTGCTTCACAAGCTCGAGATATTCCCTGCCTAATAATACATCGTAATTTTCTGAAAATTCGTGTATAAAAAATCTTTGGTGCTGTGGACAGAGTTTACTGGGGGCTAAGGAAATACATTGGTTTAAACAAATATTTCCTTTTATCGTCTGGACTTCTAAATGACAAGATTTAATTGGGAAGTTCAAAAAGTTCTTTTTCATTAAATTTATAGAGGAACCTGTATCGATTACGCATTTGAGGTGAATGTTGTTCATTATTAGTCGAATGAAGGGGTTTCTTCTAGTTCTTGGTCCGAGGCTGCGTGATGAAAATTTTCGGCAGTATCCATTTTGGATTGACCACTAGAACTTTCGCGTTGTCTTTTGACAGGCGGATTTGAAGTGTTCGTTGAAGTTCTGTTTTGTTGGTAGTTCATTGGGTTTCACTGCGGACGGTAGTACGCGCTAGTGACGAAAGCCGCACGAAGGGTGCGAAGGCGACTAGCATATATACGCAGGAAGAATGGAAGATTTGCTGTGACTGTCCGATCAGGTCGAGTTATATACCGATCGAAAGGTATTAATTAAACTTACAAGTGTGCATACTAAGACTTTTGAAAACTCACCTGGTTCGTGAGATAAACAGGTGTAAGTGGGAGGGGCAAAATTTACATTATTGGAGCTAATGGGGCCGTTGGAGCCTTTTTGAATTTTCGTTGAATTTTTTACAATTCTCATCAAAAATACGCGTCGAATGACACCTTGATCATCAAAATCGGATAACTGGTTCAAAAAATAATTAATTTTGAAATTTTGAGTCGCCTTCCGAAAATGAGATGAAAAGTCAGTATGTTTGTTTGTTTGTATCAAAGCGATGATTTAGCTTAAAAGTTTGAATGAGGACTTGTTCCCGCTCAAAAATCTAGAAACGTTTGTTCTACGACTTTTTCGAAAAATCGCTAGTTTAGCGGGAAATCGCTAAAAACCGCTAAAACTAAAAACCCCATAGTGTCCAAACTATGAAAGCTACAGATATGATCTATATGTCGTTGGAAAGGTACTTTGAAGGGCTCTTAAGCATATGTTCAAACTTTTTTTCTAAAGTACGCAGGTAAAAAGCTACAGGTGAAAAAAGGTAATTTTTTCCACATTTTGGCGGTTTTCGAGAAAACGCCGCTAGCGATTTTTTTAATTTTGAATATGTTTGAGCTTTTAATATTTCGCGTTTTTTGATACATCATGCATAAATTTTTGTTGATTGGTTTGGAAGATATAACCTATTAACTGAATATATACGTTTTACTTTGAATTAGAAAAGGACAGCAGCAACAAAGTGTCATAGCAGCCAGAGTTTGAGAGTGCTGATAAATTTTGCGCTTGGCATGTTGGCATGTGTGTTAGTAAAGAGAAACAGTGTTGCCAGACAGTTTCTTTTTGCTTGTACAAACAATAAACACCGATTGACAAAGTTACACTGTAAAAAAATATTTCAATTGTCAAAACTTCCTATGTCTTATTAAACAATTTCTGATATCTTATAAAAAAACCTCTTTACGAGGTAAAAGTCTAGTGACGAAAACATTTTCATGCCCCAAAATTTCTGATATCCAATTTTGTGACGAAAAATATTACATTTTACACATGAATTATTAAAAAAAAAATTTTGTCACTGGCTCTGCGCAAAAAAGTACTACTAGTATATACTGGTATTTATTAGTTATGAAAAATTTAGCGCAATGTGTCCTCTATAGGGTCCAAACCATAGAAGCTACAGATATGATCTATACGTCGTTGGAAAGGTACTTTGAAGGGCTTTTTAGCATATGTTCAAACTTTTATTCTAAAGTACACAGGTAAAAAGCTACAGGTGAAATAAGGTAATTTTTTCCACATTTTGGCGGTTTTCGAGAAAACGCCGCTAACGATTTTTATACCCTGTGCCCATTGAAAATGGTCAAAAAGGGATATTAGATTTGTGTGATGTATGTAACAGGCAGAAGGAAGCATCTCCGACCATATAAAGTATATATATTCTTGATCAGCATCAACAGCCGAGTCGATTGAGCCATGTCCGTCTGTCTGTCCGTCCGTCTGTCCGTCCGTCTGTCCGTCTGTCCGTCTGTTTGAACGCGTCGATCTCAGAAACTATAATAGCTAGAGACTTCAAATTTGGCATGTAGGTTGCTGGATACCGGACGCAGGTCAAGTTTGTTTTTAAATTTGGATCGGACCACTATATCATATAGCTGCCATAGGAACGATCAGTCGAAAATCAAGTCTCGGTATGAAAAACTTTTTTGTTGTTTGAGATATGTGAACCAAACTGACAGAATATGTATATGGGATGGTCGCATACATCCTGACCAAATTTGATTGAAATCGGACCACTATCACTGCGGACGGCAGTCCGCGCTAGTGACGAAAGCAGCACGAAGGGTGCGAAGGCGACTAGCATATATACACAGGAAGAATGAAAAATTTGCTTTGACTGTCCGATCAGGTCGAATTATATACCGATCGAAAGGTATAAATTAACTTACAAATGTGCATACTAAGACTTTTGAAAACTCACCTGGTTTGTGAGATAAACAGGTGTAAGTGGGAGGGTCACATTTTAAATGATTGGAGCTAATGGGGCCGCTGAAGCTTTTTGGTCAACATTTTTAATTTTTTAATATTTCTCATAAAAATACGCGTCGAATGACACCTCAATCATCAAAATCCGACTACTGGTTCAAAAGATAATTAATTTTGAAATTTTTAGTCGCTTTCCGAAAATGAGATGAAAAGTCAGTTTGTCTGTTTGTCTGTTTGTTTGTTTGGCTCAAATCGTTAATTTAGCTAAAATGTTTGAATGAGGACTTGTTCCTGTTCAAAAATATAGAAACGTTTGTTCTACTTTTTCGAAAAATAGCTAGTTTAGCGGGAAATCGCTAAAAACCGCTAAAACTAAAAACCCCTATAGGGTCCAAACCATAGAAGCTACAGATATGATCTATACGTCGTTGGAAAGGTACTTTGAAGGGCTTTTTAGCATATGTTCAAACTTTTTTTCTAAAGTACACAGGTAAAAAGCTACAGGTGAAAAAAGGTAATTTTTTCCAAATTTTGGCGGTTTTCGAGAAAACGCCGCTAGCGATTTTTTTTAATTTTGAATATGTTTGAGCTTTTAATATTTCGCGTTTTTTGATACATCATGCATAAATTTTTGTTGATTGGTTTGGAAGATATAACCTATTAACTGAATATATACGTTTTACTTTGAATTGAAATAGAACAGCAGCGGCAATTACATTTGACTAACAGTCCAGTAACAATGAAATCTATAATTAGACAGTCGTAATTAAAGATCGCCAGTGACGCAAAGTGTAGAGCGCCCGATTTTTGCATGAATTCTCCGCTCGGGTTCCGGGTTCGAATTCAGGCACGGACGAAACTTTTTTATTTTTTTAATTTTAAATGCAATTAATTTGTTAGTAGATGATTATCATGCATAAATTTTTATTGATTGGTTTGGAAGATATAACCTATTAACTGAATATATACGTTTTACTTTGAATTAAAATAGAACAGCAGCGGCAATTACATTTGACTAACAGTCCAGTAACAATGAAATCTATTATTAGACAGTCGTTCTTAAAGATCGCCAGTGGCGCAAAGTGTAGAGCGCCCGATTTTTGCATGAATTCTCAGCTCGGGTTCCGGGTTCGAATTCAGGCACGGACGAAACTTTTTTATGTTTTTATTTTTAAATGCAATTAATTTGTTAGTATATGATCCACTAATGTTTTTTTTTATTGTTTTTCAATTTAAAAAAGGTGTTGGCAGAAATCTTAGCTGCAAAATAAAGAATCGCTGTAGTCGATCTGTCTGTGTGCATATTGAAAATCTTCTAGCAAAGTAACAATGCCAGAAGCGTATGTAAATAAAATATTTATGTGAAGCGATAATAACCAGTGCTGCCAGACAGTTCAGTTTTGTCTTACAACAATGTGGGCTTTAATTTATTCATATGAATTAAACTATGAAGGAAACCAGTGTTGCCAGACAGTTTGCTTTTACTTGTACAAACAATAAACACCGATTGACAAAGTTACACTGTCAAAAAATATATCAATTGTCAAAATTTCCAATGTCTTATTAAAAAACTTCTGATATCTTATAAAAAAACCTCTTTACGAGGTAAAAGTCTAGTGACGAAAACATTTTCATGCCCCAAAATTTCTGATATCCAATTTTGTGACGAAAAATATTAAATTTTACACATGAATTATTAAACAAAAATTTTTGTCACTGGGCACATTGCGCTTAATTTTTCATACCTAATAAATAGTATTTTTTAGCGCAGTGCCAGTGACAAAAATTTTTGTTTAATAATTCATGTGTAAAATTTAATATTTTTCGTCACAAAATTGGATATCAGAAATTTTGGGGCATGAAAATGTTTTCGTCACTAGACTTTTACCTCGTAAAGAGGTTTTTTTATAAGATATCATATAGCTGCCATATCAACCATCAGTCGAAAATCAAGTCTTAGTATGAAAAACTTGTTTGTTGTTTGATCCTTCTAAATCAAACTCACAGAATATGCATACGCGATGGTCCCTTATAACCTGACCAAAATTGGTTGAAATCGGATCACTATATCATATAGCTGCCATAGGAACGATCAGTCGAAAATCAAGTCTTAGTATGAACAACTTTTTTGTTGTTTGAGATAACTGAACCAAACTGACAGAATATGCATATGAGATGGTCCCAACCAATATTCTATATTATGGATACTGGCACAGGGTATCCTCCAGTCGAGCAAACTCGACTGTAGCCGCGCCCACTTGTTTAAATTAAGATTTAAGAGATAATGAAAATTTTATCCAAAAATTCTCGAGATTATTTGTATAAAATTTTCGGCTGCGGCGCTAAGACTGACATAATTTTTTAAAACAATATAGTGCAATTACCTGGTCAAAATATTGAATGAATACGACTAAGAGCTGGTTGAAGCAACCTTTGGGGACTATTTTAAAGGTTCCGTCCATTAAATATCTTCGATTTGGCGGTGGTATATTTTCCTTTATACCGTTAATTATTTTCTGAGACGAAAATATAATAACGAGTTCCAACTTTAGTTTATTTAAAAAAAAAATATCTTTATTTAAATAGAAAACTTAAAGCGAGTTGAACATCGGAGTTTGAGAATAATTCAAGACTAACTGTTAAATGTTTTGACGTCGCATAGCAAACCTCGGCTGTGAGCTTTTGGGGATTGAGCTTTGCGCTCTAATATAAACTCTCTGTTTATCTCTTAGGGATCGCTCTTTTGGGAAGACGAATATTTGGGTGCTAAGCAACAGCCTGGATTTGTGCCACGTCGGCAGATTTGACCCTTGGTGGGAATGACAATTCTAGCGGATGTTTATATTAACTGTTTCGATCGTGGGAGCGCTTGAATTGTTATTTTCACCAGCCTGTTATTGTTATTGATATCTTATTACTTGATAGGGGGAATATGTGCGAGAATATTTAGGTGGCTATGTGCATTACATATGTTACTTCCCCATCCATAAAAAATTAGCCTGTCCTCAGGCGGTAATATTGGGATATAGTGTTGGTTCTGATTCGAGTACAATATTTGCTGTTTCATTTGATATTGGATTAATTTGTACATTATTTGATTGTGGGGTTATTTCTGATTGTTTCTTATAGTTAACAATTATTTTGCGTGGTATGCTTTTATACTTATAGCTAAAATATAGTACTAGTATGATTACAATAATTATAAGAGTTGTTAAAGTAATAATTTGAAGTGTATTGTAATGTTTTGTTTGTTGATTTACAATTTCTTTTGCCTGTATATAAGAGAGTGGTTCTAGTTTAGTTACATTATTGTTTACATAAATAGTTTGTGTGTAATCTAACATAGTACTTGTAATCAATATTTCTTCTAATTGAATTGAACAATTAAATGCTTTTATAATATTATTACTTTCTATTGTTTTATCTCTGTTAATACAATTTTGATTTAGAATTGTTTTTGGTAAGTTCCAAGTTAACTTTATATTAGGCTCTACATATTTTGTTTCAAAAGATTTATGTGTTTTTGCATATCTACATTCGGTTGTGTCTTGATTTAAGATTCCTGTTATACATTTGTTCATTACTAGATCTTTGGTCTTTTCGGTATATGCTTTATTATTTTGAATGAAATATTTGTCATGTATAATTTCAGTTAAAATGTTTCTGTTTTCGTCTGGGTATGGTACAATTTCAAAATTTGGTGTATTGATGATTTCGCGAGGAATATGGGAAATTATCAAAATTTCGTTTGTAGTTGTTTTCAGCCTTGTAGAAGTCTTAATATTTAAAATTTTTTCAGAGTTTACGTGTGATAATGGACTGTGTTTTAGTAATTTAGGGTTAAATATACCTAATCTTGTTAACTGCATTCCTAGCTCTATGTCTTCGATATATTCTGTAAATTCTTGTAAATTAAATGTAATTATTGCTAATTTTTTGTCTCCTTCATTAATAAATGTTAAAGTATTTGTAACTTCTATTCCTCTATTTACTACTTCTATTACTTGATTTAGTTCGTTTGCTTGAACGCTATTTTCTGATAAGTTATTTATTTTGGAGTCCAGTTCTGCTTTATCTTCCTGATCTAATGTACCAAATAAGTATTAATAAAATGTTCCCATAAAATTGATAAGGCCTCTTTTGTTGCGTTTTGCTATTCTTATGCCGTTCATTTCTCTTTCCAATTTTTCTGTTAAATATTGAATTTGGGATAATGTTTTAAATTCTTCAGCTTGTTTCATTAAATTATTGAATGTGTTTTCGATTTTTGTGAGATTAACAGTTAAATAGTGGTATTCGTAATTTATTGGTAAGTTAATAGTTCCTGTTTTAAATATAAGGTGACCGTTTTTCGATTGGATTGGGTTTACTTCTAAGCTTTGACCATTAGTTTGTTGGATGAAATACATTAGTAAGAATTGTATTATAAAAATAATTATTTTATGTTGCAGCTTCCTGATTTGAGTTGTCATTAGGCGATGATCTGGAATTATCATATTTGCTCTTGTTAGTTTTCTTTTTCTTTTTAAATTTAGATTTGTAGTGTATTATCTTTCTCCCTCTGTTTGTCTCTTCGAAATGTTTTTCGTCTACTTGTCTCAAATTACCGGTCTTTTTAAATGGATTAGTTGATTTTGAACGTACCAAAGGTGATTGTCTATAATTAGTATCAATTTCAAAATCTGTACGGTTTTCATTTAGTTTATCTATTTGAGTTGTTTTGTTAAGTTGAGTGTTATATTCTGGGGTTCATGCGTATATAAAAATGTCTGCTGGTGTTCTACCTGTTGTATAATGAGTGGTTTTGTGATTATAAGTGTAAAGTATTATTTCGAATCTAGTAAGCTTATTTTCTGGATCTGATTCGCTGTTTATAATTCTTTATTTTTCATTAATAGTTTTATGAAATCTTTCTACGTCAGATATGCCATTTTTACTTGTTGTTATATTTATATCTACTCCTTCAGCTTTTAGCCATATTTGTAATGCTTAGCACATGAATGCTGAATCTTTATCTGCTTTAATTTCTTTCGGTTTTTCCATACTATTGAAAATTTTAAGTAACGCTCTTTTAGCTTCTAACCAATCTCTACCGTTTACTTCGATTAGGGACGCGAATTTTGAATAAATGTCTATGCAAGAAAGGAATTGTTTATTATCTACCATATAAAAATCTATAACGTATTTTTCTCTGGGATTCAAAGTTTCTGGCGTTAACTCGAAAGCTAGCTTTGTGTCTCTATGTTCTGTTTTCGCAATGTTACAGACTTGGCATTCATTAATAATATTTTGAATTAGGTTTTGGTAATCTGGGTAATAATACTTTTCTTTAAATAATGACGTTAGTTTCTGTATACCTGGGTGTAGTAATTCTTTATGTGTTTTAATAACGAAGTGTTTAAATTCTGCGTATGTTTATATATCTTTTAATTTTTTAGTAGATTTCATTAGGTTAGGTTAGGCTAGGCGGGTGTCCTTGTGACACACTTAGGCCTGGTTAGGCCCGTTGTGATCCCGCGGATCTAAAAGATCCTTTCTACCAGCATTGAAGACTTCAGAAATTATTTTAAAAGGGGGTCCAGTTTGATGACTGGATGAAAAGGGCAATCTTGCGCGGTGATAGAGCGGAGAGGCCGCCTATGTCGTCCAGGAAGGGTTTACCTAGAGTACGTAATCTTCTATTGCTAAGAGCCGGGCAGGAACAGAAGAACTGTTCCGGAGATTCTTCCTCTTCTTCGTCCCTGCAGCTCCTGCAGAAGTCGTTATATGGGGAGTTGAGCCTGTGGGCGTGAATACCTATTAACCAGTGACCGGTCAATGAGCGGACAACGAGTAAGCAGTCTCTTCTGCTCAGATTGCATAAGGCATCGGTACGGGCCTTGTCAATGTGGGGCCAAGTTTGTCGGGCCACACGCCCCACCAGACTGGCTTGCCAGCGAAGGGTGCTTTTGTGGTTTGATTGGTTGTGGAGCAGGAGTTTACAGGTCGCCAGGGGCATACTTGTGTCCTCTTTGTCGGGAAGGAGGAGCTTCGTCGTGCCTTTCCTAGCTAACTCATCTGCGATGCAATTGCCTGAGATATCCTGGTGTCCGGGTACCCATATTAGGCAGATTTCGAAATGTCCAGCCATCTCATGGAGAGATTTGCGGCATTTCGAGACTGAGATCGAGTTTGTGGTAGTCGCCGCTATTGATTTGATAGCAGCTAGACTGTCACTATATATGTTTATAGTGCCTGAGGTGGCATTTGAGTTTTTAAGGAGGTCTAGAGCTTCGTTGATTGCTAAGATTTCGGCTTGGAAGACACTACAGTGATCAGGTATCCTGAAAGAGTGGTTTATTCCAAGTTGCTGAGAAAAGACACCCCCTCCTACCTGATTTTTCAGCTTAGATCCATCAGTGTAGAAGGTTAGTGCGCCAGGTTTGCCCGGAGGTTTGACAGCCCACTCCTCCCTGCGAGGAATGAGTGTACGGAATGGAGTGGTTATATACTCTATTGGCATACAATAGTCAGTTTTGGATGGTATGCTATTTTGTTTGTTTAGGATGGAGGAGTGACCTGATGGTTGATCATTCCATAAGTTAGTATCTCTAAGTCGGATGGCCGACAAGGTAGAGATTTCTTCGCTGTGTTGTTGTATGGGTGTATATTGAGTATGGCGTCAAGAGCCTCACCAGGTGTAGTGTTCATAGCACCTGTGATGCATATTTCCGCCATTCCACACTGGACGGAAAGCCCGATTTTTTGGCATAAAGTCTAATCCTGAAGGTAGAGTTGAAACTTCGTACAGTTCTTAGTAATAGTATGTGTAGTAACTATTTAAAATTTGAAACAGATCGGACCACGCCCTCTCATGCCGCCCCTATAAGAAAAAGTTGTGAAATTGTCATTTTTTGATTTAAAGCTCATTGATTTCATTTTTAATGAACTGCTTCTCAAATTTATCACAATATATTATTTAAATTTATATTATTATAATATATTAACAAAACAAATCATATATTTCAAATTTTTTTAAATTATACATTCTTAAAAATCTTCAACATCTAATGAGTATGGAAACAAATTTAATTCTAAATCATCGTTGTCATCGCTGTCATCGCTTGGAGAATCATTGCTGTTTTGATCAAAATCAAATTCGGGTGCTTCTAAAAGCTCCACGACTGCCTTTGGTAATGCTTTCATTTTGTTTTGATGCGATCTCTTGTTTAAAAAAATGCTTGAAATAAGAGGATCCGATGAGTCGATAGATCTTTGGAAAACATCCGTTAAGTTGTTTAGCCTGTTATTCTAACGAGCATGTGACCGCCTATCACGCTTGTATATACTATTATACTGCTTTTAAGAAAAAGAATTCTCCAGTAAAAATGCTAGAGCTTCATGTGGTGTAAGCGGAACTGGATCAGATGAAAATATTTTTCTTTTTATATAGCTGTGACTTTCTTCGTCTTGCATACATTTCCTGAGCACTATTGACATATCCTTATCGTTGTATCTCTTTGCTGAAACTGCTGCCGCGTGTAGCAGAAAAGGTGCGGGATTATGTATTGCCAAATCGGCGGCCAATTTTCTCTTCAATCTTGAGCCTGCTTCTGAATACCCTAGATGGGGACGTCCCATTTTACTTTGAACATTTGTAGCATGTCTTTGAGGACCGAGTTGAATTGACGATTTCACCGAAAGCCACTGTGAGTGCTTAATTTTAAGATTAGAAACATTTCGGCCACATTTTGGCAAATATTTTCTCACGTAATTGTGAAAACTTTTCGCTTTTTGATTTATTTTGGCTCTCGTGTTTAGATCATCATCATCCAATCCGACTTGACCGCAAATCCACTCAGATATTGCCTCTTCTGTCCTCTTGTTGCTCCATGCTTCGAGCAACTGAAAATTGCTGAACAACAACAACACATATTAAACAAATTTTACTTAGGATTAATATTAAACATACCTTGCTCTTCAATATCCATTTTAAATATAATTTAAAGATAATAACTGTTCAAAATTAGACGGCTTGAAACTTTAAAAACTTTCGCACGTGTCAAATGTAAACAAAGCGCTGATATAAAGTTTGACTTTGACGCCCTGGTACAACACTAGGGTCGCAACTCTACTTGTTTAAATTATCGACTAAGTGTGTTTGGAATATCTATTTTCAATATATAAAATCAAAATCACAAAAGCTTTTCATGACTTTTTGGACTTTATGCCAAAAAATCGGGCTTTCCGTCCAGTGTGCATTCTTTGTATTTTCTTAAGTTGCTTGATGGTGGAAGCTTTTGATAGGGCGGGCCACCAAACTAGAATCCCGTACAAAAGGATAGGTCTAACAATAGCCGTGTAAAGCTACCGGACGATGTACGGGGACATACCCCATTTAAGACCTACTGCTTTCCTACAGGTGTAAAGTGCGATTGTTGCTTTCTTACATCTCTCCTGTATATTCTGCTTCCAATTCAGTTTCCTATCCAGTACTAGTCCCAGATATCTAGCACTTTCACTGAAGGTTAGAGTGGAATTGTTAAGTTTCGGTGGGACGAGGGTGGGAATCTTGTATCGCCTCGAAAAGAGAACAAGTTCTGTTTTATCAGGATTAACCCCTAGGCCGCACTTGTCAGCCCAGGTGGCCAACCTTTTTAGTTTGGCCGTCATTAGGTCACATAAGGTCTGGGGATGCTTTCCAGAAAAGACGACGGCAACATCATCCGCGTAGGCTACTATCTGGCAGCCACCTCCTTCCATGTCGCACAGCAGTTGGTTTACTACTATGTTCCACAGTAGAGGAGAGAGAACTCCCCCTTGGGGGGTTCCTCTGCTGACGTACTTGGTGAGAGTTGAGGAGCCAAGTGTGGATGTCACAGCCTTGCTTGTCAGCAACTGGTTGATTAATCCCACTAGCCGGCCCTCGATTCCCAGGCCCGTCAGTGCTCCAGTAATAGCCTCCGGGAAGACGTTGTTGAAAGCTCCTTCGATATCGAGGAAAGCAACAAGGGTGTATTCTTTAAGTGAGAGGGATTTCTCTATGGTGGCAATGACGAAGTGAAGAGCGGTCTCAGTAGATCGTCCTTTCCTATATGCGTGCTGTGAGTTTGAAATAAGGTCACTAGGGATGGAAACCCTTAAGTGAAAGGAGAGTATTCGCTCGAAGGTTTTGAGCAGAAAAAATGTGAGGCTTATCGGCCTGAAATCCTTAGGAGTGATGTGGGAGGCTTTTCCAGCCTTGGGTATGAAAACAACTTTTGAAATTCTCCATGGCTCTGGGATCTGACCCGTCCAGAAGATTTCAGTGAAGATTGCCTGGAGCCAGTTTATGGCAGTGTTTCCTGCATGTTGCAGGTGCGCAGGTGCTATACCATCGGGACCTGGCGATTTGAACGGTTTGAAACTGTTTATCGCCCACTCGATGTTATGCACACTAAAGAGTATTGGGTTTAAAGGCACCTCAATTATGCTTTGTTGATTACTTAAGGTGTGTTGGGAACACCCCGGAAAATGCTTTGATAATCGGGCTTCCAGTGATTCCTCACTGGAGGTTGTCCAAGAGTTATCATCTCTCTTTATGTAGCCTAGGGAAGGGGCTGATTTGGAGAGTATCCTCCGAAGACGTGCTGCCTCGGCTGTGGATTCTATGCCTGAGCAAAAGGTCCGCCACGAGGATCTCTTGGCTCGTCGGATTTCCTTTTTATATACAGCTAGCTGTAGCTTGTAGTCCAGCCACACTTCCTCTGTGTCTGAGGTCTTGGCTTGGTTGAAAAGAGTTCTACTACTCTTCCTGAGGTCATTCAGGTGGTGTGTCCACCAAGGTGGCTTTTTCCTGCCTCTTGGTCTAATGACTGGGCAGGCTTTTTTGCCTGCAGATATGCACGCAGTTGTGAAGGTTTTAATAAGTTTGTGTAGGCGCACAATAGAGTGAGGACCCTCTGGTGCGTATTCTGGGATATAATTTCTGAGAATGGCTTTGTATGTGTTCCAATCAGTTTTCCTGAGGTTGGTAAACTGACTTGGGTACGGTTTTGTGAAATTGAGAACGAACTCAATGATCTGAGAAGGAATGTTCGCTTAGAACTTTCCACTCAGTAATCAGGTTGCCTATAGAATGAGACACGAGTGTCAAATCGGTGACCTCCTTCCTATCCTTGATAATGAAGGTGGGGTCGTTTCCTCTATTCATTATTACTAGGTTAGTACTGATGATATAGTCAAAAAGTAACTCACCCCTTGCGTTTGTATTAGAGCTCCCCCACTGCGTGTGGTGAGCGTTAGCATCGCAGCCTATAATCAGGTCGATTTTGTTCTGGGCACAGTCGCTAACCAAGCTTCGTGCGATATCTTCCGGTAAGGGACCCATCTGGTCGTATGCCATGTAAGCAGACAGTGGCCTGATTGGAGCTGACTGGAGCTCCAGGCGGAGCCGACTTGGTCCTAGTCCAGGAACCTTGGTTGGTGTGCGGCAAGGTGGCCTCCAGCCAGGCGGAGTAGTAAGGCCGCAGAGGCCGCTTTACAGTGGTGGAGGTTTATCTGCAGAATCTTCACAGACATCTGTAGATTTACCCTCCACCACTGTTATGTTAGCATCCTCGTCCTCGGATGCCAAATCAGACGTGACCACCAGGTCACCCGCCTGCCAGAGCTTTCTCAGGTCTCTCGTAAGAGAGGACGCGTCCGAGTTGTAGCCGTCCATTTCTGGACGTTCGGGGGCTTCCAGTTCAGCGGTGATACCCTCCTTGACTGGCTTGTCGGAAGGTGCACCACCTACTGCCGCATCAGATTTGTAGACGCGGATGAAGACAGAACTGAAACCGAAGTTCAGCTCTCCTCCAGCCGCGTCGATTGCGGCCAGCGATTCCTTGTTTAGGATTATCACCGCCTGGTGAGTGGGCCCAGGTGTCTCCTCGATTTTGGCCACCCGCCAGTCGTGGGTGGGCAAACGAGGGTTGCACCTTTGCAGCATTTTAAGGAGCTGCTCCGGCTCCTTAATGGTGGACGGGATCCACATCCGCGCCCTCGCTCTTGCTGGAACTTCTTCCCAGTTAACGGCCTCCAGCTTGGCACCTGGGTAGACCTCGCCAACACTAGCGACGGCCGCCTTATAGAGCTCTGCCGACCGATTGTCTTCGCAGGCTATCACTTTGACGTTACCCTGGAACCACCCGACATCTTTGCAGATGGGGGAAGGGCCAGGCTCTCTCTCCAACAGATTGAAGCAGTGGGTGGCCAGCGCCGATTCAACCCACCTCCATTGGCTTCTGGGGATGCCTTCTTCCAAATTGCCACGGTCAAGGACACTTATGAGGATCCTCTCCCTGGCAATCTGGGCGAAACACCTGCCCGGTTGAACCCGCGACTTCTTGGCACTAGGTGCGGGTGCATCTTGAGAGCGCTGCCTCTTGGCTTGAGCCAGCGCTTTGGAGGACGGTTTCCAGTCCGGAATGACGCTCCTGGCCCATTCCACCTTTCTCAGCCAATCGGCTGACAGGTTGGGTCCTGCGTTACTGTGGTTGCGCTGGAGAATGTCTCCCGCGCTTCTTCTCTCCGTGAAGGAGAACTTCTTTCTGGCGCCGGCTGTGGGAGCTTCACCCACCGTCCTTGCACCAGCTGGAGATACCGCTGCGCTTTTAGCGCTCTGCTGTAACTCCGAGGTAATTGGGGGCGGTAGGATAACTCCCTCTACCCCAAGGCCCGGGTGAAAAACGGGTTTTCTTGGACCGGCACCTTTTGCTTGACCGGCTGGCATGGTGACCATCTCCGGTGTTGCGATTTTAGTAGGATCGGCTGGCATGGTGACCATCTCCGAGGCTACGTTTGAGCTTTGGCACGACTTGGAAGTCGAAGCCGCCGCTGAGAGAGAGGAATCTGAGATTCCTGATGACATTTTAAGAGAGTCACTCTTGACATGGGAAATGTCTTTTTGTTTTTGCAATTTTTTGTTATTTGGATTCATGTTTGAGTCCCACGAGTTGCGGAGAAAGGAAGGTCCGCCTGCACAGAGATCCGCTATGTGCAGGTAAGGCTGATTAGTCCGAAGGGCGCCAGGTATCCGAACGCTCCGTAAGAGACTGAGCTATTTTTGGGGAGGGCTCCCAGCCAGGTTGACTCTCGGCACGGGTCGCATAACACCTTAGTCCAGCCCTCTTTACCTCAGACCATGACCAGAGCCATCAAACATACAGTGGGGCTATTAAGGAGCTATACTGTATGCCGATGACAAAGGTCTTGGCTAACACCAGTTCCTGAGGAACCATTGGGGTGTTATTTCCAGTCGGCACCCTCGAGGAGGGTTCAGTCGAGGATTTTTGCCGACATTAGATCTCATTACTTTGGTTAAATTGTTGAGACTGATTATTTCCAAGAATGCGGTTTGAAAAGTTAAGAAATCTGTTTCACAATGAAAATAGATTACGATGTTCTTTGTACATAAATATTCTTTGATTATGGTGTGGTCATTTCTTTATACATAATTTAAATTTTAGTTTTATGAAAATAATTTATTACGTTTACTTCGTTTGTATTATGTTTAACAAATTCGATCTGCCTATTGTAATAGTTGATTGGTCTTTCTGTAATCGAGATATAATATTGATTATCTTCTTGTGCACTGTGTACAGTTGCTGCTGTACTGTTAGGAGATTCTCCTAATAAATTTTCTTCAAGTTTAATTCTTGACAAAGCATCGGCAACATAATTTTCTTTGCCAGGGACATATTTGATGTGATAGTCAAATTCATTTAATTTTATCTTCCATCTTTAAAGTTTCATGTTTGGCTCTTTAACATTGTTTAACCAAACTAGGGGTTTGTGATCACTGAGGATTTCGAATTTCCTGCCAAAAAGATAGGACCTGAAGTATTTAGTGGCCCAAACAATAGCTAAAAGTTCTTTTTCTATTGCGGAATAATTTATTTCGTGTTCATTGGCTTATGGTTTTGCGATAACGCGGCACCTAAAGCAATATTGCTTGCATCTGTAGTTAACGAAAAAGGTTTTTCAAAGTTTGGATAAATTACTAAAGCAGGCCATCCACAGTCGAATTTGTTTGACGAACGTGTTCGATTCGACGAAATATTCGTCGTTGGTGGTAGTGTTCGTGTCCAAATTTTGTGTTGCTTGTTTTGTTCGAGAAAAATAGCTCTCATTCTATTTTTCGTGTGTTCGATTGAAAAATTCGACAATGGATGGCAATGTTGGCGCAAACATCATTTGTCAAAAGTTTTCGTATCGTAAACACATGTCAAAAATGTCGAAGCAATTTTTGCTGGAATTTATTCATTGTCTGCAAAATGAGCCAGCACTGTGGCAAGCGAAAAGCGAGGCATACAAAAACAAGAATATGCGAAACAAATCGTGGGACTTATTATTAAATAAATATAAAGAAGTCGATAAAGAGGCAACCGTTGAGGCTGTTAAAAAAAAGGTGAATTCCTTGCGTGCATCATACAGACGCGAGCTGCAAAAAATAAAGAGGAGCGAAAGATCTGGCGCTGGAGTGGACGATATTTATAAGCCAAACATCTGGTACTTCCATGAGCTACATTTTTTGTATGACCAGGAGTCCTCAGTTGATGGAATCAACACCTTCGATGATGGCCCGGAAATAGAAATAGTAAGTGTTAAGAGAAAAAGCAATGTTTTATTGTCAGTAAAAAACAACATTATAGAAATTAAATGCGATCATTTTGCCACGGTACTGCTCCAATTGTGTTGAAATATTCGCGAAACTTTTCACGAATTTGTTTGGCATCTTCAGTACAATTGCCACCTTTCAATGGCTGCAAATCGTCCATTTGGTCAGACTGCCTAACTCCTCCAGATGTATTGTCGGGATCAGCCGCCCCTCGCAAATATACCGCACCGTTTTTCTTGGACAAAAAATTGTGCAAATAGCAACAACATAAAACAATTACAGAAGCCTTTTCTGGCTGCAAAGATATAGTAGTCAGAAGAATCCGAAATCTGCTGGTTATAATACCAAAAGCATTTTCTACTATACGCCTAGCTCTTGAAAGGCGGTAATTAAAAATAAGGTGTTCTCTTTCCAACTTCTGCCGGCTGTAGGGCTTCATTAAATTTGGCGACAAAGGAAAAGCATCGTCCCCAACTAGAACATATGGCAGTTCATATGAAGTATTTTGAATTTCCCGCGGTTTCGGTATGCATAGGGATTGCTCATCGTAGCGTCTTTTGAATTCTCATTGTGCAAATACTCCAGCATCTGATGCTCTTCCGTTTGCTCCGACTTCCAAACAAATAAATTCATAATTTGCGTTGACTATAGCCATCATAACAATACTGAACGTCTTCTTGTAATTAAAATAAAATGAGCCTGATGTGTTGGGCTTTTTGATATGCACATGCTTTCCGTCAATAGCGCCAATGCAGTTAACGAAATTCCATTGATTTTCGAAATCAGTCGCAATTTCTTTCCATTCGTCCTCATTCGTAGGCATCTGAAATAATAGAATAATAGAATGTTCAGGCAGTTGTCGAATGAGCAACAGCTTTTAGCAAAGAAAGGAATTGACGAGCTTCTTATGCAAGGCCGTATGAATCTGCTGACATATTCAGCTATGGCAAGCATTGCAAATTTGCCTAACAAAAACGTAAATTCAGCTCCTGTTTACCAGA
Source organism: Drosophila limbata (assembly GCA_963924055.1). Lineage (NCBI taxonomy): Eukaryota > Metazoa > Arthropoda > Insecta > Diptera > Drosophilidae > Drosophila > Drosophila limbata. The sequence continues at coordinate 1,181,593 of CAWUOW010000172.1, forward strand.
TGCCAGTGCAAGTTTATCCGCGTCAACCGATTTTTCGTGCGAGCACTCCACTATTAAGTGACTCCAACACTGCATCTTCATTTTTGCCGCAGCACTCTGAAGATGGGAATGCACCATTTCCAATATTGATCACACAAAATAGGAACGTGACAGCTTCCTCGTTTGCTGATTTGTTCAACAGCAATGAATACGAATAAGAAGTCTACGATATAAAATTAATATTCAAATAAAACATTTTGTACTTACCTTAATATACGGCTTTAGCATTTTAATTATGGCTTGACATGTTTCGATCACTATGCGCCCAAGACTCTGAGGAGAAATGCCAGTTAAAAACAGGGATTAAAACCCTAACCGAAACCGTAACCTTTAACCGGTAAAAACCGATTGAAATTTAAAACCGTAACCGAAACCGTAACCGAAAAAAAAAATTTTCATCTGACCGAAACCTTTAAACCGAAACTCTGAAAACCGAAATAACCGTTTAGTAACCGTTTCATTTATAAGGGTTCATTTCGGTTTTCCATACATGCAAAAAAAAAAAAACTAAAGCAAGATGCAAAAAAAAATCTGCATTTTATTGTCTTATGCATGTCCACACATGAATATAAACATACAGTGAATCAATAAAGTAAGTATGCAGTTGGCAATACAAACTTTAGGCAATGAAAAAACATAACTACAATGCATTAAGAACAAATGAGTAGATATATTTCAGAAAAATAAATTATTAACTTTATTTAGTTATGTTATGTTTTTTCATTTTTCATTACTAACTTTATTTAATAATTTATATGTCTGAAATATATCTACTCATTTGTTCTAAATGCATTGCAGTTATGCTTTCTTATTTCCTAAAGTTTGTATTGCCAATTGCATACATACTTTATTGATTCAGTGTATGTATGTACATATTAAGTTTGTATGAAAGACGCGACGCGACGCGTCAAATGTTTTCAAGGCCAAACAAGCAAAATATGCTACAATAACTGTAAACTGAGCAGTTCATCACATGTACGTATGTACATACATACTTACATATGCATGCAAAGAGTAACGAAATTTCAATTGTCTCCTCCTAGTTGATCGGCGCTTACTTTTGTGCGCTTGAGTGTGCAAGTGCGAGTGAGACAGCAAACCGTCGAAATCGTACAAGCACACATCATATGCCGATTCACATATGCGACTGCAGAAATACCCATCATATTTTTATACCCTGTGCCCATTGAAAATGGTCAAAAAGGGTATATTAGATTTGTGTGATGTATGTAACAGGCAGAAGGAAGCATCTCCGACCATATAAAGTATATATATTCTTGATCAGCATCAACAGCCGAGTCGATTGAGCCATGTCCGTCTGTCTGTCCGTCCGTCTGTTCGTCCGTCTGTCCGTCTGTTTGAACGCGTCGATCTCAGAAACTATAATAGCTAGAGCCTTCAAATTTGGCATGTAGGTTGCTGGATACCGGACGCAGGTCAAGTTTGTTTTTAAATTTGGATCGGACCACTATATCATATAGCTGCCATAGGAACGATCAGTCGAAAATCAAGTCTCGGTATGAAAAACTTTTTTGTTGTTTGAGATATGTGAACCAAACTGACAGAATATGCATATGGAATGGTCGCATACATCCTGACCAAATTTGATTGAAATCGGACCACTATATCATATAGCTGCCATATCAACCATCAGTCGAAAATCAAGTCTTAGTATGAAAAACTTGTTTGTTGTTTGATCCTTCTAAATCAAACTCACAGAATATGCATACGCGATGGTCCCTTATAACCTGACCAAAATTGGTTGAAATCGGATCACTATATCATATAGCTGCCATAGGAACGATCAGTCGAAAATCAAGTCTTAGTATGAACAACATTTTTGTTGTTTGAGATAACTGAACCAAACTGACAGAATATGCATATGAGATGGTCCCAACCAATATTCTATATTATGGATACTGGCACAGGGTATCCTCCAATCGAGCAAACTCGACTGTAGCCGCGCCCACTTGTTTTTTATTGACATGCATATGTATGCAAAATATCTGCATTTACATAAGATTATTTATGTTATTCATACATATTAGCTTGATATTTACATATGTTAATACTTATGTAACGATTTAATAATTTGTTTTTATATTATACAAATGAACATATTAAGTCATAGGGCATTTCATAGTCGCCTTTGGAATAGAGCGTTCTTTTTTTATTTCACGCACATTCCGTTACTTCACATTTTCTGCCTCGCCTGCTGAAAGAGTGCGCAACTTCAATCGGAGTTAGTTTTTCAACAAAGGAGACGTGCGCGCAATTACAATAAATGTAATTACAATAATGTAATTGTTTAGGTGCATTTAAATTACACATATCTAGATTATAAACAAAAACAGAACAGCTATGTAACACAAAATATCGCTGACTGCATAACTGACCACACATAATATCGCTGACTGCACAACACACAATGTGTGCCGTAACAGCAGCAATAAGCCAACCCGGTAGTTGCAAAGTAAGCTACCCTACATTACACGCAACTGCTGAGTACACAATAACCTAATTTTAATTGACACCACACACCTGTTAACTAAGCTATTTTTACCTATAAATATTGTGATTTTTGGATTAATAAAATCAGTGTGTTTTTAGTACAAACTACAAGAACCATTCACTCATTTCTACGATCGCACCCAGATTTGCGCATCAAGGAATTCCCTCTCCGAAGTCCACCTGGTTACAAGTGCCAGTTGCGACGCCCTTTTAGTAGTCAGTTTATGTGCTGACTGCTTTCAAAACTTTACACAAACATTTTTGGTGACCCCGACACTGGAAATCCGCGTTGTCCACTAGGCGACACAAGGATAACCTCCAGAACACAATCCTTACTTGAATTGTCAACAAGGCGACATTCAAAGGATACCTGCAACCTGCCCATCTGAATTGTCAACAAGGCGACATTCAAAGGATACCTGCAACCTGCCCATCTGAAGTTGTCAACAAGGCGACAGAACAGGAGCATAAAGATTCAAAAAAATAATTGGTGAACCGATCTATTGGCACTCCACTAAAGTTGTCAACCAGGCGACACACAAATTTCTGAGTGTGCTCTGGTCACATAAATAAAAGTCCACCAAGCGACAAAGTTAAGATATTAACTTACTAAAAATGGCATCAGATCAAGTAACCATCGATGAGTTACTAGATGTACAACAAGATGTCAGCCAAGAAATCTTAAAGCTGATATCCAACTACAAAAAGGATTCAGCTGAGAGAAAATGCCAGGCCGGTTATCATAAGATTAAGGCCAAAACTCTCAATGAAAAATGGAGCATCATTCAAGCAAATGATGAAATCATTAGAAAATCTGGCGGCCTACCGGAAAACCATGAGTACTTCACCTTTTTTAATGACATAAGGTCCACGGTCCTTAAGTTCCAAGCAGCCATCAATAAAGATGCGGAAAGCCTAAGCAAAAAGACTGCAAAAGTTGAGGACGGACAGCGTCAGCAACCAAGCTTGGAACTCAATACTACAAAAGTCGAGGACGGACAGCGTCAGCAACCAAGCGTGGAACCAAAAGTCATCGCGTTATGCAGACGGCAAAAGGCAATGATTGCATCACTATATCGCACATTGCAACAGCCTATGGAGCATACCGCAATGGATCTAACAAGGAATCTATGGTCCCAAATTCAGGAGGTCCACTTTCAACTTTATGAAGAAGTTGAAGTCCCGGAAGACAATGGATATGATACAAAGAAGTATCTACAAGCAGAGCGGGATGTGCAAAGGGCGCTAGCGGCGAAAGGCCCTACAGAGTGCACCTTTGACAGAAATTTACCTCGAATAACTATTCCCAAATTCGATGGTGATATATTGAAATGGACACAATTCTTCGATATGTTTGTGTCCATGGTTCACGAAACCAATATGCCCATTATTCGGAAAATGTGGTATCTAAAAACCAGCGTGGTCGGCGAGGCAGAAAGAATGATACGCCAAATCGACCTAAAAGAAGACAACTATCTTCACGCATGGAACATCTTGGTGGACACCTATGACAATCCAAGAGACATTGCAACAACGGTATTAAACCGATTTTTGACTCAACAGGCGATCAACGACAATGTTAAATCGCTCAAGGAACTATACATAGTCACTATGGAGTCTCTTGCATCTCTCAAGGGACTCGGCTTAGACATTTCGACGTGGGACCCGATACTGATAGAGGTTCTACGAAACAAGCTGGACTGCACAAATAGGACGCTGTACGAGCAATCAATAAGCGACTCGAAGCAAATTCAGAAACTTGACACCATGCTTCAGTTTCTTGAACAAAGAGTCCGTGTTTTAGCCACCGGGAGCAAAACACAGAACCAAGCCAAACGGGATTCGAAGGGAGCAACCTGTGCCTCTTCATCAACTTCAAGGAAGGATTGTCCATACTGCAAGAAACCAAATCATACGATGTTTCGTTGTGACGACTTCCGCTCAAAATCAGTCGCTGAGAGATTGAATTGGGTTCAACGTCAAAGGCTATGCGTCAACTGCTTCAAAGCGGATCATATGGCCAAGGCGTGCCAAAGCAAATATAAATGCTTCAAGTGCGATAAAAGGCACAACACGCTGCTGCATCTGGAGACGACTTCAGTGGAACCACATAATCCGGTTGTGGCATCGGCAAGCAGCAAAACTATAAATCTACTTGCAACAGCAAAGGTTTTAGTCCAAGGAAATAATGGACAACAAGCCACGTTTAAGGCACTGCTAGATTCTGGATCACAAATTAACGTGATATCAGAGCGTCTTGCATCATCACTGTCCCTAAAACGCCATGATACCGCACTACGAATTGAAGGTATCGGTGGACAACCGAGAACCAGTAGGGCTCGGGTAAATGTGTTAGTGAAGTCACTACACAGTAATTTTACAGTGCGGATCGAAGCATTCATTCTACCGCACATTATCACGGATCAGCCATCCCAAAACATTAATGAAGAAAACTGGAATATTCCGAAAAATCGTCCGTTGGCGGATCCCCAATTTAACAAACCAGGAAAAATTGACATGCTGATCGGTGCTGAGCATTATTATGCACTATTGCTCCCACAACAGCAAAAACTCACGCCCTCTGGTCCAATCATGCAACAAACCAGGTTGGGGTGGGTTGTGGCCGGAAAAATAAAAGAAGCAAACATGTCACCAGCCATATGTGCAGCTACTACAGGAGAAGAAACTAATGCCATATTGGAACGATTCTGGAGCTTAGACAACTTTGAAACGTCGGAAAAACATCGTACGCCAATTGAGAAGGCATGCGAAAAACACTTCATCGACAACTTAAAAATCGCTGCTGATGGGCGATTCATTGTCAAATTGCCGTTTTCTGAACATCCTTCAGCCCTGGGGCCCTCGTTGGAGACTGCAGAATGAAGGTTCTTGTCGTTAGAAAAAAGGACCAAGGCAGAGATTTGGAAAGGATATGTGGACTTCATGGCCGAATATGAACAATTAGGTCACATGAAAATTGTCCCACGCAACCTACTTCCATCAAGCAACTACTTCATCCCTCATCATTGTGTGCTGAAACCTGATAGCAGCACTACAAAGCTAAGAGTGGTTTTCGATGCATCGTGCAAGACGTCGACAGGAAAATCACTTAACGACATACTGCAAGTAGGACCCACTGTGCAGAGCGACCTAATGTCAATTTTATTAAGATTTAGAACACATAAATATGTGTTCACTGCAGACATCGAGAAAATGTACCGTCAGTTACCTATGGCACGGCGTCGGCTCCATTCCTAGCAACCAAGTGTCTAAATCACTTGGGCACAACACACATGGACAAATCACCAGTAGGAGCCGCTGCACTAGTGAATGACTTCTATGTTGACGACTGCCTCACAGGAGCAGATTCAGCCCAAGAAGCAATCCAAATTCGGGAGGAGTTACTGAAGATCCTGCGCCCTAATGGATTCTATTTACGAAAATAGTGCTCGAACAACGAGCAACTGTTACAAGGAATACCCAAAGACGACGTAGCAAGCGACGTAAAGTTTGAGGACACATTGGACGGCTACAGGATCAAAACATTGGGCCTTATTTGGATGCCCAAAAAGGACCATCTATGTGGCCGGGCTCAGAGCAGCACAGCTACGAAAATTACTAAACGTGTCGTTTGCTCTGAGCTGGCACAAATCTTCGATCCCCTAGGCTTATTCGCCCCAGTCGTTGTGAAGGCCAAGATTTTCATGCAACGTTTCTGGGAAGACAAACTGGAATGGGATGACGAGTTACCTACAGCTCTTCAGAACGAATGGAAGGACTATCGAGATGATTTACAAAGCCTGAATTCGATGCAAATTCCCCGACATATATACGATGGAAAGGTTCCAGTCACAAAGGAAGTGCATACATTTGTGGATGCATCGGAACGAGCATACGGCGCCGCAATATACGTACGCGCAACGTACAAAAATAAACAAATTTCTGTGCGTCTGCTATGTTCGAAGTCTCGAGTAGCCCCAACGGCAAAGCAGTCACTCCCTCGTCTAGAGCTTTGTGCTGCATTATTGGGTGCTGAACTCGCGGACAGGATTCGACGAGACCTTAACCTAGACTCCAGCACAGTACCAGGATATTTTTGGTCGCAGCTGCGTCCACATACCATACATTTGTGGCCAACCGGATAGCGAAGATACAAGCATTGACAAGTCAAAATCAATGGCGCCATGTGTCTTCCACCAACAACGCAGCAGATGTGCTCTCAAGAGGAATACCCGCTCGAAGATTACACGAGCACAACCTATGGCTGTATGGACCACCAGTGGACAGCCCCACCTATCATCACCCCAAGCAACTTGGAAAGGAAAACCAAACACATAAGTCTGGCAATTTCTCCGTCCTCAATAGGGGAAGAACTGTACACCTGTAGACACAGCAATTCATTCTACAAGTTACAACGCATTGTAGCTTACATGTTACGCTTCTGTTACAAAGGGAACAGAGCAGCAACGACCACGTTGTGCACAACAGAACTGGACCAAGCTCGCAACTTGATCTTGCGGACAATACAGCAAGTTGAATTTTCCGCTGACCTAAAAATGTTGCAGCGTCACAACACGGTGGACAAAAAGAGTTCCATCTCATCGCTGTCTCCTCTACTAGGTTTAGATGGCCTTATACGAGTTGGAGGTAGATTGGAGCAAGCCCCGCTCCCATACAATGCAAAGCACCAAATTCCACTGCCTTACAATGATCCAATAGTAAAAATGATATTGCGAGAGCTGCATGAAGACAACATGCATTGCGGTGCCCAAGCATTACGAGCAATGGCAAGACAACAATACTGGATCCTGAACGACAAAACTATGTCAAGGAACATTATTCACAATTGCGTGACATGCAATAAGGCAAGGCCTAAATTAATGAACCAAATCATGGGCAACTTGCCAGCCGATCGAGTAACACCGACACGCCCGTTTCTAACTACAGGCGTAGATTACTGCGGACCAATCTGGATTCATCATAAAATTCGAGGAAAAAGACCAGATAAGGCATACATAGCTGTATTCTGCTGCTTCTCCACAAAGGCAGTACACCTTGAACTAGTCAGTGATCTGACTACAAACGCCTTTTTGGGAGCGTTGAGACGCTTCTTAAGCCGCCGCGGCAAATGTCAAACAATTCATTGTGACAATGCCACCAACTTTATTGGAGCAAACAACCAGCTGAAGGAACTGGAAGGAACAATATTTAGCGAAAAGGCCCAAGAAGAGATCATCAATCACTGCAACAAGAAGCAAGTGGCGTTCAAATTCATTCCGCCACGAGCACCATCGTTTGGAGGGCTATGGGAAGCTGCAGTCAAGTCTGCAAAGCGGCTACTGGTTACGACTACCAACACTGCATCTCTAACATTTGAAGAATTAAACACGGTGATCATCGAAATTGAAGCGATCTTGAATTCACGCCCAATTACACCGATGTCAAATGATCCTACGGACACCACTGCTCTTACTCCAGCACACTTTCTAATTGGGGAAACGCTCACTGCTCCCCCCGATGTCAACGCCGACAGCAATGAGAAATCCTTACTGAAACGTTGGGAACTAGTTTCCAGACTTAAGCAAGGATTCTGGAAGCAATGGTCAGAAGAATATTTGCAAGAGCTGCAAGCCAGACACAAATGGAAAACCGTTAATACCAACATCAAGGAAGGTATGCTTGTCCTAATCAAAGAAGACAACATACCTGTGATGAGCTGGCCAATGGGACGCATTGTAAAAACATATCCAGGACAAGATAACCACGTCCGAGTGGTTGACGTAAAGACTGCCTCAGGCATCTTTAAGCGCCCCATAACCAGGCTTGCGCCAATCTTTCCAGAAGAGATGGCCAAGAAACGACCCATCAATGACGCGGGAGACACAGATGCACCACTCGTCCAACGAAAGCGATTAATGTCGCCAACCATATCCTCGTCCTTGCTGATCCTGCTTCTGATGCTACCTTTGGTGCTGACACAGTCAGTATCAGTAACAAAATTCGACACAAAGCCAGGGATCTATTATGAAAAAATTGGACAAGCAAAAAGAGCAATATCCGACTGGACCATTGTCGTATACTATGAACTGGATCCATACTGGCGAGATATGAAGACATTTTACCAAGGAATAGACGAATTCCAATACCTATGCCCAGAGGTGAACAACAAACAAACATGTGATTTCATATCACAGCACTATCGACACTTGTATTATGAACTGCAAATGGCAAACGTATTTATGCAGCACACTCGAACACGTCGATCACCATTTGATGCAGTAGGCAATATTGCGAATAGTCTATTTGGAGTGTTAGACTCAAACTACGCTACTGAAATGACCAAGGTCATCAAGAAGGTACAAACCAACGAGGAATTCGTACTGAGCCTGCTGAGAAATCAAACATCAGTACTGGACTCAACCATTAACGTTGTCAAAAAGACAAGGGCTACATCGGACAAGCGTCTTCGACTACTTGAGCAACAAGTTGCTGCCATTGCCGAAAGCAGAGGAAAGTACGCTGGAGCACGGCTCACGGAGACGTACCTGGCATTGACAACTCAACTAACACTGCTAGCATCCACACTTCAGCGCATGCAATTGGAAATAGTGGACGTACTACCTGGAATTCGACACCAGACAATAAGCCCAATATTGATTTCTCCTAATCAACTAAAGGATCAATTGGATCAAATACGGGATCATTTGCCAACAGATCAAATGCTACCTGTGACTTCATCCAACGTAATTCAACTGTACAGAATTATGCGAGCAGAAGGCACAGCCACCGACACTCATGTAATATTCAGAGTAATATTACCACTAGTGTCAACATCAATATTAGACCTATTTAATATTGTGCCAATTCCGGTGTGGGACTCAACAAGTTGGAGATTGTTTGAGCTCAAAACACCTATAATAGCTGTAAACGACCACAGGGATCAATTCATGGGACTTACACACGATGATCTGCGACGCTGTTTCACACTACCTAATGAAGAATACATATGCTTTGACCATCAAGCTGTGTTCAACGTAAACAATCGATGTGAGTTTCAGCTGTTTAACAACAAGACACCAACAATGTGTCAAATAACTCGCAGAACAACCAATATGGTATGGGAAAAAACACACCAACCGAATAACTGGATTTTTGCAACACATTCTACAATGGAACTACAAGCCGTATGCAACGGAACACCATCCACAATACAACTAGAAGACACCGGACTACTTTCGCTATCATCAGGCTGTACTGCACGCAACGCAGAAATCAGCATCAGTACCTTTGACAATATTATAAGTCAAGCTACGAATAGTTACGCACGTTTTGGTGACATCATCAAGCCAAACATCACAATTGTACCACCAACAAAATTCAATATCTCGGATTACAAGATACAAGAAGACAAAGATCTGGACGACTTGCAGCTAAAATTGGCAACACTCAACAAACAAGAGCTGCCCAACCAAATAAGCTCGGTCCAACATCATCATATAGCCGCCTATGCTGCTTTAGTGGTATCTGTTATACTACTATGTGCCTATGCAATGCGGAAGCAACGCCTATGGACTTTGCGACCCACAGCCACAAGGAATAAGGCCGCCAATCCATCTGCTCCATCCGCTCCATCAGCATCCCCAAGACGATTCACATTGGAGCTAGACGATGGTTGAACACCGTTTCAACAGCCGGGAGAATGTTTAGGTGCATTTAAATTACACATATCTAGATTATAAACAAAAACAGAACAGCTATGTAACACAATTTATAAAACCATGTCAACACTTCACACACAAAATATCGCTGACAGCATAACTGACCACACATAATATCGCTGACTGCACAACACACAATGTGTGCCGTAACAGCAGCATTAAGCCAACCCGGTAGTTGCAAAGTAAGCTACCCTACATTACACGCAACTGCTGAGTACACAATAACCTAATTTTAATTGACACCACACACCTGTTAACTAAGCTATTTTTACCTATAAATATTGTGATTTTTGGATTAATAAAATCAGTGTGTTTTTAGTACAAACTACAAGAACCATTCACTCATTTCTACGATCGCACCCAGATTTGCGCATCAAGGAATTCCCTCTCCGAAGTCCACCTGGTTACAAGTGCCAGTTGCGACGCCCTTTTAGTAGTCAGTTTATGTGCTGACTGCTTTCAAAACTTTACACAAACAGTAATAAATGTAAATGGACAAATTTTTTAAACAAAATGCCGCGACCGGAATCTAATCCGTTTAGAAAGTTCTTTTCATATAATTTAGAAAAGAACACAAGCTCTTGTTTGGTCGAAAGTGACAATAAACGCTGTGCAAAAGAGATTTCAGTGAGTGAAACATACGTAGTTACATACATATGTATGTAAGCACATAAATACATTTGCATACATACACAATTATGTATTTACAAGCATTTGGATTTAAGAGACTTGTTATGTGTTTTGCATGATGATTTAAACTGCAACGTACATATCTACACATGAACAATTATGTATGTATGTGTATATGTACATACATCTTTTCGCGATCACTTGTTAAGAAACTACGTACTCCAAGTATAACTTATCACTTGGAAGAAAAACAATTGAAAAAACCGCCAATTGATTGCGTTACTCGATGGAGCTCCACCTATAGGATGCTTGAGAGCCTCTCGAAACCAGAAGTGCAGGAATTCTGTTCAAATTTGGCTGCTGGAAATCCGGACTTTCATTTAAAAAGCTCCGTTTGGTCTAAAATATCGGAGATAGTTCGCGTTTTAAAACCAGCTGAAATCGCAACAACTCAGCTACAAAGCGAGCAGCTTGTCTTTGGAGATTTTTACGGAATTTGGATTCGTTGCAAATTGGATGTGCAAAACTGCAAATCGACCCTATGCTTTTTGAAAATGATGCATACATTTGTGGTATATTTCTTGATCCAAGATACAACATTTCTTTAAGCTCAGATCAAAAAAGCAAATGTATTACTTTGTTGACAAATCTTTATAATTTAATATTGGAAATCTCTAGTCTAAATGAAGCAAATGAAAGCTGTCGCAGCTCAAATTCTACTTTGTCTGATGGTGAAAATATCAGCGAAGTTGATAGGTATCTAGATGTGTATGCCCATATTGACAATAACAAATCTTTACTGTCAAAAAATAACATATTGCACACATTAGATCAGTTTCTTAAGCAAAAGCGGTTAAATACTAAAGTAAATATTCTTGAGTGGTGGGTTAAAAATGAAAAGAAATTCGCAGATTTATATGAGTTATCTAAAGTTGTGCTTGCGGTCCCACCCACCCAAGTAAGCGTAGAACGCCTCTTTTCCGGCGTAAAATTTATCATGAATCCCTTGAGAAACAAGTTGGACAATAAGTCATTATATTCAATCATGTTCATTAGCACCAATAATCGTTTTTCAAAATAATTTTGCATACAAAAATTAAAAAAATCAGTAATTTTTTATAATAAAAATTTAAAAAAAAGACATGCTTTTAAATTAATATTTAAAAGTTACACCAATACTGATATTTGCATTTATTAAAATAACAATTAAAAAAAAAACCATTTTTCAATTTCTATTTCCAATTTTTGAAAAAAGTTTTTATTTTCAATTGTTATTTTAAAAATTACAGTTTTGGTGTAAGTTTGAATCTTATAAAAAAAACCTCTTTACGAGGTAAAAGTCTAGTGACGAAAACATTTTAATGCACCAAAATTTCTGATATCCAATTTTGTGACGAATAATATTAAGTTTTACTTAAAAATTACTACAAAAAAATTTTTTTGTCACTCGGCACTGCGCAAAAAATATATATTTATTAGGTATAAAGAAATTAGCGCAATGTGCCGAGTGACAAAAAATTTTTTTGTAGTCATTTTTAAGTAAAACTTAATATTATTCGTCACAAAATTGGATATCCCAAATTTTGGTGCATTAAAATGTTTTCGTCACTAGACTTTTACCTCGTAAAGAGGTTTTTTTTATAAGATATCAGAAATTTTGGAATAAGATATCAAAAGTTTTGAAAATTGCAATATATTTTGACGGTAGAATTTTGTCAAAATCTAACAGAACTCTCAAGCTCTGGCTGCTACGACACGTTGTTGCTGCTGTCCTATTCCAATTCTAAGCAAAACGTATATATTCTGTTAACAGGTAATATCTTCCAAACACATCGAAACTTTACAAACTATAATATATTGAAAATTAGAAAAAATCATTACTGGCGTTATCACAAAAATCGCCTTAATGTGGGAAAAAATACCTTATTTCACCTGTTGCTGTTTACCTTTTATCTTAAAAAAAAACTAAAGGTATTCCTAAGAGCCCTTTAAAATACCTTTTCAACGATATATATATCACATCTGTAGCTTTTATCGTTTGGATGATATGGGGGTTCCAATTTTAGCGGTTTTTAGTGATTTCCCGCTAAACTAGCTATTTTTCAAAAAAGTCGAAAAACAAAAGTTTCTATATTTTTGATTATAAAATGATTTATCTGCCGCAAAAAGAATTGACCACTTGCAAGCAGTATCTTTCCACATGCGCTGCAAGCAGTGTACATACTGCATATGTACATGCAGTAGTGTAAAGGTGTAAGGTATATTCAGTTAATAGGTAATATCTTGCCCAAACGAATTTTGACAGATATGTGTTATATGTCAAAAAACGCGTAATTGAATTCTCTACAACATGCAGTATATTTAAAAGTGATTTGATGTGTAGATTTTTCTTAAATCGCCAAAATGTGGAAATAAATACCTTTTTTCACCTGTAACTGTTTACCTTTTTACTTAAAAAAAAAACATTGAAGGTATGCCTAAAAGCCCTTCAAAACACCTTTCCAACGACATATAGAACAGATCTGTAGCTCCTATCGTTTGGATGCTATGGGGGTTTCAATTTTAGCGGTTTTTAGCGATTTCCCGCTAAACTAGCGATTTTTCGAAAAAGTCGTAGAACAAACGTTTCTAGATTTTTTATCGGGAACAAGTCCTCATTCAAACTTTTAAGCTAAATCAACGCTTTGATCTATACAAACAAACAAACAAACAGACTGACTTTTCATCTCGTTTTGAAAAGGGCACCAAAAATTTCGAAATTAATTATCTTCTGAACCAGTGGTCGGATTTTGATGATCAAGGTGTCATTCGACGCGTATTTTTGATAAGTATAGTTTTATTATAATTATAATTATAAGTATTATAATTATTAAAAAAAATCTAAAAGGCTCCAACGGCCCCATTTGCTCCAATCATTTAAATTTTGTCCCTCCCACTTACACCTGTTTATCTCACGAACCATGTAAGTTTTCAAAAGTCTTAGTATGCACATTTTTAAGTTAGATTGATACCTTTCGATCGGTATATAATTCGACCCGATCGGACAGTCATAGCAAATTTTCCATTCTTCCTGTGTATATATGCTAGTCGCCTTTCGCACCCTTCGTGCTGCTTTCGTCACTAGCGCGGACTGCCGTCCGCAGTGAATACAAATTGAAAAGCATGCCTTATTTTATATTTGTATTATACAAATTTAAAAAACAAGGTAAATTTTTTGCGATCTCTCAAGTTTGTTATTAGTTTTATATTTTATTTTTGATTTTCTTTTTATTTTTCATTTTTAATTTTAATTTAAATTTTTTGTTTTATTTTGAATAAAAATTAATTATAAATCTTGCCAAATAAATGTGTGAATAAAACATAAAGAAAGTAATGCCTTTTTATTATTATTATTATATTTTTAATATAATTATATTTTTACAAAGAAATTTTTTTTTTCAGGAACCGAAACCATACCGGTATTTCTAAACCGAAACATATGAGAACCGGTTCACCCTTACGAAACCTTTATTCAAAGATTTTGCGTAACCTATAACCGAAAACCGAAATGCGAACATAACCGAAACCGTAACTGAAACCGTTATTCGTTTCGGTTTTAATCCCTGGTTAAAAATTTCAGATCCTCGTAGCTTTGGCCACTGGCCAAAAAGCGCAAAGTCGCTGAAAGTCTTTCATGTGCGCTTATTGCTGCTCTCATTACTGTGTCCTGACGATGAATTTCTGGAGATACCAAATTTAGTAGTGCTTCATAAGTTTCACTGTCCATTCTAAGAAAGTTCTTAAAATCCACACGAGAAGTTTCTTTAAGCTCTTTTAAAAGATTAGTATAGGTGAATTTTTGGCGTTTTGCGTACCACTCTTTCATCCACATACTGTGCTTCCTTTTTTGCGCTTGCTCCCTTTTCTTTTTTTATACCCTGTGCCCATTGAAAATGGTCAAAAAGGGTATATTAGATTTGTGTGATGTATGTAACAGGCAGAAGGAAGCATCTCCGACCATATAAAGTATATATATTCTTGATCAGCATCAACAGCCGAGTCGATTGAGCCATGTCCGTCTGTCTGTCCGTCCGTCTGTCCGTCTGTCCGTCTGTTTGAACGCGTCGATCTCAGAAACTATAATAGCTAGAGACTTCAAATTTGGCATGTAGGTTGCTGGATACCGGACGCAGGTCAAGTTTGTTTTTAAATTTGGATCGGACCACTATATCATATAGCTGCCATAGGAACGATCAGTCGAAAATCAAGTCTCGGTATGAAAAACTTTTTTGTTGTTTGAGATATGTGAACCAAACTGACAGAATATGCATATGGGATGGTCGCATACATCCTGACCAAATTTGATTGAAATCGGACCACTATATCATATAACTGCCATATCAACCATCAGTCGAAAATCAAGTCTTAGTATGAAAAACTTGTTTGTTGTTTGATCCTTCTAAATCAAACTCACAGAATATGCATACGCGATGGTCCCTTATAACCTGACCAAAATTGGTTGAAATCGGATCACTATATCATATAGCTGCCATAGGAACGATCAGTCGAAAATCAAGTCTTAGTATGAACAACTTTTTTGTTGTTTGAGATAACTGAACCAAACTGACAGAATATGCATATGAGATGGTCCCTTATAACCTGACCGAAATTGGTTGAAATCGGATCACTATATCATATAGCTGCCATAGGAACGATCAGTCGAAAATCAAGTCTTGGTATGAACAACTTTTTTGTTGTTTGAGATAACTGAACCAAACTGACAGAATATGCATATGAGATGGTCCCAACCAATATTCTATATTATGGATACTGGCACAGGGTATCCCCCAGTCGAGCAAACTCGACTGTAGCCGCGCCCACTTGTTTCTTTAAATAAATATGTATCGCCATCAAGGCAATTATTGTATCGTTATCAGATGACATGTTTACTCTGTGAAAACTTTCTAGAAATGATGTTTGCAACAATATTTGAAATAGTTAGTGGGCAAATGTAATTCTTGTTCGACGAGCAGTTCGTCAAACAAATTCGACTGTGGATGGCCTGCTTTAGTATCGGATCAGATGTAATAAGTATTTTTAATTTTTCAAATGCTGAGACGTACTCTGTGTTACTTATGTCAATTTTTGCATTTTTCTTAAGTTTTAGGGTCATTGGTTTCACGATTTGTGCAAAGTTTTGTATAAATTTCCTATAATAGCCCCAGAGTTCTAGAAATGACTTGATTTCTTTCGCTGTTCTGGGTATTGGGAAATTTGTAACTGCCTTGACTTTTATTGGGCTTGGATTTATACATTCAGTAGTGACAATGTGACCAAGGAACTCAGTTTCCTTTTTCAAAAATTCACATTTGTCCAACTGCAATTTTAGATTGGCTTCCCTAAGTTTCTTAAAAACTCTTTTCAATGATAATATGTGTTCTTCCAATGAAGTGGAATACACTAAAAATCAGTCTTTGGAATTGATTCAGCATCCATTTGGATCTGATGAAAGCCTTTTGCCAGGTCAATGGAAGTGAAATATTGACATTTTCCAAGTTTGTCTAATATATCATCCATAACTGGTATTGGATATTTATCGTCAACTGTAATTTCATTTAAGTTTCGATAGTCCGATACTATTCTGAACATTTGTTTTCCTGATGCATCACTCTTCTTTGGTACAATTCAAATTGGTGAGCAATAAGAAGAATTTGATTTTCGGATAATTCCTTGTTTTATCATTTCCTTCATTTGGTTTTCGACTTCTTCGTCATAAGCTTGGGGATACTTATAAGGTCGTTTGTAAATTGCATCTTCATGTTTGGTTTGAATGACATGTTTGATTGTACTGGTTAAAGTCAAATTTTCACTTTCTTTGTACTGTATGTCTCTGAACTCATGAAGGATTTTTGTTAATTTTAATTTTTATTCCTCTTTGAGGTGTTCTAATCTGAAATTGCAAAATTAAACGGTTGGTCCGTTGTAAAAGGCGGATCAAGGCAATCAAATTCGGTATCCTTCACATAAGGTGGATCCACACGATTGACTGCGGTCTTGTCCTTTAAAAAATCTTCATGATTATATCTCATGATAAATGGGTAATCGCTTAAGGTGACAGTTTCCTCTTTATAATTTATGTTTTCTTCACAAGCCTCGAGATATTCCCTGCCTAATAATACATCGTAATTTTCTGAAAATTCGTGTATATAAAATCTTTGGTGTTGTGGACAAAGTTTACTGGGGCTTAAGGATTGGTTTAAACAAAAATTTGTTTTTATCGTCTGGACTTCCCAATGACAAGATTTAATTGGGAAATTCAAAAAGTTCTTTTACATTAGATTTATAGAGGAACCTGTCTCGATTACGCATTTGAGGTGAATGTTGTTCATTATTAGTCGAATGAAGAGGTTTCTTCTAGTTCTTGGTCCGAGGCTGCGTGATGAAAATTTTCGGCATTATCCATTTTGGATTGACCACTAGAACTTTGACAGGCGGATATGAAGTGTTGGTTGAAGTTCTGTTTTGTTGGTAGTTCATTGGGTTTTTAAATCTACCTTGATTTAGTTTTTGTTGAAATTCATTATGCAACTGTGGGTTGCTTTGATTTGGGGTTTGAAAGTTTTGAGTGGCATTGCTTGTGTTTGGTGGGCTTGCCACTGGATAGAAATTATGAGAGTTTCCCCTATTCCTGCGATCATCTCTACTGTTTGAAGTAGTTGAGGTGTTGGTTTTTGAACGGCCCATTGAAAATGGTCAAAAAGGGTATATTAGATTTGTGTGATGTATGTAACAGGCAGAAGGAAGCATCTCCGACCATATAAAGTATATATATTCTTGATCAGCATCAACAGCCGAGTCGATTGAGCCATGTCCGTCTGTCTGTCCGTCCGCCTGTCCGTCCGTCTGTCCGTCCGTCTGTTTGAACGCGTCGGTCTCAGAAACTATAATAGCTAGAGACTTCAAATTTGGTATGTAGGTTGCTGAATACCGGACGCAGATCAAGTTTGTTTTTAAATTTAGATCGGTACACTATATATAGCTACCATAGGAACGATCAGTCCAAAATCAAGTCTTAGTATGAAAAACTTTTTTGTTGCTTGAGATATGTGAACCAAACTGACAGAATATGTATATGAAATGGTCGCATACATTCTGACCAAATTTGATTGTAATCGGATTACTATATCATTTAGCTGCCATAGCAACCATCAGTCGAAAATCAAGTCGCAGTATGAAAAACTTTTTTGTTGTTTGAGATAACTGAACCAAACTGACAGAATATGCATATGGGATGGTCGCATACATTCTGACCAAATTTGATTGTAATCGGATTACTATATCATATAGCTGCCATAGCATCCATCAGTCGAAAATCAAGTCTCAGTATGAAAAACTTTTTTGTTGTTTGAATTTGTATATGAGATGGTCCCAACCAATATTCTATTTTATGAAGACTGGCACAGGGTATCCTCAAGTCGAGCAAACTCGACTGTAGCCGCGCCCACTTGTTATACCCTGTGCCCATTGAAAA